>CM057449.1:637836153-638440576 GCA_016271365.2 Neoceratodus forsteri | reverse complement strand
GCGCAATGTAAAATATTTAATGTGTAGGAGGATGTACCTGTAAACTTTTCTGCACCAAAATGTGGGATGTCCTTGAAATGTACTTGAATGTACTGCCGCCCCCCCCCCCCCCGATGCAGGCAAGCACATCACATCATATGTTACTTTTACAGCTGCTTGTCTGCTCCCTTTCCAGCTGCCAGGTAATGAGAACTTAGAAGTGACATCAGCCATCACTACGGTCAGTCATCATTTAATAACATTCTGTGATGACTATTGTGGACCATGCCATTACAAAGCTAGGCTGGCAATTGTTTACTACGATGATCAGCAACCACAGCCAAAGCATGTTCTACTGTTTCTAACTGTGGCTGAGTGTGGTACTATATACTTGCCTGGGCTATTACTGAGAGTAGGAAAGTGAGTGAGTGAGTCAGTTAGTCAGTCAATCAGTGAAAAAGTATGTTAATGGATCAGTCTATGACTGAGTGTGTAAGTGGTCAGTCTGTGACTGCGCATATGAGTGGGTCAGTCTGTGACTAAGTGAGTGGGATGTTAGTGACTGAGTGTGTGAGTGTGTCAGCTGGTTATTGAGTGATCGGGTCAGTCAATAATTTATTGGGTCATCAGTGAGTGTGTGTGTTGGTCATTCAGTTAAGTGAGTGCAGACTTCAGTGATACTTTATGCACTGCAAGAAAAAGCACTGGTGGCTGGCACTTCTGGTCTATGCGAGAATGAAGTTCAGATCTTTGCAGTGTATTTTTCTTTGGTCTTTTTTTGTATGACTGATTGTTATTACATTTTTGAAAGCTGTCCTGTGTGTCAAAGGTTCATGTGTAAGACAGAACCATATGGTAACGGTGTTTGAATATAGAAACATGGAAACATAGAAGATGACGGGAGAAGGGGACCTGTGGACGGTCGAGTTTGCCCAAGCAAGGAATATCATGTGAAAAGAGTTCTTTGGCTCTGCCAGCATATTGGCTGTGATTCATCAATGCCTATGTGGTGTGCCAACACCAAATGACACGCATTGGTTCCCTTTGCACCCCCTGCGGCATTCACTAATGGGTGCATTAGTACCCTATGCAAATGATCCCTGTCCAGCCGTGGGGCACCGCACCACAAGTGGGATGGAGGCATGCCGGGGGCACCCCCCATGGTGCCCATTCACAATCGCACTATGTACCATTCTGGGCTGAATCCTTAATTCCAGAGGGACACAGGCATAGCCATTGCACCCCCACCAGGGTGTCACCATTGGCAGTGGCAAAGCATTACTGATCCCCTCAGAATGCCACCAGCCCCATGGAACAGAGGGAGGGCTGAGGTGGCTACCAGGCACTTGCCCTGTGTCCCTGCATGGACCCAGTATATTGCTACCAGAGACCCCCACACTGCGGGGAATCCACTAGTGGATCAGGTACAAGCATCCCATTGGCTGCCCGCCTGTATCTGCCAGTCTGCCCCATGCACTGGCATGCCAGGGGGAGGGTCTGTGAACTGGAGGTGTACAGTGGTCAGTGATCATGAATGCTGGCCACCACACACCTGTTCACAGGTGTGGAACTGTGCGAGTAGGTTACACATGTTTTGTGTGAGAAACCTACCTGTTTGTGAATTGCGGGCATTGTGTATAAGCTAGAGGGGGCCACTAGACATCAAGTAGTGCTTGCCATAGAATATGGTGAGGGGTATTGGATGTGATTGGGCTGATGGAATGACATTACGCACACCAGGGTGTCCTTAGCATAGGATGTGGTAAGGGAGGGGTGCCACTGGACTTTAGAGACCACTTGGCATGGGACAGGGTGAGCATGAGGGTATAATTGGATACCTGGGAGCATTTGGCATGGGTCTGATTAAGGGGGTGGCCATTGGATACCAGAAAGGGTTTGGAATGGGATGGGGAAAGGTAAGGGGTGTTACTGGATAGCAGGGAATGTTCTGAATGGAATGGGATGAGGGAGAGAGGAGTGCCAATGGACACCAGGGCTAGGGAGTGTTTGGCATGAAAAGGGGTACCACTGGATACTAGGGAGTGCTTAACACTAAACGGTGAAGAGGGGTTGTCACCAGGTACCTGAGAGTTCATAGCGTGAGAAAGGGGAAGGGGTTCCAGTAAATACCAGGAAGTTCTTGGTGCAGGATAAGGGAGGGAGGAGGTGCCATTGAAAACCATGAAATGCTTCACATGGCATAGGGTAAGTTGATGGCAGTGCCACTGGACATCAGGGACTGCTTGGCCCTGGATGAGGTTGGGGGGAACTGATACCATACACCAGGATGTGCTTGTCATGGAGTGGGGAGAGGGAGTAGCCCTAGGACCCTACTGAATGCTTGGCAGATGATAGAAAGAGGGAGGTGGTGCGACTGGGTATGCATTGAATGGTTGATACAGATTGGACATGTGGTAAGAGGATGCCACTGGGCACTGGGAATTGCTTGGCATGGAGATGGGGTGGAGGAGGATGTGTGCCACTGGGCAGCAGGAAATAACTGGCTTAGGACAGGAACAGATTGTCTCTGCATACTAGTGACTCCTTGGCAAGCAGTGTGTGCTTGGCAAGTGATGGAGTGAGTGTGGAGGGTGCCAGTGAACACCAGGGAATGCCTGGCACAGGATGCGTTCATTTGCAATAACTCTTTTGGACAAGCTATTTGAGGTACCAGATAACTCTTGGATACGTGATTCACATTTTGCTTGCATTCATCTTTTTGTTGTGCTTTGCTTTTTTGTTTGCATTCACTTTTTTGTTGTGCTATACTTTTTTGCTTGCATTCACCTTTTTGTTGTGCTTTGCTTTTTTGTTTGCATTCATTTTTTAGTTATGCTATAATTTTTTGTTTGCATTCACCTTTTTGTTGTGCTATGCTTTTTTGTTTACATTCATTTTTTAGTTATGCTGTACTTTTTTGTTTGCATTCACTTTTTTGTTGTGCTATATTAAATTTGTTTGCATTCATGTTTCAGTTGTGGTAATATATTTTTATAACGTCATCGTTTTTAGATGGGCTTCACTGTTTTGTGTTGCATTTGTCATTTCTTTTGGTTGGACATTACATTTGGCTTTGCTGTGTTATATTAGTTTTGTAGCAACACACATTACAGTTGGTTTTATTGCTTTGCATTTTTTGTTTGCATTTTATTTTCTGGTTGTTGCTTTACTTATTTGATTGCCTTTCACTTTTTTGGTTTGTGTTTTGCACTTCAGGGCCACCGTAGTTTTGCCCCACAATTATTAAATAACATTCCAGCTGAACTTCACCAGTGCCAGATGATCCAGACTTGTTGGAATGGCTACAATGATTATCTTGCAAAGCATGAGTAGTCTCCTTTACATAGCCACTTTTCAAAACTATAGACTACATGACTGTTCCGGGCCTTTTTATAGCATTCAATATGATAGTTTATGCTTCCTTTCTACTCCCTACACTTGTTTTCCCTGATGTTTGCATTTTAGCCTGATGTTTGCTTTGTACTTTATTCCTTCTGAACATTATCAATTTGGTGTATTTGTACTTCATCAGTGAGCCTTGCCTAATGTTACGTATGTGCTTGTTATTGTTTGCCTATTGCTGTATCTGTTGTAATCTCCCAGGTTGTGCCTGAAAATAGGCATTTAATTGTCTAGTGCACTTAACTGCTGAATAAAACTAAAAGAATAAATAAAATGAAATAAAAATAGAATAGAATGGCAGGCAAATTGGTACTTTTAATAGCAGCCATTAAGTGGATCCCAAAACTAGCAACCAGGGTCTCGATTTTCAAGAGGGTTGGCGACAAAGTCCCATCCAACAGCCACCTCTGCATGATGAAATCTCTGCACCTGTGGAGATTTGTATTTTCTGCCAGAGCAGCTGTGGGAGATATTACACCTGGTCCCACCAGACATACCATTTTCCCACAACTGCATCCAAAAAAATAACCACAAGCTTTGGTAAATCATGGAGCCAGTCGTAAACCAGATCCACCTTTGAAAATACCACAGCTGCAGAAACAAAGTCTGGCAGAGCCACTATGGCTGTAAATGCATTAACTAGATAAGGGTGTTTCATGGGTTTAACCATAAACATGAATTGCCGTTGAATACACTAACAGAATCAAAGTGCGGTACATTGAGTAAGGGCAGATATAAAAATAATGCCAATGTCTGCATTACAGTTACCTATATGTTTCACATTTTAGTCTATGCACTGTTATAGCAGTCAACTGAACAGAACCAGGCCATCATATACAAAAAGGTACTGTACCTTAACTGCAAACACTATATGTTGTGAGAAGGTAGAAGATAAACACAATGTTGAGTCATGTTTAGGAAGACATTTGATATGTTTAATTGATTTTTTTAGAGTTTGCTATAGAGTACACACACACATAATTAGTATAATATAAAAGTGCATATACCCAAATGTCAATGTAAATCTTACAAATTTCATTACACATTTCATTACAAGTTATTCTCTTGAAGGAAAATCTTACTGTAAAAGGCCTAAAAATGGGCATTAGGTAAAAGTAAGCTGGGATAGGTGTGTTATTGAGGGTATTGTATAGTTTATCTTTTATCGTTGCTCCACCCCAGGCACACACAATATGAAAATCAATAACCCCTTGATACAAAGCAACAGGAATTAGTTAGTACAAAGACAGAAACTACAGTAGTAGGAGACTGAGTAAGTGGGTAGACAAGCATGAGTATAGTAAGTCAAATAACATTTCAAAAAGTCTCACTATTATAATTCATTTTTACAAATGCATCTGCACAGTTGACAATTTTTGTAAAAAGATAATAATGGGAGTTATTCCACATAACACATAATTTAAGTGAGAGAAATTAAGTTAATAAAAATAAAACAAAGTGAAATGGAAGAGAAGTAGCTATAAAATGAAGGGGGGGATACAGAGCTATTCCAGCAGCAACAGGTGATGTGTTCAATTGCTTTGTATCCCAGGTGGGTGCACAGGCAAAAATAACATAACATATATGGTAATAAAGAAAAATAAATACAATACAGCTCACTGCAGAGCAAATTCGCAGCCACACAAATGTCCGCAGCTGAGACTTTTCTGAAACAAACAGTAGAAGCAGCCATGCTTCTGGTTGAGTGCCCTTTCACTTCCCTTGGAAGAGATTTATTGTACTTCTGGTAACAGAAAACAATGCATTTTGCCAACCATTTAGACCGGCACTGTTTTGAAACTTCTGTGCCCTGTCTTTTGGGCACGAAGGAAACAAACAACTGATCAGACTTACAAATGTCTTTAGTCTGGTTAGTGTAGTAATGCAGAATTCTGTGCACATCCATGGTGTGCAGAAGAGCCTCACTCTCATTAGAGTACTCAGGGAAGAATACCGGCAGTTGAATTGTCTGATTCAACGTAAACTCAGAAGACACTTTAGGTAAAAACTAAGGGTTTGTACGCAGAGCCAACCGGTCTGTGTGAAAAATCAAGTAAGGCTCCTTAGACACCAGGGCCTGAAGCTCTGAAATTCTTCGAGCTGGAGTAATAGCAACTAAGAAAAGCACTTTCCAAGACAAATAGTTCATAGCACAACTTGCTGCCGGTTCAAAAGGAGGCAAAGTAAGTTTTTCCAAAACAAAATTCAAGTCCCATGAGGGGACTGGATTATGAATTGGTGGTTTCAGATGGAAAATTCCTTTCAGGAAGGTTTTAGAAATCTTCAACTGAGCTATGGTTTTGCCATCCACAGGGAGGTGGTAGGCCAAAATGGCAGACAGATGGACCTTCAAAGAAGAATAGCTGAGGCCAAGATTTGAAAGATGCAAGAGGTACTCCATGACCTGGGGCACTGCGCAAGAGAAAGGGTCCCAACCCTTGTAGGCTGCCCAAATGGAGAATATTTTCCATTTCATGACATAAGTAGTTCTGGTAGAAGGCTTTCTGGCCTCTACGAAAACCTGGGCCACTAGGGCGGAAACTCCAAAGCATGAAGCAGCTATGTCTACAGGTGCCACGCATATAGGTGGAGGGATTTGAGGCCTGGATGCACCAATCTGCACTGTTCCTGAGTCAGAAGATCATGGCAGAGAGGCAGAGGTACTGGGGGTTCCATCGATAGCTATTGAAGCAGAGGGAACCACATCTGATGAGGCCAAAGATGGGGTGTTAGAATCATGTGAGTCCCTGCCACCTGTAGCTTCAGGAGAACACTCTGAAGCACTGGGAAGGGAGGAAAGTCATACACAAACCTCCCTGTTCAGCAAAGAGACATCGCATCTCACCAGAAAACACCACGCTCAGGAACAAGTGAGCAAAAATTGGGTAATTTTGCTTTAGATGGGGAGACAAAGAGGTCTATCTCTAGCTGACCCCACAGGCCAAATAAGCGTTCAACCACCTCTTGATTTATTTATTTATTTATTAGTCTCTAGGATTAACACCTGTGAGCTAAAAAGCTCATTACATAGGTTCCACGTCAAAGGAATAGTGTACATGAGGGCAAACAATACATGTTGGGGGGGGGGAATATACAATCAATTGCTTCAGATATAGAAATAGATAAGATAGAAGATTAACTGCAGACAGATGACAGAAAATGCAAAAACAAAATCACTAAGGTAAAATAAACTGTACAGTTGTACAAGCATAATAAAATGGTGTACACAGAAGCACAAGGACAAGTAAAGCTGCAGAACATGGCAGTGTACAATGTCTGTCACGGGTCACCCAAGTGAATCAATACAGTTGTTATGAGACAATGTAGCAGAACGGAGGCAGAAACAGAGGAGAGTGGAGAGGTAGATCAAGAGTATGGATGGGGCCAGATAGCAAATGGGGGGGAGAGGGTTGTGAGAGGAACGGGGGGATGTGAGGGGATCGGTGGGAAGGTAAGGGTGGCAGGGAGAGAGGGAGAGAGGGAGGAGTGGTATACCAGGAGGAACAGGGCCAGAAGTAGTGGATCAAAAGTTGTTGACTCCTAGTGGAAATAGTCACAGCTGGCTGAAGCAGTAAGATACTGCCTGAGTAGTTGCTTGAAGGAGCCTGGTGTTGGAGCCAAGGAGATGTCGACATGCAATGAATTAAACCAAAGCAGGGCCCAATGGGCAAAGGATCTTTGCCCTTGGGAGGTTCGGCAGCAGGGAACTTTGAAAACCTGGCTGACTGAACTTCTAGTGTATCAAAGATTGGAGAATGTGGTAAGGAGCTCCTGAACACCGTGGGGCATCATTCCAAGGCCCACTTTTTTTGCAAGCAGACATGTTTTGTACATTAGCCTGCCCTTGAAAGGGAGCCAGCCAGTCTGTGCATAAATGTCGCAGCTATGGGTCAGACGGGTGGAGCCAGTTAGGAGTCGGCAGGGTTTGTTAAGTGAAACAATGATACGGCGGGGTGCCGTTTCTGAGGCTGACCCATAGATGACAAGCCCGTAGTCTATAAGTGATACCACAGAGCTATGAATGGCTAATTTGAGGGCTTCAGAGGACAGACACAATTTGTGTCTATATAGGAGCCATATATGCAAATTGACTACCTTGGCGACATTATCCATATGGACAGCATAAGACAGGGCACTGTCGACCGTGACCCCTGATACTTCAAGTGCTGAACTAGTTCCAGGGGAGTGCCCACTTCATTGGTGATTGATAGAGGGTAGGAGCTATGTTTGTTTTGAGGGTTGGAAAACAACAATATTTTTGCTTTTTTGTAGTTCATTATAAGTTTATGGTTGTTAAAACATCTTTCAAGCTCTGCAAAGTTTTCCTGGAGCCACCTCTCCAACGCTTTAGGGTCAGGATCACTAATGAAGATGATGGCATCATCAGCGTACAACAAAATGCAGTCCAGGAAGACAAGGGGGAATTTGTTTAGGAAGATATTAAACAAGAGGGATCCCAGAATGGAGCCTTGTGGGACTCCAGAGTGGACAGGTCTGCTGTCCGAAAGGATCTTCCCAATCTCAACTTGCTGTGAGTGGTTGCACAGATTACTATCGAACCACGCCACAGTGTCGACAGAGAGACTGGATGCAGGGAGCAGATCAACCAGGAGGGCATGGTTCACCATGTCGAATGCCTTGGTTAAGTCAATATAGGCCGCACCAACAAGGTGACCTTGATCCAAGGAGCGATAGATAAAGCCTGTGAATTCAAATAAGGCTGTTGTTGTGCTATGTCTGCTCCTAAATCCGTGCTGCTCAGTGCACTGCAGTTGATACTTTTCAAGGTACTCAATCAGCTGATCAACAACTATTCTTTCCAGTGCTTTTGAGAGTGGTGGGAGGATGGATATCAGGCAGTAGTTCCCATGCAGAGCACAGTCACCATTCTTATGCAATGGTGTTACAGTTGCCGCTTTCCACAATTTTGGGAATTGTAAGTGCCTAAGAGACAGGTTAAAAATATGAGTTAAGGGCATAAGGATCTCCTCAAGAGTGAGTGCGACAAACTTAAGGTCCAAGGAATCACCACTAGATCGTGACTTCGCCAAGACCCTGAGGACATATTTCCTCACTTCCAGGGGCCAAGATGGCTCTGAAGTAAAAAGAGATGCGAGGGTTGTGGAACTGCATAATGAGTGAAATCAGAAAAGCTGGTAGGACACAAGTAATCATGTGGGAGGACGCTGCTCAGGTCTGTAAACGCATCATTGAAAGCGTTATCAATGTCTCTTGGGTCAATGGAAGGTGCACCTTCAATGATCAGCATGGAGAGGGGTGTTTTAGAGGCTTTTCTGGTGACTTCTTTGAGGTTACTCCAAAACTTTCTGCCATCATTCCAAGAGGGCTCCCTTGTAGTAGTTACTTTTTGCAGTGCAGATAGCTGTGGTGCACTTGTTTCTTGCCTGTTTATAGTTCTGAATATTGACCTGTTTCCCTGCAGCAGAGGCCCTGTGCCACAGGTGGTCCCTGGTTTTTAATAGCTCAGTGAGATCTGGGAAGATCCAAGGGTTATTGCAGCCTTTTATTTTCCTTGTTCGGTAGGGAGCGTATTTGTCACACACCGTGTTGAATAGATGTACAATTGTTCAAGGGCAGTGTTGACATCACAGTTGGAGAAGACAGGGGATTTAGCTTCCACTCGTGAGCTGTGACAGTGATGCGACTGAGACTGTCTGCCAGGATGTTGCTGATGCCCAGCACATAGACAGCAGTCAGGCAGAGGTCGTGCTGGACTGCCCAGTACCACACTTGCATTGCCTCCTGGCATAGAGGGTACGAGTGAGTGCCTCCCTATTTGTTCAGGTACCAGACCACAGACATATTGTTGGTCTGAACCAGGAGTGTTCCCAGACATAGAAGAGGCTGGAAGACCTGGAGGGCATACAGCACTGTCCTCATTTCTAACACACTGATGTGTAGAGACGCTTCCAGCTGAGACTATATTCCCTGAGTCTGATGATCTCCTAGGTTGCTCCTCAGCCTTGACACAAAGCATTCATTGTAAGGGTTATGGTAGGAGCAGGGGGTTGAAAGGGAACCCCCATGGAGAGATTGGACAACTCCTGCCATCAAAGATGATCCTTCTTCATGAACCCAGACACTAGGACCCTGTGGTCCAGGTTGTCCAGCTGCTGATCCCATTGGACATGAACAGTCCACTGGGTCACTCTCATATGCAGTACGCTAGAGGAACTGTAGGGATCACAGCTGCCATCAGCCAAGAAGACGGAGGATCGACCAGGCTGTGGTCCAGCATGAGTTGGCCACTAATTTGGACTGTTCCTGCAGGGTCTCCACTCTGTCCGATGAGAGGAAGGCCCTGCCCTGGACCATATCCAGCACTACCCCAAATCAATTGTAGGCACTGGGAAGGGAGAGGTGGGACTTGGGATAGTTGACTGTTATTCCAAGTCTAGAAAAGAGGTCCAGGGTGAAGGAGAGGGACTCCCTCAGACTGCTCTGTGATGGGTCTGACAGAAGCCAGTCATATAGATACAGGCACAATTAAATCCCTCTGCAGCACAGAGCCACAGCCACCATTGCTAGGCACTTGGTAAAAACCTGAGGTGCCAAGGATAGGCCAAAAGCGAGAGCTTAGAACTGGTAATGTTCCCCCTGGAAGACAAACTGAAGAAAGCAGCGGTGGGCCTGGAAGACGGATGTGCAGGTAAGCATCCTGCATGTCCAGCGCACAAAGCCAGTGGCCCTTGTGGAGCAGGGGTAGAAGTCCCTGGATAGTGAGCATGCAGAACCTCTTGTGCTTGACGTACAGGGTGATTATGCTGAGGTCCATGATGGGTCTTAGGTCGCCCATCTTTTTGGGCACTAGGAAGAAATGGAAGTAGTACCCTCTTCATATCTGTGCTGGAGCCACAGGCTGTATGGCTGACTTTTGCAGAAGAGCCTGGATCTCATCCCCTATCAGAGACGGGTGCCTTGTAGGATAATGGGAGAGGCCTGGGGGGGGGGTTGTCCGGAGGCCTGTCTAAGAACTCTATGGTGTGACCTCTTGCTATTAACTGAAGGATCCAAGAGTCCATGGTTATGTCCTGCGACCCCAGAAGGTGGAGGGTAAATCTTCCCCCCACTGGTTCCCGCAGAGGATCTGGAGGAGGCAGGGGGGTCCCACATGAGTCAGAAGGCTGAAGGGAGGGAGCCAGCAGCTCTTCCGAGCGGCTTCTGGGACTTGGCAGGGGGAGTAGGGGTTCCTGATACTAGATACCAGCATTTGGCCTGGTGTTTGGCAGGGGCCTATTTGGTCTGGCATCTCTGTTGCCGATGAAAAGGCTATCTGCCTTAGTAAACCCTTCAGTACATGAAGTGGACATCATGGATGGATTTACCGTGGTCCTGCAATTCAGTGATAATATCCTTGGTGTCACCTCCGAATAACATGGATCCCCTGAAAAGAGCATCCAGGATGGAGGTCTGGATGTCTTGGGCCAGGCCAGCAATCCTCAGCCATGAATGCCACCTAATTCAGACAGCAGTGGCTGTGATGTGAGCAACTGAGTCTACTGTGTCATAAGTGGCCAGGAGGGCATGACAACAGGAGATTTTAGCCATTCTCACTGTCTTTGCAATCTCAGCCTTGAGCTCCTGGTCCTGGATAGCTTCCAGCTTGGACTTGAGTGAGGCCAATGAAGATTTCTGATAGGAAACCATATGAGTCACATAATTAAGGGACCTGACGGTGCAAGTGGAGGAGGAATGGATCTTGCGACCTAAACTGTCCAGCTGCTTAGACTCTTTATCAGGAGGAGACATGCCCAAATGTTTAGGTTTAGAGGACCAGTCATGGGCAGCTGTGAAAACAACTGAGTCTAAATTAGGATGGCCAGTAAAGTGTGTAACCCATCTGGGGGGTGGTACATCCTGTCTGTCTTTTTTGAAACAGCCGGAATGGAGGAAGGCTGTTGCCAGACAGTGGATGTCAGGTCTTAATGGGGCCCAGTCCAAGGCAGTATGGGCATAGGAGCTGTGTCAGCCATGTCTAGATGCTCCACAAGCCTTTTCCGCTTTGGATTCTGTTCCTGTATAGCCAGCCACAGGCATTGTGTATAGCTATGAGGAGTTCTACAAACGAAGGGTCCTCCGGAGGAGACTTCAGGGACTTCTTAGGCTGAGGCTGTATAGGAGTATGCATACCAGAGCTGGAGGATGTCTTCAGGCAAGCCCATCAGTGGGAGCAAGGAACCCTCTAAAGACTGTTGCATGTCCGGCAGCTGGCTCAATCTGATGTCAGGGGTATCCTGTGACCCCGATGGAAAAGCCTCAGCTGTACAGTCCCCAGAGGAACTGGAGAGTGACTTATCAGCCACAGCCGTGTAGATGTCAGAAGAGCTAACGTCCGACTTATCAGCCTAGGCCATGCAGACAACAGCAGAGCTGGAGTCCAGCTTACCGGCTGTGACTGTGCACTCCTCGGTGGGGCTGGGGAGTGACCTATCGACTTGGCTGCTGGCGATAGACCCTGAAGAAGATATTGGCTTAAGGAGCACAATAGAGATTCCATCATCTAAGAAGAGCCCAACTGCACCGTGAGTAAAGCAGGCAGGGAGGCTGTGGTCTGATCTGCTGGAGCAATAGGAGACCTGGCAGTAGGGTTACTTACTGAAGTGGAGGCCCCTCCAGTGTCAGTGGTGCCCGATGGTCACCACCAAGTGGACGGAGACCTATCCTGGTCTCAGTGTCTCTCCTTGTCCTTTTTCATCTTTTTGGGTTCTGGAGTTGGAGAAGAAGATTTTTCCTGCAGATTCTGCAGCTCCTTTTCCATCAAAGCTAGGTGCTCCTCCAGCAAATGGGATTCAAGCTTTTTCTGGTGCTTAATCCATGTGGCCTGATTGAAGGTTTGGCTGGCCACACAGTCCTTGACCCAGTGTTTGGGGCCTAGGCAAATCACGCAGTGGGAATGCTCGTCCGCATGCAGGGTCTGGGAGCCGCAGGACTTGCACTGGCAGGCCACAGAATCCTTGACCTGGTGTTTGGAGCCTAGCCAGATCATGCAGTGGGAATGCTCGTCCACATGCAGGATCTGGGTGCCGCAGGACTTGCACTGGCAGGCCACACAATCCTTGACCTGGTGTTTGGGGCCTAGCCAGATCACGCAGTGGGAATGCTCATCTGCATGCAGGGTCTGGGAGCCGAAGGACTTGCACTGGCAGGCCACAGAATCCTTGACCTGGTGTTTGGGGCCTAGCCAGATCACGCAGTGGGAATGCTCATCCGCATGCAGGATCTGGGTGCGGCAGGACTTGCACTTCTTCTTTTTGATGCATCACCCAACTGTTCATGTTCCTGAATTGTACCTCCAAATATATCCCATGCTGTAAATTTGTCACTGTTATTCATTTGCTTCCCCTTTTTTTCTGTATATCCCTCAAGATCTCTGTATTAGACCTGTTTATGTTTGACCTGTTTATACTGTATTTTACTATGTAATTGTTTGCCCTGATGTTCTGTTCTCTTTTTATGCTTAACTGGACATTTGTGTAAACAGCCATTTTTGCTCACATACCTTTCAGTACAAAATAAAGATTGATTGATTGATTGATTGATTGATTGATTGATTGATTTATTGAAAACTGGACTGATAGACCTGAACCACAGCAGTTCTGTAAAAATCCAAACTGGCCATACTGGGTGCAACTTGCACAAATACTGCTGGCCCGGTCACTCTGGCTGCACTGTTTAGTCCAACTTTTACGTATCTGGTCCACTCCTGGATGTCTGTTTTTTAACCCTTCCTTGGCATGGTTGAAAACGGAACCATCAGGACCAGATCAGATAGGTAAAAGCCAGACCAGAACATCTGGAGAGAGTGGATCAGCAATATTTGCATAAGATGTACCCAGTCCATATTCTATAGCTCTGGTCCGGGTCTGGTGATCTGATTTTTACCCATACTCCACTGCATGTGGCTTAGTGACATACTCTACAGATGGATGCAGAGACTTACCTATTGAAGGTTGAAGTTTCAGAAAACTATTATGCTAAAAATATCAAGACTCATTCAATACCTGATGATCCCCCACCCTCAAGTCACACTTAGTCCTCTACCAAAGTTATGCTCAAATACTGGTCCCTCTACATCCACACCATTAAGCTTTTAATGCCATCATGCCTCTTCTGCTGCCATGAGCTCCCCCATCCATGAAGTCTTATTCTGCTTGTGGCAGCCCCCCCCCCCAAACCAGGTAATTTTCCAGGGAGCAGTTCTTTACACCACATCAACTAAATTATTGCAAAACTCCTTATTTGTAAACATTTTGTTGAGAAATGTTTGTTTTAGTATATCCATGGTCAGGAAAAATGAATGTGTAAAAGAAACCAAAGCCTCCATTTATCAGTTCATTTAATCACAATACAGCATGTTATAAACTGATCAGATTCTATGTGTAACCTAAGTCAAACAAAAATTAGACACACATGCCTACCTATTTGCAAGTGAAGGAAATGTGGTTACTATCATTCAATTGTAAACACCTATAGTCACAAATTGCAGGTTAAGAACATTCAGTAGAATATAAACAGTAGCCAGAACTGCCTGCCTGAGAAAATGAAGTTGGTGTATTATTTGCAAATGGGCATCACTGGGAGTCTTCGCTATGGAATGTCCTGCAAAGTAGGAAAATGACTGCTCTTAGGATAGTGGTGTCAAATGGCTTAATGAGGTATTCCTAGGGGCTGAGGGCACAGCAGAGCTTAGTTGTTATGCAGAAAGCTCCAGGAAGTGTTTAACCTAGTCTACTTCCAATAGCTTTCTATGATGTCTGTATTATCCATTGGTAATCCGACACAGAATGACTACCAGAATATAATGAGTTTACTTTCTTCGGGCTCAATTAACTCCTCAAGCCAGAGGAAAAATAGTGCTCCACAGCTTCCTATACACACACAGGCAGTGTAGTAATGAGACTTCAGGAAAGGAATCTATTTTTAACACTTTATCATGTTGTTTGGAAGCAAAAATGACATCAGCCCTTTTCTGAAAGCAAAACATCTGCTGGGCTATGCCCACAGCTATAAAAACTGTGGCTCTGCAAGTGGCAACCCACTTGCACCATTTTTTTCCCACAGCTGTGGGAATTTCAGGGCTTTGAAAATCCATCCCCGGGTTTTTATGGTTGTTGTTAGCTATAGGCACGCTGTATCACAGAGATTATTATTCCTTTTACTGCTGTTCATAACTAGCTGCTCAACTAACTTCAAACATCAAAACATTTTGACTCTAGAAGTTAGCTGAGTGGTTACTTATGAACAGTAGTAAAAGAAAAGAAAATCTCTGTGAACCAGCTTGCCTAAAACTAACATCAACCTTAACAAGCCAAAGGTTTTAAAGTATAGAAATCACATCATTTTACCTTCATCTTCTGGCCCAGTTGTGCGAGAAGCTGTGTTGTCATGAGTGGGTGAGGAGATCCCCGGTGGCAAAAGTATACCCATGTATTTTAGTTTTCTAAATAATTACTTTTGATGCTTCTCTAGAAAAAGAAATGGAGGGATCAAAACCTGCCTCGGAATGCAGCAGAGCGGCTTATTCATTGAACTGGCTATACTGGTATTCAGGCGGGGGCAGGGGGCGAGATCGTTGGGGAGGTATAGTCAAAGAACTGGTAATAACAGTGTTCAGGTGGGGCAGAAGGGAGATTGGGGGTGGGGCCTTGTCAAAGATCCAGCAATGCCATTGTTCAGGACAGGGGACAGAGATTGGGGGCTAGAGTGGGAGAGAGATCAAATAACACACACTGGCTTAGTTTCTTGGGACAACTCCAGTACATTAGTGGGAGGAGAGAGAGAGAGTGTGAGAAACCAGCATCAGGGCCCCTGGTGCTGTTCAGGAATTGGGAAAGGGACCTGGGAGTAATTATCTCTGATGACCTCAAGGTTGTGAGGCAGTACAACATGGCAGTGGGTAGAGACGGTGAGATGATGGGATGTATAGGAAGAGGTATCACCAGCAGAAGGTGGTAGGTGGTGTTGCCACTCAATAGCTGGGTGAAATCCACAGCCCCCACCGTGCCACTGAAGCTTTGAAAGGAACATGAGCAGCAGGAGATAAAGGGACCTCCCTCACAGCACTGGCACAGGCAGCTCTTCTCGAGACTCCAGTAGCACTAAACTGATCTGAACTAACACTGCTTCTCTAATCTGACTCATGCCGCCCTGAGTGGCAGTTATGTAGCATGCCAGGCCCTTCCCTCTGCACATACAATAGACTCGAGCATGAGGCTGCAGGGGCTCTCACTCCTAACCTCTCAGGTGACAGTGGGCAACCTTACTGAATTTTAGGAACCAATCAGGATGGCTGGGAGTTACATTAGACATCTTAAAGTGCTCTAGCATATCCAGACAGATACAAACACAAGTCTGATTTTCAAAAGTTGTGCAGACAGATCCTGACTGGATCTATTCGAAAATCATGCCCTTTCTGAGAAACAAAACAACAAAAATGGCTAAAATGAGCACTTCTTTCCAGAGAATCCCAGTTTTACAAATGACAAAAAAATAAAATAAAACATTGACCCTGAGAAAAAGTTAAACTGTGTAAATAGAAACAGACAAACTGAAGAAATAATGCTACACCAAAGATTAAAACTACTATAGCTTTAGACAGAAAGGGAAAGGGGAAATTGTTTAACCAGAAAAGGCACACTAAGCTGGAGCTTGCTTCCAGGTGCAGCCTGGGAGCACAATGAAGTTAAGTGAGTTGCTCAGGGTCACACAGTGTGCAAGAGGGGGCTAATGGGATTCAAACCCAGGTCTCCAGGTTTGTAGCTCAGTGCTCTTAACCACTATACTATACTCAGAAAGCTGATTGATGTTATTTCCCTGATGCAGCTTGTGCAGTATTTAGAAAGCTTGAGACATAAATGAAAGTTGTAAAATGAATGGTGGTAAATTTCCACAGGGAAAAGGCAATGCTTCTTTTGGAAAGAATTATATTTACCTACTTATTACTATATTCATTTAGACATCTTGTTTGCAAGGGCTTTTCAGCTCAGAGGCATTGCTGTACTTGTGGGTTACAGAGATGAAATAACACTAGACACACTAAAGAAGCGGCTAGCTGGAACATTAAATAAATATTGCAGGGCCCAGTTTCCCAAAGCTGATGAGCTATGCTCAAAATGAATGTTGTTTTTCTGAAAAGACATTGTGTCCTAGGAACTATTTGGAGAAATGTGTCTAAACAGTCAGCAAGGAGACTGCCTTGCCTTTGACTAAAGCCAGCAGAAACCCCCTGCCCCTGTATAGAAACACAGTACACAAACAGACCTAGCATGGGTTTTGAAATAATAGAAGAATACAATGTACAACAAGGACTAAGAAAACAATGCAGACAAGTCCCTGGGTTGAACAGCGTAGAAGTAAAGTTCCTTAAAGACGCAGCAGCCCTATATACAAGACTGACACAACTCTTAATAGAAGGCACATTCCCTGAGACCTGGAAACATGCAAAAGTGGTCCCAATCTACAAGGGAGGGGGAACTAATGACCACTTACACTAGAGACTTTTGGCCTTACTATCCGTAGTATCAAAATTGCTTGAAAAACAGTCTGCAAGCAACTAACCTCATACCTAGAAAAATACAACCCACCCATGGTTCAACCGTCAGGATTCAGGGCTGGCAGGTCTACATCCACCTCTCTAATAGACTTATTGGGGAAGTTGTGGGGGCCCTGAGTGATAGGAACTCCATTGGAGTGGTGTACATGGACCTCTCAAAGGCATTTGAAATGGAGGACCACAGCATCCTCCTAGAAAAACTAAGAAACATGGGAGCTGCAGCAGAAGTGAACTCCTGGTTCTCATCTTACTTGCACAACCACAGGAAGTAAGTGGCCGTAGACAACACCTGTCAGAAGTGGGGAACCTGTTTTGGGGGGTCCCACAGGGATCAATACTGGGTCCCCTGTTATTCCTGTTCTCTGTTCTCTGTTTTCATTAACGATCTCCCCAGCTGCCTCAAAGCATACAAATCCCTCATGTATGCTGATGATACAATCATTTTCTTCTCTGGTCTCTTCCTCTCTGACATTTAGCTTTATCTTTCAGTCTGAGTTTGTTAATGTACGAAAATAGTTCCTCGCCAACCAGCTAGTGATGAATCATAACAAAATAGTTACTGTGCTCTTTGGCAGCACCCACTGGTTGAATTGTTCCCCCTTCACTCTGAAACTGAGCTCCTTATTTGGGGACCCCATCGACTCTGTGCTCTCCTATGAGTACCTCGGGGTGATGCTAGAGCAAGAGTTAGACTATTCACTTCAAATAAACAATATAGTGAAAAAACGTTTTGCCAAACTAGGGGTGCTATACAAGGTAAAAATTTTCACCTTTTGAAACCAGAAAAACTGTGGCTCAGCACTTGATTGTTTTCACTGCTCAACTGTGGGGATATGGTTTTCTCTGGAACCCCCTCCTCCTCCTCTCCACTAGCTAAACTCACCATTCTCTTTAACTCACTTTGTAAATTTATGTTGTCTTGCCCTCCCCATACCCATCACAGCACAATGTGTAAGGACCTTAACTAGGCCTCCATCCCTATGAGGCAATCCCTCCATATCGGTTTGCTAGACACTAAATACCGGACCATCTGGGACACTACCGGGGTATCTCAGTGACATATTTTCCCCTTCTTCCAATCCCTCATACTCTTTAAGGTCACAGAATGGAAAAAGACTACAAATTCCTAGGTGTAGACTCTCTGCAGGACAAGCCTGCATCAGGTATAGACTTCTCCATATATGGAACAGTCTTCGACCTCCCTAATTTCCACTGCCAGTTTCCAGCGTGTGAAGGCTAAGCTTAAGGAGCACTACAAGGCTCTGTTGTCCTGCTCAAACTGTCCTAAATGTATTCCCTGACTTTAACAGGGCCTGGTCCTGATTAATGTACCCCTACCCTGGCCATGTCTGAGCTGAGATTTCCTCATGGGTATTCTATATACCAGTTAATAGTTTCATCACATTGTTATGGGACTGCACTTCCTCTGTACCTGTTGTACATGAATGTGATTTCAAGTTTATGTGTGCACTCTGTAAATTGGTGACTTTCTATGTATTGTTCCTGTCCATTTTATGGCTTTGTACATACATTGTATTTGTAGTATTATATTCCTGATTTTTTTCCTGCCCCCTCCCCCAAAGGTTGCAACTGCAAATAAGCCCATTTTTAACTCTGTTTGCTTACCTAGTAAATATGTTACAAATACCAGTAATTAAATAAAAAATAGATAAATTCCTGGTTTATATGAGCAACTTCCATGGCCATATAAACCACTCCAAGATAAAACTCTACACAGATGAGACAATCCTCACCAACAGAGTAACATTTCTCCTAAATGGACAAAAAAGCTCCAGTTAGACTTTGATACCCTTCAAAAGTGGTCACCTCTGCAAAAATGGCCCTAAGTAGGAAAAGACACAGTCTATGGCCTTTTACAAAAATAATCAAAAGAATGAGACATCAGACACCAGGGAGCTAAAAAAGCACTCCAGGATGGTGTTACTGTCAGAGAAACCAAAGAACACAAATACTTAGTAGTGAAAATTGCCAATACCCTAAGCTTTGAGAACCATATTAAATCAATTGTCAAAAAGTGAATACTAGGCTTGGAGCATTACACCACAATGCTTACGCCATCCCACCAAAAGCCAGACTAACTCTAATTATCCAGTTTCTGCTGCCAATTCTAGAGTATGGAAGCATAGACTACCAGTATGCAAACAACTACTTACTAGAATGACTGGACAAAACCTACCAAGATGGCAAGATTCATCCTCAGATGCCTATACTACATGTACCACTGTCAAATACTCAATAGACTAAATTGGAATTCTTTCAAAACCAAAAGGGAAAAATCCAAGGCAATCATGGCTTACAAAATAGTTAAGGGCCAGATAACTGGATATCAAAACTTAGTAAACAACTCTTCCAAGAAAAAAAAGTATAATATGTGAGAGAGATCAAAAATAAGGGCCTCGATGTCCTCAGGTCCAACTATGGGAAAATGACCCTCGATTACTTCATTTCAAAAATTTGGAGCTCCTTGTCTCCTGCATCATGTAGGAGCAAACTCTCTCCAGATTTAAAACCATACTACAGACAGAATTCATTGACATTTGTAATTGTAACTAAATTTAAACTGCCTGTCTGAGTGATCCTTTAAAATGATTTTCTGATGTTTGCCATAACAAATGGGAATAGTAACCTGTAGGAGTTGTAAATCAGCCTCCTACCATTCAAACAGCCAGAAAGTGCTGTTTTCCATGGGAAAAAAATGGTTTTATTAATGTGCTCTGCTTCATTTGCATAACCCACTCCTTTTTTTCTCAGTGCTGCAAGCTCCAAACTGTGACATCATACCAGGGAAACTAAGTTATTAAAGGGACTTTGTCAGTTTTTAGTTTTAGATAGAAAAATCAGCTCTGTACTGAGATGTCATAAGAGGCTGCCACCACTGAACTCTCCCGATGGTGGGAAAAAAACATGTTAGTGACCTTTATATCCTTTTGTTTTTTTTAATAGGTTAAAGGAACACTGCCAGCCTCTGATCATGAAATGAGCCCCCCCTACTCACTATGTAAATTAGTATACAGGCTATTATATTTCTGTGCTCACTGCAGACATAGGAGACTACATTTCTCAGTATAGAAGTTGTGTAGCTAGATACTGTATGCACAATGCCTTGTTTTGAAAATAAACATACAAGAGCTTATATCATTGACAGCACTACAGAAATATGAGACTGCATCTTACAGGAAGGAAACTGGAAAACAGTGTCTTATTTTACCCACAATGCCTTGCTATGAATATTTACATATTAGGTGCTCACCACTACCAACATAAGGGACTGTAATTGTGAGTAAGGCACATTTAAGTCAACGTTATAAATTAACCAGAATTGGCCGGCCCGGTGGCACTGAGGGTTGAGGCGCTGGACGCCACACCTCGCGTCACGCCGGCGAACCGGGTTCGAGCGGACTCGGGCCGTGTCGGGTACGGGAAGGAGGATCGAGCATCCCAATGGATGCCTCCTCCTTCGGGAGGGACCAGGGTGTTTAATACACCTGACGCCGAGAGAGCCGGGTGAAGCACTGACTCGGGCAACGGCGGCTTCTAGGGCAGGGAGCCGAGGGGAGGACACCTACTGCACTTGGCAGGCATGCGAAGCATGCCCGCCCCGAGCCGAAGGCCCTAGGGGAAAGAGAGGGAGGAACAGAAAACCGAAAACAACCCTCGGCACTGGATGACGGCAGCTCCGGCCACCCAGATGACACAACACTGGCAGACCCCGCTGTGTAAGGTGCTAAAGGAGGCAGGTGGGAGCACCTGAGAGAAGAGACACTCTAGGGGCAGACTCAGTGGGGGAGTCTGGGGGGGGCATTGAGACAGCCTGAAGGAAGGGAGTGCAGGGGGCATCCAGGAGGGGATAAAAAGAATAAAAAAAAAAAAAAAATTAACCAGAATTCCTTGTTGCTGTATGTAAAACATTGACAGCTCCCTGGTATGACATCACTCTGTGCATGTGGCCGCACAGAGAAACTGGAAGGTAGCCAGAAACAAAGAGCTGATAAAATATAACAATAAAATGACTATGACAGGTTTTTTCACAAAACAAATTGCAGCTTCAACATCTGACGCATGGGTGGCAATGGCATACTATGTGAAAAAGGCATCTATGAAACATCGGAAAATCCCCTTAACAGTGTAACAACCTTCCCTGGAATAATATCTGCTGTCTTGGTCCAGACATTGCATTTGTACTCCTATCTGTCTATGTCGATACTAATGTAATGAATTTGCTCTCCTATTTGTAAATGTCAGAGCCACTGCAACATACTTAATCACATGACAACTTTGAAAATAGAGCTATGGTGGTCCTAATTCAAAGAGTATTGTACATGCAGTAGATAGATTAAAGAGAAATTACAGAGAGGTCAAGCACAGAGGTTAGGTGCCTTGCTTAGGGACACACAGTGAGTAAGTGGCAGATGTTGACTTCAGACTTGGGTCTCCAGGTTTGGTGCTCTGTGCGCTATCCATTAGGACAAACTTCCTCCTTAGGAAAAAATAAGGGTGATCCCTGCCTAATGTACCTTTCTGTGTCTTGCATCCCTCCAAAATGTGAGACAAAATGTTTATTGATTCTTTATTGTGCAGTGTTTTGCAGTCAAACTCCTCACTGCACACAATGCTGCATAAAGCAGCATGACTAGGAGAAGGGAATCAAACAAGGCAGGAAAATTCAGGTATCACATTTGCATATATTGCCGATGATTACCGGGATGTCATAAGAGGCTGCCACCACTGAACTTTCCCGATGGTGGGGAAAAAAACACGTTAGCAACCTTTATATCCTTTTGTTTTTTTTTAATAGGTTAAAGGGACACTGTCAGCCTCTGATCATGAAAATATGCCCCCCATATTGACTCTAAGGTTGTGACCTGCTGCCTGCCGAGATTTCTTAAATTGCCTTGTTTTGCATTTGTATTGTTGCATTTTGTTCTCTTTAAACATTTTGTCCTTTCAGCCGGGACGGCTGAAATTGGATCCACCAGCAACGCGATCCCTATGATGCTAGGTGTTAGGCACCACCCACACAGATGTGCACCAACACATCGGCAAGCCCCTTTCCTGTATTTATTGATCACCAACCTGTAAACCATGGGAGTCTCCAGAGGGTTCCTGCCTGCACAGCTTCTTTCTCTTTGCTAAGTGTTCAGGTGAGTGATTTGTTTATTTTTTCCAATTGTGCACTTATTCATTGGGGCAGCATAGCAATCTTCTGGGACATGATGATTAGATGTCACATAGTCACCACATGCACCTCCACTTATGAAGGAAAACCAGGTGTTATAGTCAGAAATACTTCTCTAATGTAGTGGTACCCGTTTCTTGCTGGCTACATGATGTGGCTCTGACTAGGTACTGGGGCTGCAAGTACTCACAGCAGCATTGTCTATTTATGCCCCAAATGTGTTGGCACCCACTCCTGTACAACAAAATTCATGTGGCTCTGTTGGAATGGATCTGTTACTGGGACTGCAAAGTAGTCAATGCTGCAGAATCAATTTAGTACCCCAATGTAGCATCCCCCTTTGCCCTGTAAGTACATGGATGTTGCTCGGTCTGACTGTATTATGTAGTGTGACTGCAAAGCAGCATTATATGTTTTGCAAGTCATGCCGCTCTTGTATATGGCTACTGTTATTTATTTATATATTTTTGGGGGCATTGAGCAGCTACAGTTATAGTGCACTCCAACATCTTTCTCCGATCATGGTGCCTGTATTCCCTCGCTGTAGTTCTGATGCCACTCAGTTGCATTTGTGAGGGCTATCTAGCTTCAGAACAGGAATGTAGATAGTCACCCCGTCCAGCCTCTAGCATGTATTACTGACAATTGAAAATCAGTTTCATAATAGATAGACTGCAAGTCATCTTTTGTATTGCAATGTGTTTTGGCTCATTTCTCTACTGCTCTCCCACCTTTTCCCAATTTGTGGTGTTCCTGATCCCCTAACCCTTCCATTATCCTGTGCTGGCATATTTTCTACTCTACCCTAGCCCATTTCTCTTCCCCACTCCCTTTCTCTCATTCAGCTTTTTTTTTAAATCTCTGAGTTTTTAGCTCCGTCCATGTCCAAAATAGTTTCTGTCCGTGATGATGTGAAAGTGCAGGCAACATTACGGAGCCGAAACTCACCTCCATATGTGAGTGACTGTTTCCCTGTACTGCTGTCCACCTGCAACACTTCTGTTTCATCATTTGGCTGTCTGGTACCACAGTAAGGATCTGCAATGGAATTTTTTTTTAAATTGTTGTTGTGCACTGGTGTCTTGCTCTTGGTTTGTCGGTAGAAGAGGTTCGCTTTGGTCTGCCTAGTCATTTTTGGTGAACATTATGGGTTAGGACATGTAAATGTTTCTAACATCACCTACCTGCCTAAAAAAAAAAGACATATTTCATTTTAATGGAATGAAATTAAATGAAAAATATCATTGTGTTGTTGTGCTTGCCCTTTCTATGGATTGGTGCTGTGCGAGAGAGAGTGGTGGATGGTGCATACAGTATATTGTCCGTGCACCAGCATTTCTGTTCTGACAATTCCTTTTGTTTTAAACCTATGATTTTTTGGCTGTGTCCATGTCCAAAATAGATTATGTCCATGATGATGTGAAAGTGCAGGCAACATTACGGAGCTGCAAAGCACCTCCATCTATGAGTGACTGTCCACCTGCTCCACTTCTGTTTCATTATTTGGTTGTCTGGTACCACAGTATGGATCCTGAAATATAATTTTCTCCACTGCTTCTAGCTCTGTGCATCTTTCGGTGCCACCACTCACTTTTTCTGCTAGTGCTTTCACGTTCAAGATGCAGCCCATTAAAGCAACTGCTGCTATCATGTTTTGTGAAATGCCAGCTTTTTGTTGTAAACAATGCTCTGCTAGGTCCAAGTTGCTGATTCCTGCTACACAGCAGGTTAGGGTCTGAGTCTGTCCCCGGAGGGTGTTCACTGAGGGGGAGGATGAGCTGCTCACCTCTCAACTCTCTCGCACTTGTCTCAAGTCTCACTAACCGTCCCATTTCTGTTCCCTACTCATCTCCAACTCATATCAGTCAGACCGCATTTGTGGTCAGTATTTTTTTACACCAGATTTCAATAATCTGGATTTCATGCAGCGGTACTATGGTAGCAGCGGGAATTCAGAGTTGGGCATTTAGCTGTTAGTATTTTGCAAGTCGGGCAATGGTACAGATCCCAGTAAGCACTGCCATACTTATAATACTTGTTAGCCTATTACATTGCATTTTGTAGCTTCTTGTCTGTGGTCTTTCCCTGTCTTCCTATGCCATGAATCTACATTTTTCCATGTTATGTGTTTGTAAACGCCTATAAAATAATAGTTCTGAATGGTGCAGCGTGTCTTGCTGTAGTGCTCCTTTTGGTGGTTTAGGCTGTTGAGTCAGTTGTGGTGCGGTGAGTGTAATGTCCCAGTGCTGTGTCTGATCATTGAAAAACAGACCTGGACCATGTTTCAGCATTGACCTGTCTATGGTCTGAGGTACAGTAGTTTGCCTTTTCCTTGATGACTCCCTGTTCTTTCACAGAGTTCAAATTCTCTGTAGTGTTGCAATTGTCATGCAGCATTGTGGAGGCACAGAGAATGAATCTGGCATACGTGATCACAATGGGGTCGCGGTACAAACAACTGAAATGTGTCAGGAGCTGGGTGTAGTCATGTCAGATAACTTAATTCTAGGCAAGTAATGTGATAATGTGGGCTGGGATAAGGTGGTTGTTATTCCCATGCACAACGGTTGGTACACGGCAGAGGCAGAACACTAAAGACCAGGTCATTTGACCTCAGTGGTAGTGAAAATGATGGATTCACTTCTGAAGGAAATAGAAATCCAGTACATTTTTCTGACATGACCTTCCCACTGTGAATCCATGCTGCCTTGTGTCCTGTGCCCCAATGACCCCCCTTTTTTAATCATGTACTCAACTAGTGTTTCTTTCAGAAGTGAATCCATCATTTTCATTACCACTGATGTCAAATTACTTCGTCTGTACTGTTCTGCCTCTGCCTTGTACCCACTGTTGTGCATGTGAATAGCTTCTACTGTATGCCAGCCAACAACTGTCACACCATCATACCAAGATTTGTCAGAACTTTTAGTCTGTGGTGTCACCATTGCTCCCCTTTGTTATTTTTGAAAGGTTGGGACTATTCAGTGTTGTACCTTGTTTGGTCTACGTACAGTTTCAGGAGTTCTTTCTGGAACCCTTCATCTGCGAAAGGAATGGTATCAACCTCCCATATCTGGATTGCTTCTTTTATTCCATGTTGCTATTTCCTCCTTCATCTTCTTTTTTTGGATGTGTAAGCAAAAGTCTCCCTTCAGTAACTCTCTGCATTTCTGCTGTCACATTCCGCCCACCCCCACTCCTCTTAATTGAGCCTCACTATCTCCCCCCTTGGTCAGTCTTTTTTTCCTTCATAAGCTACTTACAAAAGTTTATATCTGTTTCTTTCCCATGTTTCCTATTTTTTCTTCTACATGGTTGTGTACTCTTTGCATTGCCTTCCCTGTGTTCTTCTACCCTGTCCTTGTCTTTCTGCCAGTTATTATTCTTCACAAATGCTGTTTTTCCCCATTGCTTATCCTGCACTCATGCCTGAACACCTGCTAGTGCATTCCTTGTGAACTATCCATTTTTGCCAATGTTAGCCCTCATAAAGTAATTTGCCATGCTTTTGTATGCCTTGACTGTACGTCTGGTTACCCACCTCTAAATGTAATATCCTTTGTTTGTCCCCATTTGATCATATAAGTGAACCCCCCCCTCACCGGCCCCCCTTTTTTAACCAGCTGAGCTTCTCCTCTCACCACCAAACATCCAGGGGCAACAGAGATGGTTGGGAGTTTATATAAAGAATAACTTTGCACAAGAGAAGAGTAGGAAACCTAATGGCCACCATTAGGCTAGGTGACCAGACTGTCATACTTAAACAGTCAAACCCAAGTGTGGCAACCCTGGCACACAGCTGAGGGAACCATTTACCATGGCCAGCCAACCAGGTCCCTAAGAGAAAAAGTTTGCTCACAATTATGCTATGTTTGCATTTCTTCACAGGGGCACCCCAGTAAATCCACACACAGGCAGGGAAGTAATAACAATACTGTCCAAACCAGGTTTGGATTCTATAGTGAGGCTTTTATGCACATAACAAGGTAGGAATAACTCACAGAGCGAAGATGGACCCCAATGGGGCTACACATACTGGTGCTGCATATATCTCCATGGTTCAAAAGTTCCTGAATTCCCATTTAACATAGGATGAAAGAAAATACAAAAGCAGCAAACTCTCTGGTTCTGAAATGTAGATTGGCACACACGGCTGTACTAGAACTGTTCCCATTTCCCACAGGAAGAAAGCGGTACCCTGTACCACACTGAGCACATCCTGGCTGAAATCTTGCACAACCCACTATACTGTGGTAAATGGAAAAAATAGACATTCCACAGCCACATCTTAGTGTAATTACTTCCATTAAGCAATGGCAACATGCACTACATGAAACTGTACTTGGTGCCCAAACTGAACCCAGAGAGTAAACTGGTTACTCCAGATGGGGGGGTCTCCCACATTTTGCTTCCAAGTTTATACTCGCCCATTCATCTCGTTAATAACACCCACACAGAAAACTTGTAGTTGTCTTAAATGTTTCCCACATTTAACAAACTACGGGCACACCCCTGGGTGCCAAAGATTAAAAGTTCTGTACTTGGACAGTCACATGTTTTACTCCAACATAGGCAGCATATTTTACTTAGAAACTGGGTTAACACAGAGTCACATTTTCAGATAAATTCACCCTTTGGTTTTGCAGATGCTCCTGGGCTTACACAACAGTTGTACTCACAAAATCTGAAGATGTCCAAGGCAGCTTCACCAGTCAAAATGAATTGAGGGGATTGCCACCCTAATCCTGGAGTTTGCCTCATCCCTTCATGGATGGTGCACAGGAAAACCTACTAAGCCATGTCTCCACCACTTCAGAAACTGTCATCTTTGTTCTTCCTCTAGGGTGAGAACAAAGTACCCAAAACAAAAGAGGTAGCTCTTTACCAGGGCTGACTGCAGGGCTGCACAGCAAGCTGCAGCTTCCTTCTACAACTGCAATCCAACTCTAACTCAACATTCCACAGCGCTACCGACAGTTCGCCAACTGTTGCTTATGCTGCTGTGAGAGTTCTATGATTACATCATCACTCCAGCTCAGCTGAGACTGAGGACAGAGTCTGACAGTGTGAAACCCATTTACCTGGCATTTCACATGCTGCCTTCCCTGCCTGTCACTGATTCCAGCTGTGATTGTAGTAACCCTGTGGAACAAGATTGTAACACCAAGAGTAAGATTACATTCTCACAAGTGTGTTCCAACAATAGTTGTCTGCAGCATGCCACTTGAAGTGCCTTGAGAATTTATTTATTTTTAAAGAATTGTTGTTGACCCGGTAAGTCCACTGGGCCTAGAAGTCTCTTTTCAGGGCGACTGGGGGAGGGGGGGATACAGATGGTAAGCAACTGAAATTGAACCAGATTAAGCTGTTGGTGGTATTTTTAGTAAATGGGAGAAATTTGGCCAGGACACAGGGGAAATTCCCCCTACTCTTTTTCGATAAGTGAATGGGATCTTTAGCATCCACTTAAACTACCACCAATCTAGGCAGATGGGACCTCGGTTTAACATCTCATCCAAAAGACGGCACCTCAGAAGTGCAGCACCCCCTTCATGCTGCGTTACTGTGTCAGTATTGGGATATTAACCCACGTGCCAGATGTGAGAACTGAACCCACAGCCCTCTGATCTCCTGGCCTCAGAGGTGAGTGTGCTACCTACTGAGCTGCTGACATTGACGAGAATGACCCTTCTCTTTGATGTGCTTGCATCACATGTTCGCCAGTTAACATCTCACATATTAAGGTCCACCGTTCAATAATAGCTCCCCTTTTTCTGCCATTCTAAGGTTGTCTTCTATTACTTTTTTTCCCCTATCCTACACCTGAGATGGTGGCTCTGTAAACAACACCAGTGCTGATTGTGTTGCCCTTTCCTGCCTCCAAGGTGACCAACAGTACTTCCACTATTCCCATTTTCCCCTGTATCTCCTTTGCTTTGATCCTGTCTGTCACATAGAGTGTTACTCCTTCTCCTCCTGTTGTTCCCTCCCTGTCCCTTCCATCATGGCCATTAGCGCATGACACTGGCAACCAAGAATATGGTCATTGTTAATCATAGCACCACCATTTTTGGTTGGCCAATCCACATTTCAGCCCCAACCATGAACTTACTTCCTTTTTCTCCATTGACCCAGTCCTGCTTTCTATAATCTTCTCAACCTTGCTGTTTTCTACACTAACTACCCTATTTTACTGTGATAATGCTGGTAATTGCATGTTCCTTTTCAGTCTCTCACCATTGTCTAGTTTAAAAGCTTTACAACATAGGTTCTAAAACCTATCACCTAACTCACTGGTTCATATCCAAGACAGATGGTGACCATCATGCCAGTTTAGTCCTGTATCCATCATGGTTGACCTGCAGTCCCCACTGTAGCAAAAGCCCTTTGATCCACCATAATTTTTCAAACATTCATTGAATCCCTGATGGCCTACAGTCAGGATTTGGACCAAGTAGTTATAATCAATGTGGACCATGGGGTGTTAGTCCAGTGCCACAATGATGTGAGCAACACAATTTGGATGCTTGCACAGGCTGCGGCGTCAGCATTGATGCTACCATCCGCAGCTGACAAACTGAAGTCTACCTATGACAGCATGTCATCCTTGTCTCTCAATATGTGGATGGCTTGCGCTAGTACCCCATCCATCTACTCCACCCTGTGTTGGATAACTATAGATCGCAACTGTATAACTTGCATCTCCCTGTCCTATATTTACAGTCATTGTTTATTTTTTTTTTATTTTATTTTATTTATAGTATAGGAATTGCAACCCTTTGAGTCATAGACTCGTTTCCAAAGGCTTCATGTCAAGTACAAGGTGTTAGAAAGAACAAGGACAACAACAGGTAATTACAGTTAACTATGGGGAAGAGTCATACAAGTGAGGAAGCAAACAGGTAATACGAATGTGAATACATCATACATGGGGTAATTGCCTGTATAATTGGTAGCTAAAAAAAATAAAGGCAGCATTACATGCATACAGAATCTACAGATGTGCAGTGTACATACTTAGGGGGATTGCCTATATATGAGGTAGCTAACAGATGCAGCAATACAGATCACAGTTGGATTACAGGGTGCTGTCTCGAAGGATGTTTTGCAAGGTGCAGCATCCCAGGAGGCATTTGTCAAGATCCTAAAAAAAGGAGTGTGATTTGAGTTATTTAGGATGGGCCTAGGGCACAGGGCCCCAGAGGCAGAGGAAGTGCATGCAGCCTCGTTTGAGACATTGTCAGTGCCAGGTGTGGAATATAGTGATAGGGCAGTGCCTAGGGTAAGGCTAGCGGCCACACTGGCAGCTATGCCCTGATAGTATATGGGCTTTAATGCATATTGAGTGCAGTCTTACCTTAAGTCCATGACATTAGGCGGTTTGACTCCCATAGGCCATGGATAGCAAAGACTATTCCATTTTTACCCACCCTGTATTTGCAAAATATTCTGGAACCTTAAATTGCAGTATCAACATCATTGATTCCCAGTTTCAATGTCTTTTTGACTTGGAAAATGTCTTAGTCTGTGTCTGCATGCAATGCTACTAAGTCTCAGATGTTATTTCACTGGTTCCTGTACTTATAGCACTAGAAATGGCAAGCGCTGCAACACACCACTCTGGCACCTTAGATCCCTTCCTCATGTTGTCCATCATTTAATCCCCTGTTTCCACCACAATTTCACTACATTTGATATGCCTACAGCCATATGCAATACTTGCATTAAACATGATAATGTTCTTAACTCTAAACATGTTTTTATTTCATCCTTTCAGGAAGCTGTTCATTTTCTATTTGTTAGCACAACAGAAAAAAACAATATGGAGACTCCAAAGGCCAGTAAGCGTGGAAGGCCACGGACAGTCACGGATTCAGCATGCAAAAGACAGAAGAGAATGCATGACAATCAGCGCAACAAGTGCCAGGATCTCCATCGGTGCACAACTGTCTCATTGGCTCACACTGAAACATGCACTCAACTTGAAGTTCCACTCTGACGTGGCGCGTGTACTGCTTAACATGTGAGTGACTACATTCATCAGTTTTCATGTAAGGCTTATTCAACAAACACACCTTAAAAATAAGTATGACCAATGGCATCCATGTTCTCCAGTGCAGGTATGATGGCATGGACGTACACAGTACACATGGCCAACAGTTGACGTCTCCGCTAGTATACTCAATGCCACAGTCTGCAAAACTGCATGGACAATAATGCTTGCATAGATACGAGAATTCAAGTACTCATAATAACCCCAATGTTAGCAACATACAGTCATTGGAAAGGCAAGTAGCATGCATGTTGTGGCAGCTTTGGTATTTTTCACGTAGCAATTTTGTATTGTGCCTTATTCCTCACTTTACTTGTAGGATTGAATTGGAACCTCTGTCTGATGAGGCGGTTTGTCCACCAGAAAGCCCAATGAGCACCATGGTGCAACATTTTGGATACATGGAAACTCGTTCCAACAGTGAAGGATTTCTATTCATGAGAAATTCACAGTGAGTTTGCCGTAGTTAGTGGTTGTGGCCACACACCAGTACAGGCTTTAGATTGGCCTGCTCATTCAGTAATGATAGTGTTTTTTTACTTACATTTCTGTATTTCTAACAGGTGTGTTGGCAATGCTACCAAGGATGAAACCTATCATGCCGATAGCCTATGCGATTCTACCACTTTGTATGAGGCCACAGACTTTGCAATGGTATCTGGGTAAGTCACATGCTTGTGTCCATAGATAATAATATATGTCTATGTTGCTCTATAACTGCTGATCTATGAAACCATGTCATAGTGTGTCCTGCTACACACAAGCATTGAATAATGATGAATAATTGCTAGCTGTTATTGGCATTGATATTGCCTGGGTTACACAGATGTATAATAGGAATGTCAGTGAAGTACAGAACTAACACCGCTCAACACCTCCAACTAGCAGCGAGTGACCAGCATAGGGGGGTGACTTTGGATCATCAGCCATACTGTTCACACCAAACCCTGACAACAACGACTGGTCGCATGGTGTGCTTTTTGGTCTTCAGCCCTGGCACTCAACCCATTCCATAAGGAATGGAGAAATTGAGACGGGATCAGTATTGTCAAATGTGATGAACATTTGTGCTGAAAACCCAACAGAACACCCAATGCCAGTTCAAAGCTTTAGGGTATAGGTGGAATGGCTGGAGCATTACATGCAACAAGCACACATCACACCACTGTCACCTGTCAGTCTCTACAGTGTAAGGTGTTATGGTTTGATACCCCAGCGCCATTTGCATTTCTTGTTATTATTTCTCAAAACATTCAACATGGACTTGGTGTTATCCATCCTCATGAACATTTGCAGTATCATTTCGTTACTCAATCCATATAGGTAATTTTGCAGAGTGACTGCATCCTTGTTGAACACAAGTTATAAAAAACATTTTGTGAATGTTGCGAGAAAGGACAGCAGCACTGTTCATGAGTAGGTTTTCCACAAAACTGCATTGTTAAAAAGTTGGTATGTACTATACATATCTGGTGCAGTTGCAATTGTGTGTATAAACTGATCACCGCACAAACATAACACAATCACTTTTTTTAGTACTTTTTTTGAGAGACTTTCAACATGGCCATTTTTGGTCCTCCACTACAGAACAGTGTAACTGCGAGTTTGTTCATCTGTCCTGGCAGTTGATTTCCCACATCGACCACTCAACACTGTGCCACATGTTCAAAAATAACATTATGGACATGATTTCAAAAATGGCAGCTGTGCTGCTCATAAGGATGTGTGAATAAATGGCTACTTTCAAAGTCCTCATTCAAAAACTAAGAAATTGATGTGCCTAGGAGCATGAGGCGAAACTGCACAACACACAATCATGATATTGTAATGATCAAGAGTAGTTACACAAAATGTGCAACTTGAGTTGTTATGGACAACACCTCAAGAACATTGGCATTGTCATTTTGTTAATCAGTCCTGCAATGTCATTCATTGCTGCGAGTGAGAAATCACCATGCTGGACTGAGTATTGAGATGACAGTAACATGTTCATTAGGTGGTGACCCAAGAATGACATGTTGACAATTTGTGCTCAAATTAGCTACAGATGGCTTTGATATCAAACTAATGTGACAACACACATTTACACACACCATTCTGTGCTTGCCTGATTCCTCTGTTTGCAATTTGGCCTTGAAGACTGGAGACGTGTCACGGTCCACAGAAGTTAGCGTTGCCCAATATCCATAGGAAAGTATGGGGCAAGGTGTTGGTGCAGGTGTGCTGGTATACATATTGAGTGTTGGGATGTTGGGGGTTGAAGGGTGGTGGGCATTGTGGGCTGCCAGTGTGCCAGAATAGTGTGGTGTGGATTTCTCATGACATTGCAGACATGCGGTGATTGTGCAACCAGTTGTTGGTAAGGAAAACAGATGGGTTGGTGGGGCTGGGGCGGGGGACATCAGTCACCCTTAGTTGACATCCTGGCATCATGATTAATTGTTTTTGAACACTGTGGTTTCCTCACAGTGTGCCACATTCATAGTGATTGTGGTCTACATGCCAACACTGGGATATGGCTCAACGATGTCTGCTTTCTGCGGAGTGTGTGGCATCATCCAGGTCATCCATGTGTGCCACTGTCATTGTCCAATGCGCTTGTGGTGTTTTACTTGCGCTATGCATGCCTGGTCTGTATATATTTTAGCTATGATGAGTACACCACAAGCAAGCATGTAGTGCTCTTCAATTGACACATTATTCTTTGGATTTCTTTGACTCTGTATGCTGCCAATTGATTGCCGATAGTACGTGGTGGTAATCCGAGCAAAAACAGTAAAGTTATTTACTCTTGATTTACAGTATTCATGATCTGCCTGATGCATCTTTTGTGGTCGATGCCGTTGGCCTGTCAGAAGAGGTGCCAGCAGATGATGGAGCAATCACAGAGCATGAAAACACATGATGCACAGGACATTAACAGTGAGGATACCATTGCAGATACTGAACTTGCAAAGTCTGTTGTTGACCAAAACAAGCTTATTGTGTACTACAATAATTTGCTCGAACTGGCAAAAGCATCTATGCACACCATATGCAGTTCTTGGGGCCATGCATTTAGTATCAGTTCTAGAACTAGCGGTTCTTGCCTTCCGCTGACATGGGTAGGTATGTCCTACCTTATGACTTAAGTCAATAACTGCAAATGACAAAAAACTACTGTGCGCACTTACTTACAGTTCATTATTTTGTTTCAGGTCTGCCAAAATAAACATGTCGAATGTAAATGGGCAACTCAGCCACAACTCAAACATGGATTTAATGCTGGGAACTTAATGACAGCAAGCTCCATCCTCTTGTCTGGGAATAATTATGGCAAAATATCCCTAATGTTTAAATTCCTCCACCTGGCAATGATTAGTCCTTCCTACTTCTTTGGATTCCAAAAACTATACATGGTGCCTGTTGTTGAGAATGTATGGGAGGAAATGGAGGCCAAGATTCTTGCTGAATGTTCTGGAAAAGGGGTGCTGGTGATGGGTAAAATATCACAGTCTGTGATTCATTAAACAATATGTTTCTGATGCCTAAGCAAATTGTTATTACAGTATATGGTTTGCTGCCATATGATTACTCACAGTTGCATCTCTCTTTTATTTGCCAGGAGATGGTCGAATGGACAGTCCCGGGTACCCAGCACAATATCGCGTGTATACGTGCATGGACTATCACACTAATGAAATAATTTCAGTGAAGATTGTTGATAAACGTGAAACTGGCCTGAAGTCACCAAATATGGAGACACTCACATTTCGACGCTCACTAGATGCACTCCAGAGAAACAATGTGGTGTTAACTGAGGTTGTGACCGATTCCCATGTTCCCATTTCAAGTCTAATGCATGAGTATTACTTACTTATTTATTTATCATTTTAGTTAAGAGATACACCAGGAAGGTCACACTAGACAACAAGTTTCTCATCACACAGTGCATCCTGAGGAGTGGGTGACTTGGAAGGCATACAATGAAACATAATCAACAGAACAGTACACAATGCAAATATACAGGCATTGGAAGGCAAAGTATTTGGAGTAAAATACACAAGCAATATACAGTTCCAATTATGCATAGGGTATGCGACGAAGTAGAGAACAACTGACAAGCACTACTTGGATGCACGACATTACGGTTGGTATGTACATTACAGCTGAGTACAGAAGGTCTACAAGTGTGGTAATAGGATACCTAGTATAGCCCTTTTAGATACAAAATGCTTTGCTCATTTGCAGTTCACAGACAGGTAATTGTGTAATGCTGATGAGCTAGAGGAAGGGGAATAAGTAAAGCGAATCTGGGGGGGGGGGGTTGAGGGAATTCCACAGTTTAGGAAATCTGTATGAGAAGGTTGCACAGCCAACAGTAATCGTACAATGTTGGACACCAAAAGTATGTGAATCTGAGTACCAAAGTGAATATGTGGATTGTGGGGGTACTGTTATGGTGGAGCTGAGATCAGTATGGAGGAAACCAAGTCAACAGTTGGAGACAAACTTAGCACAGTGGAGTAGATGTCTGTTATCAAGGGTAGGCAGTACAGCGCAGTTGTTTAAGGCTCTGAGCTGCAAACCTGGAGACCTGGGTTTGAATCCCACAGCCCCCACTTGCATATTGTGTGACCCTGAGCAAGTCACTTCTCTTCCCTGTGCTCTCCGGTTGCACCTGTAAAAAAGTTTTCAGCTTAGCGTGCCACTCCTGGTCAAACTATTTAAAAAAATAAGGCAGTGCAAAGCCAAAGTGTGGTAAAGTTGATAGTCTTGAGTGAGCGTAGGAGTGTTGAGTGTTAAGCAACAGAAGAAGTTCAAGTGATGTCTTAGGAACGGCAATGTAGACTACGTCGCAGTTATCAAAGATGTGGAGAATCATCTTCTGGACAAGTGAACGCATAGCATGGAGAGGGTGGCAGTACGGTTCCTAAACAGTGCACCTAACTTCGATCGCTGCTTTTATTTCTTTTTGGTTTTTTGTATTATTTCTTTTTCCCCTATCTGCTGCCACCTCAGCCACTCCTTCGGGCTTACCAAGACCTCCACCAATCCATCTGTCCCCTGAGGCTCCATTCTCATATGTTAGCTATCCCCATGGTAACCTGGCATAACCCTTCACCAGATGGGTCCCCCTCCTCCAAGGGGGAAGGTGCCAGCCAAGGGGGCAGATCAGCAAAACACTTAGCCCTGGGGTGCTGCTGAGATGGAAGGCTCGGCAGGGACACGGATGGCATTGGAGAGCTGGGCAGCCATCATCCGACTGACTGTGGAGTGGTATTTCCACTTTTCTGGTGTTGTTCCCCTCATGCATGCATCTGCAAAGTTCCTGGTCTCCACCAGAGGCTGCTGCAGCACGATGCCATCTCACTACCCACCCCAGGAGAGGAGAGCAGTCCTATGGATGCTCGATCCTCTCCTTCCCCTGCCATCCCCCCCACGCCCAAGTCTGTTCCCGAACCCAGGTCACCGGCGTGGTTCAAGGAAAGGTACCAGCGGCTCAGCCCTATGTGCCACCGGGCCAGCCGAGTGCAGCGTTTTAAGGATGGTGTCCACGTGACCAGAGAAGGTGAGGTATTATTCAAACAGAACAGAACCCCCAGATATCTGAATGAGTATATGTCATCAAGTAACATCTTGTTGAGCCTGTGGAAAGTGGGTAAGTAGGTAAGCCTTAAAAGTCTATGCCTACTGCCGAATGTCATGGAGACAGTCCTCTTGGCATTTGGGAAAACCTAATGTGACTAATACATACTGTGTTGCTCTGTAAAGCTTAACTTGTCCCTTATGACTGATTCACACCAACTGTATCTAATCATTTACAGGAGCACCTAGCAACTGGAACAGTTCCAACAGCACATACTGATGTATTCTTCTAAAAGACACGCATATAAGTTTCCGGTATATCGTGCCAGAAACTAACTTGCAGTGCTGGACTATAATCACCATGTCACTCAACCATACCTGCACAATCAAAAAGGAGAGAAGGTGTAAGTATCTTTTTTTCCTGAAGCCATCGTTACAAGTGTTCTTTGTCATTGTCTTGTAATTCTACACTGCTGATTGCACTACAAACACATATGGCAATGTATTCTGATGCGTCACTGAAACAGCCAAATGCCATATATGTACCTTTTGTACAAATAAGAACCGTCATACTATGCATGGAGATTTTAAGATCTCTATTCATAATGACAATGTGTAGGAAATGGCAAAAAAGCATCGTCCTCTGTTGGTGTTTGTGGTAGCCATATCACATGGTGAAGCACTGCAGTGGGCAATGTGCCATATGCAGCACACCTCGAAATGTATTTCTGCTAACTTTCCAGTAATTCAACTTCTTATTACTGGATATTTGGGGAGGGACTGTCGCATCATTTGTCCAATAGTCTATGCATCAGTGCCAAGAGCTGCCTTCACAGTACAGCACCATTACATTTTTCTACACAAGAACTGTACAGTCCTTCAGCAGCATGTCATGGGACTCAAAAAGGGAGGCAAACAAGCTGCTATGTAATCGGGGACATGCATTGAGAGTACTGAGGTTGAGAGACAAGATAAATCATTTTAAACTAGTATTGCATGTCACTTGTGCTGTGTCACTTGACCATTCTGCAGTAGTTGTTTTGGAGAGCCACTACAACCATTGGATGCCTGATAGATTGGTACAAACACATAAAGTGTTCAGCAATGGAGGGAGGGTGGACGGATTATGGTCATGTCTTATATTTGATGCTCTGATGATTATATATATACATCTATGATTCAAAAAATTTATCATACAATGATCATGAAAATGTCATGGTCTCACAATTCTCCCTTTTGCAGTTTCAGGCATCTCTTCAACAAGAAAAGCTGCAGATGGACAATTGTTGCCAAGAAGATTCCAAAACAGTATTCATACATCCCCCAAATTATGCAGAAAATAGTAATGCGACGTATTGAGAGTACTGTGCATATTACTACCAGAACTATCTTGCCAGACGATGCCCCACGGCGCATTCAACACACAATTGCAGTGGTTCAACCACTGGATACTAAAGACCTTGTTGCACAGCACTTGTCGCGCTCTCAACAATGATGTGTTATTTGCTTTGGGCATGGGAGATTGACATTAGTGGTGAGCGAAGTGGGCTCAATCCGCTCAGCGAAGTGATTCACGAAGCAAAGGCGGATTCGTGGAGTGCTCCGCAACACGAAGCAGAGTACTTCGCGTTATGATGAGGAACATGAAGTTCATTGGAAACAATGACTTTACGTTACTCCACCTCCCCAGACCACTATTCCACCAAATTTAAGACAAAGTGCATTGAAGACAATGCACTTCGCCTCACTTCACCTTATTTTTGAGCTCCGAAGGTGAATTTTGCAGTGATTCATAGGATTTCAGGTCACATGGGCTCTATATTGAACTGCACAGCCTCAGTTCAGGGTAGTATGTGTAGGAAGGAGTATGAGACAGTGTGCTCTGATAGCTGTCTGTGATTGAAATCTTCTAAAAGCTGTTAAAAAAGCATTTTTGCATTTTTTTGGGTGCTCCAACATTAGTTCATCGATTTTAGGAAACCCTCCTGTGCTGATATCATCGAGCGTTTTTGTTTTTGTGTGGATTTTGAATGTTAATTTACAACACTGAGTGTGTGTAGTGAAAGACAGTGAAAGTGTGCTTTGGGGGAGGGGCGTATCCGTAGTGTAGGTAGATTTAAGTTGGAGAAATAGTGATTTCTTTGTTTTTTGGTTATATTTTTGTTATATAACTGACTGTGTTAATGTACACACAGTAGTATTGTCAGTAATAGTTGAAATTGTCTTGCTGTTTGTTGTGTGGATCTGGTGCAGCAGTTCATAATTTCAGGTTGTTTACATTACAATACCTAATTTGGCATAGTACTGAACTTTTGCATTTGCTATGCATTACTCGTTCAGCATTGTAGACAAACTGTTCTCTGTGTGTCTGTGAGTGTGTGTGCGGTGTTGCATGACATCAAATAATACACCTTTTATTGTGCCACAGACTAGTGTAATTGCAGGCGCAGCAGTGTAAACCTGCTATCCACTGCAGCTGCCTGATTTTGTGCTGTGATCGTGGTATCTGTTCTTTGTTTTGCTGCTTGTACTGCCATAAAAATCTGCACTGCAGTCAATACGCCCCCCACCCCCACGTGCAAAAGGAATTTTTTACCAGATTGGATTGTTTTTGTGACTTCATCAGCACCACTGGTTACTGAAGTTGTTTTCATTGCGAGACAGACTAGTCTCTTATTTGTTGCTGAAGCTACAGTTGTTTTTTTGGCTTCACATCCAGCGTCCCCCCAATCAGAGAGTGAACACATCAAAATCTGAATTTGTTTATAATATTGTGGTTGATCCCCCAAAACGCCTGCAAAGAGACGTGCAAGCAAAGCTGTTTCTCGCCATGGCAATGCTGGTAGTAAGCTAGTCTGTGGGCGTGGTAGTAGTACACAGAGACAGACATGCATTGCTGATGTGAGGAAAGGTATTTCTCCTGCAATGTTTTTTACAACCCAATCAGTAGCTTCACTCATAGTTGGAGGAGATGATGTTTTCCCAGCTGGTGGTGTTAGTGTTACTGGTGTTAGTGGTGGTGGTAGTATTAGTATTGTTGCATCAAGTTCGAATTCTGACCAGTGTACTGTATCCAAAAATATTGAGTGTGAAGCAATGTAATTGAGTGGCAGCGTAGATGATGTCATACTTCCCAGTAACATCCCAGTAACTGAACCTGAGGATTCTGATAATCATGTCAACTATAGCATACAATGTGATATTCCATCCACCGTGGCAGTTAATGTCACACATTTTCCATGCAGTGATTCACAGTGTGGTGAAAAAGTATCAGGTGGTGGTGGTGTAGATGCTGATGATGAATGTGATGATGACGATGATGTTGCTGTTGTTGCAACATGCAGTCTACATGCTAGCATCCAAGCAGAAGATGTGGATGTGTGTGACGTTGATGAATATGATGATGATGATGATGATGATGTAATTGACCCCAGGTGGGAACCAGAGAAAAAGAAATTCAAAGTGGCTGTGTCTGAGTCTGTGTGCAGAAATACCCCGTAAAAACTTGTGATCTACCGGTTTTAGTTGATGATGATGACCCAGTAATAAATATGATAGATAGTCGTGGTGGTCAGTTGCAGTCCAGGTGTGCAGTGCCCAAAACATCATGTGCCCCCCCACTTCAGTGCTTAAAATAACAGACTTAAATAAGCCATATCATGGACATGTTAAAAGCAGAGCATCACAATCCCTTGTTAGAGATTTTTTTGTTCAAGATGCAAATGATGAGTCAGTTGCAATCTGCCAGATTTGCCATGTGAGTGTGAGTCGAGGTAAAAAGGGGAGCCATCTGGGCACAGGAGGACAGCATACGCATCTTAAGAATAGGCACTTGGCACTGTGGACCCAGCACAAGCTGGCAGCTAATACCACAGTGGGGCTTTCACCCTCATCACCGGCAACCATAGCGAGCATGTTATCCCCTTCCATGACTGTTAAGTCCAGTAGTAAATTAAACATGTGCAGTAGTGAGGTAATAAGAGCAGAGGATTACTACAGGCATGATGAGGTGGAGAACCATAATGACTTTGAAATGTTGTCCAGTGCTGGTGAAAGTAGCATTTTTTGTGGTGGTGGTGAATGCAGTATGTCTAGTGCAAGTGGTACATCAACCCCGGTTGGCAAATCTGGCAACATAACAGCATTTCTGGGTTTATCATCATCACATGTGCAACTGTCTTCATCAAATGTCCACACTCCACCCCCGGCCAATGCCATTCATCACAGAGCAGAACCATCTGTGATCACATCCCATGTAAAACATTTAAGTCAGCCCATGTTACAGAGTGTTTTTGAGCATCAGCTGAAACCCCCGAATCATACAGTGTCACATGAACTTAATGCTGCTGTAGCAGAAATGCTGGCAATTGATCTTTTGGCCTTCTGCTTTGTGGAGAATTCTGGGTTCTGGTGGTTTGCTGCATGTGCCTGTCCTGAGTTGTTCCGCACTGTGTCCGACTCAGTAAGACATGCTCTTCAACATTCCTCCTCTCCATTCATCCATTTAAGTATGGATATGTGGACAAGTGGCAAAACAGCAGGGAGTTCAAATTTGTGTATAACTGCATACTGGGCGCAGGTGCCGGGGGTTGTTTTTGATGTTGGTAGTGTGAATAATCAGTGCAGTAAGGTGGATTGTCGCGGCAGCAATCTTCCAGGAATTCGACAGCATGCAACGATTGCTATGCGCAATGTGACATGTTCACACACTGGTGAGAACATGTTGGACGTGGTACTGACTGAAATTGACAAATGGCTAAACCCTCTGTCCCTGAGAGCTGGGTTCATAGCAAGTGACAATGGGTCAAATGTGGTGAAATGCATCACAAACGGTGTTTTTTTTTTTCGTGTTCCATGCATGGCCCACTGTTTAAATCTTGTGGTTCAGGAGTTTCTTCAGCACCTTGATGTAAAGAAAATACTGATCATTGCACGACGTATCTGCTCTCACTTTTCAAGATCTGGAAAGGCCCGTGACCAACTGCGGCAGTTGCAGGTACAAAACAGCCTGCCTCACCACCGCTTGAAGCTGGAAGTAGTCACCCGATGGAACTCCACTTTATACATAGCAGAGAGGTTGCATAAACAATACAAAAGCCATCTCAGAATATCTCGTGATGCACACTAGCCGTGACAGTTCCGGGGCCTCCATGTCTATGACGACTGAACAGTGGCGCCTCATGGACTCTGTAATAACAATTTTGTGGCCTTTTGAACATGCCACACAGGCAGTAAGTGGTGAGTCTGCCTGCATTAGTCAATCAATTCCACTGCTGTGGGTGCTGAGGCAGACATTGGTGAATGTACAGCATAGCCTTGATGCTGCCGGAGACAGTGGTAGCAGTATGTTGCTGCAACACATGCTGACAATATTCGACCAGAATCATCACATTGTGAGCATTCAGCGTAGTGACAACTTTGCCATAGCAACAGTGCTGGACCCACGATACAAACATGGAATTGCATCAGTACTGGAGGGAGGGCCTGAACAGGTAAAAAATATCAGTGGTCAACTGGTGTGCTTGGTTCATGGGGCACAGAAGTCACGTGTCAAGGTCAGCAAACCTCAGCAGCATAATCCAGCTGAAGGTGTACCTGGAGGACCATCAAGCATATCCTGCGAGGGGAAGGGGACTGCCGTTCCAGGTGGTGTGTCATCCAAAGTGGCTGGTGTCTACCCGCTTTATGAAGCTTTGTGCCAAGTGGGTATTTGTGAAATAAATGATTCGGGAGAACAGGATGATGCATCAACAACTGGACTTAGTGTGGATCAGAGAATGGTTGAGTCATATTTGTCTGAAAACAGGCATCTGACAATAACTGAAGATCCTGTTTTGTACTGGAGTGGAAAGGTCAGTGAATGGCCTGAGCTAACTGCAGTGGCACTGAAGTACCTCACATGCCCACCCTCCAGTGTAAGTGTTGAGAGGGTATTCAGCTCAGCAGGTGCAATAGTCAGGGATCGTCAGACAAACCTGTCTCCTGCAAATGTTAGTTTGCTAACATTCATTAAAATGAATGAGAGGCACATACCTGCACAGACTGCAACCTCAGTATTCGTACCCCGGCCTAGTCATGGTTGTTTTGGTGATGTGGAAATGGACCATCCAGGTGGCACTGGCAGTGACTGCCTGAAACAGCTCACCACTGACGTAGATGATGACACAATGGAGAAAGAATTTTCCAGTGGTCAGACTTCAGACATAGATGACTGTGAGGGCAGCTTTCTTTATGAGGATGGTGATGTGGTTAATGTTGCCACCACTGAGCCTGAGTCTGTCCACCCCCTGGACTACCATCACCGGGACTGCTGTTAGCCACTGCCACCACTGAGCCTGAGTCTGTCTGCCCCCCGGACCACCACCACCACCGGGACTGCTGTTAGCCACTGCCACCACTGAGTCTGAGTCTGTCCACCCCCAGACCACCACCACCAATAGGACTGCTGTTAGCCACTGCCACTACTGAGCATGAGTCTGTCTGACCCCTGGACCACCACCACCACCCGGGCTGATGTTAGTCACTGCCACCACTGAGTATGAGTCTGTCCGACCCCCGGACCACCACCACTGGAACTGATGTTAGCCACTGCCACCACTAAGCCTGAGTCTGTCCAGACCACCACATCCATCAGCCAGAGACAGAAAGCTTCTTAATATTTAAACCATAAAGTGAGTATGTGTACTCATGTTTGTTATGCTGCTTCACTTCCTTTAGTTGTATGTTTTGTTTTCTGTAGCTTTTCAGAGCCACAATGGTAAAACACATATGGCACACTTATTTTGTTTCTTTTACAGGTTAACAAAAAAAGTCTCCATCACTCAAACTCAGTGGGAATGTTAGGACGTGATGCCAGGGGGAGCGCAGGTGCATGCTCCACTATAGTGAATGTCTGGCAGCTATCCCAATGTTTCCTTCTGTTATAAGGTTCACTTTGTGGTGAAATGTGGGAACATTTCCACTAACAAGACTCTTCTTACTGGAAACATGCCCACACGTTTCACCACAAACTGACCATTCTAACATAAAGAAACATTCGTAAAGCTGCCGGACAATTGGATATTCACTGTAATGGAGCATGCACATGCACTCTCCCTGCCATCACGTCCTAACGTTGCTGAGAAGGGAGGCAGAATGTGGGCAGCTTTTCAGAACGGGAGTTCCTCTGTCATGTGACACACTGTAATGAAATTGTGGGTGGTTTTCACAGAAATGTATTGCACTATGTGGCGCAAGAAAGATTCCCCTGGAAGGGAAAATGTGTATTATTAAACAACAACAAAGAAAAAAACCACAAAAACAGTACAACACAGTAGTGGGGTGGGGTGGGGCAGAAAAGAATCTCGTAAGTTACTGTGGCCGTGGGATGCCATGGTGGTCCAGCAGCAGGTGCAGCATTCTAACTATTTGCTGCTGCTGTTCTTCTCTTGTGTGGACCTGCTGCTGCAAAGCACCGACCCTCTGATTGTTCTCTTCCAGAGCTGCCCACACCAGGGAGATGTCATGCTGTGTTGCAGGGACCGTGGCAGGGTCCACTGCAGCTGAGAATCCAGGTAGCGGGGGCGGTGGTGCTGGTGGTGGTGGTGGAGCAGCTGCTGTACTGGCCCTCCTCCTGCTGCGACGGTGACTGCGAGGCACAACTCTGACCCCAGCAGCATCCTCGGCCACTGCCACAGAAGGGCCAGCAGGTGGACGCCTGGCCCCTTCCGTGGCAGCCTGTCACTCTGCCTTGTGGTGGTTGAGCATGTGGGTGCGCTGGCCACCGGTCCCCAAATGTGTCCCACGGGGCCACGGCACACCAGTACACCACACAGATGGCACACCATGACTATGCTGTCTCCCCCCACAGAGTTAAAAAAATTCCCACATTGGGGAGCTGCGGGGGGACCAGACACAATCCTCGCATGAGTCGCACCACCTAGATTTTCCAGGGGCACCTCCTGTGGCTGTGGAGGTGGTGCTGCTGGAGCCCCTACAGCTGCTACCAGTGGTGGTGGTAGTGGTGGAGAAGGTGGATGCACAGCAGCCACCATTGGCACTGGTGCTGCTGCTGCTGCTGTTGCTTCAACATGGGGGGAAGCAACACCCAGGAGTTGGGAGCAGTCCAGCATGACACGACCGCCCCCATGTGTCCACACTCCCCTCCGACCGAGCCCATGGGCCAGCGACTCGCCTTCTCCAGGGTCCATCCTACCTTATTGACACAACACAAGTCCCTGGGCTGACACACACACACAGACACATACTTACACTCACTGACACACACAATCACACACAAAACAAAACAGAACTTACAAAAAAAAATTCAGTAACAAAAAACAATCACAAATACAATACAAAAACTAAATAAAGAGATATCTTTTAAAAAATCTGTTGGTTTTCTTCACTACTCAAAGGCAAGCAGCAATCAAGCACTTTCACTCCCTACTACTCTCCTCTAAACAAAGCCTACGAATGCAAAGGAGAAAGTGAAACGGCTTCTCTGACTCACTTCCTTCCTGCCTGGCTAAAGCACGTGACTTACAGTACTGTAAGCCATGTGATGTGTGGGGGGCTGCCTATTTACTTCTCACTTCACCTTAAGGCATAATGGCAACATGAAGTAATAATGATAACGCGAAGTGAGCACTTTGCAGTGCCCACTTTGCGTTGCGCTCCGCCAACGCGAAGTGGCCACTTCACGTTCACTTCATCAGCAGATTAAAAATTCGCTACATCTCTAATTGACATTAAGAATTTATCTTAGCACCTTAATCAGAATTTAGCAAATTGCACAAAAAGTTGCCCAATGCAATACGTTCCTTACTGAGAACACACAGATAATACAACTCTTGTATGGCATGATATCATAGTATGTAAAGCCGCTCCTTGTGTCTGACACTGCCAATTTTATAGGGAAGAAAATGGTGTTGCACTTGAATGTAGTACTAGAACCAGCCTTTCTTTTTTCAGATTGTGACTGCGATAATGAACAATTACTGACAGCATGCAGATGTTATCAACACTCTTCACATTCTCAATGCTACCCCTTAACTTTTGTGATCATTTTAATCTTGTCTGTGCTTCTCCAAAGTTTGTAGTTTAGAATTTATTGTTATGTGTTGTCCCAAAGGTTATGACACAATTCTTGTTTGGTCAAATGACAATGATAATGTTTTGTTTGTACCACAGAAATATGTTTGTCTCATGGTCTTTTTTCCCTTGAGAGAATTCTATCGCCACCCGCATCCCAACACCCACTGCTGAGAACGCTGGCCATCAAACTGACCATTTTTTCAAATCTCTTCTTAGTGCTGCCTGTGACACCAAATGAGCTTCACAGTCACACAAAGAGAATACCGCCTTTCAGATCATAATATTTTTCTGCTGACAGTAGCACACGCACATACTGATACGCTTCCTTGACTGCCACAGTTCAGTAAGGCTTCCCTAATCACTCGCTGGCCCTCTTTCACCAATGTTTCACTTCTGCTCTCACAATGAACACGGAGGTGAGTACCACCATATTGCACAATGAAATCAGTATGCACAGTTCCCACATTTATTTTCAAACCTCATTTACCAACAGCTATGTCATCCTGGACATCAAAGTAATGAGTACTGGAATACACCATAGATAATGTTATTCAAACCTATGTACAGGCCAGACTTACCATGGATAATTACAGTGTTATGCAAATGTCTTGCCCGAATCCTCCTGACCTTCCCTATTGGTATGCATCCTTATGTGGGATCTGCTGCGATATGGTAGGACAGTCACCAGCAATCTTCGTGATCAAGTAATATTCCACACTGTTGATTGTCTGGCTCACATTCTTCTGAATCTTGAATGTGGACTCCTCAATACTGACTCAACAAACCTGGACACACACCCCACTCCAAATTTGTGATCTCCCTACACTGAATCCAGTTACCCATTTTCCAGTGCAGTGCCACACCCTGCAGTTGTCATCGCTGACTTCTTTCATCCATGGTCAGACAGTGATCATGGAGCTGGTAGCCACGCATCTCAAATCTCCATGTGAGCTTCTCTCCTTCCCCTCAGTGTTTCCCCATCCCTGAATATAGTTGTACCATGCTTCAATTTCATCAGTAGTCTGCCTTTGGTATTCATTTTTCACTAATGCTCACAAAAAAAATTTGGTGAGCCAACCACCCATCTACATCATGACTGGTGTACTAAAATCCCACTCGTTTTTCGACAATGATCACAGTGACATACAGTTTCCAGAAAACCGGGCTATTAGCTGATTTTAACAAGGGGCAAATATGAGCTTTTGTGCCATTCTACGTTCTATGATACCCTGGATAAGGCAACATTAAATGACAAGTGCATGCATCATTACGCACGTCATTTGATAATCCCTAATCATTAATTGTTTACACAGGTAATGATCTGAAATTACATTTTTACCCTTGTACCATGATACTATTAGCCTAACTTTCTGGAAAATCATGTTGATTATTGAGAAGCAAAAATACCTGGGAGACTGTACTAACTGTATTCATGATGTGGAAGGGTGGTGCACTCATCAGTTTTCAATGTTGGCAGACGGGATGAGGAATAATTGCCAGAAATGACTGTGGATATCATTCAGATAAGGTACCACTCTAGTCAGGTTTGGAAAACTAGAGGATGGAGCAGTGAACCAGTCATTGTGAAATCGGAGATGTGGAACTACAAGCACTGTGACTACTGCCTGACCATGGCTGAGAACAGTTAAAAGTGGCAAATACATGGACTGGCAGGGCAGCACCATAAGTGTTGCCTGGATTCAGTATATGGAGATCACTATTGTGCAGTGTGTTGAGGTTTTTGTGACAGCATTGATGGGAATGGGTATACGTCACTTGTGGCTTGGAAGATCGTTGTGCCCAGCAACTTGCACTATGAAGAAGGGCACAGAAAAGGACTGGTGGAGGATTGCTGAGGACTGTCCTGTGTGGTTCTGCAAATCTCAGGTAAGGCACTTCGATCGATGCTGGAGGTGGGGTGGCTTGCCTACAGCCATTAGTATGCATCCTCTGCCAAACAATGCTGTTATCCATTGCACTTCGGGCCCTACTGCAGCAGCTCTTCCATTGTGTCACAGCACTTCTATCTTGGCACCCCAGGAAGACCTTGTTATTGGTCATTGAGATGGCAAAAAATGTAAACAGTGTGACTGTGTACAATGCCTTTATTGCACTAGAGTGTGGTAACAAGACTGATTTTTATTATGTAGCCAGGACAGAAACACTAATGAAAGAAGTCCAGAGTGTGATTTGGGAGGCATTGTTTTGACAGGGCCAGTCAGTAATGCATATTATTTAAGGTGTGTACTATTCTCTGAGGCACAAGCTTATTATAAAAAGTGTGAAAGATCTATGTGTGGGACTGGTACGGGCATATGCATCACCATGAAGTAATAAGGACAGAGAGTAAACAGTGGACTGTTTAATATCAGGTGTTCAAGTCTGTGTGTGTGTGTGTGTGTGTGTGTGTAGTGGGTGGATAGTTGCTGAGTTTTGGAGCTTCACAATGAATAACAAGACTTCAAGAGAAGCATTTTTTCTTTCATTACCAAGAAAGACTAAACTTTTGCAATGTGCCAGTAAACAATTATGCTACATTCATCAGGACAACACATACACTGTTCACCACTAGGTGTTTGAAGCGTTAAACTGTCTTGCAATTTTCCAAAGAGAAAGTAGATTGGCTAACTACACAGTTTCAACATGTTAAAGTACACAGAATGAACAAGATTCTAGCCTGTCACGTATATTTATCATAATAATACACGTGATACGAACATACGAAATTGCCAGCAGATACAGGCCATATGGGCTATCTAGTCAGCTCAAGTGTGCAGCACTTCAGCCCATTAGACTGCAGCTGCCCCCCATCAAATCTTCCCTCCCCCAACTTCACCCCTCGGTATGTACTTTTCCCTTGAACTTGTCACACCCCCCTCTCAAAGCACCCCACAACATGCACTGATACAAGTTGCTCAGGAAGTGCATTCCACCCTGTTACCAGTATTTCAGTGAAGTAGTACCTCCTCCTCCTTTGCCTCCTGAATCTGCCTCCCTTTAACTTCAGGGAGTGCCCTCTGGTATCTCTTCCATTCTGGAGAATGAACCCACCCTGGAAGCGTACTCTGCTCATCTCCTTCAGGTACTTGAAGGTCTCGATCATGTCTCCCTCTTCTCTTCTATCCTCCAGGGTATACATGTTGAGCTCTTTAAGTCTTTCCTCATAAGTTCTATCCCCCAACCCCTGGATCATCTTTGTTGCTCTTTGCTGCACTGCCTCCAGTAGTTTGATATCCCTTTTCAAGTACGGGTGCCAGAACTGCATGCAGTACTCCAAATGTGGCCTCACCAGGGACCTGTACTGGGGCAATATGACTTCACTACATCTGGATGTAATCAACCTTGCTATACGCCCTAGCACCCTGTTAGCTTTAGCCACTGCCTTCCTACACTGGGCCAAGTGGTTTAATTCCCCAGTCACCAGCACCCCAGATCCTTCTCCTTGTTGGATGTGGACAGTTTAATGCCATCTATCTAGTAGCTGTATCCTGGGTTTTTAGCTCCAAAATGCATCACCTTGCACTTCTTGGCATTGAACCCAAGCTGCCAGGTGTGTGACCACTCCTCAAGTCTTGCCAAGTCCTCCTGCAGTAATTTGTCACCCTACTCTCCAACCGCCTCAGCACAGATCTTGGTGTCATCGGCGAAGAGGTTGATCTTATTCTTGATCCCAATTGCTATGTCAGCGATGAAAATGTTAAACAGGACTTGTCCCAGTACTGATCCCTAGGGGACACCACTTGTCATTGCCCTGGACTCTGATGCTTCTCTCCCAACAACTACCCTCTGTTGCCTGTCCCTCAGCCAGTTTTCTACGCATCGGGCTAGCTTCCACCCTATACCAAGACTCCTCAACTTGCAGGACAACCTTCCATGTGGCACTGAATCAAAGGCCTTGCTGAAATCCAGGTAGACTACATCTACCATATGGACCTCGTCCAATGCCCTCGTGACCCAGTCAAAAAAATCAACCAAGTTTGGCTGGCTGGATCTGCCAGCAATGAACCTGTGCTGTCTGACGTCTTGCAGATCATTATCCACAAGAAACTGCACCAGCCTTTCTATAAGAATAAGTTCCATCAGTTTCCCCACAATTGCAGTGAGGCTCACTGGTCTGTAGTTCCCTGGTTTATCCTTGGGCCCACTTTTGTGGAGAGGTACCATGTGTACCTCCCTCCAATCTCTGGGCACACATCCCATGTTTAGCAAGGTGTTGAACAGATCTGCCAGTGGCTCTGTCAGGACCTCTGCCAGCTCGCTCAGCACCCTTGGAATGTACCCCGTCTGGCCCAGGTGCCTTGTCTACCCTCAGGGATCTAAGGTCCTCCAGCACCCTTTCCACCGTGATGACCCCATCTGGGGTTGTCTCACCCCCCATGCCTGTGCCCCCTTATGTTCCTGTTTTGCTCCTTTGGGGGAGATTGTTCTAAACAAATGGGTGAAACACAGTTAGTTAGCGCTATAGAGAGCTCTGTAGATTTCAGCCTCAAGCTACCCATTTAGTCGCTTCACAGATGTTTCACTGCCCTTACATGTACTTGTATTATTGCTTGGATATGCACTTTTTGTACAACTACTAATGTCCACCTTTTTCCCTGATTGCTGTGGCTGAAATTGGTCCTTATGGATCAGTCCACTTACCTGGTTATCAAAGACATACATACATACATACATAAATAAATAAATATACTGCCAGAGAGAATGCAGCTTTTGTTTCCTGACAAAAATTGTAAATACGAACATACGAACATACGAAATTTGCCAGCAGATAAAGGCCTAGAGGTCTATCAAGTCTGCTCGAATGTGCAGCTAGCACCCCTTATTCTGCAGCTGCCCCTCCCTTCCACCCTTCCCCTTCATTAACCCTCCCCCTTGTCCTGTCCCATCCTCATTTGAAGCAGTCCACTGTTCTACTGCATACCACTTCAGCAGGTAACGCATTCCACCCAGCCACACCCTCTCTATAAAAGTATCTCCTCATCTCCTCCTGAACCTTCCTCGCCTCCAGTCTCATATCATGGCCCCTGGTGTCCCTCCCTCCCTTACTTTGAACAGCCCCTCTGTACCTGTCTTGTTTATTCCTTTCATGTATTTAAAGGTTTCAATCATGTCACCCCTGTCTCTCCTCTCCTCCAGTGAGTACATGTTCAACTCCTTCAACCTCCTCTCGTATGATAAGTCCCCCAGCCCCTTAATCATCTTTGTCACTCTGCGCTGCACCCCCTCCAGTAACTTAATGTCCCTCTTCAGATACGGACGCCAGTACTGCACGCAGTACTCCAGGTGTGGTCTAACTAATGACCTATACAGTGGCAGAATCACCTCCTCCCTCCTCGAGGATATACTTGCAATACAACCCAGCATTTTGTTGGCCTTTGCAGCTGACTTCCTACATTGTGCCGAGTTGTTCATTGACCCTGTAATGAGCACACCCAGATCCTTCTCCTCCTCTGTCTGGGCTAGCTGCACTCCCCCTAGCTGGTAACTCCTCCTTGGGTTCTTCATCCCAAAATGCAGCACCTTGCACTTTTTGGCATTAAAGCCCAGTTGCCAGGTGTCTGACCAGGTTTCAAGCTTTGCCAGATCATCCTGCAACCCCTGCCATCCCCCTAGGTCATCCACCACCGCGCCTACCTTGGTATCATCAGCAAACAGACTGATCTTGTCCCATGATATGTCTGCAATGAATATCCCAAACAACACTGGTCCCAACACCAAGCCCTGTGGAATACCGCTCCTCACTGCCCTTGGGTGTGAGAGCTCCCCACCCACCACCACCCTCTGTTGCCTTCCCTGCAGCCAGTTTCCTACCCATCTCACCAGCTTTGCACCCGCCCCGTGCCTACTAACTTCCTTCCCAGCCTTCCATGTGGCACTGAGTCGAATGCCTTACTGAAGTCCAGATACAGGACATCCACTGCATGGCCCCTGTCCAGTTGCCTAGTTACCCAGTCATAGAACTCAACCAGGTTGGTTTGGCAGGATCTGCCACATATGAAGCCATGCTGTCTGCTGTCCTGTAGTCCTTGGCCTCTAGGAGGGCCACCAGCCTCTCTTCAGGTTAGTCTCCATTAGCTTACCCACGATGGATGTGAGGCTCACTGGTCTGTAGTTTCCTCGGTTCATCCTGGGCCACCTTGTGGAGGGGCACCACATGAGCCATCCTCCAGTCCTGAGGTACACACCCTAATGTAGTGAGGCATTAAATAGGTTCGCCAAAGGTCCTGCAAGGACCTCTGCCAGCTTCTTCAGTACCCTGGGGTGGATGCCATCTGGGCCTGGCGCCTTGTCCACCCTCAGTGCCTTCAAACCCTCTCTCGAACTCTGCTCCATGATTTCCCCATCTGTCACCACTTCCCACCCTGCTTCTGCCATTTCTCCCACCTTGGGTGTCACCCCCCTCTTCTCTTTAGTAAATACTGAGCTGAAGTACTCATTTAGTGCTTCTGCCTTATCACACCCTGCTTCCACCCAACCCCCCTCCTTCCTAATCCTTACTATGTGGTCCTTACAGCTCCTTTTCTCCCTGATGTACTTAAAGAAGTCCTTCTCCCCCTTCTTAATGCCTTGTGCCAGCCTGAGTTCCATAGCTGCTTTGGCTCCCTCACTGCCCTTGTTACCTCCTTCGATTCTGTCAAGTACTCCTCCCTGTCCTCCCCCTCCCTGTTTTCTTGTACTTCCTAAAGGCAGCTCTTTTCCTCCTTACCTTTTCCATGACCTCCTTGCTCAACCAGATCAGTTTCTTAGCCCTAGCCTTCTTGCTCTGGGCTTTGCAGCAGGTTTTGGTTGCCTCCACTATTCCCAGCTTTATGAGCTCCCACCCTGGTTAGTGTCCATACTAGATTGAATTCTGGCCAGGTACCCTTTTACCACTTCCCCCATCCTCCCAAAGTCAGCCCTCCTGAAGTCCAGCACTATTGTGCCAGATTCCACTCCTTCCTTGCCCATATCCAATGTGAGCCATACTGAGCGGTGGTCACTCCCTGACAGCGGTTCCTCCACTGTAAGTTCTCTCACAAAGTCCCCATTTGCCAGCACAAGGTCAAGGGTATTCCCTAACCTGGTTGGTTCACTGACCATTTGCAGCAGGAAGCTGTCCTGGAAGGCATCCAGCAGTACCTGCTCCCTTCTGTTGCTGGTTGTTGGGGTGCTCCAGTCCAGTCCTGGCATGTTGAAGTCCCCCACAATCACCACACTACCCTTCTCGCAGGTCCTCCTGATCTGTCCCGCTAGTTCCCTGTCTAACTCCTCCGTCTGAGATGGTGGCCTGTACACCACTCCCATTCTAAGAATCCTATTCTTGGAATCCTGGATTTGCATCCAAAGTGACTCCGTACTACCCTCCTCCCTTTCTCCCTTACACACTTCAGTCCTTCCTTCACATATAGTGCCACCCCCTTTCCCAATCACCCTGTCCCTACGAAATAACCTGTACCCTGGTACAGACAGGTCCCAGTCATTGTATTTGGTGGCCCATGTTTCGTGATGGCTGCAATGTCCACCTCTCCTCTGCCATGAGAACCTGTAACTCTGCAGTTTTCTCCCAAGGCTCCTAGCATTAAGGGTAACCACCTTCCACCCTTTCCCCCCCTCCCATCCTGCCCTCCTTTCCTAGCATCACCAACAGTACTTGCCATTTGTCCTTTGTCACTGTTTTGGGGGGTAAGCTCATATGGTTTCCCAACCTGTGGTCTCTGCATATCTCTTCCCCAACTGCCACCCCCCACCCCTAGTTTAAATTCCCAACTTCCTCTATGTACTCCTCCATCCTCGGTTTCAACACTTTCTTTCCCTCCTCACTCAAGTGTAGTGAGTCCTTGGCATAGATACTACTGTCCTCCCAGGTCCCTCCCACCCCCAACAGCCCATACCCTTTAGCACAACACCAGGTTCTTAGCCATCCGTTAAATTCCTCTATTCTCAGCTTTCTTGTTGTGCTTGCCTTTGGCACGGGAAGTATCTCTGAAAAAGTTACTGATCTTCCCACCCCCTTACATGATTGTGCTAGTTCCTCAATCCTCCTCTGGACTGTATCTACTGTCTTGTCAGTCAGGTTGTTTGTCCCAAGATGTATAATTAAATGAGGCTTGTCCCTACCCCTTCTAGCTTATTTCAGAACAGACTTTCCCACCCTTTCACTGTCATTCCTGGCATAGCTTCCACCCAAATGCGACTATGCCTTCCTCCCCTGTTACCCCACCTAACTCCTTCTAGTATTGAGTCCTCCAGCACTAAGATTCCACCCTCTTACTCCCTGCTTGCTTCCATTGATCTCCTCTCTCATTTCCAGCCTCTTCTTCCTCCTGCACATTATTTCCCTTTACCCTGTTGCAATTCTCCCAGCAGAACTTCCCCACTCCAGTTTGGTCCAGGCATTTATCAATTACTCCTCTAATTTCATAATTTCCCTCCTCCACCTTCTTCCTTTCTAGCAGTGCACAGCTATTTTCTGAAGGCCCTTCACAAATGCCCGCTCCCTCTCTCTTCATAGTAACCTGTTCTCTCCTTTCCACTCCATGACTTTTGCCACTTCTTCGCCTCCCCTCACAAGTCCCTATCTCCTCCTTCCATTTGTCTTTTGTCTCCTGACCTGGTTTCCCAGCAATTGTTCTTCCTGGCCTGGGCCCCTTTGTCTCTGCTTCCCTTCTTCTGACCCTCTCCTCACCACTGTTGGCTTAAATCGCCCTCCCTCATCTCCCCTTCTTCCTCCCTCCAGTATTGGGCTAAACCCACCCCCAATCTGCCTTGCCTGTCTTAGTTCCTCCTGCAGACCCTCAATCTCCTTTCTAAGTTTTTCTATGTGGTTGCACACTAAACATCCTCCCACACTCCAGGAAATTTTTAGAAAGATTGGTGCACCACAGTTGTTGCAGCCTACCACCCTACCCATTGCTGTCGTTGCCCACCAGCGACCCCCCACCCTTCCAGATGCAGGATACCAAACACTTCCCCAAGTCTCCTCTTCCTCTATCAGTGCAAAACATTTTCTTTATTTCCTTACCTCCTTTGTTGCACGCGTTTAGATATATTGAGCAACTGCTTTTATATTCCTATCCTTCCTATCCACACTCAAAACAGACTTTAAGTAGCCATTGCACAACCTACTTCAAACTCCTACTCCTCCTTTCCCCAATGCAATATCAATGCGAAGAAGTAATAATGAATGCTCCTAGATTTGCATTTTCTTCCCTTCCACTGAGAGAGCAGTCACCTCTTCACTTGCTTCTGTTCCTTTCCTGGTATGCCCCTCCTACTCCACATCCCTTACTATACCCAGTGTTTAGCTCCTGTCAATCAGATTCAACAGGGCATATAATCAAGAGCTGGGGGAAGGGGGGGGGAATTTGCAGCAACCAAAGACAGCAAAGAATACACCACCACTACGTTTTAAATCCTCAACAGCCCAAAAACAATTCTAAGTAAAGACAATAAAGAAAGTACAGTGTCACCAAAGCCCACAATCCAAGTCTAAAAGAAAAACAGCAATTACCAGTTACTGTAAAGCATTGAATTGAATATGCTTCCTTCCCCTTCTGGCTTCTATAACATTCAAAAATACATACATTTCTATCTCAGCTCTTTATCCTTACCATCAAAAGGTAACTACAATCACAATAATCTACCTTCTACTAATCTTAAATTGTGTCATTCTGAGCTAATGGGATGGTTTAGTTGTTATGAACCTGAATGTTTTTGTTTCCCAATGTATTGTTTTTAATTCTAAACCACAGCATGGATCAGTATCATTAAAATGCAGAATTCCGCATTGTAATGCTGTAGCAGTACACGTGTTGGCATCTCCACTAGCAGGGATGTATTCTCACTTTGATACGTTGATCTTACATTTTTTTTTGAAATTCTAATTTTTATTTGATTTCAAGAAAACAATAACAACAACCATAGAGAGAACAGGAATGGAACAAAAACAGTAACAATGTCCAAGGCATAGCTCAAGACATGGAAAAAACATGGGATAAAACAAAAACAACCCCCCCTCAGACCCACCACCCCTTCCCCCCCAAGAGGGTGTCACCACTGAGAAAAGAGAAGGGAGACCTAGAAGGTAAAAAGGTGAGGGAACGAGAAACTTACAAGCCTGAGAGAGAGGACTAGAGTTCAATCTGAGCTACTAGTCCAAAGAGAAGAAAGAACGGCAACAACAACCAATGATTCATGGATGGGAAAGGGTACATCAGGGAGATCATAAGAAAAAGATCCCAGACTACAAAAGCATCAGTAGACCTAAAGCTACCAATCAGTGTAGGTATAGGCATAAAGTTTACCCATTTTTCTGGAAGAATGAAGGAGAGCGCCTGGAACTGGCAGTCAGTTTTTCAATTTTAAACACAGGGACATTTCTTCAAGCCAGTCCATGTACGAGATTTCTAGGTTATCCGACCAGTGACGGAGCACTAATCGCTAACCGCCATGGAGTAAGAGCAATATGATATCTCTCTCTCTCTGTGAGATTCCAGAATAGATGCCCAGAATACAAATCTCTAATGTAAATAAATCCTGTAGGCCTAAGATGGGGTCTAAGTTATCTCGAATAGCCTTCCAAAGAGGGGTTACTTTGGAGCAATACCAGAAAATGTGAGGGATATCACCTGGTCTACACACATCTAAGGCAGTTAGGAGAGCTAGAGGAGCGAATTTCACTTTTTAACAGGCTGATATACATGTTATTGACTATAAAGTATTGGATGTCTATTCTTGTCCAGTGTATTGTATTTGTGCAAGTCCTGCCAAACCTGGTTCCACGGAAGGAGGGGTCAGAGGAGGGAGGGGTCCAGGATTGAAGCCAGCCAAGGGGTCGGAGAAAATGGCCTTCAGAAGGTGCAGGTATAGTTTAGATATTCATGAGGTCTGGCCTAAGTTCTTTAACCACCCTTAGGAAGGGCTGAACAACCGACACAGACACAGTGTTGCCAAATTCTTGTAGACAAGGTGGTGCAACTGATACAGTTTAAAAATCATGTGGGAGGGATCTTTAAACTAAAGGAGCTCCTGCCCTCCCTCCCTCCCGGCGGGCCTGGGGAAGCAGACATAACAGTACCTGGAGGTCGCAAATCCGGTCCTCGGAGGAGAGAAAGAAGATCCCTGGGAGAAATCACGGCAAGGGAGAGTCCTCTATCCATCACTCGAGCTGCTCAGGGCCCATCCAGAACTGCAGGAGGAAGAAGACGAGGGGAGCTCCTGACGGACCCAACGGTCTGACCGCTGCAAAGCCGCCTCCTCAGAAACAGCGCCCCTCAAAGAGCGTACCCAAGAAAAACAGGAGGAGGACCAGACACGCATTTGACAACGACGGCAGGAAAGAAAGGCCTAGCGGCCTACTACCCCCAGAGGCCTATTCCAGCATGGATCCCTGGACAGGAGACCTCGCGAGGGAGAAAGACCACCAGGAAACTGATTAAATTTTTAAAAAGAAAAAAAAAAAAGGGGGAGAGCACAGTAACGAGGACCAGATAAGGGACAACAGCCACACAAATTAGGTGGATTCAAGTATAAACTAAGCTTAAATAGAGGGCCTGTCAGAAGAAAGACCCGACAGCCCCCTAAACCATAAAAGTCAATTAAATAAGTCCGGCAGCAAGGTCTTAAGGCCATATAAAGCTTCCTCCGGTTTCTCGTAGGAGCGCCAGGTGCCTTCCACCTGAACCAGCAACTTCGCAGGGTACAGCATCCTGAAGGGTCTCCCGGCCGCGATGAGCTTTTTGACAACTTGGTGGAAAGCTGCACGTCTCTGGCGGACCTCAGAGGGAAGATCCTGGGTGATTCTAAGCCGATTATTCCCCAGAGAACAGAGTCCAGTTTCTTTACTTTCTCCAGGATGTGTTGACGCTCCAGGTAGCTCAAAGAGACTATTCTGGTTTTCTGAATCGCCGACCATGTGAGATCGGCGAAGTCCACCCGTAATGATCTGATCTCTTTCGAGATTTCCTGGAGGGCTTCTTTAAATGGAGATATCTCTTCTAGAAAACGTTCTTCAGTTAAAACTGTGCCCTGTATAGAAGTTGCAGCCCCACCGGAATGCTGTCTAGGCGCAGAGCTGGCTGGAGTACTTGTGTTTCTTGCCTTTTTTGAGGCCTTCTCAGGTGTGGTTGGGGGAGTGTGTTTAACTCCCGCGGCCTTCATATCCGTGTCGGACATCGCGATTAGCGTTAAAAACACTGTCGGGTCGCCGATCGCGATCTTCTGGGGGTCCTACAGTAGTAGAGAGACTTCTCAGCCCACCTTCAGGTAAGTAAAGTGGAATTGAAGGCAAAAGAAAAGCTTATTTAAGAGGGGAAAAGTGGGAGCTCCAAAGAAAGCTGCTGTTCAGCTCCACTGCATCACGTGACTATATCACGTTGATCTTACATGATTTTGTTACACAGTGTTACCAAAAAAATTTATTTATTTTATTTATTTATTGAGTTGTTTCACCAGGAAAGATGTACTGAGCAACGTAATGCTCGTCTCACGGTACATCCTGGGGGAGATGGGGAGAGGGATGTACAGAGTGAGAGTTCTTTGATACATACATAACAGATGGTGAATACATACATACAATTTCAAAACAGGTTCCAGGTAACTGAGTACATAATAGGCTGATGCAACAGTTACTGTACTGGCGGTTCATAGGAGCAGCATACATAAAGAATCAGTACAGTGTCAAAAGCATAGGATGCAAGGTTGACAATACATACATTTCAGGCAGTTCGCAGGTGATGCAGATGCAGCAAAGGTGAAAACAGGATCCAGTCACCTTTTTAAGAGCTAGTCTATAAGGGGCAGTATAAGTGCAGGTGGGGTGGGGGGGGATGAGAAAGAAGAGAATGAGAGGGAGAGAGAATAAAGTGAGAGGGAGACAGGTAGGCAAGGAGGGGGTCAGGAGCAGGTGCAGGTAAGTGTAAGGTAATTGTGCAGAGCAGAGGTAAGGGAATATAGGGAGGAGGAGTGGCAGATTTGTGGAGGAAGTGCATTCCACATTTTAGGCAAGTGGTAAGAGAAGGCTTTTTGGCCAGAAGAAGTAGTTCTGCAGGGGACTGAGAGGGTACGAGCGTTAGCCTGGTATCTCAGGGAATAGAGGTAGTGGGTAGGGGTGCCAAGAGAGGAGGAGATATATGAGGGGAGAGATCCAAGCCAGAATTTAGAAATGAACTTAGCACCATGTAGTGCACGCCAGAAGTGTAGGGGAAGGAGGTTGAGAGAGCGGTAGAGGTCACAATGATGGGTGCAGGAAGGGGCATCAAGAGCAAAACGAAAGAAAGAATTGAAGAGGGAGTCCAGTCTGGATAGGTGGGACTATGGGACACTATCATAGACTATGTCGCAGTAGTAGAAAATGGGCATGATCATCTTCTGTACCAGCTCACGCCTGGCAGCAAGCGGGATGCAGCTGCGGTTTCTGTAAAGGGCCCCAAGCTTGGGCCTTAGTTTTTTCAGAACGGCATTAATGTGTACAGAGAAGTCAAGGTATCTGTCCAGCCAGATGCCAAGATACCTGAAAGAGGAGGAGTCCTCAAGAACAGGCCCATCACGGATGTGAAAGGCAGGGAGGTGACTTAGCCTAGCGAGTCTCTGCCTTGTGCCAAAGGACATGGAGACTGTCTTCTTGGCATTTAGAAAAAGTTGATGAGAACTAAACCAGAGTTGGATTTTAGTGAAGTTTGACTGGAGCCTGGTAGTGACATCAGTGACAGTATTGCCAGAGGTAAACAATACTGTGTCATCAGCATACATGTGGGTGCTGAATGCAGTGCAAACCAGGGGGAGCTCCAGGGGGCTCTGTAAATGCTCTTTAATAAATTCGAATTTTTATTTTACAATTTGAATTGGTCAATACATATCTTTACGTGTTCAGTTTTATCATATTGTGAGTGATAAGTATTATTCTGGGTACTGGCTCAGTGTGTGTGCTGCACAGTCACTGCCAAATGTGAGTGTGATCTGTGAATTTACAGCACATATTCTCTACATTCATCGGATGAGTACAAGGTCAATGGCACTGCGAATTAGGCACGCAGTGTCAGACAACTAGCATGTTGACACGAGTGTACACAGACTATCTTTGTTTCGAAAGGCCAGGCAGTGGTACTTATACGGCAGGTGAAAAGTCAATGTGAGTAATGCTCAAAACAAAAATACAACATTGAGGTTTGTATGGAGACCTAGTAAGGAAAAGATGCATCTAAGCAAAAGTAGATGACTGTGAGGAGCGGTAACCTGATATGGCGCATCAAAAATGGCAAAAGACTGAAACGCTGGATGAAGGAACACACAAGAACGACAGTGGTAGATTTCAAAGGGGTGGAATTTGGGTGGATGGAGCAGATCCTGAGGGGCTATCTAGATGGGATTAGGGCATGCATGGGCATGGAGGTATGATTGGAAATAATAAAAAATGGGTCTACTGGAAGCTACCAAGGCCTTCACGAGGGAAAGACGTAAGGGTGGCAAAGCTTGTAGGCCAAGTTGGAGGATGAAGGAGGTCCAGGATGCAGTGAGAGAGGGAGAAGAAGGATGCTTATAGCCAATGTTAATGCTACAGGGGAGCTATATCAAAGGAGGAGTATGATATGTCTGCAAGGAGAGTCACCAGGGCGGTGAGATCGGCTGAGGCATGGGACGGAGATGTTTGAAACCGGGGATTAGCCACATCATGGGCTACTGGAGAGGCTGGAGAGTATGGTCATGGTGGGGGAGATGGTCAGGTAGATAGGACAAGGTCTGATGTGGCAGATTCAGAGAGCGAGGGTGGTGGGAGGGGAGATCCCATCCTCAAGGTAAGTCACAAGTGGGGTCCCACAGTGATCGGTGCTGAGTCCACTGCAATTTAATGTGTATGTCGCTGACATCAGAAGTGGTAACAGGAGCGGGAATCAGCCTCTTTGTGGATCAGTGTAAGCTGTGGGTAGTGGTGGATGGGGAGGAGAGAAAGTTGGATCTCCAGGAGGACCTGGAAACTCTATGGAGGTGGTCACGAGTCTGGAACCTAAAGTTTAATGCTGCAAAACACAGGGTTCTGCACATGGGGTCCAAAAAACAGACTCATGAAAACACCGTGGTATGGGTGGGAGACGCTGCAGGTTTGTATGGAGGAGATAGATCTCGGGGGTGGTGGTGGATGTCACAATGAACAACTCATATCAGTATAGAATGGTGGAGGCCCAAGCAAATAAAATGCTTGGATGCATAGCCATGTGGATAACCTCAAGACTGTACAGTAGCCTGGTTAGACCACACATTGAATACAGTGTACAGTTTTGGTGTCCATACTTGAAGAAGGAATTTGTGGTACTGAAGAGGGTGCAGAGGAGAGTGAACAGGATGGTACTGGGGCTAGGTGAAAGGCCATATGATGAGCGACTGGGGGAGCTCAACCTGTACGCGTTGGAGAATGGAAGAGACGGGGGGATACAAAAGAGGTCTTCAAGTATCTCAAGGGGATCAGTTGGGTAAGCCTTGAGTGTGTCCAGCTGAGGGAACAGCATGCCACCAGGGGACACCCCATGAAGCTGGATAGTGGATGCTGAGGGGAGAAACAAGGTGGCGCTACTTCACTAGAAAGTGATGTAGCCTTGGATTGTGCTTCCAAGGGCACTGTTGGCTGCTGCTTCTGTGGAGTAGTTCAAGAATGGCTGTGATAGGTGCTGGTGGAGGGTATATCCAGGAGCCACACTGTGAAATAGGGGTCATTGTTGGGATGGAGTGGGGGATAAAATCTGTGCCCTGCATAGGCATTGACCATCGAGCATACTCCATAGAACATAGAGCCTATTCTCCTGACTTCATACTATGTTAGTATGGTGGTATGTTAGTCACAAGAGTTTAACATGTCCAGTCATACTAACCCTACACCAGGGTGGTATGTAATTCACATTGTCATCCATGGGACCACTTTTCTGTATTGGCATTAAATGTGCTAGTCTCCGCCAGTACTACACCTAACTGTAGTGAACTGTTTAGGAGGTCTGCAAGTGGCAATGTCAGCTCCTCAGCAAATGTGTTTAACACCCTTGAATGTACTCTGTATGGTTCCGGTGACTGGTTAACCTTCAGTGACATTAATCTCCCCATCACTGTATCCTGCTCTATCACTACATCTGCGTTCCCCACATCAGCCTTGTCCATTGCCAAGTTATTGTTCCACAGGTGGACAGACATCCAGCTCCCTCTTCTGTCCTGCTGCCCTAGCAATCCCCAGGATCTACTTTACATACTAGCATACTATGAAGCCAGCAGAATAGGCACTTTCGTATATCGAGTCTGCTCGATGGTCAGTGCCTACACAGGACATCGATTTCGGCCCTCCCTCACTCCAAGCCAGGACCCATATTTCCCAGCGTGGTTCCTGGATATACTTTCCCCCTGCACCTATCCCAGCCCTTCTTGAACTCCTCCACTGCAGCAGCAGCCTCCAGTTCTCTAGGCAGTGCATTCCAGGGCTCCACCACTCTCTCAGTGCAGTAGCACCTCCTTGTTTCCCCCCTTGGCCTCCACCCATCCAGCTTCATGGGGTGTCCCCAGGTGGCCCCCCGGTTCCCTCCACTGAAGGACCCCCTCAAGGCTTACCCTATTGATCCCCTTGAGATACTGGAAAACCACTATCATATCCCCCCTTTCTCTTCTATCCTCCAATGAGTATTGGTTGAGCTCCCGCAGTCGATCCTCTTAGGGCCTTCCCCCTAGCCCCAGTACCATCCTGGTCGCTCTCCTCCATGCCCTCTCTAGTATTGCAATGTCCTTCTTTAAGTAGGGACACCAAAACTGCATGCAGTTTTCAAGACGTGGTCCAACCAGGCTATTTTACAGTGGAAGGAGTACCTCACTACTCCATGATGTGATCCCCCTGGCTATGCACCCTAGCATTTTATTTGCTTCTGCTGCCACCCTTTTACACTGCTATGAGTTGTTCATTTTGTCATCCACCACCACCCGAGGTCTTTCTGTCCCCTCAAAATCCACGGTCCCCCGAGGTGTATTTATGAGTCAGGTTTTTGGCCCCCAGGTGCAGAACCATGCATTTCGCAGCATTAAACTTTACTTTCCAGGTTTGTGACCACCTCCCTAGAGTCTACAGGTCCTCCTAGAGAGCCAACTTTCCCTCATCCACTGCCACCACCACCCACAGTTTAGAGTCCTCTGCAGATAGGCTCATCCAGCTCCTGATACCACTTCTGATGTCTGTGACATAGGCATTAAATAGGCGTGGACTCAGCAACAACCCCTGTGGTACTCAACTTGTAACTGACCTTGAGGATGATACCTTCCCCCCCCACCCTCATCCTCTGTACCAGCACCGCCAGCCTGTTTCCTATCCACCTGCCCATCCTCCCACCCACCCCCATACTCTCCAGCTTCTCCAGTAGCTCATGATATGGCATGGAGTCAAAAGCCCTGCTGAAATCCAGAAAGAGGGCATCCACTGGCCTGCCAGGATCCAGTGCCCTTGTCACCCCCTTCAGTGAACTCCACTAGATTTGTCTGGCATGATCTGCCATTCACAAAACCATGCTGGTGAATGTTTATGTGACCACGTGCCCTCAGCTCCCCTTCTATCCTTTCCTTCAGGATGCTCACCATCACTTTTCCCATTACCGACGTCAGGCTATCTGGCCTATACTTACCCGTCTCCTCTTGTGGTCCCCCCTTGTGGATAGGCACAATATGGGCCATCCTCCATTCCTAAGGTACCCACCCAGACTGCAGGGAGGAGTTAAAAAGATCTGCCAGGGGGGTGGCCAGGGTATCCACCAGCTCTCTGAGCACCCTGGGATGGATCCCATCAGGGCACAGTGCATTGTACCCTCTTAAGGCCTTGAGTGCATCTGATACCCTACCTCTGGGTACTTCATCATCATTTTCCCCCTCTTCAACCACCGTATCCCCCGCACCCTGCTACCGGTGCTGCCCTCCACCCCACTTGGTAAAGACAGAGGCAAAAAAGTAATTTAGTACCTACGCCTTCTCTCCCACCTCTTCCACCCACCCCCTATCCTGAGCCAACTGAACTGCCCCTCCCCCTTTATTCTTTCCCTGATATACCAAAAGAACCCTTTTTACCCCCTTCTAATCCCCTGAGCCAACCTCAGCTCCACCCCCGCCTAAGCCGATCTCACCACCCTGGTGACCCTCCTGGCTGCCATATCATACTCCTCCTTGGATATAGCCCCCTCAGAGCAGTCATAATGGCCATAAGCAGACTTTTTCACCCTTACTGCATCCTAGACCTCCTTCGTCCACCAGCTCGGCTTCCTAGCTTCACCTCCCTCATGTCTTTCCCTCATGCAGGCCTTGGTAGCCTCCTGGGGCCCCTTTCTCTGTGACTGCCACCACATCCAGCCCCCTCAACCAACAGTGCCTGTAGCTCCGGCATCTTATTACCCATGCTCCTGACATTGATCAGGACCACCATCAAACCTGCACCCTTACCTTCCTCTCCTCCCCTGCCCTCAGGCCACCTTGCCTTCTGCCTACCTAGACCAACACCTGCACTATCTGTTGCTCCTGCCCTGAGTCCCCCCTCTGCCTGTGGGAGAATGCCTTGGCCTTCCCAGTTCCCTCCCCCACTCACAAGTTCAAACTCCACCTGGAAAAGATGAACTCTGCCAGTCTCAGCTGCAGGACCTCATTTCCCTCATTGCTAAGGTGTGGCCTTTCCTTAGTGAACAGATATATGTCCTCCCATGTTGCCCAACAGTCCCCTACTCACCCATACCCCCTGGTCTCACACCAGTTGCAGAGCCATGCATTTATATCCTGTATTTTCCACATGTTTTCTACACTGGCCTTGGGCACTGGTACAATCTCAGAGAAGGAGACAGAGCACCCCACGTCCTGACAGACTCTGGCCAGCTCCCCTAAACCCAGCCTGTATCTCCAGCTCACTTTCCATCCCTCCTATCCATGGCACCACGGAGGCAGTAGACATCCCATTCTTCCTCCCTTCTTATTTCTGTCTCCACTGACAACTGAGTCCACAACAAGAAGCTGATTCTTCTGCCTCTCAAATTCTCTTCAACTTTTCTAGGTTTCTCAATTACGGCAGACCTCCACACCCTCCATGGCCACTACAACTGATGTCTCCTCTATGTAGTCCCACCCCACAAGAACAGTGAAAGGTTTTTGTAGTGCAACCAGTTGAGGAACATGCCACTGACTTAAAACTGCCACTATTTTAGAGCCCCTCATAGTCAAGTTGATTCCACTCCATGGCATCCTCTGAGGTAACAGGGGAAGGTATGGTTGTGCGTGGGTGGGAGAGATGGTCTCATGAATTCTACCCAACTCTGCCTGGAGTCCAGTGACCTCTTCCATTAACCAATAGAGGTGCATGCAGATGGTCAGCACAAGAATCTACACAAGTACTCTCTGAACACTACCACCCCACAGCAACTGCACAGCTCCCAGCATTACCATGTGCTGCTCTCCACATGTCACTTATAAGAAATGCTTTCTAACTGTTACGCTTGATAGGGTGTTTCTAGTTTTTATCCTGCAGGCATTTGTTTTATCTCTTTGTACACCTCCTCCATATTGGATGTTTCTTGTAGTCTCTGTTTAGACAAACCATTTTGCCTTTTTCCATCTTCCATCTCCATTTAGCAGTGTCAGTGGCTCAGTAGGTAGCAGACTTGCCTCTGAGGCCGGGAGATCAGAGGGCTGTGGGTTTAGTTCCCACATCTGGCACTTGGGTTAATATCCCAGTACTGACACTGTAGTGCAGCATGAGAGGGGTGCTGCACTTCTGAGGTGCCGTCTTCCGGATGAGACGTTAAACCGAGGTCCCATCTGCCTGGATTGGTGGTAGTTCAGGTGGATGTTAAAGATCCCATGGCACTTATCGAAAAGAGTAGGGGAATTTCTCCGGTGTCCTGGCCAAATTTCCCTCATTCACTAAAAATACCACCAACAGCTTAATCTGGTTCAAGGTCAGTTGGCATTCATCTGTATCCCCCTCCCCCGGGTCGTGCCTGAAAATAGGCAGGATTTGTCTAGTGCACTTACCCGGTCAACAAAAGCTAAATAAAATAAATAAATAAATAAAATCTCTTGTGTATTCTTTATCCTTGCTAGTGTGTTTCTAGATTTACTACTTCTGTTATTCATGGTTTCCCTTTTGTACACTTATACTATTTGGGTGATGCTGCAGTTATCTGGTTTGGTCCACCCTTTCTCTTTCTCCAGTCCCAAGAGTGAATGAAACAACAGGAGTGAACAACTTCCTTAGTTGAACAGCCGAGTCCTTGGCATTACTGCTATCGTATGATACAGATGCTATCCTCTTGGATTGTGTTAATTTCCATGAGGTACTTAAAAGTTTCTATCATGTCGCTGCTCTCCATCCTTTCCTCAAGGGTATACATATTATGCTCTTTCAGTCTCTCCCCATATGGCTTCTGTTGCAGACCCGGCACCATTTTAGTTGCCTCCTCTGGACTGTCTCCATCCAATCTATTTCCTTTTGGTGAAGGGGTCCTCAGAACTGTCCTTACTGCCTTTGCCATTCCTTGCATTTACACCTGCCCTTCTCCCTATCAATGTCTGTACCTTGGAGTTCACCTCACTAATGAACACGATTTTTATGGGGGGTTGGCTATGATTTCAATGTTACTTTGCAGTGCCTCCACCATTGGCTAGTTTAAGTGCTTGCCAATTAAGCATTTTAACCTATCACCTAGGATGCTGGTCCCACTCCTAGACAGATGCAGACCATTGCGCCTATGTAGGCCTGCATCCATCCAGGTGGAGCCAGAGTCCACAATGACTTCAAAACCATCTGCCTGACACCAGTTTTTCAACCATTGATTGGATCCCATGGTGCAGAGCACCTTAGCCCTACCCATGCCATAGACTGGCAGCACCTCCGAGAAGGTTTCTGTGTGTGCTACTTGTCTAAGGCCTCTCCCCAACTCCAAAACCACAGTTGTGATCTCTTTCCAAGCCTTGTCATTTGTCCCTAAGTGGAAAACTAAATCCAGCTCCCTCCCCCGTGCAGCTGCGCCAACGATTCTGTGGATTTGCTCCCTGTCCCTCCAAGCTATGGCGCCATGTGGGCACCTTATCTCCCTCTCCCCTCCCTTCCCAAGTTCTGCCATCCTAACAATGTACTCTACCAACAGGAGTTGTTTCTGTCCCCTTTGGGATCCCATGCCACCACCCTGTGGGTTTACTTTGTGGAGGTTCCCAGCATCCTCCTTGGTCTCCTCTGTGGGTCCCTCTATAGAAGAACTACACTCTGCATGAACAGAATATGAATTGTGGAGAGGTACAACTGGAAGGATGCACCACTGATACACCACCCTCACACTGCATGTGCCCATTGTCGTCTTACCGCTCCTCTTTCTTGGCAACCTCTGATTCTGCAGTGGTGGCCCTGGTGGTCCATGGTTGGGAGACGAGGTCCACCAAATCCTGACCAACTCAGCCTTCAGATGAGCAGCCTCCTACCTCTGCTAATAATGGTGCCTACAAATGTCACAACACTGCATTCTCCAGAATGTCTCCTGAAAGACTACTGCTCCACGGCCACTGCACTGCACCACTCCCATCATGTCTTATTTGTGGCCCCTAACTGTTGTTTTGTAGACTTACTCTTTCATCTCCATGTTTATTATTTCTTTTATATATATACTTTTATTTTTGTCCTTTTTTCCAACTACATCTGTGCCTTCACAGCTCCTGATCTTCCTGTTTGGGGACAGAAAGTTCCTTTATTCCTCGGTAATTTTCTTTTTACTGGCTCACAGTCAGGACTCCAGCATCTAGCAGGAGATGTAGAGCTACTCTTTTACATCCATGATGGTGAGTCTGTTGTGCCTTTGTGATCACTCCCTTCCTGCTCCAAAACAGGACGTTCCTGTTGACAGTCTAATCCTGTGCTTATAAAAGTAGAACTGGCAATGGGGAGGGGGGAGGGAAGGAGGTCAATATAGTCCCAGTAGTGTAGTGTAGTGTAGTGTAGTGAACAATACTTCTAACAGCATCTCCTTCCTTTTTTCTGTTATCTGCCACAAGTATTAAGGGCACATGGCAGTACTGGGACCAGTTCAGTTCAATGACTTCATTACTGACTTTGCAGAGGGGCTGGCAGGAAATGTCTGCCTATTTGCAGAGGATACCAAGATGTGCAAAAGGTTGGACACTCCACAAGGGATGCATAAGATTAAGAGGGACCTTCCAAAGCTGGAATAATGGTCAGGGGTTGTGGCAACAGAGGTGCGATCCAAAAAAGTGCTAGATAATACACCCAGGTAAATGGGAGCCCTGGGGAGAGCACCAGAATGGTGTCTGAGGTGCTGACTGTCATATAAGATAAAAGGGACATAGGGGTTATCATATCTGATGACCATAATGTATCAAAGCAGAGTGCCAATGCTGCAGAAAGGTCAAGTGGCATGCTGGAGTGCAGAGGCATTACTAGCAGCAGACAGTAGGTGGCGATGCCATTGTATAAGACACTGGGGTAGGCCTCAACTGGAGTATTGTGCGCAGTACTGGAGCCCATGCATGCCTAGTGAGTATAAAACATTGCAGGAGGTGGCCCAAAAACAACGCACGAGCCAGTGTGTAGAAGGCAGATGAGCAGTCCAGTAGAACAAGAAGTAGCCATTCTCTTCCATCTCTTGCCCTGGCAAGGTAATTATGCACCCTGTCAAAAACTCTAAACTAAAGAAGCTACAGCTAATTACAATGTGTGTAGTACTTAATTTTTTGATTTGTATATATGTGTGTGGAAGACCCATTGTCATGATTGTAGTTAGATAAGACAATGATTATTCTAAACATTTATTGAACTAACATCCTTACATTGTGAGTATGTTACTGGAAAGTTATCATACAAAGGGATCACGTAATGATATGGGGTAACATTAGATGACTTATTTTAAAAGAAAACTATGCTAAAAAGATATAAACTGCCAAGCTAGCAAAGAAACAGATGGGACATCCTTCAATCTGAGTAACCATGCATTTGACAGTCATTGGGCATTACTGGCAGGTACTGGCAGCTTTTGTGTGGCTGCAAATAAACAGTATTGACATATCATGGCATGCCATGCACAGTAATTACAAAAGGCGATCAGTGCAATAACCCGTATATTGTACAGAAGGATCTGGGTAAACATCACGTATCCGCCATACACAGCAACTTGGAATGGGGGTACGGTTATGACTACCCAGACGTCCCACTCTCCACAGGATAAATTGTCGATATGCTACATGTTGTTGTGACCTGTTTTGATCAGCATCAGATGCAAAGGCAAAGATATCCTCCCAATATGCCGATGCCAGTATAAGGACACCAGGATCAAGCACTAGGTGATGCATCATCTGCAAGAGAAGAAAACAGTGAGTAACAGTGATTCAGACACAGCACATCAAAATGACCATAGACATTGACCTTCACGACTATCTGTGGCACACAGCTGCATATGCTGTCTGTGAAACTGCACTATCTCTCTCTCTCTCTCTGCATCTCTGCATCTCTCTCTCTCTACATCTGCATTTCTGCCCCAGTCTCTCTGCAGTGCTGCCCACTCACCTGTCTACATCTCTGCAACTCTGCCACTGTCACTCTCTTTTTGCATACCTTAGCTAACTGTGGTCTCCATTATCCCTACCACTTATACTCTGTAATCTCTCCCCTGACAACTTTATTGTACACCTGGTGGTGCTGGGTGATGTAAACATGCCTTGGATGGATGCGGGGACTATGACATCCTCAGATGCCAGTGAGCCAAGGTTGCTGGATGTCTTTCAAGATGGGTTCCTAACTGAGCAGGTGGGGGAGTCAGCTAGGAAGAACTGGATCCTGGATGTCGTCCTGGTGGACAGTGACCAGATAAGGGGCCTGGAGGTGAGGGACCCATTGGTAGGGAGAGATAATGCCATGGTGTGGTTCTGCCTTGATCTAGGTGGGGAGGATGGATGCACACTGATGGCAGTGACTGACTTTAGGGAGGCAGACTTGAAGGGGATGGGAAGCATCCTCAAGGAACACTTAGAAGGGAATAAGGCCAAACATGGACACCGACAGTTGGTGGGAAATCATTAGTAGGGTGGTATAGGAGGCTACCAAGACCGGTGCAAGACTTAGGCACAAGTGTAGTAAGGCCTGAAAACCCTGTTGGTAGACCCAGGAGGAAGTGAGTGAAAAGAATGCTGCCCATAGGTGCGTCAAACAATCAAGGAGCTAAAGGGATTGAGGGGGGTATGGGCTGTCAGAGAGAAGGATCACTAGGGTGGTGAGTTCTGCAAAGACAAGGAAGGAGCAGAACATGGCAAGGGGAATCAGAAGCGGAACAAGGGGTTCTTTAGATATATATTATGGAAAAAAAGGAGGGTGAAGGGGCAGATTAGCAGGATTAGAACAGGGGTGGGATGGGCAGAAGACCCAATGGAGGAGGTCAAGGTACTAAATGATTACTTTGCATTTGTTTTTACGAGGAAGAATGGGGGAACTGCATTATGCATGTGGGAAGACAGTGTAGTTGAAGCGATGGATGGTCCATTACTAATCAGCAGTCCGGCGGGCCTGGGGGGGCATCTCAGACAGGCAGGGGCAAAGCAGAACAGGGAGCATGGATGGAGGAAGTGGAGATGGACATCATGGCAGACAGTGATGGAAGCTCTCAGGACCCTTATGATGGGGAAAGCACCAGGGCAGGATGAATTACATCACCAGGTACTGAGGGAACTGGTGGATGTAATGGTGAAACACCAGGCGGAGGTTTTTCAACATCTCAGTGATGATGGGGAGGGTCCATCAGGATTGGAGGGTTGCACATATTGTGCCTATCCACATGGGTGGATCAAGGGAGGAGGTGGGGAACAACAGGCCTGTCAGCCTGACATCAGTGGTGTGCAAGGTGATTGAAGGTATTATCAAGGAAAGGCTAAGGGTGGGGTACTGGAAAAGATGAGGTACCTGAACGATAGACAGCATGGCTTCATCCGGGGGAAATCGTGTCAGATGAACCTTGTGGAGTTCTATGATTGATTTGGTGACAAGTGCCCTGGACCAGAGTAAGCCAGTGGATGTCCTCTTTCTTGACTTCAGCAAGGTGGTTTACCTCCAGAAGGAAGGAAGTTATACTACCTCTGTATAACTGCTTGGTTAGGCCCCACCTCGAGTACTGTGTACAGTTTCATAGGCCACACTTAAAACGGGACATTGCACTCCTGGAAAGGGTCCAGAGGAGGGCAAACAAAATGATCAGGGGACTGGGGGAAAGGACCCATGTGAAGAGGCTCTAGGAAGTAAATATGTACATATTGGAGGACAGAGGGTACATGGCGACATAGTAGAGGTCTTTAAGTACATGAAAGGGATAAATATGGGAGGCTCAGTCGGGGTGTTCCAAAAGAAGGAGGAGGGGGCAAATAGAGGGCATGGGTGGAAGCTGGAGGGGGGGAAACTCAGGGAGGAAAGGAGCCGGTGCTACTTCACTGAGAGGGTGGTGGAACAATGAAATGCACTGCCCAGAAAAGTAGTGGAGGAGGAGATTGTGGAGGGGTTCAGGAGTGGTTTGGAATGGTAAAGAGGAAGGGTTATGCTGGCAAGCACCTTACAAGTGGAATATCCGGGGACTGCAAATGCAGAATCACAAGTGACTGGGGGGGGGACTGCAGGGTCAGCTCAAAGGTTGGGGGTCAGCTAAACAATCAGACATGAAAGACTGTTAGGCCTATGCTACTGGCCTTTAGGTATGTTAGTATGTACCTTTTTCAGCAACTGTCATTTCAGTTACGTACAGTATGCGGTTGGGCATCATATCCAGAAATAACGTCTAATGGCCGCGATCTGAACAGTTCCTATTTCAAGTTAGAGCACCATGATTATTCTTCATCTCAAATTTAAAGAGTATAATAAGTCATAGTACTGAGTGGATTGTACAAATCAATGGTATACACCGTTACACTGTCTGTATACAGCAGCAGATGGTGTATTGCCCAACCATTCAGAAACTTGCCTTACTGCATAAATACAAGCTTAGTAACATAAGGGTCTTTTACATCACTGCTTTACACATGCCATGTATTGGTTTGAAAGACACTCTGTATCATTGTGGCAGACAGCCACATGCAGATAAGTAAGAGTGTGCAACAACACAAGCATTGCGGTATATATACATGAAGCACAGCGGAACAACATACCTGTAGACTGGACAGACAATCCTCAGGTACATATCCACAGCATAGACTCTCCACTGCCATAGGCATCTCATGACACTTGTGGCACACACACCAATCTGGAGCTTCAGTGTAATCTTTGTGTTCTGTTTGGCTCATATTTGGCTGCCTTGAACACATTATATCGAAAATCAGACCTGGATTTTGGAGAGCACATTAGCGGCACAGGTCGCACAGTCCATCCAGTTCCATGTTGTCTATCTTTGACCATAAGAAAAGAAGAATAAATGAATACTGCAGCTGTGTCATCTCTGTGCTGGTCATATGACTTGCATAGCTCATTGTGACAAGGTAGCAATGGTCATTGAACACATCTACAGACAAGGAACATAGTGAGATGTGGAATGTGGTTATATAATACAACTTTTGATGGTGGTGTGGGTGAATGGCAAAGTGTGTCTCCCAGTCATGTGCCGCGGTCCTGTCTTGTCCATGATACTAGTAATAACTGTCCTGAGGGGATGGTGTTAAAAAACAAAACGCAGACTAAAGATAAGCATGAGAAAAGGGGTAGACTATGAGAATTTCCATGTGAATCATGACATGTTTTCCTTTATGTGCATATGCGCCATGGGCATAGAAACCATTGAGCACCATGCAGTGAGTCCTGTGTATAAGGGCAATTGTTGTGAAGTGAGTGGCACACAGGTAGTGTCTTGCACATGTCATGGAAAGCAATGGCATGACAAGTGAATGATATAAGGAAACACTTGCAGTGGTGTCTTGGTGCAGCACATGAGTGGCATGAATGTGCACAGTAACAGCATATCTGGATGCAGTTCACGTCAGCTAGGGGTGTGAAAATATTGAATAGTATTTTTCTTTTAATTGTGTTTTTTGCTGCAGGGAAACACTAGACACGCAAATGGGATTGCCCGGGGCTGGTCAACACGAAAAGCGTCTGTACCAGCTCCACCAGACGTTGCAGTGAGACACCTTTTCAGCCCCACCCCTACAAGTTTAAATCCCACTTCTCACCTATGAATCCAGAAAGTTTCAGTTTAAGGATCTCCTTCCCCTCCAGGTTGAGGTGTAGCCTGTCCCTGGCATAGAGCCCCCTTATCCTCCCAGTTTTCCCCCCAGTCTCCCACAAACATACCCCTCTGTCTTGCACCACTCCCTGAGCCACTGATTTACCACTCTAAGTTTCAGCTTGTTCTCCCCACTTGCCCTTCTTACTGGCAGTATTTCAGAGAAGGAGACTAAGCATCCTATAGAGTGGCGAACCCTGGCCAGCTCCTGGAATTTCACCTGTATCTCTAGTTTACTGTTCCCTTCTAAATCTTTAGTTCTCAGGTGTACTAGAAAGTCTGGGGATCCCCCACATTCCTTTGCCATTGAGTATAGCTGGAATTTGGCCTTATGTACAGATAGGCCTGGGATACACTTAGCCTTGACTGGGCTGCATTTACCGTCCCCAGCCCCCTCCAACTGAATACACCTTATCATGGAGTTGCCCAACAGGAGCACCTGCACCACTACCACCAAATTACAAACCGTGTTGTGCCCATCCAGGTTCCTTCTTCTGTCTGTGGCCCCCTGCTTGATCCTTGCACCCCCTTATACCTGGGTGTAACCATTATGCGTGTGTCCTTCCAGACTCCTCCTCCTCTCTACGGCCCCCTGCTTGCTCCTTGCCCCACCCACAGACTGTGTGTCACAAGTCGACCCACCCAACTCTTCCCTGATCTCCCCATTTGAACTTGAGCCATCGGAACTCCCAGTCGGGTATTCCATTATTGCCCTCCTGATCTCCCTCACCTTAGATTCTGATCTATCCTAACCATTCCCCCCATCTCCTCCCCCCCCTTAGGTTATGCTGTAATCGAACCCTCTGCCAGAGTGCTTCCAGCACCTCCATCACCCTCCCTACCCCCAGCTGATTTTTCCAGCCTCGACACTGGCCTATCCAGAGTGCCCCCTGCCCTGCCACCCTCCTCGACTGATTTATCCAGCCTCGAATTTGGCCTGCCCAGGGACCTAAGCACTTCCACCCTGATTTTGCTGTGTGCACCCCCCCATCTGCCGTACCCCCCTCAACCCCAGGCACCTGCCCCCACTCCCCCATCCAATGACCTGACTCCACCCCCTCCCTAACCTTCTTTGGATCTGCCCCCCCTTCTGTGCCCTGTCCCCTCTGGTTGCTGACCAATCCATCCCTGTATGCCCGCTCCACCCGCCCACCAGCCTCCTTCACATCATCCTCTGGATGCAGCAGGGCAAAGTGATTTGTAAGTGTGATGTCTGCCCCTGGTTTGCTGCTCCCTCTCCCCCACCTTCCTAGACTCCCTCTGGGCAACCACTTCCCTACATGGTGCCTTCCATACTTTGCTTTTTTCGAGTCCCACTCCCCTGACTCCTGATTGGGCGCCACCTGCAGCACTCCACCCGGGCTCTATTTCCTGCCGGCAGACCCACAATAGTACAAGACTCAAGTGCGGTGCCCTATCTCCTGATTGGCCACCCCCTGCAGCTCTCCACTCAGACCTGTTTCCTCCCGGCAGTTCAGAAATCCCACTCTTTGCTCCAGATGCCTTCTGCCGCCATTGTTGCATGCTCACTCGCCAGACTCTCCTGGTCTGTGATTACAGCCCTCCTGCTGATGTAAGTATACCGTTCCCTCCTTCAAAAATGTATGTATGGCATAAAAAAAAAAATCCCACATTTAACTGGTGTCTCGTACACACCCCACCACCCCCAACAAGTAGTGTCCCCACCCAACTCCCCTACCATCCCATGACCCAAGCAGGCCACCAGCACAGTCCTCTACTCACCTCAACGTCCAACAGCCTGAGTGAGTTTTCAGTGAATGAGCACATGCTTGTACAAGCACACGCACATTCATTGACAGATTCAGGCACCAGTGAATAGCACTATCAGGGACTATAGGGAAAGGTGGAGCTGCTCCAGTCACCGGCAGCTGTGAGTGATGGGGGGGGGGAACAGTGTTGTGGGCCCCTCCAGGACAAGGGATGAAATATTTATTTACTGCTGGCCAGAAAGGGGGATCTTTTATTTTTAAATATCCCCTCCCAGCCACCCAAGTAATGAATAACGAATATCGAATAACGAACATTTCAGCACCAAATAATGAATATTATGCTGAATATTCCAAAAAAGGTATTTGCACGGCCATAACATTAACAGTGAATGCAGTGCAACTCAGGCTGTAACAGCAGGATTGAAATCAAACAGACATATGGTGCAGTGGTACCAAATGGCAAAATGTGTTGTGTGGTGGTGCAGTTCAGACCAAAAATATCTGAGCACATGTGAGTGATATGTGGAGCAACAAAAGCTGATCTTGGTTATTCCATGCCACAGTATGGCTGGAACATTGTACCGTCCTTTTTAACATGGCAGTATTTGGGGTGGTGGATTCACAGGTGCCAGAATCAGCCACGTGCTATGACGTTTATAGAGTTTGGAGACTGTGGTACCGTGATTGCAAGTAGAACAAGATAATGGCAATGAATGTCATGGAAATAAATTTGAGGACAGTGACTGGTTCATAGAAGCTATATTCTCTAGTATTGCTGCATCATCACTGTAGATGAGCCATGATGAAAGTACACGCCATGCGGAAGTCTGTAGTATGACTGTATGTGATGCATTGCCTTTTTGGCCCTGATTCCATATGTGAATCATGGAAAACAGTATGATGTTCATTGCTTGCTGTAACGCAAGGCAGACATTACATCTAGAAATGAATTGAACAGGACCAAGCATAAGTAGCAGTAAATAATTTTAAAAAATCACTGCATCAAATGAAGATATAGTACTTAGTTCCAATGTTGTCCCTTATGAAGCAACAGAACAAAGTTACAGCACTTCTCAAGTGTCACTCAAAAGTCAAAAATATATATAGGATAAAATGTCATGGATGACAGAAAATAGCCACAGGTTGGCTAAACCTCTACTGGTTTTGTACCCAGCATTACAACAGGTAGATGGTTAGCCAACCATTTGTTTGTTTTTTGGCGTCATGGAATCTAATCCAATAAATATTTACCTGACTTTTGTGTGAGCCAGGAGTAGTGCTGGAACTTTGTTCTGTTGCTTTATCTGCCTTTTTTCTTCATGCACAATACTTTAGGCCATGCCAAGTCTGTATTGTGTGCTGCAGCAGTTGTTTCATATGACCATGCTAAATAAATATCAAAAACAATATACAGCTAAGGGAAGGCATATTATATACTCTTCAGTTCACTCTATCAATATAATTGTAAAGTTAGCTCTTACCAATATTTCCTCCAATGTCTGCGTCATTCGTGCCAAGGGATTCATTCTAGATTGACCAGCGTTAAGTATGGCACGAGCTACACCACGCCTGCTTCGAGTTGCATGTCCATGACCTCTTCCGCATCCATGCACTGCATCTTGCTGACCACCACAATGTGCTCTTTTTGCTGGAAAAATTGTGCCATATTCAACATCTGAAGAGCCAGCACTACTTGAGTTCATACCTCTCAACTGTCCCTGATTTTCAGGGATGTCCCTGATTTTGCCTCAGAAATTTCTTCTGTCCCTCCTAAATTTGGCATTTCTATCACTGAAGAGTAGGGATTTGAATCTCAAAATAACGCCAGCCATTGGTGTTACAGTCTAGTTCTCATTAAGAAAATACTATTCACACTAAGAAGCATGTTGTACACAGCTTCTGGAACTAATATTACTATTTTTTCAGATGTGTCCCTGATTTTGATCATTTGTCCCTGATCATTTTAAGCCGTGTCCCTGATTTGTGATGAGGGAGGTTGAGAGGTATGCTTGAGTTCAAAAGTGAAGATACAGAGAGGAACTGCAAGAAGAGTAAAATATGTCAGCAAAAAGTGAAATATAACACATGTACACACACACCCACAACCATGCACACTCTCTCAGTCACCAAGCCACCCACACACCATTAACCACCCAACCACACACCCACACCAAACAACCCATTCACAACCAACCACCAACCCACACCAAACCACACATCCACACCTAACCACCCAAACACATCAAAACTCCCACCCCACCACTGACACATATGCAGAAAACATACCTTTTTAATTTAGCCTTCTATGATTAATTTTAAGTTATTGTTACATATATTGTTTTATTGTGGGTCTGTGTCTGTTTGATGTATTTTGGATGTGCATAGACTTGGTTTTGCAAGTGATATAAAAGTAAAATTTCACTACTACTTTACTTACTTTACACCCACCCACTGACACACACACACACACACACACACACACACACACACAAAACCATCCACCAATGCACATCCACACATTCAGCAAGACCCAGCATCACCAGAACACCCACTTGCACCCAAGACACACTAAAACAAGTGCTTCAACATAGTGTATAATGTAGTTTATGCTGCATGCTAAGCCAATGTTTCCTCTATGGATTTCTCAAAGGGCAATGAGGTAATGACACACAGCAGACTGGAAAATACAATATAAACTTTCAGCGTTACTGTACATTACAGGAGAGAAGAGACGGAGGATATGATCGAGATCTTCAAGAATCTCATGGCAATAAATAGGGTAATCGTGTAGGGGATAGTTCAGCTGAGGGAGTGGTGAGCCATCAGGGGACACCCCAATGAAGCTTGATGGGTGGATGCTGAGGGAGGAAACATGGAGGCATTATTTCATTGATAGAGTGGTGAAGAATGGCAATGCGATGCCCAGGGAACTGGTGGCTGCTACTATGATGGATGAGTTCTTTAGGGCTGGGATAGGTGCAGGCAGAGGGTACATCCAGGAGCCATGTTTGAAAAGAGGGGTCCTGGTTGGGATGGGGGCTACAAAAGGTGTCCTGTATAGGCACTGACCATCATTCAGACTCGCTAGACCATAGGGCACATTCTGCTGGCTTTATAGTATGCTAGTGTTTACATGTACACATACAAGTTCAGACTGATTACGGTGGCCCACATTATCATTACACATACAATCTTAGCTATATTTATTTGGAGTTTACAGGAAGGAAAACAGGGAAGATAGTACCCATTTACAAAACTGGAGACAAAACATCCCCTAATAATTATCGCCCTATTGCTATTTTGCCAGTTTTATCCAAATGTTTGGAGAGACTGGTAAATCAGCAAATGGGAATATATCTGGAAAAATATGATTTGTTAACAAAGTATCAGTCAGGATTTAGGAAGGGTTTTTCAACTATGTGAGCCTTGGTCAAATTTAATGATCTGATATGTACATCTTTGACTAAAGGTAAGGATACAACGGCAATATATATCGATTTATCAAAAGCATTTGACTTGGTGAACCATTCCATTTTATCTGAGAGGTTGGTTGGTCTGAGTTTCTCTGGTGATCCACTGATATGGTTTATGTCATATTTGACTGACCGATCCCAGAGGGTACAATTACAGCATCATCTTTCAAACCCTCAAACCATCAAAAGGGGAGTTCCACAATGGTCCATTTTGGGACCCTTGTTATTTTTGATATTTAATAATGATTTAGCATCGGTGATTTGGCATACAGATATAAGGATGTATGCAGATGATATGGTCCTGGTGGCCTCTGAAAATAATTTGGTGGATCTCCAGAGAAACCTACAGACTGACTTTACCAGGGTACAGGAATGGTTCACCAAGACAAAATTAATAATGAATGTAAAGAAAACTAAATTAATGTTCTTTGGTAATAATAGACAACAGGAATTCTCGGATGTACAGATCACATCATTGAATCAAACCTTAATAGAACAAGTTTTTGATTATTGTTATCTAGGAGTTAATATTGATTGTTTATTAACCTTTAAGAGCCATATAGAGTCTCTTATCACTAAAACACATACAAAGTTAGGAGCTTTGAAGAGAATATCTAAGTGTCTAAAGTTGCAAGATAGGAAATTGATTGCAGAACAGCTCATAGTCCAGTGATTAAATATGGAGAGGTTATTTATAGAACTGCCACTAAACAACTTCTAAATAAATTAGATAGCTTACAGTATAGGGTGGCAAGATATGTTTTATGTTGCAATTTTAGGACCCATCATTGTGATTTGTTAACTAGGTTAAATTGGTTATCTCTTGAGTTGGAATATAGGAAAAGTTGGTCTTCATTTATTCACAAATATAGGACAATTCATTTAAATCAAAATCTATCTAAAATATTGGCAGATAAGGATTCTTCCCTCAGGAAACAATCAGTTAGGGCTTTGTATCAAAATAGAATTGATCCAGATAAGTGTAAAAATAAATATGGGGATAGAACATTAGCATCACAAGCATCAGTAAGTTGGAACACACTCCCTCCTTCATTGCGATCTGAGAAAACTATTAAAAAATTCTAAAGGGGTTAAAGATGTATTATGTTTATTCATGTGTATGTGTTTGACATTGATTTTTGTTGTCTTTGTTTAAATAGTTTGTAATTATGTGATCGTGTATTTATATATATTTTGTATTAGACTGTCTGTAATTGGTGTGATTATGTGGAACTTGGAAACTTGCACAGGACTGTCTTGAAAACTGGACTGTATTATCCAAATGACATGCATTATTCCTGTATAAAAATAACATTTTTACTACTACTTTACTAATACAATGTGTGATGTCCAGTAATGAAGTTGTGGACTGAAAAATGTGTACTATACATGGTACCAGGCATGTCTGACTGACAAGCAATATCCATCTTTGCAATGTCATGCTTTCACGCCATGTTTGCATCATAGAATGGCATGTGCAATCAGTGCTACATAAATGTGCACTCAGACCCACCAAGGGTTCAGGCAGCTCAGCTTGTTGCACAGAACATCACACCATATACAGATTATGGGTCACCAGTGTGGAGTCCATACACTGTCAGTGACATTAAAGTGATTGAAAGAGTTCAGAGAAGGGCAACCAAAATCGTGCCCCATTTAGCATCACTACCATATCCAGAGAGGCTTCATAAAACAGGCCTACATTCACTGGAGTTTAGGCGTCCAGAGGTGATCTTCTGTTCTTATATAAAATTCTCAAATCAACCTCTCCGATGGACAAATGTGGTATTGTTAAATCACAAAGAAAAATAGTACCTAGACTTCACAATCAACAACTAATGGTGTGTAAAGCAAAAACAAACAGGAGGCTTCATTTCTTCTCAGTAGAACACCAAGGCTCCGGAACCAGCTACCACAAGAGCTAGTAGACTGTAATACCTTTGAATTCTTTGAAAAGGGCGTAGATCATTGGCTCCCCAAAAACCACAACAAAGTGTAATTTCCCCACAAATGTGGGGTACAATCAAGATAGGCTTCATAGCTTCCCTTTGTCCTCACTTACCTAGAAAACCTAGTTTGTATCCCATAAAGGCATGTGCCATGATATATACATGCACATGCACTCCCACACAAACAGCGTGTGCCCATTTCACTTTTTAACCAGACACACAAACACACCAGAAGTCTCCTTGGAACAGCACCATTAAAAGGTGACATAAATAATCTACTATAGGCAGTGTGGTCCAAAGTTAGGCATGTGCAAACATTGACTCCAGTGAAACAACAGTGAGCACAAGAACACATGAAAAGGAAAGGTAAAGCGGGGTCAGTAATTACATTTTGGCTTGTATTGTATATGATTCATTTGTTGTGCACTTGTCAGTGGCTCAGTAGGTATCACACTCACCTCTGAGGCCGGGAGATCAGAGGGCTGTGGGTTCAGTTCCCACATCTGGCACTTGGGTTAATATCCCAATACTGACACTGTAGTGCAGCATGAGAGGGGTGCTGCACTTATGAGGTGCCGTCTTTCGGATGAGACGTTAAAAACCAAGGTCCCATCTGCCTGGATTGGTGGTAGTTCAGGTGGATGTTAAATATCCCATGGCACTTATCGAAAAGAGTAAGGAAAATTTTTATTCAAAACTTAAACCACAATATACAACAATATATCACATCATGCAAAAACATAATACAGGAATACAAGAAAAGAACACAAAATAAATACAGTATACTGGAACTGCAACAGGAAATATTTAGTGTATGCACATAACCCCCAGCTTACCCCCCCAATCAGAGTAGGGAATTTGCTATTCAAAACGTAACTCAAAACTCTATGTACAAAACTGTATTACTTCATACAAAATCAAACCAAAAAAAAATATGTATTATAGCCTACATGTAAGAAAACTAAAAAAGTAAGGGGATGTGCGTTCAAAACTTAAAAACAATGGTACACATGTATACAAAATCATAATAACTGCAGTCACAAACATAAAAAGCAGTACAACCTGCATAATTGACATCCTAAATATTCCATATATATATACCTTACCCCTGTCCCTATCCCTACCACAAAGAGTAAGGAAATTGATCATTTCATACTTAAACCTTAGATTATTTCATTCAAATGTATAATGAAACTAAAAAAATCTCCCACTTATTGCGTCCACTTTGTACAGTCTATAAAAGTCCTCCATAGTTGTCCATAACTCCTGTCTAATCACCCCCTTACCCTGTGTCTAACATGTCATTTTCCTCCACCATACCCTATACAAATCCTGATGCACCCTCTCCTTTTCTAACAATTGCCACTTTGCTATCGCTTTTTTAAAACTTTGTACAATCTGAGCTTCTGTTTTCAACTGTTTTCTTATCGTTAAACTACAACGTGCCTGCCAGAGCTGATACCCTATAAATCCCATCAAAAGTCTGATAGTGATGTTATCAATGTTAAATCAGGATTGGGTTTCCTATAGACAGGCTCGAAATCTTTATACTACTAAAATTAGGGCTACTAAACAACAGTTTGTTTGTACTAAATTGGAGGCCAATCACAAAAAGAATCCAAGGAGGTTCTGGGGAATTATTTCAAATTTAATGGGGAAAAATAAACAGACTTGTGTAAATAAAATAGAGAAGGATGGTATTGCACTGCTTTTGGGTAAAGGAATGGTCGACGCTTTTAATGACTATTTCTCTAAGGTGGCCTTATCAAGCTCCTTAGATAGGGTTTATTGTGACCAAAATGAGACCTTGAAGTCAAATCATATAGATATCAACATCAAGGATGGAGAAATAGGTGGTTTTGATCTTGCTTATATTTCCCCGGAAATGATACGTTCTGAACTTTTGAAATTGGATACTTCCAAAGCGAAAGGATCAGACGAGATTCCTTCTAGATTGTTGAAATATGCAGCACCCTGTGTGGCATATCCTTTGGCCTATATTTTCAATTTATCTATTGAAAATGGTGAATTTCCTGATGGATGGAAGATCGCAAAGGTTAGACCTATATTTAAAGCTGGAGATAAGAGCGAGTTGGGCAATTATTGGCCCATCTCGCTCTTGTCTCAAATTTCCAAAATATTTGAAAAGATTGTATCTTGTCAGTTGAAAGGCTTTCTTGAGGATAACAATAAATTGGCACTTTTTCAATCGGGTTTCAGGGCACATCATAGTACACAAACAGCATTGACAAGGGTTGTAAGTGATCTCCAGCTGAGTCTGGACAGGAGGTTAATGATAGGAGCCTTGTTTATAGATCTTTCAAAGGCATTTGATACTCTTAATCATTGGGTACTCCCTGTCCAGACTCAGCGAGATTGGCTTGTCCCCTCGATCAGTTAAGTGGTTTTCTTCCTATTTGATGGGTCGTAGCCAATTTGTAGAAGTAGGCTCCTATAAATCTAAGGTACTGGAGATAAAAAATGGTGTACCGCAGGGTTCGATTTTGGGGCCTTTACTATTTAATGTTGATATGAATGACCTCAAAATTGTATCTACAGCTGCCCAGTGTCATATGTATGCAGATGACACTATATTGTATGTTGAGGGAGATACACTAGAATCCATTAATATGAGGCTGCAACTGGCTTTTGATGAAATACAGGATTTCTTTAAGATGAATTATCTTATCTTAAATACTAACAAAACACAGTTACTTTTGTTTAAAAATAATAATAAAAAAAGATCTACACTTGGAAATTAATACAGTGAATGGCATTGCCATTAAGCAGGTGGATTCATACAAATATCTCAGGGTTTGGTAAGACCCAAGTTTAGGTTGGGATATTTATATAGACTCCCCTATAAAAAATACCAATAGGAAGTTGGGCGCCTTATATAAATATAAAAGGTTCAAGACTAGAGAAGTCCGTCTGACTGTGGTTAACTCTCTTTTACTCCCAGTGATTGATTATGGTGACTTGCTTTATGGAGGGGCTATAGAAAAGCATATAGGTAGAGTGGACTCAGTTTTTTGTAGGTTAGCTCATTTTGTTTTGGATGCCCCCTATAGAACACATAGGTGTTTATTTTTTAGGGAATTAAATTGGCTTAGACCTGTAGTGAGAAGAGACTTACATTTGCTACAATTTATGATTAAAGTTTGGTATAGGGAAGTACCCAATTATATTATTGAACTATTTGAGGTTAGGAAAATGAAGGAAAGTTTGAGGGCTTCTGCTGGAATCCAATTTGTTCTGATTAAATGTAATTTGAATATTGGAAGATCATCTGTACCTGCCAGAGGTATTAGCTTATGGAATAAATCTCCCCCAGTCCTAAGAAGTAATAGAACCAGACACAATAATAGTGAACTAAGGAAATGGTGTACATCTGTATTATATAATATCACAACATGCAATAATTGTTAGCACTTTAAAGTATGTTTTTGTTATGTGATTGTTTTTCTTTTAATTTTATTTATTATTGTATTGTTAATTGTTTTATTATATGTGTTGTACTAGTGTTTGTTGTATTGTTAATTGATGTGGAACCTTTTAATGTAACTTGGAACTTCATTGAAAATGAGCTTTGCTCAACTGAATGTATCCAATTATCCATATTTCGAATAAAAAAATGATTTACTACTACTTACTTACTTACATCATAAATCACCCATCCCCCAGGTAACACTCCTTCCGTCCAAATCTCAACAGGCTTCCCCTTAAAGGGATTCAAGGGCCATGCCATATGAAAGGCAGCCCAAAAGGATTTAACAAAGGGACATTCATAAAAAAAATGATCTAAAGTTTCAGCCAAACCCAAACAGGTTTCTTCCCTGGGACAAAATCTCTCAGTCAGTTGTTTATGCTTCCACTTCCCTTTTACACCTATTTTTTTATGCATACAAAGCCACATAAAATCCCATCTATATTTAGGGACCCTATTACTTGATAATACTTGTCATTTTGCCTGTTTTACAGCCAATGGCAGATCTACAAACCAATAATCATCATAAAAAAAAACCTGAAGTATCCCAAAATATAAATTTTTTGTGATGTAATACATATGGCCTGTTTAGTGAGTTTCCAAACTTTCAATTTCCCGATCACTTCTCTAAAATATCCAGGAAGCTGTGATACCTTAGTCTGATGGGGCAAGACTTCCAAAAAAGCCCATCTTTCTGCTATACCCACATCACATCAGCTACCCATGGGGACCATACCCTTGACTCTTCTTTCAAAAGGGGGGTTATATTATAAAATAGAAATGTAACATAAAAAAACACTACTGGATTCATCATTTCCACTCCACCCTCTTTAATTGGTAAATACGTAATACCCCTTTTCACTGGTTTCAATCTGCTCCCCCACAGGCAGGAAAAAAACAAACAAATACAAAGAGGTTTCCAGATTTAGCGGGGGAGGGTAGACTGCCACCAAAAACAAGAAATAAGGTACCAAATAAGTTTTTATCAGGTAAACCCACTTAACCTTAGTCATTTGCCACCTGTTCCACTTACTCACTCTATCTTTAGCTGCACCTAACTGTATTTCCCAGTTATACCTAGGAGCTTCCTGCCCCCCAAAATAAATCCCTAAAATCTGTCTATATCCAGTTTCAATAGGAATCTGCCAGACCAAGGCAACATCAACGGCATCATATCCCACCGGCAGTATGCCACTGTTTAATGGATTAATCAAAGAGCCTGAAATTCTTTAAAAAAATATTTAGCTCTGCCTGGGCTGCCCTTGCCGAAGACCTATCTGCCAAAACCAGGACCAAGTCATCTGCATATGCTATTGTAATAATGGGATTATCCTCACATCCTATAGATAGCCCAAGAATCCGTGGGTTCCTATTAAGAGCATATAATAAGGGGTCTAATGACAACACATATAACAACGGACTCAGAGGGCATCCCTGACGTACCCCCCTATGTACCATTATCCCGTTCCCTTGCCAGCCATTTATATTGGGCACTAAACTTATATTTCTATAACAAGTCTTTAACCAAACTATATACTGTTCAGGGAACCCATAACTCAGCATCACTTCCCAAAGATAAGCATACTCAATATGATCAAATGCTTTATGTTGGTCCAAACATACTAAATGACCATACATTTCATTCAAGGCAGCTTTCTGTAGAATCTCTCTTACCAAAATATGAGCATATTGCACCCGCCTCTGAGGAACTCCACAGTATTGAGAAGGATGAATTAGTGTATCCAAAACCCCTCTTAATCTATTCCCCAGAATTTTCATTAATATTTTATAATCAGTATTCAATAATGTTAAGGGTCTCCAATTTTCCAGATCCCCTTTCTCCCCGTTTTTATACAGTAATAACAAAAGACCTATCCGCATGCTTTCAGGGAGTTCCCCAGATTGTAAACCTTCATTAAGTATGTCCCGTAATTCTATTCCCAAAACCTCCCAAATTATTTTATATATTTCATGAGGTAAGCCATCTGAACCTGGTGCCATCTCTGCCTTTAATGCCCAAATAACTGATTTTAATTCCTCCAAGGATATAGGCACCATCAACAAATTACTCAAAATTGGGGACAACTGAGGTAGTTTACACTCCTTTAACCAAGATTGTATTGTAGTAAGTGACAAGGGTATACTTTCAAAAGCTTTAGATGTATAAGTATGTATTTCTGACAGAATACCTTCACTAGAAATAGTTCTGCCCCCCTGAGCAGTGTTCAACTATAACATTCCTCGAGACTCTCTAGCATTTTCAAATGGCAAAGTCTCCCCTTTTTTTCCCAGAAATCCAGTATTTCTGTTTTTTCTCTAGTTCAGTCACCATGTTTTTTTGTAAATGGGCCAGTTCATCCTTTAATTCTGCTATCCGATCTTCATGGTCCCCATCCCTTTGTCTTAAAGTGGACAAGGTAGTAATATAGTGCCTTAGATACCTTAATTTGTCATATTTCAATTTTCCATTTATACGCCCTACTTTCTTAAAATACCTTCGAATCTCTTCTTTAGTATCCTCCCACCATTCATTCAGATTATCACATAAACAACAGACAGACTGCCGGGCAACCAACAAAGCATACAACCCCTCCCTTATACTAGGTATATCCAATAATAAAACATTTAGGCCCAGATATTCAAACTGCGCTCAAAAGTAGCGCAACAGCAGGAGCAAGCACAAACCAGTTGCGCAATTGCGCAACAGGTGTGATATTCAAACATGGAGCAGAGCAAATTGCACAAGCAACCAACGTCTCAATATCGCACATACTGCACCATCGCACAACCAGGTAGGAGAGGCTGAGCCAAAATGCTGCACTATGGCGCAACCATGGAAGCTCAGCTGAGCAGTGCAGAGCTGCCATAGCGCAAGCACAGCCCCCCCCCAGAGCAATGGAACTGCACATCCAGGAGGCAGGCTGGGGCCACCGCCAGCCATGCCACACATGGGCACAGGAACTCACTGCAGAACCCACACCACACTGGCACACCCAAGCACAGCATCACTGGGGTGGGACGGATGATCCACGTGCCCATGGGGACAAGCCAACTAAAGCATAGCAGAGCCATGACACCCCAGCACAACCACTGGCAGGCAGCAGAGTGCCACACCCAGGGGTTGACAACCAGTGCACATCAGTCCTCTGACGCACAGCACAGCGTGCACCGTGCCCCAAGACACCGCTCATGTGCAGTGACAGGCACTGCAGGAAACACCATGCACCCCCGTACACACGCCAACCCCATGCTGCAGAGAAGCAGACCAGCCAGACCCACCCTGTGCACCCAGCAGGGTGGCAGCAGATGGCAAGAGCAACAGAAAGGCAATGCTATGCTGGTGATACTCCCCATGGACACACACACACACACATATACCCAGGACCATAGTAGCTCAGATGGCATTACACCCCTGCAACGGAGCACCCAGAGCCAGTTGCAAAGCAGACACCAACACAGCAGTTGTACCAAAATAGAAATGTATATTTAAATAAAAACAGTGAACAACAAAGGTCGAACTATGTACAAGTTGGGGGGGACGGGTAAAAGGCAGGGGTGTTCAAGGGGGAGGGAATAAAAACTTGGAGAGGGAAGGCAGGGTGAAAGGGATGGGTGAAGGTGAAATGAAAGGTGGGCTACAGCCCAGCTGGCTCCTGCTCCTCCTCCTGCTGGCGTCCCCTCCTGTGCCTGCGCCGCCGTTCCCCCTGGCGCTGTAGGGCTTGCAGGACCTCCTGGTTGTCCAACACCACCTGGGTCAGGCGCCGCAGATCATGCGCCATGCGCCGCAGCACACCGAGGCCAGGAAATGGGAACACAGTCAATGGCTGAGACTGACCACAACCCTGAACACCACCCAACCTGCAACCCATCTAACCCAATGTCCTGCACATGTGATGGCATGCACCCACCCACAGTGAACATGCGCATAGCCATCACAAACAGGCGGCACCAGCCATCGCACCACCGCCCACACACACACTGCCCACGCTAGCACCGCATAAACCACGCTTGTCATGTGATGTGGCAACGCGGGTGCGATGCCAGTTACACAGCTATGTGCCCAGTGCATGCCTGGACCACCTGTGATGCATACACAGATGTGTCGTGATGCTGCACTGTGATGCAGGTCACCTGTGTCACGCCTACATACATGAAGACATAGACAGTGTCGGCAGATAAGGGCCTATGGGACACCAGTCCTGGCCATTTGGCCTTGCTGATCACTCTCTTGTCCTATAAGTCCATTCCCCTCACCCCTGACCTCCAGAAGTCCTCATGGTGAACCCACACATACATATATTGACCAAGTCAGCCCCACCACATCCTCTGGCAGGGTGTTCCACCTGTCCACCACCCATCATGTGAAGAAACACTTTCTCATGTTCCTCTTAAACAAGCCCCCAACTGCATCCCATGCCCTCTAGTCCTGGAACATCCCTTACGCTTACAAATATTGTTTCCTGCACTCCTGTTCCCCTGTACAATACTTGTATGTCCCCATCATATCCCCACACCCTGCTCCCTCCAGGGAGTACATGTTCAATTCTCACAACCTGTCTGCATAGGACTTGTGATGCAATCCATGCACCATCCATATCGCCTCCCTGTGAACGCCGCTCCACCCAGTCCCTGTCCATACACAGGTATGTTCTCCGGAACTGTACACTGTACTCCAGTGTGGGGACTCAATACTGTTTCGTATAGTGGAACTATGACCTCCCCTTTGGTTGTGTCCAGCATGGTTGGTGGTCCTGCCCCCAGCATGCAATAGCATCCATGACGTAATGATACTACACCCTCCAGCAGCTCGGTCTGCCGCTGCTGCTGCTGCTGCCGCTGCTGCTGCTGATGCTGCTGCTGTGGCCCGACAGCCTGTGGCACTGGGGCCTGGCATGGCCCACATCACCATTGTCCGCATCCTCACCATCTGGCCTGTGGGAGACATACGGTGAGACAAACATCAGTGTGACTCAAAGGCAGAGTGCCCCTGCCCCAGTGAGACTGCCTGCCCACACAGCCATAACCATCCATCGCACAGCTGCACACACTGACACACCGATGCACAGCCACCCAGGCACACACACACCCCTACAGAGAATATAGGTGAATAGATGGTACACTCACGTGGCCTAGGCACCAGGCCCCGCCTGGCACGGGAACGCAGCCACGTCAATAGTTCTGGGTCCCTCCGGCGGAGATCACTGTACCGGTGCCGGCACTGCTCAGCAGACCGGCCCCGGCCAGTGACCCCCACCAGGTCAGTGGCCACTTGCTGCCACAAAGGTCCTAGGTCCGTGAGGGGGCTTCACCATATAGTCCCTCATAGTGGGGCTCACTAGAGCCACCAGGTTGGCCACTTCAACTGGGCTCAGGACACCGCCCTCCTCCTAGCCATGGCCCCAACTTTACAGCAGGCAATATGGCTCCCGTGCACTGTGACCCCAATGCGGAGTTGTTGACGCAATAGACCAGCACAGGCTCCAATCACGCTGTTCGCACAGCTGGGCTCACTTACATGGCGCTGTAACCAGACAGCACAATAGGGACGCATATTATGGCATGCCCACAGCACCAGGGGTCAGAGGGCATACACAAGGTCACGGCAATGACGCAAGGCTACGCACAGCGCCATGGGATGTATAGGCATCCTGCGCGACTGCTAAGCATAGCACCAGTGCCACAGTGGACTATCGCACAGAAGTGCCACAGCGCCATATAGTGCCCAGTGCTGTAGCGCCACTGGCACAATGGTGGCCATGGCCAGAATCGCCTATCGTGCTCAGCAGGTCTGCCCACGCGCGATCGACGCATGCGAGTAACCTGTCGGGCATCGCGCATGCAGTGTAGCACAGCCACAAACATGCGCCATTGGCTCAGCCGGATCTTTCCTATTGCGCTGTTTAAATACGATATTCAGCCGATTATATGAAAATCAGTCGATCAGCTATGCAAAAGGCGCAGTGGCGCGATTAGCATGTCATAAACAGTTGCGCCACACCCCATTTGCATGTGTTGCGCTATAAAAATGCAACACTGGGTTGTGGCGGCCAGATTTGTTATTGCAGGTGAGAGGTGAGTTCCGTGCTGTGTGATGCTCAGGACAATGCTCATGGGCAGGGGTGCTGGAGGATGTCATAGGTTGAGGGGCTGAGCATGATGAGGGGCACTTAGGAAGGGCAGAGGGCACCTTTCCATCAGTATCTGCCATGCGGAGAGGAAAGGGGCTTCTGCCCCGCCCCCCAGCCTGCAGCCATGCTCATGGGGAAATGCTGTGGACTGCACAGTGACAGGTGTCCACTTCCACCCATACAGATCACCATGACTAATGAGAACCAGGCTGAGGCTGTGGGCGGCGGGCGAGAGGAGGCCGAACTTCACCACAGCAGAGACTGAGGCCCTTCTCCAGGCCTACCTGGAGGATGAGAGCCGCTATTGAGTGGAGGAGGGCACCTCAGCAGCGTGCAGCTGCATGGGAGGGTAGCTCTGGCCGTCAACCTGCACGGAAGCCACCAGCGCTCCGTGCAGGAATGCCATAAAGATGGGGACTGACGCGGGAGGCTGAAGGAGAAGGTGGCAGCCTTCAGGGTGGCACGATACGCTGCCACTGGTGGGGACCATCGGTGGTGTTGCAGCTGACCCCGACCGAGGAGACACTGGTCGCGGCCATGCAGCTGAGTGCCATTGCGGGTGTTCCAGGCGGAGGATTCCAGATGGGTGGAAGCCCATCACTGCACGGTATGACATGGTAATGTTGTGGGGGGGGCTGTTGTTCACATGCACTCACATGTACTCTCTTTCTGTTTCAGATCCTGTTCATCTGCAGGAGACAGTGGTGGTGGGTGCTGACAGTGAGGGCAGACCTGCTGGACCAGGAGGAGGGACCATCCCCTCCGCCAGCAGCCTGCAGGCACTGCAGCAGCAGGCCGCTGGCCCAACAACTCCGCCGGCAGTGATACGGGTGCAGGGTACACAGCCTGTGTCACAGCAGTCTGGCATGCAGGTGCCAGCATGCTGTGCCTATGGCAGTGGCACGCACTGGCACTATTGATGATAGCAGGCCTGCAATGGCCAGTGATAGGTGTGTGTCCCACGAGGGACGCATGGCAGCCATCACGTGCCCCTGGCCTGCCCCAAGCTCCACACCTGTGTACCAGCATGCTGGCACAGTCACAGGCTGGGCCTGTCAGCACCGGTGAGGCAGCATCGGTGGCTGAGCAGGTGTCTGGCACTGTTGACAGCACAGGGGTGGAACAGGTGGACCTGGGGGCTCAAGCAGTTGGAGGCGGCAGCAGCAGTTGCACACCAGGCCTGGGGGACAGCGTCAAGCAGTGGCACTTGTCCACCGCCTTAGATCCGCCCCATACCTGGTCCTGGCGAACAGCGGCCACCCTCAAGGGGTGCTGTGCACCAGGACCATCCACACCCTGGGGGTCACGATGCCATTGGGGCACAGTACCCTTTGGACGCGCACACCCACCTGCTGCAGGAGTCGGTACAGCTGCAGGGGTGGGTTGCAAGGTCCGTGGAGGCACTGACTGTGTCCGTGGAGCGGCATAGCAGGGAGTGTGCTCAGGACCGGGCCGAGATGGTCCATATCGGACGGATGTGACCGCCATGCGATCGACAGGCTGACCCAGGCAGTGGTCTCTGTGGCGACCGCATTGACCACACTGTCTGGTGACCCTGTACCCCGCACCACACAGTGCGCACTCCACTCCCGTTCGGCGTCATGTGACACCAGGCCTGTCGGCGCGGTTTCTGCTGGGCATCCCGAGCACCCCTGGTGCAAGTTTGTTTGGCGGGATGCAGACCCTGTGCGGGCAAGGTCGCGGTCGCGCACTGGGACCCTGGTGGTGCACTGCGCCACCCGATGTGGCCCCCGCGCAGCCTGCCAGTGCTGCTGAGGCCACGCGGGCCGCCCACGCATCCGTGGTGGCCGTGGACAGTGCCCCTGACTGAGCTGTCTCCCAGTGCAGGCCCTGTCTGGTGCTGCCCTGTGTGCAATGTGTGTCATGGTGGGCAGTGCACTGCTGGGTGCTCTGCTCACCAAGCTGACACACGGACCACCTGCACACTCTCCCAACTGCTGTCCACAGGTGCATGTGGATGATGATGCCTGCATTGCACTGTACACCAAGGTGAAAGGTTGCCCAGGTCCTGACACACGTACATGGACAGTCCAGGTGGTGAGGGTGGTTGGTGGTGCTGTGTGTTGGCGTGTCATTTCCGCAGTGCTGTGCTGCTGCCCCTGTATGCTGCCTGGTGTGTGTGTGTGTGTGTGTGTGTCCATGTGAGTGCTCACCCCTCTCTGATGGTGTGTTGGTATGCCTGGACCTTCAACTCCTGACCTTCATGCACGGTGTGTTCCCCTGTGTGCCTGTGGTTTTGCGCATGGACAGTGTTGCCTGCACATGTCCCCTGACTTACCTGTGCTGTGCGCGAGTGCTCTTCTGCAATGGTGTCCCGGTGCAGCTGGGCCTGCCGTGTCAGTCGGGGTCCCTCCGTCCTAGGGGGGCTCATCACCCACATCACCGGCGCCACTGGCGCCCCCATCGCTGTCCCCTCTTGACCTGTACTGGCTATCCCATGGTCTTTGGCCATGTGCAGGATGCAACAGGCCAGGAATATCCCACAGGCCTTCTGGGGTTGTACTGTAGGCTCACGGAGGTGTCCAGGCATCGGAAGCGTGCCTTGAGTATCCCAAACACCCGCTCTATGATGTTCCGTGTTGCGGCGTGTGCCTCATTGAAACCGTGCTGCGCTGGGGTCGTGGGGCGCCGGTATGGTGTGAGCAGCCAGGGACGGAGTGGGTATCCACAGTCACCTGTGTGGAGATAGTGGAGATCAGTGTCAGGTCAGGTCCATATTGCCCATATCCTTGTGTGCCACTACCATGGCACCTGTGTCATTCCCACCCTTGCACAGGGTTTGCATTCCATACATGTGTACTCACCCACTAGATGACCCGTGGGGATGTTCCCACTCGAATCGATGGCACAGTGCAGATTGGTGCCATATGAAGGCATCATATGCTCAGCCAGGGTGTGTGGCACAGACATTGATGATGCGCCCGATGGCATCACACACCACCTGGCAGTTGACACTCGAGAAGCCCTTTCGTCGCGACACGCCTGGCTGTCAGGGCCAGGTGGTGCGAATGGCCACACGGGTGCAGTCTATGGCCCCTAGCACGCCAGGCATATGTGCTACCCTGTGGAACTCCCTACGTTTTGCTGCACGCCTGCCGCAGTGCTGGGGAAATGGATGTACCCAGCATGAGGCAGCAGTGCGCTGAGAAATTGGGTGAGGATGCGATGGGCCGACCGCGTAATGCCTGTGGTGTCACCTGTCAGCCTCTGGAAGGTGCCCGTGGTGAGCAGGCACATGCAGGCTGTCACCTGGTCTCCACGGACAGAGCACGACTCCGTCGTGAGGGTGCCTGCATCACATCACTGCACAGCTCACTGGCCGTCTCAGTATTGCCCTGTTCAGGTGGTACGGGCCACAGTCTCGACATCTGTGTACAGCTCGTAGCTGATGCGGCACGATACCGCCTGTCGGGCGTCATCACCGCGGCCCCTCCACGGCCACGTCCCCTGCAGCATGCTGTCTCACCCCTCATTACAGCTTCCATGTGGAAGCTGACACTGTCCATCTCCCTGGCTCCTGCCCCCCAGCTGCTGTTCCTGTGTTACCCCACCTGCCCCACTGCTGCTTCCACTGCACCGGGCACCCCCACTGGCCTCTCTTGTCCTCCAGGACCCACTGTCCCTTTCTGCCCTTCCTGCTCCTGTCTCTCTGTCTCTCTCTCTCTCTCTCTCTCTCTCTCCCCGGTTTGCGGCCTGCCTAGAGTTCTTGCGCCGCTCATGAGCCTTTTATTTTGGCTCACATCGGTACAAGCGCATCCTCCGGCTGAGCCACTCTTGCGTGTTACGCAAGTGTTTGAATATCGCATTGCGCACTTTATGCATGGACCGCCCCTTGGTTGTGCATGCCTTCATTTCCAATGCGCTGTGGCTCAGCGTGTTTTCGGTGGTGCAACTGGACCCTTCTGAATATCGCAGAATGGCGCATTTTTGGAGTTGCGCACGCGCAACCCTGTTGCGCATGGCGCAACCCTTTTGAATATCTGGGCCTTAGTCTCCAAACCCCTGGGCCTCTTTGTGCCTCCGGCCCATCTCCTACCTTAATTTTTAACATTAGATAATCAGAAGTGGACATCTCCTGCAGATGTTTAGATTGAACCACTAACTCAGGGGAAAGAAAAAAATAATCAATTCTTGAGGCCCTAGGTCCACAGTAATAAGTATTCTGATTGCCCTTCAAGGAGGCTCCAAACACATCTTCCAACCCAGCCTCCCATATACCCTGTGCCAAACATAAAGTATCACAGTATATTTTTTTCCCCTTTTCCACCAATAACCCTAAGGGTAATTTACAATTAAAATCACCCCCTAAGATAAGGGGAAATGATATATATAATAAGGGAAATATAGCCTTAAATAAAGCCACCCTATCACTTTTAGTCTGAGGAGCATATATGTTCAATAACCGTATGCATTTATCCCCCCATTTAATGTCCAAAAGCAAGGCCCTACCTTCCACTATTTCAAGATGATGTATCACCTTACCATGAGATACAAAAAAACAAATCCTGACCCCACTACACAAATCTTGTCCCTGTGACCAAAAGCAGTCTCCCCACACCCAACCCTTTGTTGCAGCATCTAAATCTTCCGAGGAATGCAAACGAATATCTTGCAAAAACACACAGTCCAAATTTTCATGCATGAATTGAAAAAAAGGTGTTCCTCCTTTTCTCAGGAGATTTAATACTATTAGTATTTAATGATGCTACCCAAAATTGTAAAGGCTCCACCATCAAAACCAAGTACCACACTTAATCTTACTCAAGGCTCTTGTCACCCTACCACTGGTAATATCCTGAGGTCTTATATCAGTTTTGCCCTCCATCACAGTCTGTGTAGGTGGTTGTGTATGGGGTGCTGCCTGTTCCTCCTCTAATGTCTCTACCAAAAGTACTTCAAAAGGATTTGGGTCTACCAGAGTGGGGGGAGGGTTGAAGTAATAGATTTCTTAGCTCCCTTTGTTTTTCCCTTTACCTGTCTACCTTTCTTCCCACTTACCATAGTGAAATCCTCCACCCTAGACTGTGGGATCAAGGGAGAGGGGTTTCCAGTTTGCACCTCTGCTAAATCTCCTGTTACCTTAGGTAAAGATAACGAAGCTAAGGGGTCAGGTACACCATCCACAACAAGAGTCTTGGTGGCCTCAATGGCCTGATTCCCCACCACTTTTACCCCCACCCAAATCTCCCTTCCCAGGTTGCCCTCTAGGACTCTGACCCTGTTTTATGGCTGTTCTAATAAAATGGTCTTGCACCCCAAAATCTGCCTCCTCTGTGTTTTGTGCTGCCACAGGGCAGGATGTAAAGTCATGACCAACCACCTCGCACAAATTACATTTTGCTTGCTGAAAACAGTGAGCACTAGGGTGCCCTATCTCCCCACAGTGAACACATTTCAATACATCACAATTCATACTTATATGTTTTTTAGAGCCACACTTAAAACACACCCTGGGCTGTCCCGGGTAAAACAAAAACCCCTTATCCCCCCCCAAAAAAAAAACAATTTGGTAAATGAATCAAATCAGTATCAATAGAGTGTAACTTAACCCTAAATTTCCAGCCCCCATTCCAAAATCCCTCATCATCTAAAATAGGGACTGGATTTCCTTGCATGTCACATCTACTTCCCAACCAATGCATTATGTCTACTATATTTACCTCCTCATTTCGAAACAGAATGGTAATAACCTGAAAAGGTTGCTTCATGAGGGGGATTACAATAAAGTCAGACAAAAGAGGATTTGTCTTTAAATTTAAATAGCGACACCAAAATGTCTCTAGCAAGGTAGGTGTCCGAAAACTAATGTCAAAAGAGACTTCCCCCTGAATGTGAATTAGGGCATACACTTCTGCTGGGGTAAACCCCATGCTTTGCTTCAGTAATATCTTCCCCACAAAAAAACGATCCGGGGGATTGTACCTCGGTCCCACATATCGTAGTCTGATGGTGTTACGCCGTTTTGTTTGTTCTACAGTTTGATGAAAGTGGCTGGCATAAGTGGGCCTAGACTGGGCCGCTGAAACTGGGGGCTCTTCTGTAACTTTCTCCCCAACCTACTCTTCTTCCCCTGGGAGACCACAGGGAGAGGGATCTAAGGAGGAGGACTCTGGGGGAGGGGGGGTAAATCACCACCACCTACTACCTCATCTTGTGGAAAAACAGAAGAAACAGTACTTATCTTCTCTTTGGTAAATAAACCTCTGGTCTCATCTTCTGCCGGCTTCCACTTGCCTCCTGATATAGGGACCAAACCTGCCTCGTGCAGGGCCGGCTCCGGGGACCATGAAGCATCCATTATGTCCCCCCAGGACTCTCCTGCCGTTGGCTGATTTGAATGCACTTTCTCCATCGGTGCATGCAGCTTTTGTGATCCTTCCGTAAACACAGCACTAGGGGAAGTTGCATCACGTTTCCACTTCTGATCCTCCTCGTTCTTCTGATTCCATCCGTCCGTCGCCAACAATTCACTAACTCGTAACAATTCCTCTTCCAAGCAGTAACGCTGCTCTTCCAAACTGAAGAGCAGAATTGAATCCTGCAAAATGGGACCGCTGTCTTTGGCGATAAGCTGGTCACCCACAAGGTGCATCTCAGCCGCCTCTGCAGCGGATCCCGGCTGCTGTACACTTTCTGGCCATTCAAGCTCCTGGGCCACCGCAGTTCTCTCCAACACTCCTTCCCCTTCCATAGCTGTCCTCCAACTGACCACCAGACGTGGTGTCAGGGGCCCTCTACCATCCGAGTAGGGGAATTTCCCCAGTGTCCTGGCCAAATTTCCCTCATTTCACTAAAAAAATACCACCAACAGCTTAATCTGGTTCAAGGTCAGTTGGCATTCATCTGTATCCCCTTCCCACAGGTCGTGACTGAATATAGGCAGGATTTGTCTAGTGCACTTACCCGGTCAACAAAAACTAAATAAATAAAATAAATAAAAAATTCTAGCATAGCAAGGTAGATACGAAGTCACATTCACAGGCTGCTGAGGCGATAGTAGGAAGGTACTCAGTGAGAGAAAAATTGTTGTCCATTGTCTGCTTCCCACACAATGGCAACTTAGAAAAGATGAGACATAAGTGCAGAGCATTCACACCTATTTAGTAGCATCAAAAGATTTTCAGCTATGGACTACAAAAAAAACATTGTATGACTGAGATAAGTCAGTGTAGTGTCAGCTGAATATCAGTTGTGTCTTTCATTCTAGTCTAGCCAGGCAAGTGAAGAGAAAAAGCTATGTGACTGACATAGAGATCTGTGTTCAGGAAAATGTGTGCTGTTTATACTGTAACTGATCACTGTAATTACAAATGCAACTACAAAGTAAATGTGAAAGTTTTAAAAGGGGACAAAGGAAAAGTTCCTTTTGATAGCTTAGAAGTGACCAAACCTCACAACATGTTACTAGATAAGGTGATAACAGTATGGTGCCATCTACAGTTTGTCTGCAAGGGTTTCACAAAATGCCATGCTGACAGAGTGCCAATATTTTCTGGTATCTCAGTCTAGGAGCAATATTGACATTGCAAACCTATGTAAGGTGTAGGGGGGGTGGCTTTCAAAGGATGAGAACAATGTGTGCAAGATGACAGAGCAGAAATTGAATATTGCACATGAGCCAGCCAGGACCTGATACATGTTGAGTAAAAAGGAGTTTGCATCACCATGGCCAGTGCACAGCACAGTGGAACTGTATAAAATAGTGATTGCATCGAGTAGTGAAATCTCAAACACACACACACACACACACACACACACAGCTAGCAGACATGTTTGGTTTTTCAAGCTACACAATATTTGACATGTAACATGTGTATCCTGGTGTACTATGATGTCTGTGGATATGACATGTGATAGAGGTGGTAGCTTTACCCCTGGTCAGGCACCATGGAACCTTTTGCGATGGACAAAGTATCATGAATTCCTCATCCCACACTCTAGTAACCCAAAGAGACACCCAATGGGAAAATCCAAACAACACTCTGCATGTAAATGCTGTCCTCACTATGAAATACGGTCTCATGCTGCTTTGCTTGCATCGGAGTGCACCCCCCCCACAAAAAAAAATTGATATGTAAGAAGTGAGTTGCCAACTTCAAGTAGTTGTGAAAACATGAACATGGGACGACCAATTTGAAGTCAGTAGTAATAATAATGCCTAGCAAAATATAAATGAACCACATAAATGATGCCCATTATAAGAATAAGCAATTTATTTATAAATAGCAGTAAAGCTATAGCGTTACAGTTTATTGAAGAGGACAAGGGGAGTATGACACCCCAAATGTATCCAAACTACCAAGATGTTATTCTGACTCCCAAACTAATATATAGGGTGGTGTATGAAATGCAGGCACACGTACAATATATGCACCACCCACCGCTCTCTCCCTCGTGCACAGCACCAATCCACAGAAAGGGCAAGCACAACAAGACAATGTTATTTTTTGTTCTATTTCATTCCATGAAAATGAAATATGTATTTTTTTGGAGGCAGGAGGTAATGTTAGAAACATTTACTCAGCCTTAATTTAACACCCACAATGTTCACCAAAAATGAATAAGCAGACCAAAGAGAATCTCTTCTACTGACAAAATAAGAGCGAGACACCAGTGCACAACAACAATTAAAAAAAAAAAAATTATATTTCAGGATCCATACCGTGGTACCAGACAGCCAAATGATGAAACAGAAGTGTAGCAGGTGGTATGTTGCAGCTCTGTTATGTTGCCTGCACTTTCACATCATCATGGACATAAACTATTTTGGACATGGATACAACTAAAACAATCATAGGTTTAAAACAAAAGGAATTGTCAGAACAGAAATGCTGGTGCACGGACAACATATGCACCACCCACCACTCTCTCTCTCTCTCTTGCACAGCACCAATCCTCAGAAAAGACAAGCACAACAACACAATGATATTTTCAGTTCCATTAAAACAAAATATGTGTTTTGTTTTTTTTAAGCAGGGAGGTGATGTTAGAAACATTTGCACGTCCTAACCCGCAATGTTCGCCAAAAATGACTAGGCAGACCAAAGCGAATCTCTTCTCCCAACAAACAGATGACGAGACACCAGTGCACAACAACAATTTGTACAAAATAAAATATACCAGTTCAGGATCCATACCATGGTACCAGTCAGCCAAATGATGAAACAGAAGTGTAGTAGAGGGACCAAATGATACGCTCTAGACAGCATTCATGAAATGAAAGTATCTAAAGGGTAGGACTCCAATTAGATGTACTCCTATGCCAGAAACAGGAAAGTAATTACCAAGAAAGGCAGCCCACATCACACAGATCAGGTGCATGCACGCGCACGTAGGGTAATAGAAACTTGAAATTGTGCAAATTGCAGTTTGGTGGTCGCTACAAAACCATGTTTTATATTCGTTTTTTATTCATAAATAGAGACAACGACGTACAATGGACTACGTGAAAGAATAATTCTGGGGAGAACAATTTGAACTGGAGAACAAAGGTTAGTGTACAAGGGTAGTGGGAAAAAGATGACAGCGTCACTTTAATGGCGCCTCCAAGAAGCGCCTCTTATGGCATCAAATACTCCAAGTGTGAGTTTTGGAAAGCGGAGTACTAAAAAAGCTAATTAGCTCTGTCTGTCCAAAACTCACTATCACTAGTGGAGTATCTTGTACCATAAGAGACACCACTTAGAGGCCCATTGATTTTATTATAAATCACTTGAGTTTAACTTGAGTAATTTATAGTACATTTAGAGATTTTTTTTATTTTATTTTATTATACACCCTCCCCCTGGTGCTGAAGTGGAGCATTCCCTTCTAATGCTTCTGTGTGAGAGCACACTATACAGGATAAGAAGTGTAGTGGATCTGCGTTCTGGTTGGCTAAAATCACATTAGTGATTTATAATTGCTAATAAGCTGACCACATGGGGGTATGAATGATGTGCTATTTACATGCCACAATCAGTACTATAATGGGTTTCCAGTTTGTTCACTAGTATTGCAGGCAGTTGGATGTGAGAGTTTGCTTCTACAGTATCTACACCTAGAATCCCCAAATGCCAGGGACCCCAAGGTAAACAAAGTTGGCTGAAAGAGATAAGTGAAGCTGTATGATTACTTTGGTATAGTATGTCTTGTCAGTAAAAGGGAATATATTCAATAAAGTTACAAGTTAGTTTGGCTTTTGCAACAGATTACTTTTAGTTTTGCAATGGAACTACAAATGGGCAAAATTTACCAGGACGTAAAGTGTGTTTGCTGCTGTTAGAGACACAATGAGAGGAACTGGTGGGAACACCCCTTAAAGTAGAAGCTGGACACTGTCATCAAGGCACAGTTCAGGAAGCATAGGAATACCAGGAGCAGTTGTAAAATTCACAGGTAACATTTTATTATTACCAATAACAGTAAAATAAAAATTAAAAATTGTTTACTATAACTGCGTACAAAGGCAGTACAAACAGGGAAAACAAAGTCCTTCATCTGAGAGTACCTCTAATTTCAAGTTTCAGTCTGTCTCTCACTCTCTAGCAATTGTATTGCTACTCTTATTATAAGTCTTTGCTTGGGAACTCATTAAGAGACATCCTGTTTCTTACAAAATGTTCTTATCAGTTTCTTAGCAGAGCAGACTTGCAAACAGAACAGGGTCCCAAGCTGGCCTCCTGCTGATAGCTCTTCAAAAGAGTTTGTAAACAAATCTGAGAGGAGCTCACATTGCATCTCATGTTATTTCCCTGAATTCCAAATAGCTTTCTGCAATAATTTCAACAGTATAACTATATACAGTTCAAACAAAGGGATCCCAGTATCACATAAAGATTCACATATTTTTATAACCATAAACAAGAGTGAAGAAAAGACAGAAACAGCAAGTGAAGGCAGACAGACAGTGAGAGGCGGAGAATTGTGAGACCATCAGAGTGATCAGTTTCTAGCTCTCACATGAACATTTGGTTGCACAACCTGAGAGACAAGAGACAGAAAAGGAGAGGACGGAACAGATCCTTGTGTTTAACTCTTTCTGCATAACAAATGGGACAGAGCCATATTCAACCCTCTCACAGACACAAATAACAAAAAGAGGAAATAGAATTCATCTAAAATACATTACAATTGGTGCCAGTATTAAGAACAAAGAGGGAAGAGGCAAACACTTAATTGTGCCTCTTTAGACATTCTCCCCATGTTTCTTACTGTCATCCATTTCGTGAAATAATACTTCATAACATTCAACTACACCCTTCCCACTTTCAGTTTGATCCCATGCTCCCTCATTACTGTATTTTAAGAAACAGTTGAAAACCAACTTGCATCTACTTCTCTGTACCCTTGAGTATCTTAAACACCTCTAGCATGTCCCCCTCACTCTTCTCTTGTTAGGTTAGGAGTCTCAGCTGCTCCAGCGTCTGCTCATATTTCATACTCCAGACCTTGAACATTCTAGTTATGATCTCTAAATGTTCTGTCTCCATCCTACAGTGTGTTTCTCAGAACAGCACACATTATACCAAATGCATCATAACTAGAGCCTTGTAACAAGATAGTATCATAATCCTCTTCTTTTTCTCATTTACCTGATGGCGCACCCCAACTTCCTTCTGGCTCTCTTGTCTTCTGTCATGTGTGCTGCCCAGACTGTGATGAAGTCTTATTTATAATATCCTCCAAATCCTTTTCATGCTCTTTTGTGGCAATCTTTTTTTTGCAAGAATGTACTGCTTCTCCTTATGAGTTGATATTAGCATTTGTCCTTTCTTAAACAGCATGGGCCACTTATCTGCCAAATTTCTAAGACTATAGAAGCATCCTTTTTACCCTATCATATTTACCATTCACTATAAATACCACCAACAGCTTAGTCTGGTTCAATTTAATTGGTTTTCCATCTGTATCCATGTCCCCCCAGGATAGGTTAGAAAATAGGTAGAATTGCCTCGCTCTTCTTTCCCAGTCAAAAGAAAAATCATTTATGCTAATCATGCAGGCAATGTTTTTTGTCAATTGCAAATGTAGACATCAGGCATTCTACCCCTTCTTGCAAGTCACTGATCATTATACTGAACAGTAGTTTAACAGTTTGTAATATGTACATGTATGGTCCCTTTTTCCAATAGGGAAACAGGGACATCCAATCCCTGTAATACCATCAATGTGGCATCATGATCTGATAATGCCATCAATCTTATGTCACATCAGTGGTACTATGAGATTGAGCTTGTGTTAAATTCCTTTATGTGCAGCATGATTTGACTTTTACTGTAAATTAAAATTATGTACCTACCATATTTCTTGATCTTTCTGTGTATCTTCCCCATTCATCACACATGGGTAGTCGGATGCAGGTCATGACCCCGAAGGAGCTCTTTTTTTCTGGATGGGTGGAGCTGATGCACTGACGGCACTGCCTTTGAGGCCGACAGACCGCGTGGCACTCATGAGTTGGCCATTAGGTGTCATTTCCTGGCCCCACCCTCCCACCAGTTCTGAGACACCTTAGAGTAAAAAGCAGGGCTGAGGGTGGGACAAGGAATCCAAGGACAGACAAAGGAAAAGATATAAGAACTAAAAGGAGAAATAAATGACTGAGAGGACAGATGAGGGATGGAGAGGAAAACTAAGGGGATTGGGAGGGGTCCCAGTCTCAGGAAGGGAAGGAAATGTTAAATGGGAGGGAAGGGGACAAACTCAAGGCTTGCAGTCTGGTCCCAAATTTGAAAGGACTTACTGCCCAGGGAGTTGCAAGCCTGGTTAGGCTGCCAAATCCAAGGCACAGGAATTTGGCAAGCATACTCCTGCAGAGTGACACAATGTCGTAAGAGATAGGAGGGACCAGGAGCCGAAGGCTGTCCCCTCCCCTGACCAACCAAGATAGGAAAAAAGGCAGGACCCCCCCTCTTAAAAACAAGGATAGAGGATTAGACCACAAGGACAAGGTCCAGAGGAGGAGAGAAGGGGCAGCCACCATCCTCCCACCCCAAAGGGGTGGACACTGAAGGCGATGAGAAGAACAGTCCCCTCCTTCTCCTCCTCCATCAACCAAAGGAAGAAGGAAAAATCCCCCTGCGTGGCCAAGGTCACCCCACTCCTGACCAGTGGGAAGGGGGGAGAGGAAAGGGCACGCAGAGGGAGGGGGACCCAGAGACTGAGGCCTCAGGGGGATGGAGGATGGGAATTATGATGAATAGTGAAGATTAACAGAAAGATCAAGAATTATGGTAGGTACATAATTTTCATATCTTATCTGGGTCAATCTTCACCATTCATCACACATGGGTGAGTACCGAGCCCCCCAAAGGGGGCCCAAGACCCTAAGGGACTAAGCCCTTAGCCCCCAGTGGGTAAGACACTGAGACAGAGAACCTCTATGGGCCTAGTGAGGTCTGAGACTGAGGAGAGTGAGACGGGGACCCCCGGAGGGGGTAGGAATTTTCTCTGACAGATGCCATCTCACCCTACGGGAGAAAAGGAGGGTTCCCCGGTAGGCGGAGGAAATCACCCTACGCTGGGCCAAGGGGGACAACTGGGAAAGATGCAGCCATGCCGTCTGCCTAATGCAGATTGCTGTCCCTATGACCCTGGAAGCTATCTCGTTGGCATCATAAGATGCCCTAGCTTGGTGCCTTGCTAGCTCCTGGCCCCATGCAGAGAGTGCAATGACTTGTCTGGTTACCTCTGAATCAGGCGTGGGGGGCTAGGAGCTGACCCAGTCTGAACCACAAGAACCTATCATAGGAAGCATAGTGGGCCTGATGTGTAGCAATTGACAGCAACAACCGTGCAGAGCAGAAGGTCCTCCTCCCCCAGAAGTCAAAATCCACAGAGTCTTGATCTGGGGGCTGGTCACAGTGGAGGACGCGAAGCCCATCAGGAGTGTCCAGTTGTGTCAACCCTGACTGAGGGTGAGGCATATGACCTGGAGACTCTGGGGGGCATAATACCTCTGGCTCAGATCCCTAGGAGCTGGAACTCCAGAAAAGGGTCATTGCCAGAAGCGCAATGATGCCTCCTGAAAAGGAACAGGCCAGGTGGGCACCACAAAGGTGGCTGCCCTGAAATAGCCTAAAAAGGTGCATGTCAAATGCTCAGGATTGTGCTGAGTGGGAGGTGGGGTGATACGAAGGTCTTCCAACAGTCTTGCAAGGAAAAACTGATACTCAGCCGGATCAGTGACGGAGATATGTGGACAGAAGGCTCCTCTCCTCCAGAAGATGAGGAAGTGGAAGACCTCAGAGATCCAGGAGCCGGCTGCTCGGGGGAAGGGTGGAACACCCGCTCGTCCATGGCCCTGACATAAGTAGGGAAGTGAGCAGCCGCACCCCTGAATTGCTCCCAGGTGAGAGGTACCCTAGGACCAGGAGTACCTGGGAGAGCTGGAGATGGCAACAGAGGAATGAGGGCCAGATCCACCACAGAAGAGGAACATATTCTGTCCGGGAAAGAGAGCCCACTGGAAGTCCCCAAGGGAGAAGGAGTTCCAGAGAGCCCAACAGCTGACAACTGATCAACCACACTGGAACTGCCTAGACCATGCCCTGAAGAATCCCCCCTGTGAGGTGACCAGGACAGTGCGAGCCCAAAAGGACCATCCCTTCCCTCCAAAGACAAGGGTACTCTTGAGGAGACCGAGAAGGAAGGGTGGGGGTCTGTGCTGCGACTCCTCCCCAAACCCGGGTGGGTCCCAGAGAAAGGCCGCCATCTCGAACCCAGGCCCCTCAACCCCTCAGACTCCAAGAGAGCCCTCCACCTTGAGAACACCAGCCTAGGCAGCTGACAACCCTGGGCGGTCCCCAAGGAGACCACCGAGGGAGTAGCAACCTCCCCTTCCGTGGGTGCCCTGGTCAGCCCTAAAGTTGGGCGATTCAGGCACACCACAGGAGGGGGTGTCCCAGCTGAGGGAGCAGAAAATCATCCAAGTCCAGGTTGCAGGGCAATAGTGGCCTGAACCACCAACTGCTGGTCAGGACCCCTGACTCTAGACTCAGGGACCACTGCCCATTCCCCAGAGGGAGACTGAGTCTGGGCCACCAAAGTCTTGGAGGCAGTATAGCGCAGTGGTCTAAGGCTCTGAGCTGCAAATTTGGTGACATCCAGCAGACCAGACCTGGGTTTGAATCCCACAACTTCCACTTGCACACTGTGTGACCCTGAGCAAGTCACTTAACTTCCTTGTGCTCCCAGGTTGCTCCTGTAAAAAAGCTTTCAGCTTAGTGTGCTATACCTGGTAAAACAACTAAATAATTAAAAATAAATAAATAAATAAATAAAAGTGACTCCTGAGGTAACCATGGGTTTTACCAACTCTGAAGAATCAGACAGTGAGTCCGAACCAGACTCGGAGTCCACCTCCGAAAAAGTGGAGACCTGTCTGGACTAAGGAAGGTGCTAATCTGGGGTTCTGCACCAGAATTGGCACTGATCTCCTCTGCAGCACCGTGAATGGTGGCCAAGGAAGAAATGGCCCCGACCACAGCAGTGGAACCGGAGTCAACTCCCGACATGGCACCGTCCCCTCCTATGGCACTGCAAATGGAGCTGGGGTCAGAGACTGTGCTGACAGGTCCCTCAGTGCCACAAACCATGCTGAGAGCAAGAACAACACCCCCTATGATGCCATTGCCCAGTACAGAACTGCAAGCAGTGCTGGAGCTGGACACGGCACCATCCCTGGTCTCGGCACCGTGAGCAGTGCTGAGTCCAGAAACAGTTAAAGACAGCACCATAAAACTTCCCATGGTGCCATCAATACCATTGGCACTGCAAATGGTGCCGACAGCAGAAACGGTGCTGAGCGGCAGACTGGCACTGACCACAGCATTGCCAGAGCCCACGGTGCCACAAGTGGTGCCAAGGCCCAAAACAGCACTGACAGACGACATTGAGGAAGGTGCCAGACCATGCCCTTGAGCCCGAGGACATGACACCGGGGGAGCCTTCATCCCCAAAGGGGCGATTGCCAGAGTGGTGCCTCCTGCCCACTCCTGGGGGGAATGGACTGGGCCTCCTGCAACATGGAAGAGGCCTCCACCATGGTTAGGTTACTAGAGGTGGAAGCCCCTCCTCCATGGTCCATATAGAACTGGGAGGGGACCCAGAGGAAAGGCCGAGAGACCGCAACTTGGCCCGAGGAGTGCGCACCCATCCTCCGAAAGTCGCGGAGCTCGTCCACCTTTCCATGCATGCTGCTCAAGAACTCAGTGATCCATTGAAAAACAGGCATCGCATGAATCCATGTCATGAAGTGGGCCAAGACACATCAAACAATGATCTTGTTGGTCAGTAATGGAATACTTAAGCTGCATGGGCACCGATGCATGGGAGGCCGCCGTGTTTTCTGTGACTTTTTGCCCCCCATACCAGACATGATCAATGGCAAATAAAAGTACAAATAGACTCGACATTGCTGTAAAAACAATGAAAAGAACGGTCTTACCAGTCAGTGGCATCGAGTGGGTGGTGAAACGGAACCGACCGGATTTGCTTCTCGACACGAGATTAAGGCCGAGCTGTGATGATGGTGTTTCAAAGACAGTTCCACATGAGGTGCTACCTCTATGTTGGTAGATGAAGAACTGGTGGGAGGGCAGGGCCAACGACACCTAACGGCCAACCCGCAAGCGCCACGCAGTGCATCGGTCTCGAAGGCAGCACCACCTGTGCGTCGGTTCCGCCCATCCAGAAAAAAAAACAGAGCTCCCATGGGGTCGTGACCTCCAGCTGACTACCCATGTGTGATGAATTGTGAAGACTGACACAGATAAGATCCACCTTTTACAATAAAATCTAATATATACTCAGCATGTGGGGACATGTAAGCACACTTTTTTTGTAAAAAAAACAACTTGGATCCATACATTACAAAAAAAAAACCAACAAATTTGGAACAATGTTCTACTCAGCTAGAGTTCCATTTTGAGGTTCTGGTAACATGATAAAACCACTCAAGCTTTGATTTTATGGTTATTATGCCACCAGATTAATGTGATGGAATTGTATCCTTGTAATACACGTTCCCTATTTGTCATTCTATTTATACTAATTATATAAGGTGATGTGTTATGGAACTTGTTACTTCCTTGAAAGGAACTTCTGCTCACTTATCTGAATAAACATAATAATGAATGAAGTAGTCAAAGTCAAAGTCAAATTTATTTAAAAAGACACCCAATCCCACAGGCTCTGGGCGCTGCACAAAAACTGTACAGTATTTCATACCGTATACATTATACATTAAAATATAATACACATAAAAATGTTACTCCCCAAAAGCTTGCACAAATAAGAAGGTCTTTAGGCGACTCTTAAAGGCCGTTATAGTGGGGGCCTCTCTCACTTCAGACGGCAACGAGTTCCAGAAAGCAGGAGCAGCGACTCCGAAAGCTCAGTCCCCCACAGATTTTAATCTCACTCTCGGAACTTTAAGGAGGCCACCACTAGAGGAGCAGAGATTTCGGACAGAGGTGAATGGTGCCAGAAAATCAGACAGGTAACCTAGGTAACCAGGTAAAGTAGATGTCCCAGATCCAGTACCTGTGGCACTTCATTAGTGACCTTCCTCCAAGTATCACCTGTTTACTGCCACCCTTGCCACACAGTCAATTTTCAATCCACCCAACACCAGTTCATTCCTTTATATCATACCCTCTGACCTTGCACATTAGCCACCTGTGCAGTATCTTGTTGACTACTGTAGTAATAATTAAGCTACGATACAAACTATTTAAATATTATTAGTCTGAGATAATATTCTGAGTTTTATTCTTTACTTATATGTTATTGTCATTATTAGTTCATGCCTTATTAAAATTAATATGATGAAGGAAGACATCTACACACATATGAAAGACTTCAAGTGACAATTCATATGAAAAGTGTCCTATATAGAAACAGCTCACAGGAGAGCACCGTTTAAAAGCACATATGGGCATACCTGCCTGCTTGAGGAAGGTAACTATTAATCTTTATGGATAGAAATCCCAGAAATAAGATTTAAATGAAGGCTGGAATAGGGACTTTGTATCTGTGGCATTTTGTACCAATAGCTCAAACAGATAAGATACTTTAAATCCTAAGGACAATTTACATTGATATGCCTTTTCATCTCAGACTGTGGGTCCAGTGGTGTGAAACGAACCATCTTTACAATCAGAGCTAACACAGAATGAAGCCAGTCAAGGATCTTTTGCATTTTATGAAATGATTCCAAATGTAATAATCACATAAAGTTTATCCTCGTGTAAAAGACATGTAATAGATGTCTGTTGGACTTCCAGAAACTTGATTTCAGATGAAAATGTGTTTTTTAAAAAGTATTCATTTAGGACTCGAAAAACATAAAACCATTTTATAAATAGTAAATAGATGTCTGGACTCCTTCACATTTAAGACATGGAGCATAAAAGAACTCTGTCTGTCAGTCTATCTGTCTCTCTTTGTTTATCTCCTTGGATACCTGTGTGCAGATGCAATGTCAGAGAACCGAGACATCTGAACTAAATCCATGGGACATCCGTGTACAAGGAAACAGATATGGATGATAAGATATTGTTGAAAGATGCGTTTTCTAACCTCCCAGGAACAAAGAGACATTTTTCTCCAAAAAGATGACGTTCCTAGTCTTCCAGCCTGAGATAGATGAAACCAGTCCCAAGTATAGATGGCAAGGAGCTGTCTGACTAAAGGCAACTGGTGTCAACCAGCCAGACCAAACTTCACATCATGAACCCTACAAACTAAGATGTTTATACCCTTCTACCAGAGACTATCAGAACACAGATAAATCCTTAGGCTGCCAGCAGAATTAGAACGTATAGGAATTTTGGACTGATAAACCTGCCCATGGCACGGCAAGGGATTTATGAAACTGTGAACTATTGTGTATTCCTTTTTGTTTAAAGTCATTTACTGAGAGTAGTCTGTAGACAGTCTATAAAATGCACCTCACTGGATATATGGACTCAGATATCACTAAAGATTGAAAAAGCTATGAAAATTAAAGTGAGTTAATAGTAAAAATCTGTTTTATTGTGCAATATTATTACTTATGTTTTCCCATTTGTACTACTGATATTTTAAACCTGTACTGATACATTTTTTATTTTACTGTACAGTATTAGATTCCTATACTGTGTAGCTTGCACAATATTTTGCCCTTTAAATAAAACTTATTTTATACCACTTCTTGGTGACAAGTCCAAGGCATCATTCACATCAGAACCTTTTTTTTTTAAATTTGGTATATGTCATTCATTTTACAAGTATCACAAAAATACGAATAACAACATCAAACAAACAGCAACAACAGGGAACAAGACAAGCAACAAGATAACAACCCCAGTCAAACCCACCCTCCCCACTCAGAGCACTATTAGCACAGGACAGGGTTCAGCTGAGTACCAACGAAACGGAAAAGGAAATAACCACTCTGAGACTTGGCAACAGCCAGCTGCTGCCAGATAACAGATAGCAGAGTGTATAAGGGCCGTCATCTAGTTTGAATTAGATCATATCTGCCCTGGAGAAAGGCAATCTGTCTCTTTATTTGCAACGCCTTCAAAATCTCCTAGTACCATTCCCAAAAAGAGGGAACACTATCATCCGACCAATGCCATAAAATAATTACCTTAGCTGTAATAGCAATCAAAGCCATGTATCCCCTTCTGAGGCTGAAGATCGTATTACCATAATGCCCCACCAAGGAAACTGATAGAGTAAACAGATCTTCAAAACCCAGAAGAGAATCCAAGCGCATCTGAATAGAGGCCCAGAATGGTCGCACCATAACTCAATCCCACAGGATGTGCCTTAGGGTTCCTACTTCCATACCACATCTATAATAGGTGGATTTGGACAAGTGACCCATCCATGCCAAATGATAGGGTGTAAAATAAAGATTATGTAGAATTTTGAACTGAATGAAATAATATCAGTCCTGTTTAATAAATTTGTACAATGGCAGCCAGCCAGATTGCCACATACCAGCATCCCGAGTTATTCCAAGTGCAGATTGCCAGTGGTAACAGGAGTTCATGGGCCCTCTGGGGTGTAGAGTCTGAAACTGTTTATAAAGATTAGAAACAGGGTGAGGCCTAGAGACAGTGATGGAAAGGTTATCCAACAACTCCCTCAACCCCAGGAACCAGAGTCCAGGACCCAAGTGTTCTGTAATAGCATGGTTAAGCTGGAAATATTTAGAAACCAAGGACCCTGGCATTGGGTACTGTTCCAGAAGCTTAGAAAAGGAGAGAAAGCTAATCTAAAAGTAGGGAGTCCATGGAGTAATGAGCAAACTGGGGCCAAAGCGAAAATAAACACCCAAGAACAGGCATAGGCTGAGCACAAGACGCATATGAAGCTTAAGATACAACTTTTCACCTGCTGAATTTAAAGGATAGAGTTAAAAGACACCTATAGGCACCCCCATATGTCTTTACCAAAACAGTAGTTCTATACCTCCACAGGCTTCACAACAGAGTGTATAGTAATCATCAAATGAGGGACTCAGCTCCCCAAAGAAACATTTGCATCCACTGTACATAGTTTATACTGTTTAACAGTTTTAGAATGTAGTATTTTAGATGCTTGAGAGTTAATACTTACGGTACATATAATGAATACTCATAGGATTGAAAATATACACCACTCAAGTTCATTCAAATATAGAGTACTGTATAATATATCACATACAAGGCACATGGTACATGGTACCAGTTACACAAATAGCCAGTATCCTTACACCACCAACATAGGAACAATAGAAAACTTAGCACCCTAACCTTTAAAGGTGATATATTAAACATTAGTCAGTACTAAGGTAGTGGTATCAGGACTCCTTATCCTTTATTGTTTTAATTTTTCTTAACACCGCAATAAAACTACCACACACAAATACACATAGAAATCTTAGAAGCTCCAAGTTGTATTCTATAATACACCATGCAAACCAATAGACAGATTGTCATAGGTTATTTGACATCTACAACAATAAGAATAGCACTGTCTATCTAATGAAATCTGATGAAATGTAATGTAAAGTAATGCAAGGTAGCTTAAGAAACGGCATGCTGACTGCCTCCATCCATCTTCTAAAATGTAATACTATATGTAATACTGCATGAAATGTAACTCTCACCCTTTATTCCTTACCTGGTGAACTGTATGGCAATTGTATTAATATCTATCAAAGTTATATACACTCAAAGATGACATCTAATGTATGTATGCATGTATGAATGTACTCTCTTATTCAAGCAATAAAAAATGTTTAACTTCAGAAAAGAAATGGGATGATCACCTATGCGAAGATTGACATTACCACCAATTGGCTAAGAAATATCACATGGGAGGTGGAGGTTCAATAAAGAGGTAAGCTGAACCTCAGCTTTAAGTGACCAAAAACACGGTGTTGTTTTAAGGCTTTCAGGAAGTTGGGCGGGCTTAATATAGAGAAGACTCCAGAGCTGCAACCCTGCAGAACTGCAAAGGTCTTTTTCAATTTGCAGCTAAGAAGGGACAAATGAAGAATCCCCAGCCTCCGGCTCCAGCCCTGCCCAATCAAAAATACTTACTAGCATGAAGTGCATAGTAATATAAAAAAATGTCAGGAAGATTCAGCACCCCCAAGTTCACAGGAGCAGTGAATTTACTATATGTGTGCTGCACTGCATTCCCTTTACAGAGAAAGTCAGTAAGAAGACACTGAAGGCGGGCAAACCAGGACGTAAGAAGAAAAATATTAAGCATACCAAGGGGATATAATAAACAGGGGAGAATGTTCATTTTGATTGCAGTCACAAAGCCCCACATAGACAGGAATAGCGGCAACCAATGCTGAAGCTCTTAATAGTATGCATAAGAGGATCCAAGTTATTCTTAAAGAACTCAGAAGGGTGCCTGGAGATTTTATTGCTCAGATACATAAGGGTTCAGGGTTCCCAAGCTAGGCCCAACCTTAGAATGTGGGGACTAAGAGGTAATTCCTTAGTTTTCCCTAGATTTAACATATCCTGAAACTACAGCAAAGTGCTGGATTTCCCTCAGGGCTGCAGGTATAGAAGTCTGAGGATGCTCAAGATGCAGCAGCAAGTCATCCTCATAAGCAGGTAACTTAAGCTCCCTTTTCCCCATCTGTATCACACACTTGTGGATTACTGGATAAGCATTTAAGTAAAGGCTCAAGATATAAATTAAACAAAAGGGGAGAAGGGACACCCCATCTGGTGCCACATTCAAAGGAAAAGCGAGGGGAAAGGATCCCATTACACCATATATGGGCAGTCAGGACCCGATACAAAAGTTGAACACACAGAAGAAATTCTTCCAGTATCCCATACTGGACAAGGACCACAAAAAGGAATGGCCAGGAAACATGACTGAATGCCTTCTCTGCATCTAGAGAAATCAGGGATGCAGGGACCCTGATCATCCCAGACACAGAGATCAGGTAATACAACTTATGTAGGTGGTCACTGGAGGCTCTGCACCTCATAAATCCCACTGGTTCCACTCCGACAATGCTGATCCACACCCATTGTAGCCAGGTAGCCAATACTTTGATCAAAATGTTCAAGTCTGTGTTAATTAAGGTATTGGCCAATAATTTTCCACATAACGGTCATCCTTAGGTATAAGGGTGACCCAGGCTTCCAACAACGTGGGATCTGTAAGCCTGTGTGAGTACAGGTATTTGAAAAACTGAGTAAAAATAGGAATGAGTTCTACTGAAAAAGTCTTATGAAAATCATGAGAGAAGCCATCTGGGCCCAGTGCTTTCCCTAAGGGGAGCTGGTGAATGGCCTGGGATACTTCTTGCTGGTAATGGGACCCTTAGGAGATTCTGGCTGTTGCTCATTGAGCTGGAACTGATCTATCTGGGATAGATAAATGGAGAGTTGCTCTGTCAAACAGGAATCAACAGGATCCTCCCGATACAGTGAACTATAATAAGCATGGAAGGCCTTAGCGATGGGTCTAGGATGGGTGGTCAACTGCGGGATTCTGGCTCCCAACAGCCCTTTAATAGTTCAAGAAGCCTCTTAATGGTGTAAATGATGGGCTAACAACTGTCTATCCATTTCCCCAGCCTCTACATATTGTACCTTGGTCTGGAAAATTGCCAACTCTGCTTTTTCTCTGGTAAGAGATGTATACTGGTCTCTCAGAGAGTTTAGAACAAGCCTGGTGTGCTCTGGGGTAACTAAGGAAAGAGTGGCCTCAGGAGTACAGATATCACACAACAAATTGTCCACTGTAGTCTGGCGAAGGTGTTTACGCTTGATGGCCAACCTAATGCACTCACCTCTAATGGCACAATTAGGCCCGCCACCCCCCCCCCAAAGAATTTCCACTGAGTCGACAGAGGCTCCATTATGGTCAAAATATGAATTTATATAACCACACAATATAAAGTATCAGGGGCTTGTAGTAACTGGGCGTTAAACCTCCAGACCCTATCCTGCTCCTTACAGGCTCCAATGATGTGTTGTAGAGAGACCAGAATGTGGTAAGGAATCACCTGTGTGTGGATCCCAGAGGTAACAATGTCAGGAATGTTGTCCTGGGAAAGTAGAAAATAATCAATGCATGAAAAAGAGAAGTGCAGGATAGAACAAAAAGTACATTGTCAATCCCTGGGATGGAGCATACAACAAGGATCTATCAGATCCAGGCCATCCATAAGCTCCTGTAGACCTCTTTGCCCATGAGTAAGACCTTTCAAACTTGTACCCAATTTATCTATATCCGATTGATATACCAGATTCCAGTCCCCTCCCTAAAATAATGGGAATCCTAGTATATGGAGCTAAAATAGTAGCAAACTTGGTGAAAAATTGGGGAGTATCAATGCTGGGCTCATAAATGGAGCCAAGAAGAACCTCAGTGTGACTCAAAATCCCATGCAACAAAATATATTGCCCCTATGGGTCCCAACACTCATTTAACAGTTGAAAAGCAATACTATGGGCTATTAAAATAGTAACACCACCTCTTTTAGTACTATTGCTAGCCCTATAAACCTGTCTAACCCACTCTCTACGAAAATAATGGGTAAAGTTTCTCCTCAGATGAGTCTTCTGCAACAGGCAATCTGCAATTTGAGGTTACAAAGGTGCCATACAATCATACAACGTTTACACTTATCTTCGGCACCCTTAACATTAAAAACATAATTAAAGCAGCAGTGCATTAATGTGGTGAAAATGTTGACCTATATTTCTTATTCTATTTAAAATTGCCCCATCTCTACCGATGTGTTTGATGCTCTCCTTTTGACAGTTCCATGTCACTGCAGTGACAGGAAATTTGCCAACCATCATTACAGTGATGGCGCAATGCTGACAATTGGCATTGTGCCGTCACTGTACAAAAGTGTTTTTTTTTCGGGACCCCCGCACTACAGATAATCAACTCCAAGTCAGAGCTGGTCCAGGAAGGGGCCAAACTCCCCAGGGACAGCAGCGTCAGGAAACCTGCGAACCATCACAGCAAACTGTCTATTTTGTTGCTGTGATGGTCTTCGCTGTTTTCCCATCACTGTGTGAACGTGATACCTCTTTTGACAATTTGAGTCTGCTTTAGTACTTTTTGTCACATCTGAAATAGAAAAGGAGTGTTCTTTTTTATATGGCTTGGACCATTTTTTTATCAGTATTCTCAGCTGTTTTTGTACATCAGTTGTTTAAAATCACTTCTGTTGTGACTAAAATGAACTAGCATGTAGAAGGCAGTGCTCCCTGACCTTATGGAACACTAGGTGTTCAAAAACAGCTTAGAATACTGATGAAAACCTGGTTTGAGTGCTCCTTTTATTATTTCAAATGTGAAAAAAAAATACTAAAACAGACTCAAAATGGAGAAAGAAAGGTATTGTACAAGTCATTAGATAAGGGGCAATCTAAAATAGCATTAAAAAGTATAAGTCAGGCCGGCCCAGTGGCGCTGAGCATTGAGGTGCTGGACGCCACACCTCGCACCACACCAGCGACCTGGGTTCGGGAGCGGACTCAGGTCACTGGTGGGTCAGCCTGGGGGAGACAGCTTGAGCATACCACAACAGCTCACCATTTCCAGGGAGGGACGAGGCCAATATCCACACACTTGTCTGACTCTGAGCAGAGGTCCGGAGTACTGAAACCCTGACTATAGGGGATGGGTGACTGTTGTGCAACATGGATGTCAGCGCTCATACCATGATGTCTGGGGTTTCACACTGTAGGGGAGGGGAGAAAAGGAGAAAAGAGCCTGCCACCACCAGGGAGATGGGAAACCAGGGACGTGCCCATGATGTGCCTGTGCCCACCCGATGGACCCGAGCCGGCGCTACGCATAGAGATTCACAGTGTTAGTGCCCTCATCTCCTGCCGGGGTTAAACTATGGCTCCATGGGGTCTCAGAGTCCATTCAGAGCAGGGCACCAGGCAGTGGAATGTCTGCATGTCTCCCCTGATGGGTCAGGGGTGGCAGGCTGGGGTAGGTGGACAATGAGTAATTTCAAAAAAAAAAGTATAGGGCAAAATGTTCACCACATTCCTACACTGCTACTTTAACTGCCATTCCCACAGATTATAACCTGGAAGAGGAAACATCCTGTGCTACAAGCAAAGAAAAGGTAAAACCTCCTCCATGTAGTGCTCCAGGAAAAGCCCCACCCCCCCAAACCACAGACAATGAATATCAACCCAACCCAAACAAAACCCCAAACAATCCAAAACTCCCCTACCAAAAAAAACTTTAAATCCACAACTCGAAGACCCACTATGGCAGGTCAGAAGCCCCCCCTGTTCCTAGTTCCGGCCCTCCAAAATACTTAGGTCCGTGATGACACCATACCTACCAGGACCATCCACCCAACCCACCCAGATGATTAAAGACACCAAAGGAATAAATGGTAAACATGTGCTTGATATAATGGCATCCTCTGCCACCATGGTGATACTGATGAACATATAGTTATCCCCGTCAAACCGGAGAAGTCAACTAAAATAAGGGAAGAATGTGGGAGGGTCCCCAACCGATACTGATGGGGGGGGGGGGAGACAGAAGTGGGCAGCCAGCCAAATCAAAAATCCTACATGATGTTACAGTCAGAAAGTGCCCCCTGTTTTCCCCCAACCCCCTCTGGGATCAGATAAAAAAGCAAACAATCACAGGAATAAGACAAAAAAATCCCAAACACAGACCCACTTTAAAACCTTGAGAATCACCAGCTCAGGGTAAACACTGAAGATGGGGGGCCTAATCCAGAAAAATAATCATCCCTGGTGACAGGAGCATGCCGAAAGAGCCTACATTCTTCACCCCCACCTCCATAGAAGACCCACATAAAATACAAACGTAATCTGGAACCAGAATACAAGAAATATACAACAGACCATGAACATTCCCAACAACAGAGCAAATAATATTTGAAACTGCTGAAGTTAAACATGAAAGACATACTATAATTCATTAACAGAACCTATTCAAGTCATCATCTGTAAATAGAAAAGGGGACTATAAACCTACAAACGAAACAAAGATTGGAGTTGAACAACAGTAGTAAACTCTTAAAGAGGGTGGAACCAAGTTCCATGGCATGAAAGTACAGTTTGGTTCACTGCCTCCAAAGCAGTTTACTTGGGTCCTCTATATAGTAAATCCTGTCCCAGTAGCTGCAAACAAACTGGCACTTGCAAAGTGAAACAGAGCAGGGATCACAGCACTGCTCAAACCATGAAACATTAATATACTCTCCAGCAGGGGAAAAGTGTTCCCTTGTCCGATAAGACAGGGATGTCAAAGGGACCTTTGCAAAATATTTGCACTGAAGAAAGAGTGAGCCAGCAAGATCATAACAGAAATACATAACTATGATGCAATCTGCCAATACCACAAAAATCCAGTATTCCAGGTAACAGTCACTAAAAATACCACCAACAGCTTAATCTGATTCAAGGTCAGTCGGCATTAATCTGTATCCCCCTCTCCCGGCCATGCCTCAAAATAGGCAGAATTTGTCTAGTGCACTTACCCGGGCAACAAAAACTAAATAAATAAATAAACTGTTCTAGTAACAATGACTACTAAAACCTACCTGAGAAACCACTGAAGTACCAAGAATTAAGAGTGTAGGTAACAATGTAAAGAATTATTTCAGGACTGAAAGCCCAAATGACTTTTAGGACTATGATACCCTAGAAGTGTAAAACCTGAGAAAACTAATGGCTCTGCTGCTTCCACAGAGAGGCAAACAATTCAGTCTATGAAAGTAATGGCCAGCAACATTCAATGGAAAGCAAATAGAAAGAAAGCAGTCTGAACAATCTTCGTAATACACCAGACAATATCCATAAAAGAATATAACAAAACACTCCTAGCCACATAGAACAAAATAAATTAATGGTTCACTCCTTCTTAAACAATTCAGGAATAAGGGAGGGAAGGTCTCACCAAGCCTGCTCATAGGACTCAAAGGATTTCTGAGACCCATTGCATGAAACTTGCAGTTAAGCAGGATATAACATTTTAAAGGAGATATGTGCAGTCATCAACTTGGAAATAAGCAGGCGATATGCCTTACATTTCTCCCAGACCACCGGGGAAGATCTTGAAATATATGAATATGAGCTAATTCCCAATCTTCCTCCTCCATTCCCCTGACTTTTTGAAGGAGATGCAGTTTGTCCAGGTAGTTCAAAAACTTAAAGGTAAAAGGTCAAGGATTGGCCCATTAGGTGGCACAGGGCATAAGGCTCTGTGTGACCACTCCACAACATATGATAGCCCATGGGGTGAGGGTCCCGATAAATGCTCACACAGCTTTTGAGCAACGAGAATAGTACTGGGACCCTCAACTCCCTCAGGAATCCCCATCACCACCACATTATTGCGGCAGCTCCATCCCTCTAAATCCTCCAGCTTTGCTTCCATGTGAGTGGCCTTTTGCCACCGGGCAACCAGCTCCGGATCCACTCTTTCCCACCAGTTGTCAAGAGAGCTCACATGGACCTCAGCACCTCCGACCCTCCATGCAAGTTCTTCAGTTGTGAGCCAGATAGCCTTTACATCTCCAGTCAAAGTGAGGATAGCCTCATTAAGGGGAGCAGATTCCTGCATTAATTTTGCCTCTGCAAGGGGTTCCAGGCAAGGAGCTGCATGGCTGATTGCAGTTGCAAGTGGCTAAGTGGATTTAGAGCTCTGGCCCCGCTCAGGGGTTGGTGACGGAGTGTGATGCAGGGGTGCAGATCTCATCTTCACATCCATTCCAAAGACAGAAACCTTGATCCAGTGGCACCAAACCTGTTTGGCAGCTCAGTAAATTCCTGACATCGAGCACTGGTGAACAACAATAAAGAAAAATCAAGAATAAAGGAACACCAAGGTCGGTGTGGTGGAAGAAAGCTCTCACCTACGGCAGCTCATCATGTGAGTCCCCCATATAAGAACCTTTTGTAAACTTTAGGTATGAAGAAATAAAAGATCCATTATATTGAATTAATTTTAAGTAGCAGTCTTACAGTTCATTACCAGTCAAAAGGGAGATGTTTTCATTAAAGCTTCCAATTTAAAGTTACGACAGAACAGCAGTTTGCACAATGGCACACACAATGGGCTAACAATACTTTTTCTTCTGAAAGATTTTTTATGGGCTCAATTTTAAAAGTGAGAACTTTGATGCAAGGTGCCCGTGCCAGAATGATTTGATGTAAGTGCACCTTGTGCCAAAAGTTGCGGCAATCCTAATTTTCGAACGCAGGCTGCATCAAAATAGGGATGCCTTGTGCCAAAGCCACCCTGCACTACCCTTGTGGCAGAAGTACCATTGTGCCAGGTCACAAGGTGGCTTGCACCTTGGTGAAACATAGAAACATAGACTTTGATGGCAGATAAGGACCACTTGGCCCACCTAGTCTGACCATTTCCCTACCTAGAGGATAAGCTGCAGATCCTATTTAACCAACAGCCTTTTTCTTCCTACCCCCCACAAAAATTGCCTTATGTCTGTCCTATGAATTCTTGAATTCTCCCACAGTTTTAGACCCCACAACCTCCTCAGGAAGGCTGTTCCATGCATCCACCACCCTCTCTGTGAAAAAATACTTCCACACATTGCCCCTGAGTGGTCCCTCCTCTATCTTTAAATTGTGTCCCCTTGTTCTTGCACATCTCTTTTTCTGAAAGATGCTACCTTCTTGGACTTTGTTAATTCCACTGAGGTACTTAAATGTTTCTATCATGTCACCCCCCTTTCCTCAAGGGTATACATATTAAGCTCCTTTAGTCTCTCCTCGTATGGCTTCTCTTGCAGACCCTGCACCATTTTAGTTGCCCTCCTATGAACTGCCTCCATCCTGTCTATGTCCTTGAGGAGATGGGGTCTCCAGAACTGGATGCAGTACTCCAGATAGGGTCTCACCAACTACCTGTACAGGGGGATAACAACTTCCTGTTTTCTGCTGGTAATACCTCTTCCTATACATCCCAGTATCCCCCCCAGCCCTCCCTACCACCTTCTCACATTGCTTGCCAACCTTAAGGTCATCTGATATGATTACCCCCAGGTCCCTTTCCATTTTTGTTGGGATTTTCAAAGCCCTGTCATGGTCACAGGAAGGGGCCAAGTTTAGACCAGCCAGGACCTTGTCTAAGGGCCATGTACTACTGAATTGGAGGGCAGCAACTGGGGGCAGTCTGGAAGTTAGGGATTGGGGGCAGAGAGAGCAATGAGAGTGCTTTTTGGGGTGACAGGGCAGTGTGAGGGTTCTGAGGTGCCACCCAGTGGAGGTGTCATGTTCCATGGGACAGAGATAACTGACCTGGGTGGAGGGGGTTGGCACAGATGCACCATGACCCACACCAAAGGTGGCCAGCCCTGGATCCTGCCCCAGAGGAACCACAGTCCCCTACGTATGGCGAATGGCAGTGGCTGCAGGTTGCAGGGTGCAGTCAGTGCATGGGTATGTTCCAAGGCACTATGACATTCCCCTGGTACACAGCTCCCGGTGTGGTGGCAGGCTGATGCCCAACTATACTGCCAGTGACTGTGTCTTCTCTGGGGCAGGTGCCAGGATTATTGCCACCTGGGGTCCAAGTCATGGTGTGTCCATGCTAATCCCCCTCTACCCAGGCTGACCAGCTCTGTCCCAGGGATCATGGAACCTTCAGCTGGGTGCCACCTCAGAACCCTCACACTGCTGCCATGCCCCGTCACCCCCTATGGCACCCCCACTGCTCCCTCTGTCCCTGGACTCTAACTTCCAGGCATATTAACTCCTCACCTTGCGGTTCTGGGGTTGCACACAGGCAGGCCGATGGACCCTTCATCAACTCCCTCGGGTGTGTCAAATGTTTGGCACAACCCTGTGGCTGCAGCAACTCTTGGCACTTTGGTGTAGGAATCCCCATTTTTATAAAATAGGTTTCATGGTCTCTGACACACCCAGAGTTTACTAGAGCCATGGATAGGCACACCTTGCACCGATCTAAGGGCTGATGGAAAATCGAGCCGTATGGTTCTAATAACTTGCTTACATCAAGATAGACTAGAAAAAGGGTGTGGTTCACCTGTATATTAGAGTTGAGTAAGCACTTTGATTTTAAACCCCAGTTTTTGCACCTTAATACCTCTGCCCCTTTTCAACTAATTTACTCAAAGTTTGGAACTCAGAGAGTTGGTACCAGGTTCTCTGGATCCTGAACATTTTGTGGTATTCGTTCACCCTGGGCAAAGTACAGAGGTGCAAAAATCATACAAATGACATAAATTAAGATCTTAGTTTTGCTCACCTATAAGTAAAATCTAGAAGGATTTCAAACCTAAAACTTTAAGGTTTGTTAGCATTTGCCCAAGGTGTGTGCTTCTGTGCTTTTTAAGTTTCTAACTTGCCAAGTTATTTGCAAAAATGAAAAAAAAAAGCACACGCTCAGTTTAAAACAGAACATTCTAAGGATGACTGAATTTTTACTTCCATGTGCCTTAAAAATGGAATCCTGCCAAAACTTCTAGCATCAATAAAGTTAGAATTTGTATCAGCATATCCCCAATCAGCCTGATGCCAAACAATGATATTTCTGAGTTACTTTTCAAATGCTACAAGTCATTTTGTAACACTAATTTCACTGCTGGTTCAAAGAAAATCCAATTTCACCGAACAGCTACTGATTATATCATAACCAGAACTCGTAGCCTACTTCTCCCTGCAAGCTACCTTATAAGGTTTATTTCTTCCACATTACATAAAACTACATTTGTAGTAAGCATTTGAAAAAGGAAGCTGACAGTGGGTGGATAAAGGCATGTATTTCCATAATCTGCAGATACAAGGTACTTAAGAATGTGATGGGGGGGGGGGTTGGAATGGAGCAGCAAACACACCTTTAGAATGCTAAGGTTATGTACAATTTTTAAAATACTACAGTGATGAGATTTTAAAATTCCATCAGGTTGCACTAGTGGAATACAGCAATGACACAATCTCAGAAAGTGGCGGTGACACACATTTTGGAATGTAGCAGGAATGCACTATTTCAGAATGTGGCGAGGATGTACAATTTAGAATTCAAAGTGGGTAAGGAAATCCCTGTGTCCTGATTGGCTAAGACTTGGGTATAGCCATGGCATTAAGGTATTACTGCCAATAGCTAAAAACAATTCCCTGCTAATCCAGACTTAGCACATTTCATCTTTCTGAGTATATGTGGATTTTTCATCTTTTAAATGTCATCCATTGTCCATCCACACAGCGACTGCAGATCAAGTGTAATTTAACATACGTGTATGATCTGTCTCCCCCAGGCACTCTGACACTGTGTTTTTAATGTGTAGCACCACAGACTGTCTCTTCCAGTCTGCTTTATTTTTTGTTGGTTAATTACATACTGGTCTTCCTGTATCTGCAATCATGATTACTCGCTGTCCCATTACCTCCCCAGCTCACCCACCCACCCCAGCTCCGTCTGCTCTGTCCACTTGTAATGTTTTAACATTGACTTCACTTTGACCACTTAAAATAAACTAAGGAAAGCAAAACAAAACTGCGGAACACATCAGTGTTGAATAGTCTCAGCCATCCCGCCTCTACCACCGCTGCTGAAACCAGAAGTGAAAGTGCTTTTTGGCTTCCTCGCCTGACACTGGCGACTTGCCTGCTCCTTGAAAAACACTCTCACACACTGCTACTGTCTCACACACTGCTGGTTTCTGGCACCTTTAAGAGCTTAATGTCAAATACATTAAAAAACACTCCAACATGGAGCTGCTTCTGCACTCGTGCACACCTGCAGACACCACAGAGCTGTCCTCTGACAGCAACATGCCAGAGTCTATAAACACTAGTGGAGCCTTATTTATTTTGAGCCAGAAGTGTGCTTCCATCTACAGGGATGAAAATTACATTCTCATCCCTAGCCAGTACACTTCGTAAATAGGAAAGTGGCAGAAATTTTGTGACATCTGGTGAGGTTATATATTTATTTATTTTAAAAATGAGACAAATTAAATGAAACAGAAGTGCGGGGCTGACAGTGTTCATAAGGAACAAATAAGGCAATGTATGGAACACTAGAGGCTGCAAGTGGTGGAGGGACTATGTTATCTTTTTTGAACATTTAATCCAATTTTGTTTTGCTACATAGACAACAATGGCAGAAAATGGCTCATCGACCCATTCAGTCTGCCCACCCTACCTAATTATGTGGCACGGGCCCTAGGGGCCATCCCACACCTTAATTACTGCCCCTTTCCTCTGACTGAGCCCATATGTCTGTCCAATTCATGCTTTAAACTGCTTACCAATCTGGCCTTTACCACATCCTCTGGCAATTTGTTTAACTTGTCCACTACTCTTTCCATGAAAAAGGCTTGCCGACATCTTATTTGAATTTCCTCCCTGAAAGCTTAAATGAGTTCCTCCTTATCTCTGTAGCTGAGCTCACTTCAGTTCCTTGGTGTCCACCCTGTTTATTCCATGCAAGTACTTGTGTGTTTCTATCATGTCGCCCTTTCTGTTCCCTTCCCGAGATTGTGCATGTCCAAGTCCTGCAGTGTCTCCTCATAAGACTTCCCCTTAGTTCCTGTGCAATCTTTGTTGGCCTGCACTGCTTCCACCTTGTTGCAGTCTCTCCTCATCTATGGACTCCAGGACTTGCTGAGTACTCTAGATGTGGTCTAACCAAAAGCCTGTATACTGGGAGGATCACTTCCCAGCTTCTGCAGCTTAGCTTCCTCCCTGTACATCTCAACATCCTGTTTGCCTTTCCCATGGATCTGTTACAGTGTGCTTTGGGTTTTGGCTTTCTGCAATCTTAATCCCCTGGGTATTTTTCCTCCATGGTGCTTTCCAGCACAACCCCCTCCCCATTTCATGCTGTAGTCTTGAGTTCCTTTTCCCAATGTGAATCACCTTACATTTCTTATCGTAGCATTGATGCTCTGCTGCCAGATTTCTAACCAGCTCTCCAACCTGCCCAGATTCTCCATGAGTTCTTCTATCCCTTCCTCCAGGTCAGCCCTTGCACAGATCTTTGTACTGTGTGAAAAAGAAGACCTTGCTCTTGATGCCTCCTCTACAGTACGTCACAGATATAAACATTGAAAAGAACAGGGCCCAGCACTAAGCTCTGTGGTACAAGGCTTGTAACTTCCCTTACTTCTGAGAACTCCCAAGTGTCCTTCTCCTCAGGTGGCTTTCCACCCAATCCACCATTTTTTCTCCCTTAAGTCTCTAGGTTTCTTGACTAGCCTCCTGTGTGGAAGTGAGTCAAAGGCCTTGCTGAAATCTAAGTACACCATATTGACTGCCTGTCCCTTATCGGTCAGCCTAGTTACACAGTTGAATAAATCAATTAGTTTAGTCTGGCAACACCTTCCCCCTGTGAAACCATGTTGTCTGGAGTCCTGTACCTTATTTCTATTCAGGAAGTATACTAGTTCGTCCCTCAGTAGGAACTCCCTTATCTACCCTACTATAGGTGTCAGACTCACTGATCTGTAGTTTCTTGGCTCTTTTTCCTTCCATTTTTATGCAGAAGGACTACATCTGTGGTTCTTTAGTCACTACAGACCACTCCTGTGGCTGGTAAGCAATTGACTATGTTTGCAAGTGGCGCTGCCATCACTCCATGAGCATCCAAGGATGCAAGCTGTCTGGTCCCATAGATTTTCTACTTTCAACCCTTTTTAGCTTTTCTTTTGAAACTCATTTTTATTGTGGATAATGAACAAGTACCCATCATTCCCTTAGGAATGAGTTACATAGCGTCTTCACCATACAACATTTGGTATACATCAGTTAAGCATTCCTATTTCTCTAGATTCATAGCAAAATACTATGCATTGCTTCAGCACTACAATGTCCAGTTTGCAGAAAGCTATTTTGGACAATGCAAGAGGTATCCAGGAGGTAACCCGGTGTGCAACTGAAATTGAAAAAGGCCTGTTGGAGACAACAGAGATGGTATAATAACATGAGACAGTGCTCCACCACCTATTGAAGAGAGAGAGAGAAATCACAGAGAAAATGGATGACCAAGAACTACGAGCATGCAGCAACAATCTCCGGCTGTATGGTCTGCCAGAGGTCACTGAATTTGGCTCCATGGAGCCTTTCCTGGAATCATTCCTGAAAGAGTTACTAGATCTCCCACCCTAAATGGCGTTGAACATTGTATGGGCACACAGAGTGCTGGTGAAAAAAAACACAGATTCAAAAGCAAATATGAGGTCCATTGTGATGATGTTCATGGACTACAGAGTCAAAACAACAGTCCTGCACAAAGTTTGGGCAAAAAAAGAGGTACTGTTCAAGGACAGAAGACATTATTTTGATCAAGACTTCACCCCCTGATGCAACAGAAGAGATAAACCCTACTGGCAATCCCAGGGTACCAAAAATGCGCCTCATTGCCCCAGCACAGCTCAAAATATTCCTGAAAAAGGACCCAGTATTTTTCCAAACCGTCAAGGAGGTGAAACCAACGCTTCAGAAACTTGGAGTGCCACCAGACCTTTACGCCAGGTCAGAGGAGATTCCCAATGTGGATTTCACCAGCCCGTGGAAGAGGGCCCCCGGAGTGATCAAACAAAGCAGAGGTGCCAAATCCAAGATGGCCACAGCTTCCAGTCAGGCAGTATAGCGCAGTGGTCTAAGGCTCTGAGCTGCAAATTTGGTGACATCCAGCAGACCAGACCTGGGTTTGAATCCCACAGTTTCCACTTGCATACTGTGTGACCTTGAGCAAGTCACTTAACCTCCTTGTGCTCCCAGGTCGCTCCTGTAAAAAAGCTTTCAGCTTAGTGTGCTATACCTGGTTAAACAACTAAAATAAAAAAAAAAGAATACAGACCCTCGACCTTTCTCTCCCAAAACCTGAGATGCTTTCTAAGGACAAGTCATTTGCAATTTTGGGAGAGAGGGTGATTAGGTCCCTAATGTCTTCCGTTTGGACTGGCATACGTAGCAGAAGCCAGAAGAGGCAGAAGATTTTGAGGACTCGCAGGTGACCTCTGTTATAAGGGGGCACCTTTTTAACTTTTCTAACACCCTTTTCATCTGATTTCACTAATACTGCTTGTGTACCAGCCCCCCTTCCTTATACTCCTCCTGAACACTCTGGCTGTGGACCATCTTTCTCTTTAGTAAATATGGAACAAAAGTATTTGTTCAGTATCTCTTCTTTCCTCTGCCTCCATCCTTCCTCTCTCTTAAGCCTCACTCTTCCTCTTTGACCTTTGACTTCTCTCAGATGTATCAGAAAAACTCATTTTCCCTTTGCTTCCCACTGCTTCACTCCCCTTTCTAACTGAAGTTCTGTCACTTCCGAGGCTTCTCTGACTTTCCTGCCAGCTTCCTTTCTACCTCAAGATAGTCTTCCTTATCCCTTTTGGTTTCCATTATTTTATTAAAGCCTATAATTTTCCACTTTCCACTTTCTTGACTTCTGCTGTGAACCACATTGGGCCTTATGACTGTTTCCCTTTGTTACTTCCCAAATGAGTTCTCTGCTTACTCTAGCACTTCTTTTTTAATGTTTGCCATTTTTCCTTGATCCTTTTTAATTGCAATATTCTCGACATAATTTTCCCAACTGTTCCCTTTTTCTGTAAGTATCTGACTTCTTGAAAGCCCACGCCTTAACTATATTTGCCTATTTGGAGGTCCCTATATGAACCTCCAATATCCCTGTCTTGTGGTAGCGTGATCTTGGTGGTTCCTAGATTACCACATTTTAGATCCTCTCAAAACTGGTTAGCAACAGATCCAGTAGAGCCCTTCCCTTATTGGGCCTTGGCACAGTTGTACTAGGAAAGCCTCCTGGCATGTATCAAAATGGAGCTGGTTCCCAGTACTTGCTGCAGTCAGAACATTCCGGTACACATGCAGCATATTAAAGTCCTCTACTAACATCACCTCTTCTGAACTGGCTGCCTTCCTTAGTGCCTCTCTCAGTTCTTTATCTGCATGCTGATCTTAGCCTGGAGGTTGTAGACTACCCCAATCCAAATTTGTTTTCCATTCCCTGTAGCTGCTAGCACTCACAGACTTTCTAGTTTTTCTGAATCCCTGAGGCTATCTATTTCCATTGTGTGTATCCTCCCCTCTACATACAGTGCAACCCCTCCCCTAACCTTTGTTCTGTCCTTCCTGAACAGCGAGTATCCTGGTATGGTTGTGTCCTAGTCATGGTTCAGGGTTGCCCATGTTGTCAGCCACTAGGCTGAAGTCATTTCTGCAGCTGTCTCCTACAGTTTCAGCATTTTGTTGCCAAAATATCTTCCATTGGCACATGTCATTTTCCAACAACTGGCCCCACTACCATTTTTCCCTTTACCCTAGGTATCGTTACCATAGGAATAGATGTCTCTATGTAGTTTCTTGATGGGGGAGATCAGCAAGGTCACCCTGGTTTGTGACATGTGTGTACCTTGCCACACTGACTACCTTCTGACTAGTTTAAACTAGCTAAGTGTTGCATCCATCTTTCCACATGCATCTTCCTTGTAGGGATGCAAGTTGTCCTATTTGAAAAGCTTCCAGTCACTCCAGGTCAGGCCCTAGTCCCTGAGTAACCAAACTCCCTCCTCCTGCACCATCCAATTAGCCATGCATTAAAGAGAACGCATGGAACTGTCCCCTCTCATTCAGGCATGGCTGTGGTAGCACCACAGAAAAAGTTACTGCCCCTGTTCTCCCCCTTGCTACCTTTCCCAGAGCACAGAAGTCTAACTTTATCTGTTCCATGCTCCACCTGCTTCTATGCTTTGTGTCCACATCTATAATTAGATTTAGTCTTCCCCTCATCCTCTCTCATGAGTTCCACCACCCTGGCTATAAAACTTTCTTCTGTTGCTACAGGGAAGCAGCTGACTACCACTTTATCATGGAGAGCATGTAACACAATGCCCTCCTAGTGCCCCTGACAATCGAATCCCCCACTCGGTGTATCTTTCTTTTGTCCCTTTTGGTGATTAGCCCACCTCCTGGCACGCTATCCAGCAATGCCTGCCTTTTAGGGTTCTTTGCTTTTACTGATATGTGCCATAACAGTTGCAATCCTAATGAGAAAAGCAGTTTAAAGCTTGTGAATGAGCAAGGGTAGAGCTGCCAGTTCTAGGTTTAACATAGAAACATAGAATTTGACGGCAGATAAGGACCGCTTGGCCCACCCAGTCTGCCCATTTCCCCTACCTGATGGCTAAACTGCAGGTCCTAGTTAACCAGCAGCCTACTTCTTCCTACCCCCACCCCCTAGAATTGCCTTATGACTGTCCCATGCATGCTTGAATTCCACCACTGTTTTTGACTCCACAACCTCCTCTGGAAGGCCGTTCCATACATCCACAACCCTCTCTGTGAAAAAATACTTCCTTAAATTACCTCTGAGCCGCCCCCCCTTCTATCTTCAAATTGTGCCCCCTTGTTCTTGCACACCTCTTTTTCTGAAAGATGCTACCCTCTTGGACTTTGTTGATTCCTTGAGGTACTTGAAAGTTTCTATCATGTCTCCCTCTCCTCCTTTCCTCGAGGCTATACATATTAAGCTCCTAAGTCTCTCTTCTATGTCTTCTCCGTGCAGACCCTGCACCATTTTAGTCTCCTCTGGACAGCTTCCATCCTGTCTATGTCTCTTATGGAGATTGGGCCTTCAGAACTGCATGCAGTACTCCAGATGGGGTCTCACTAGCTGTCTGTACAGAGGATAATAACTTCCTGTTTTCTACTGGTGATGCCTCTTCCTATGCATCCCAGTATCCTCCCAGCCCTCCTTGCTGCCCTCTCTCACATTGCTTGCCCACCTTTAGGTCATCTGATATGACTACCCCCAGGTCCCTTTCCATTTTTGTTGTTGTTAGTATCTCACCCCCCATTGTGTACTCTTCCCCTGGGTTTTTGTTTCCCAGGTGCATTACCTTGCACTTCTTAGCATTGAATCTAAGCTGCCATACATTTGACCATTCCTCTAACCTTGCCAAGTCCCTTCTCATCCTTTCCACCTCCACCTTGTGCATCAACTCTGTTGCAGATCTTTGTGTCATCTGCAAAGAGACATACTTTTCCTTCCAGTCCCTCTGCAATGTTGCTTATAAAGTCATTGAAGAGGACCGGTCCTAATACTGAACCCCTGAAACCCCTACTACTAACCCCTTTTTTCAGAGTGACCTATTTACTATTACTCTCTGTGACCTATTCTCCAGCCAATTACCCAGGCTGTCATCTTGGGACCCACCCCAGGCTGGCTAACTTGTATATTAATCTTTTGTGTGGGACTGTGTCAAATGCCTTGCTAAAGTCTAGGTAGGCCATGTCCACAGCCCCTCCCTGATCAACTACTTTGGTCACCCAGTCAAAGAAATCTATCAGATTTGTCTGGCATGACCTTCCGCTGTGAATCCATACTGCCTTGGGTCTCTGTGCCCCTCTGGCCTCTAGATACTCGACAATTCTTTCCTTCAGAAGTGATTCCATCATTTTCCCTACCACTGAGGTTAAACTAACAGGTCTGTAGTTTCCTGCTTCTGCCTTGCTCCCACTTTTGTGAAGGGAATCACATCTGCCCTCCTCCAGTCCTCGGGTACCACCCCATCCTCCCATGATTTGTTAAAGAGGGTAGTCAGTGGTGTCACTAGTTCTACCCTTAGTTCTTTTAGAATTCTGGGATGAATCCCATCAGGCCCCATTGCTTTGTCCACCTTCAGTTTTAAGAGTTCTTTCAGAACCCTTTCTTCTGTAAATGGGCTGGTATCAACTTCTGTATCCAGAGTGTTTCTACTGTTTGTTTTAGGTACCTCCTCTTCCTTTGTAAATACTGAGCAAAATATTTGTTTATATCTCTGCCTTTTCAGAGTCACCCTCTGCCCACCCTCCCTCCCCTTTATTAAGCCTCACTATCCTCCCTTGGTCTTCCTTCGCTCCTGATGTACCTATAAAAGGTTTATCCCCTTCTTAACTGAGGTGGCTATCTTTCCTCGGTTTGGGCCTTTGCTCTTCTGACTGCCTTCCAGCTTCCTTTTGCTTAACTGATACAGTTCTCTGTCCTGTTCCTTCTGTGATTCCTTGTACTTCCTGAATGCTTTATTTTCTCTTGAACCTTCACTGCCACTTCCTTTGAGAACCATAGTGGTTTCTTACCTCGTTTCATTTGTTTATTTGCTTTACACAAAGGCTTGTTACCTCTGTGATGGCAGTTTTTATTATTCCCCATTGTTCTTCCACCCCTCCTTCCTGCCCATTTGCTAGTGCATTCCTTAGGCACTCACCCATTTTGGCAAAGTCAGCCCTCCTAAAATCCAGTACCTTTGTCTTTGTATGGCTTGACTCTATTGCTGTGTTTATTGTGAACCATACTGTTCGATGGTCGCTAGTTCCCAGATGGCTACCCACTTCTACATCTGTGATCCTCTCTTCATCTCCATTTGAGAGAACCAAGTCTAAGATTGCTCCCTCTCAGTGGGCTCCAATACTAGTTGTCTAAGGCATGCCCCCTGTAGGGCATCTAGAATAACCCCACTCTTAGAAGTGGCTGCTGCAACTGCACTCCAGTTAACATCTGGCATATTCAGATCACCCATCAGCAATATCTCCCCTTTTTCTGCCATACTAAGTATACTTTCTATCATTTCCTTGTCCATTTCCTCCCCTGAGAAGGGGTCTGTATACAACCCTAGCGGATTGTGGTGCCATTGCCGGTCTCCAAATTTACCCACAGTGCTTCTTCTCCTCCTGTTTACCCTTTTGTTCTGTTGCTTTGATTCCTTCCCTTATGTAAAGAGCTACCCTCCTCCTCCCTCTTTACCCTCCCTGTCCCTCCTGTAGATAGTGTGTATCCTGGTATGTTTACATCCCAGTCATGGTTTTGTGTGTACCATGTTTCTGTGACTGCCACGATATCCAGATGTTCCTCCTCCATCAAGGCCACTAATTCAGGAAGCTTGTTACTCAGACTACGGGCATTGGTACTCATTGCTCTCCATTTTTTGATGGCTTTACTTTCTGTTGCAGCATCCCCCACTGACCTTTCTACCTCGGTCTTTTTCCCCATTTAGTACCCTGTTTTGTAGGGAGAGGCTGGGATTTTTCTGCTGCTTATCAGTGCCTCCCCCCTTGACTAGTTTAAAAGCTTGCCAATGAAGCATTTAAACCGATTGCTCAAAAGACTTGTTCCCTTCCTGGACAGATGCAGACCATCCTGCCAGTATAGGCTGGTGTCCCTCCAGGTGGAACCCCAGTCCCCAATGAAGCCAAACCCCTGTGCTCCACACCATTTTTTTCAACCACTCATTAAACTGCATGGGTAAAGTACCTTACCTCACTCATGCCATTTACAGGCAGCACCTCTGAGAAGGATACTGTGTGTGCTACTTGTCTTAGGCCTCCCCAGTTCTACAAAGTCCTTCTGCACTGCTCTAAGCTCATGTTGAGCCAAGTCATTTGTCCCTAGGTGGACAATGACATCCAGCTCAGACTCCTGTGCAGGTGTTCTCGTGATTCTGAGGATGTGCTTCCTGTCCCTAAAGCCATGGCACCAGGCAGGCACTTTACTTCAGTTTTCCCTGCTCCCCAGTTCTCTCCCCTAATAATTGAGTCCCCACCAGGAGCTGCTTCCTTTCCTTGTGGCATCCTCTGCCTCCTTCCTGTGGGCCTCCCTTGTGACAGGTGCTCCTCAGCCTCCTTAATCTCTGTAGGTGATCCATAGGGGAGCTGTGCTCCCCAGAATGGTGTATGGATTGTGGGTGGAACAACTGACTGGGTGTGCCTCTGTTCCACCCTCCTCACCCTCTGAGCCCACTGTGGTCCAACTGCTGTGCTTTGCAACCTCTGAGGTAGTGGTGGTGGCTCTGGTGCTCCCTGGATGGGGGTTCCTTCCTACCATCCAGTCTGGCCTGGGGGAAGGTTTTCTTACTGCTGTCCAGTGTGGCCTGAAGACGGGCAACTTCCTCCCTCAGGGCAGAGAGTTGTCTGCAAATAGGGCAGCATCTCAGCCTCCAGAAAGACTCCTGGAAGACTGCTGCCCCACAGCCATTACATTGCACTACTCCCCATATGACTATGTACTTTTTTTTGGGTTTTTTGTGTGTGTGTGCTTGTGTGAGTGATTGGTTTGTTATATAGAAATATATATATATAAATGAAATATGTGTATGCGTATATTTTCAGTGCTGTGTGCTAGAGAGGATATGACATTGATATGCACCTTGCACTCTTGAGGAAATGATGTCAGAACCCCAGGTATAAAGGAACTATTTCCAGGGGTGGGTGAGGTGAGGGTGGGAAGGGTTGGGCCTAAACTGTGCCCTCACAAAACAATCAGCTAAGAGCTCTGACCCACCGCTATGATGAGTGCCTTCCTGTCTGCAAGATACTATACACAACAATTTGACAGAGAAATCCCTGCTAATCAAACAGAGAAAATCCAGACATCCAAGTCAGACACAGGTAAACCTCCCAGCCCCAAAACAGCCTGGTGGTTTGTGCTCTGAAAGCCAGCCCCAAAATAAGTCAGCTGTGCTTTGAACTCTTCCTGCACTGAAAATCTTAAGAATTGTAACAAGACTGTCTTTTCCTGATAATTGTAAATTCCTTCTTTCACCTTTCAGTTAGAAGCAGCCTCCACCTGCAGTATATCTGCTACAAAGCAAAGACAATTGAAATGTTCCTCCTCTGTTGTGAGCACAACTCGCTTTCTTGCAAATCCTATGTTCAGTATTGCAGCTCCCAACAAGAGATAGTTTGACTAGGAAAATATTAGCTGTTCTGATGAGTTTGCTATAAACACTTACTTATAATACTGTTCTCAGGTCTGTTACCCAAGCCATTATTGATTAAGTCTCTGTGATGTAATCACTTCCTGAGAAAGTTTGAATTGCCTTTAAGGCAAACAAAGATAAACACAGAAAACAGTTTACTGTCTGGGTCAAATACACAACCTGTACCTGCACTTATTTCAGGATTTGTGACAAATGTTTGGACCAGAGTTTAAAATCTTCCTGCACTGAAAATCTTAAGAATTGCAACAAGACTGTCTTTTCCTGATAATTGTAAATTCCTTCTTTCACCTTTCAGTTAGAAGCAGCCTCCACCTGCAGTATATCTGCTACAAAGCAAAGACAATTGAAAGGTTCCCCTCCCTCTGTTGTGAGCACAACTCGCTTTCTTGCAAATCTTATGTTCAGTATTGCAGCTCCCAACAAGAGATAGTTTGACTAGGACAAATATTAGCTGTTCTGATGAGTTTGCTATAAACACTTGCTTATAATACTGTTCTCAGGTCTGTTACCCAAGCTATTGGCTGATTAAGTCTCTGTGATGTAATCACTTCCTGAGAAAGTTTGGAATTGCCTTTTAAGGCAAACAAAGATAAACACAGAAAACAGTTTACTGACTGGGTCAAATACACAACCTGTACCTGCACTTATTTCAGGATTTGTGACAAATGTTTCGCCCAGAGTTTAAAATCTTCCTGCACTGAAAATCTTAAGAATTGCAACAAGACTGTCTTTTCCTGATAATTGTAAATTCCTTCTTTCACCTTTCAGTTAGAAGCAGCCTTCACCTGCAGTATATCTGCTACAAAGCAAAGACAATTGAAAGGTTCCCCTCCCTCTGTTATGAGCACAACTCGCTTTCTTGCAAATCCTATGTTCAGTATTGCAGCTCCCAACAAGAGATAGTTTGACTAGGAAAAATATTAGCTGTTCAATGTTTAATGTTTAGGAGATGTATGAATATTGCTGTTAGATGGTCCCCCACCACTCACTAGCACATTGGCTGGGGACTGCACCTTAATTAAAGTAAACTAATTAGGCAGCGCACCTTGTTTAAAAAGATCCAACTCAAGCAGTTACATTATAGAATAGGGACCAAGACAGTGGGTGGTCCACAGTGATGTTGGTGGCTCTGCTAACAATTCACATCAGAGCTCTGAACTAAAAACTAAGAGACCTCCACTCCCCTTTGGAATAAAATAAGTGAGTGGCCATCTGAGGGAAAAAAGCAAATTGTAATATTTGAATGATTTGCCATTTTGAATTAGGGTGTGCACTGGGTTCTTTGCTTTTCCTGCCTGTTAGGCATGCTGGTTACATCTTCCCTTAGGAGGGTAGATTGGGATACCTCCTGTTGCAACAGGGTAAACCTATAGGTTGTGCATGGCTCCCATCCCTTGGCACTTGTACCTCTGGTGATGAGTCCCAGAAGATTTCTATGATATGGTAATGCAAGCTTATTTCTGAGCTCTTAATATGCACGGGGGCAATTTGTCCAGCCCTGGAGATTTCTGTGTTAGGCCACTAGTTCATGTGTGATCTCTGCATACCTACATACATTCCCACAATTGTTGCAACAAATAAGCCAATTGGGCACCGTTCTCCGTCATAAAAGGAAGTGGTGCAAAACGGAGCTAAACAATCATCCACATTGTAATTTTACTCTTTGGGGCCATACACAAAACAAGTACTCAGTTGCTGAGGGAGGCATCCAACCTACATCTAAATTGCAATGGAGATGTATTACCCAGACATTAGTGGGTGCAAATGGAATATGCTAACATGTGGTGTGCAGTTGCCACAGAACTGCAGCATGGCACAGTGCCTGTCACATGGTGCTATGCCACGGTACCTACCATTGCAGCCATATAGAGCACAGAAACACAGGTGCGGTATCAGAGGGTGAGGCACAAACAGTGGCTATCGAAAGGGCAAATGCACAGGAATGCCAAATGACAGCACAAGAGCGAGCCACATCATAGGCCTGCATGGGTGAAGCCTCATGCTGCAACAGACCGCACAGCAACCCAGACAGGTCCCAGAAGCCAAGAAGCAAGCACCGGCTGTGGGCCGTATGGATGGCCACACCATAAAGCAGATGCCATGCATGGCGTGCGCACTAGATGACACCAAAGAGGTACACTGGGACAGTCTGCACAACCGGTGCAGTGTCCCCGAGGAACTAAACAAACACAACCCTGACCCAGTCAGCGTGCACAGATGCCCACAACCAGACAGGCAGGCAATGCAAAACAGCCAGCCCAAGTGCTGCCCACACACCTGAACCCCCACCCCCAGAGCTGCACACCAGCACCACAACAGCAGCATGCTATCAGACTCACAGGTTCTCACCCAAGCAGGACAGGGGTCCACGGCAATCCACCCTGTGGCATCCAAAGGACAAGGGGTGGGGACTTGGCAACAAACCAATGGATAAAGGGAGGCAGACAGGAAGGGACAGAAACATGGCAGCACTGGGCGGGGCTGCACACCGCCCATAAAGAGGGAGATGACCACAGTAGCTAGAGAACTGCCACCCTATACACAGGATGTCAGTGCACTATGTGCAGAGCCAACAAGGCAAACCACTAGCCATGCATAATGGCTATGTATATCACAGGGACAAGACAGGTCCCAAAAAGGTGTACTGGAAGTGCGCAGAGGCCCGCAGGTACAACTGCCTCACCTGCCTACACACAGTGGACAACACCACGGTGGCCACCATCCAGGAACACAACCATGCCCTGGGTGCAGCAGATGTTGGCATGCAGCATGTACTCAGGAAGCAGTGGGACAGGGCTCAGAGGATCATGGACAGCACATCACAGGTCATGGTGGCGAGCACCTCAGGGATACCAGAGACCACTGTGGGAAGACTGCCAGGGGTGTCACTGTTATGCTGGACTGTACAGCGCATGTGGCACGAGGGTGGCCCAGGACACCAACATCGGTAACTGACCTCGTGATACCAGAGAACTTCACCATAACAGGTGATGGGGCACAGTTCCTGCTGTTTGACAGTGGCTGGGAGAGGGATCATCTGGTCATTTATGCCATTGACTGGGGTCTGCAGCAGCAGGTGGACTGCCCTGACTGGTTTATGGATGGTACATTATAAGCCTGCCCATCCCTCTTCTACCAGCTGTACACGGTACATTCTGTGCAGTCAGGTGCAGTCCTGCCAGCAGTGTTTGCCCTCACCTACACCAGGAGGGCACAGACCTATGTATGGCTGCTGGGCCAGTTGCGCATCCACAGTCCTGCTCTAGCACCCATCTCTGTCCTGCTGAACTTCAAGCATGCCAGCTGGCACACTGTGTCCACCATGTTTCCAGACACCAACATCTGAGGCTGCTTTTTCTACTTCTCACAGGCCATCTGGCACAACATTCAGCAGTGCCCAGATGTCCTGCAGAGGTATAACCACCAACCTGGATTTTTCCCCTGCATCTCTGGAAGCAGATGGCTCTGGCATTCATCCCAACATCTGATGTGCCTGCAGTGTTCCAGGAGCTGCTGGAATGGGACTACATGGCACAGAATGAGGAGGTGCTGCAGCTGATCCCCGATTACTTCGAGGACACCTGGATCGATTGCCCCACTGGCCGACTGAACAGTGGAACTGCCCTGGGGAAACCATCCAGGGTCTGGCCAGAACAAATAATGCTGTGGAGGGGTTGGCACAGGGCATTCATCACCAGGACTGGGTCGTGCCACCCCAGCATCTGGCATCTGTGTGACTGACTCCATGAAGAGGAGCGGATGACCGTGGTCAAGTCCGAGCAGTTGGTCTCTGTGGCCAAGGCCTCCCTGGTCTGGTGCCATTACCAGATCTTACCTTAGACAAGAAACCTTGCAAAACTGTCTTTATTCAAATCCAGACTGAATGACAGTTACACTATAGAATGTACCCACCAGTAGTATTTTTTAAGTTGGGGGTGGAATGTTAAACTTTTGGTTTTTTCTCTGGTAATGTACTGACTATAATAACTTGTATGTCTATGTCTATATGTTAGATATGAGTAATGAGACTGCTGCTGCTACAAACAACAACTTCACGCTGCTTCTTGTGCCCTGTTTTCGTGCCTGCAGCCGGTTGGGGAGGCTACTACTACATCTTCCGAGTAACAGACTCTGTGCCCTGACAGTCTGGGAAGCTGTGTGCCGCTTTTTACATCTGTTCCTGGTTCTCGATAAGCGAGGGGGCTACCGGGCGGGTGAGTGTATCTAGACAGCTGATTAAGGGGCAGAGACTGCTAATTGATTTCCCAATATAATTGTACCATCATTAGCAGCTGTCCGCAGAGCAGCTGTACACGTGAGTGGAAGTACGCAGGAGTAGTGGAGTCACTTTCGGGAGTCAACGGAGGGAGACTGCGGGGAGACTGCATGTAAATATTTGTACTGTTATTAGTTAGATAACTTGGCAAGTATTGTATTTAGGCTATTTATTGATTGACTAGTCAGCCAATATGTGGGGCTTCCAGATATTTCTGATGTGTGGTGGTACGGGATTATTCTTGCTTGATCATGGTGTGATATATTTCACCTATCCTATATTAGCAAATGTTCATGATTATTCACTTACTGACTATACATTTTCAAATTTACTAAATGTCCCTACTTCTGGTCTTTTCTTAACTGTTAGGAATTTGGGTAGTCTTAATAGGAGAAATGTATATGAAATGGGTTTTTTGGTTCAACATCTAGTGTAAATATTTTGTTTATTTCCTTGTTGCTTGGTACTATGTGGTGTATTCTACTTTTATCAGGTGATGTGGAAACAAACCCTGGGCCTTTAATTTCAGATGTAGGAAATTATGACAACTATTGGCAAACTAAATGTTTAAGAATAATTCATTTAAATGTTAGAAGTTTTATGTCTAAACAAGCTGAAATTGAGGCCTGGATCACTACCTATGTCCCAAACATATTTAGTATTACTGAAACCTGGTTGAAACCTTCAGTATCAGATAATCTTGTTGTTCTTGAAGTTTATAATGTAATACAGAAAGATAGGACTGGAAAAAAGAAAGGGGGGTATAATGGTGCATTATAAATCTGAATTAAAATTAGTAGAGATTTTTCCTGAATATAAACATACCTCTGATTTTGAATGGTTGTTATTGGAATTGAAGTTGGGTGGTTGCCAAAAGTTGAGATTTTGTACAGTTTATAATCCCCCAAAAACTGCTAAAAAAAGGTTGGATGATATTTTGCAGTTTGTAGGAACTATTCAATCAGATAGTGATCTTTTGATTACTGGAGATTTTAATATTCATTGGGATCCTATAAATGATCCTTCTATAGAGGCGTTATTGACCAATGTTGGCCTGTCTCAGCTCATTAACTCATTTACTCATATGAATATGAATAGTCAGAACCATACAATTTTAGATTGGGTTCTTGTTAATAAACAGGTAAACATTTCTGGTGTTGGTGTACGTCCTGATGTAATAAGTGACCATTTGTTGAGTATCTAGAGGCCAGAGGGGCTCAGGACCCAAGGCAGCATGGATTCACAGCGGGAAGGTCATGCCAGACAAATCTGATAGATTTCTTTGACTGGGTGACCAAAATGGTAGATCAGGGAGGGGCTGTGGACATGGCCTACCTAGACTTTAGCAAGGCATTTGACACAGTATCACACAAAAGATTAATATACAAGTTAGCCAGCCTGGGAGTGGTCCCAAGATGACAGCCTGGGTAAAGAATTGGCTGGAGAATAGGACACAGAGAGTAATAGTAAATGGAGTCCACTCTGAAGAAAGGGGGTTACTAGTGGGCACCACAGGGTTCAGTATTAGGACCGGTCCTCTTCAATGTCTTATAAGTGACATTGCAGAGGACTGGAAGGAAAAGTATGTCTCTTTGCAAATGACACAAAGATCTGCAACAGAGTTGATGCACAAGGTGGGGTGGAAAGGATGAGAAGGGACTTGGCAAGGTTAGAGGAATGATCAAATGTATGGCAGCTTAGATTCAATGCTAAGAAGTGCAGGTAATGCACCTGGGAAACAAAACCCAGGGAAGAGTACACAATGGGGGTGAGATACTAACAACAACAAAAATGGAAAGGGACCTGGGGTAGTCACATCAGATGACCTAAAGGTGGGCAAGCAATGTGAGAGGGCAGCAAGGAGGGTGTGGGGATACTGGGATGCATAGGAGAGGCATCACCAGTAGAAAACAAGAAGTTATTATCCTCTGTACAGACAGTTGGTGAGACCCTATCTGAGTACTGCGTGCAGTTCTGGAGACCCAATCCGCAAGGACATAGACAGGATGGAGGTTGTCCAGAGGAGAAAGACTAAAATGGTGCAGGGTCTGCACCGGAAGACATATGAAGAGAGACTTAAGGAGCTGAATATGTATAGCCTCGAGGAAAGGAGGGAGAGGGGACATGATAGAAACTTTCAAGTATCTCAAGGAATCAACAAAGTCCAAGAGGGTAGCATCTTTCAAAAAGAGGTGTGCAAGAACAAGGGGCACAATTTGAAGATAGAAGGGGCAGCTCAGAGGTAATTTAAGGAAGTATTTTTTCACAGAGAGGGTTGTGGATGCATGGACGGCCTTCCAGAGGAGGTTGTGGAGTCAAAAACAGTGGTGGAATTCAAGCATGCATGGGACAGTCATAAGGCAATTCTAGGGAGTGGGGGTAGAAAGAAGTAGGCTGCTGATTAACTAGGATCTGCAGCTTATCCATTAGGTAATAATTATAATAATAATAATAATAATTAGGCAGCAGGTAAAGCAAATAGGATGCTGGGATGCATAGGCAGGGGCATCACCAGCAGGAAAAGGGAGGTCATAATTCCACTATACAAGACACTAGTGAGGCCGCACCTGGAGTACACTGTGCAGTTCTGGAGACCTTACCTACGTAAGGACATAGACAGGGTAGAGAACGTTCAGAGGGGGGCAACAAAGATGGTGCATGGATTGCATCACAAGTCCTATGAGGACAGGTTGAAGGCACTGAACATGTACTCCCTAGAGGAGAGGAGGGAGAGAAGGGACATACAAGTATCTTACAGGGAGGAACAGGGTGCAGGAATGCACTATTTTTAAGCGAAAAAGATGTTCCAGGACTAGAGGGCATGGGATGAAGTTGGAGGGAGGACGATTCAGAGGAAACGTGAGGAAGAATTTCTTCACAGAACGGGTGGTGGACAAGTGGAACACCCTGCCAGAGGAAGTGGTGGAGGCTGAAACAATCACGGGATTTAAGAATGCATGGGATAGACATAAAGGAATTCTGGAGGTCAGAGGTAAGGGGCAACAGACTTCTTGGAAAACATAAACTGAACTTACAAACTTAAATGGGCAGACTGGGTGGGCCATAGGACCTTATCTGCCGACACTGTCTATGTATCTATGTAGGGAAATGGGCAGACTGGGTGGGCCAAGCGGTCCTTATCTGCCATCAAAATCTATGTTTCTATGTTTCTATGTTTCTATTGTATATGGAGATCTAAAAGAGCTAAATTGCCTCCTAGGTTCATTTCATACCGTAAGTTTGTTAATGAGGTCAGTGGTGATCTTCTTATTGATTTGAAGAATATTGATTGGACTCATCTGGATGCAATCCCGGATGTAAATATTGCTGTTGACTATTTTACTTCCACTCTTTTGGGATTACAAAATAAATATTTTCCTAGAGTGGTTAGGAGAGTTAGAGGCTCCCTGAATAAATGGATTACTGCCCCTTTGTTACATTTAATGAAATTGAGAGATGCTGCCTAGAAATTGTATAAGGTAACTAAGTCAATGAAAGATTTTTTATAGCTATAGGAAGCTTAGAAATGAATGTAAAATAAAAATTAGGCAAAGTAAATCTAGTTATTTTCAAAATTTACAAACTTCTAGTTTAAATAAATCAAAAAGGTTTTGGTCTTCTATAAATACTTTAATTAATCCATCTAGGAAAGAATCTAATGGGGCTTTTAGTAAGGATGGTCAAGTGATTTCTGATGTGCAGGTTATTTGTGATTCTTTTTTGGATAAATTCTTTGATTTGTCTAGGTATACGCAGGCCTTTACTCAGGACCTGTGTATAGATAGACAATCCCATGTTGTTTCTGAACCTGGTTCTTTTCCTTTTTCATTTATTGAACCATGTCAGGTTTACAATCTCTTGAAACACATGACAATTTGTTCAAGTGCATGTGAACTTGAAACTCGGTTCTTTAAACTGATTTCTGAATATATTATTTACCCACTTACTTCTATTTATAATATATCCTTGCCTACTAGATGTTTCCTTGATGTATGGAAACAGACAGTAATCAAACCTATTTATAAATCTGGTGATCGCATGGATATGGACAATTATCGTCCTATTTCCCTTTTGCCACCTTTGGGTAAGATTTTTGAGAGACTTGTGAATGAGCAGTTTACTGCCTATTTACAAGATAATGGTCTTAGGAATCATGATCAACACGGGTTTTGTAAGTATCATGGGATGGGGATAGTCTTGGCCAGGTTCATGAACCACACCAGTGTAGCTATGGATGAGGGTTTGCTCATTGGTGCTGTGTTCGTGGACCTGTCCAAGGTCTTTTATTTAGTAAGCCATCCTTTGCTGATCAGGGCACTCTGAAGTTATGGTATGACGGAGATTGCTGTTGATTGGTTTCATAGTTATTTGTCTAATCGTCCACTTAAAGTAGGACTAAATGGAGTATTTTCAACTAATAAAATTTTGTTACAGGGGGTGCCCCAGGGGTCTGTTCTGGGCCCTCTTTTGTTTACTGTATTTGTAGATGTTGTTCCATCTCTATTGAATGATACACATTGCCTGATTTATGCAGATGATATTATTTTGTATAAAAGTTCAATTTCAGTTGAACTTATAAATAAGTCCATAAATAAGGAATTCGCTATTCTTTGTAGGTGGTTAAAAGGGAATTGTTTAGCATTAAATAATACAAAAACAAAATGTATGCTTTTAGGATCCAGAATTAGACTTAATAGATCTCAGAATGTGTCCATCTCTGATTCATTGGGTAACGGGATAGAGCAGGTAAAACAATTTAAATATCTTGGAGTCCTGTTGGACCAACACTTAAAATTTTCTGATCATGTAAATTTTATTTCTCGTCAGATAAATCAGAGACTAGGTGTATTATTTATGTTCCAATCTCAGTTGACTTTACCTGCAAGACGTGCAATAGCTGAGGGTGTCTTATTACCTCAGTTAAATTACAATGCATTTCTTTTTACTAACTTGTCTAATAGAGAGTTATCTCTTCTTACTAATGTGCTTCATGGTATTTGTAGATTTACTTTCAAGTTGTCTTATTCTACTCATCATTGTGAGCTGTATAGACTATCTGCCTGGCTTCATCCTAAGATGGGTTGTCTATACAATTTATGCTTATTAACAGACAAAGTTCTTCATCAAGGTATAGATTCTCCATTATATTCATTATTACACATTAAAATACATTCACTGGAACTTCGTTCAGATCATCAAATTAAGTTAAATGTCCCAAAGACTAAGACTAAAATGGGGGATGGTTCTTTTACTTACTCTACTGCTAAAAACTGGAATGAGCTTCCTATTGTTTTATATGAGAATGTTTGTCATCAAACTTTTAAAATCAGGTTAAAAAATTATTTTCTTGACAAATTGCATTGTTGTTGTTTTCAATGATTATTTTTATATATATATTTATTTATTTTGTGTATTGTAATTTATGTGATGTATGTTTAATGTTGTATTGTATTGTGATGTGAGTTTTTGTTAACTGTAAATATATTGACTGTATATGTATTCGGTCCCCGGTCGTACATGAAAACGGGCCTTTGGCTCATTGTACTTACCTGGTAAACAAATGTTTAAAATAAAAATAAATAAATAAAAATTAGATGCTGATATCTTGTAATTAGGGTTACAATGGGTATTTTTAGGATTTTGTATTGACATTTGTTTATTATGTTCCAGTAATTTATGAATATCTTGTAACTTGTGTGAATGTGAAACAGGATTACTTTGTAAACAGGTCTTAGGACCTAAAGTACTATCCTGTCTAAAAATAAACATTTTTACTAATACTAATACTACATTACCGGGACCTGAATGCCTGCATTGCCACCATGCTGGCGGAGTACACCACATGGAGCCATTATGCTTACCTCCATGGCGTGGCGTGGCACACAACTTCACCTTCCATGTGTGACCATGCACATGGTGGCATGCTGGAATGCAACCTGGCATTGTTTCTGCCTGATGTGCTCTGCCCAGTCGCCTGCTGTCTGTCTGCCTGTCACAGGCCATCTGCCACCACATGGCATGGGCACAGCATGCTGATACTGAGCCCAGCAGTGGAGCGGTGCCACCCTGGTACAGGTGCCTGCTCATTCTTTGCATGTCCATGAGTCACCCTTTTGATCTTCACCCTATTGCTGCATGGGGTGCCCCCTTGCTACCACCCCACGTGCACCTGGCAGTGCTGCCATGGTGGTCTTATGCTCCCCTGTCATGGCTGGCTTGCTGCTGTCCTGGGCTTCACTGCCCATTGGTCCCCCCATGTGATCCTGTGCTCCTGCCTTCCCCTCCATGGGGTCTCACCCCCTCACCACCATTCACCGGCCTGTCACCTTGTGCATTGCGCACACCACTATGGGCCCTGTTGGGCCCACTCAGTGCCAGTTGCCCTCTTGTGCCTGCCCACACCTGCATGCCCTGTGGCATGGGCATGCCATACAGCACATCTCTTTGACCTCTGCCTCCTGCCCACACTCACCCTGCAGGTCGCCCTTGTTGCACATTTGTTCTTACTTGGTTTACTTGCTTGGTTTACTTGGTTTCAGAGGACAAAAGGAGGCTACTGCCCATCGAGATTGTCCCCCACCACTATGGTGAGATAATTATACCCTAAGATTATTACATTCCAACCAACAATCCAACCCTTTTTTAAAAATTATATTAGAACTACTATCCACTAATTGTTGAGGAAGCAGATTCCAAATTCTGGGTGTTCTTATAGTAAAACAACCTTTTCTTTGTTTTTGTTTTTGAAACAATGATTTGTTTGTTATGGAACCGGGGAGTGGTCCATCTGGTAGAAAGATTTAAGCCACAGTGGTGCATTAGCTCCTGGGAATTCTGAATTTTATATAATAGGAAAAGATCTCCTCTAGTGCATCTTGTATGAAGTAAATGTAACCTGGTAACTTGTAGTCTTCCCCTATAGTCCAATTTAGATAAATATGGGACCATTTTTGTAGCTCTCCTCTGGACCCTCTCCATTCTATCCATATCCTGCTTCAAGTATGGATTCCAGAAGGGAGACCCGTAGTCCAAATGGGGCCTCACGAATGTTCTGTACAAGGGAATAACACATTCCTGAGTCCTTGACACAAAAGAACATTGAATCCGAGTGAGCACAGCATTGGATTTTCTAGCTATCATCGTACAGTGATCATTAGAAGATAGTTTATTATTAATAATAATCCCAAGATCTCGCTCTAACAGTGACACTTGTAGGGGGATATTATTTAGTGAATAAATTTGCTTGGGGTTGTTCTCACCAAAATGTAAGACATGGCATTTGTCTGAATTAAGTGTCATCTTGTTTAAGACTGCCCATTCTTCAATAGATTTTAAATTATTTCTCATAGATTCTCTATTTAATAATGTAAGAACAGAGCCTCCTAACTTGGTGTCATCAGAAAATTTCGAGAGAACATTGTCAGGGCCAACCTGCAAGTCACTAGTAAAGATGTTAAATAAGGTTGATCCCAGCAAAGATCCCTGCGGAACCCCACTGGTCATGCTCAAAGCCTGAGAAAGTGTGCCATTTATTCAAACTTGCTGTTGTCTTTTATTCAACCAGCCTGAAACCCATTTGACTATGTAGTGAGAAAAAAAATTTTTTCCATTTTGTCAAGCAAAATGTCATGGGGGACTTTATCAAATGCTCTACTGTAATCAAGAAGGATTACATCCATAGGGATACCAATATCCAAACCCATACTGATATGATTATAAAAAGATACCAGGTTAGTGGTACAAGAATATCCTTGTCTGAAACCATGCTGTGTAACATCAATTATATTGCCCAAGGTGGATTCATAATCTAGCAATTTCTTAATAATTTTCTCCATAAGTTTACTTATAACTGACGTTGGATTTATCGGATGATAATTTTCTGGCTTGGAATGGTTACCTTTTTTAAAGATTGGAATAACCGTAGCTATTGTCCAATCATGAGGGATGACCCCTTCACATAAAGATTTATTAAAAATGGTTGATAGGGGTTCAGTAATAGAAACAGCTGTCTCGAGTAAGAATCTGGGATTGATGTTATCTGGTCCAGGACTAGAGTTAGGTTTTAAAGACAAAATAGCTTCTAGTGTATCATCTTTAGTAATAGTATAGGAGGGAGTAAAGTTATCTATTTGCCTAAAGAGTTTAGGAACTTCTTTCTTTCTTTGTAAAAACAGAATAAAACTGTTTGTTGAATGTATCAGCTATGTCCCTATCAGTGGTGCACTTTCGTCCTTCTTGAGTATTCGCACTTCCCACCTTCTCCCTTCTGCCATCGCTCTGTGGGGACGCGCTCTTAGAGAGTCACCTGATTCACATAAATCCGGTGTCTGCACATAGAGACTTGCAGTTAGACTAAACATTACCCCCCGCCATACCTAATGGCCCATTTCTGGACTGCAGTTCTGTCAATTTTTCCCATTGTACCTACATACACCCTGGTAGCCCAGAGGCCCCACCCTTCTCAGTCACTCAGTACCCTGAGGCATTTAGTGTATTTATGCTTCTCTAGCCCTTTTCCTTCCTAATGCTAACCCAGTTGAATGGCCCCTGTTGGATCACTATCCCCGACTTTGTCTTTTATACTCAGTCTCAGCTTTGCAACCCTCTTAACTTAATTGTGCCTAGGCAACCATTTTGTATCAAGGTTAAGCAAAGGAAAGCTTGAATTTCAAAATATGCACCAAGTAGCAAAGAGTTAATGCTTGGGGGTCAGAATAGTCTGCAACTGGGTTAGTAAGGATTGCAATGCTTTGTGACTGACCCTGTGAGCCATTTTCATGGTGAACCCTGCCCTACATTGTTGCAGTGGGGTGAGGTACTCAGCAGGGTAGGCTTGCAATGTCTGTTATGCATTGCACATTAGAGTGCAAACTCACCACTGTTACTAAGTGATCTTAGTAATGGACCCTTTAACCACAGATGGGGCCCTGCATGTCTGCTACATTCCAACCTTTCTCTTCTATGAATACTAAAGCAACAGAGCAATGTCCCCATCCTTTTTAACTTATCCAGTTGTTCCCTCATGCTACTCTCACATTTACTGAACTCTTCCTCTAACATGCTGAAGAAATAATCAAGTGGCCAGATTTGCTGCACAACTTCCCTACCATGCTCACCATTGTGGATTGTAACAGTTTTTGAAGTGGAGTCTTTGTAAAGGAGTCTACGACTCATGGGGCTGTAATTCTGAATGTTATTAAATAAATAAATATAACCTTGTGGAGTGGCTGCCCCTAGAACAAAGGTACCGACTCCATTTAGGTATTCTCATGAAAAAATTACTCTTGATCTCATTCCTACCACATTTCACTCAATTTTCAAAAAGTACCTTAGTAGTGTTTCAACTAGATCATCTTTCCACTACCAGTTTACTGCCCGCAGGATGAGAAACACAGCTAGTCAAAAAACAATGTTTTTTAAACTACCACTGTTTTATAGTTCCTTAACTGTATCTTTAACTGGTGCTTGTAACACAGTTTTTTGAGTTTTTATTTTTATTTTATATTTTATTTAAACATTTGGTGACCGGAAAGGCACACTGAGCCAGGGCTCGTTTTCAGGTGCAACTCGGCGGGATTAGGGTAGGGTAGGGGAGATTGTACAAGGCAAAAATTGAACACAAGACGAAAATACAGCAAAACATAATACAAAACATACAGCAAATATACAATATATACAGTGATAATCATACTCCAGCAGAACTGGAAAACACTGGTACAGTAAAAACAGTCACTCTAAAATGCTTTTGACAGGAACACAGTATGTCAACAGCTTTGGTTGAGTTTGAGAGCAGAGACAACTGCTACAAAGTGAAGTGGAACAAAGCTCAGCTTTTAGCGAGGAATAGAAAATACAAAGCTAAGAGGAGTTAATGGGAGCAGGTAGGGTAAGGTAGGAGCCGGAGCAGCATTTTGGCAGATGAGTGGGTGGTACACTTCATAATTCAGGAGCCTGTGTATTCCAAAGGAAGAGGAGTCAGTAGTGGAAGGCAGATTTTCCCATGTTCAAGGAGGGAGTGGGAAGAGAGAAAGATCATTGGTCCCTAGAGTGTAGGGAGTAAGACGAGTCTGGGGCTGGCTTGAAGAGTGAAGAGATATATGAGGGGAGCTGGTTGAACTGGTATTCAGAGATAAATGATAAAGAGTGGACTTTGCATCTGTGTGCCAGCACAGGGAGGTTTAGAGAGGATAGTAGAGAACAGTGATGAGATCTGTAAGGACAGTTTGAGGCAAAACAACAAAAAGCATAATGGGGGAGTCAGACGAGAGAGTGAGGTGGATGGTGCAGTGTGGTATACAATATCTGCATAATCAATGACAGACAGGATCATTTTAGTTAAAAGTTCCTTGCAAACATGGAGAAGTAGACAGTCTTTATTTCAGTAGAGGATACCAAGCTTTGGATGGAGTTTGCTGGTCATGTAGTCGATATGGGTAGAGAAATTTAGCAGCAGGTCCAGCCAGACCCCAAGATATTTGTACGAAGGTACAGCATTAAGGAGGGTGCCAACAAGTGAAGTTATTGGAGAGGCATTTGTAGCTTTGGCCAGTCTTTGCATGGTTTTGGAAGTATTAAACTTTAGTTTCTTTGACTGAAACCAAGCTTGAACTGAGTGAAAATCTTGTTGTAGCATAGGGAGGATAGTGGAATGATCGGGGCCGGAGGCATATAATATGGTGTCATCCACATACATATCTATGCGGGATGAAGAACAGGCAGAGGAGAGATTGTTTATAAAGATAGAAAACACAATGGGGCCAAGGAGTGAGCCTTGAGGGATGCCAGCTGTAATGGGGAGAGGGAAGGAGGAGGAGGAGTTAGCAATTTTGACTGATTGTAGCCTGCCAGAGAGGTAAGACTTAAACTACTGAATGGTAAGGGACCAGTCAGACACCCTCCAGGGTGTCCAGGAGAAGGGGATGGGATACTGAGTCAAATGCTTTTGCCAGGTCAATGAAGACTACAGCAGTAAGATGGCCTTTATATGCAGTTGACTAAATATGGCCTGTGACTCTGAGAAGGGATGATAGGGTGGAGTGTTTTTTTCTAAAACCAGATTGATAGGGGGAGAGGAAATTTGTGGAGGAGAGGAATTTAGTCAACCTGGCTTGTACCAGCCATTCCTGGAGTTTTGCAAGAGCAGGTAGGAGTGAGATAGGGTGGTAGTTTCCAGGAGACATGGGGTCCCCTCCTTTGTGGAGGGGGATAATGCATGTTGATTTCCATACTATAGGAACAACTCCGAAAAGAAGGACAAGTTTATAATGTGATTGAGTGGGAAAGCTATAGCAGGGGTGGAGAGATGTAGAAGGCTACGATGTAAGCCATCCGAGTTGGATTTGATTGTGTCAAGGCACTGTAGGGCAGGCAGAACTTCATCGAGGGAGGTAGGGTCTAACTGGAGGCTTTGTCCAGGTAAAAGTTTAGGGGAAGTATACATGGTAGGTGGTGTAGTAGATGAAGCTTGACTGGGTGCGGCACAGGTGGTGAAAAATGCATTTAGGGTGTCTGCCACTTGGATGGGGTCTGTAACTTCAGTACTATTGTGTTTAAGGGTAGGGGTGGTTGATGAGAGGGGTGGACTGACAATGAAGTGTACAATATTCCAGAAGGAGGATGCATGTGCTGAATTTAGGCAATTCTTAGAGTAGTCCACCGTGGCTTCACGAATTACTTTTGTGCAGGCATCTAGTCATATTATACACTTCCCTTGAACAAGGGGAGGGAGAGAACTTATAGGTAGACAAGGCTTTGGCCCGTGCCTTGCACATGGCAATAATAAGGTGGTGACACTTCCGGACCCTGGCTCTTTTGATGGGGGCATGGTGGTCCCAGACACAGTTGAAGATTTTAATAAACTGTGCTAGGGCATTATCAACTGTCGGGGCTGTAAATACTGGTGCCCAGCTGGCATTGTATAGGTCCAACAGAAGGGAGTTTGTATCTATGGAAGTTAGTGGGCAAGTTTCGATGTACTTTGGGCAGATTGAGGAGTATATATTTTCCTTATACAATGGGCGATGCAATGGTGACTTAGGGCAGGGTCGAAGACACCCATGGAGGTCATACAATGAGGATGGGAAGAGAGGACCCAGTCTAAGAGGGAGTGGTTTGTGGAGCGGGTATTGTATTGGGTAGGTCCTGAAATCAACTGCATAAGATTTAGAGATTCGAGCTTGGAGGTTGTGCGCCTAGACGAGGGTGACAACCAGTCAAAGTTGTAATTGCCTAGCAGTATTAATTCTCCAGATTGAGCCAGTAGTGGGATTGTGGAGATGCGAGCTGTTTGAGCCTCCTGGCAGAGCTGGGGGGGGGGGAAGTAAACTACCCCGACAAAGGTGGGAATGGTATGTGGTAGGGAGAAATTTACCAGAAGAAGTTCATGGGAGCTGAAACAGGATTCCTTTAAGGTGACTGAGAAAGAGAGATTCTGTCTGATGACCATGGCTACTCTACCTCCTCTCTTGTCATGATCTTGTCTTAGGATTTGGTATCCTGGTATGGAGCTAGATGAGTCGGGCGTCTTTTTAACATGCTTTAAAGCATTACCCCTGTGCCAAATGTCAGTGTAAATGTTATTCTGGTTAGGTGTATTTCCTTATGTATATGCCTTTGGATGCATCATCGCTATACAGTATGTATGCATGTTTCTGAATTTTGTTATATGTTCTAGCTGTCCTTGTAAATGGGCCTAGTTGTCCTTGTAAATGAGCCATTGGCCCAATGTCTTACCAGATTTTAAATAAACAAAACAAACAAACAAAACAAATCTCTTATTGCTCCCTTTGATGCTATTTGTTAGCCACTCAGTTATGGTTGGATCAACTGGTTTGAAAAAATCCAAATCCTCGATCCCAAACAAGACAGAATCAAATGTTTTGAACTGTTAAATTCTGTATGAGTGGATTCAACTAGAATGGCTTGAAACTAATTTCAGTTTAATTTAGAAGTTAAAACAGCATGACAGCACTTCTAAGAGCAGCAGAATAAGGTACAGTGGTGATCCTACAGAACTTTAATCTCTTAGGTATAGACTGGCATCTCAAGAGGGCCAGTGAGAAGGCTGTGGCAGAGTTTCTCTCCACCTCCAAGGATTGCTTCCTAGAGCAGCAAGCTGAACGGCAGACTAGGTTTGAGTCCAACCTTACCCTTGTTCTCAGCAGTGGAGCTGGGGGTTATCTCCCATGTGAATGTTGAGGGCACACAATGACCACAACTGAGTAACCTTCTCCCTGGTGAAAAGGACTCAGCCACCAAGACCTGGAACTTCATAAATATGAATTTTGCAAGGCGAAAGGTTTGGTGTCCAAAGGCCTGTGGCAGCTGCATGAGGCTGGTAATGCAGTGTACATTTGGAATTTGCTAAAGAGGGCACTCAGGTCAGTCACAGAAGCCTACATCTCTGCAGCCAAAAACTCTCCCTCTGCTCTTCTTCTCTCTTCCCCTTCCCTTTGACTTCTCTGCACCATAGCTGTTTACGTAGCTGTAACCATTTAAATGAAACACTGGGGAGAGGACAGCAGCAATTAATGGATCTGCTATCTCTCCCCCAAAATACAATCAAATCAGGGGTACAAATGCAAAGAAGGAAATCAACCTAACAGATGAGGTCAAGACAATACAACGTTTGAACATACAACAGGGCCCCAAAAAGGAGGGCGACTGACAACCATGCATGGAAAGCTATGTTCACAAACTCATGGAGTCTGACAAATAAATTAGCAGACCTCACCGGTGTCGTTGCCGAAGCTGATCTGGACTGGGTTGCCATCACAGAAACATGGTTCAACAATAACCATGACTGGGACATGACAATACCAGGATACTGTCTATTTCAGAAAAACAGAACTGGTAGAAAAGGGGGGAGGTAGCTATGTATGTAAGAGAGGGAATAACAGCTACTATGACTCAAAATGACAATACCAAAACATAGTCACTTTAGGTCACTCTAGAGTCAAACAGTGGAGCAGCAACTTGAGTAGGAGTGTTGTACTGGCCCCCAGCAACAAGTGTGGAGGGGGACAAGGAAATATTGGAAAATATACACAAAATGAATGACAAAGGGAGGTGATTGCACTGGGTGACTTCAGTTTACCTGATGTAAACTGGGATACACATACAGCGAGTTCAACCAAAAGCAAGGGCTTTCTAGAGCCCTGCATGTATCGGGCCTTGTGGAGGGGTTGTGGGATAACAGATGGACCAGACACTGAACTTCAAGTTCAACACACAGTCTCTGTGTGATGTTTATTCAAAATGCAGGACATAACCTTTGGCAATGGCATATCCCTTCTTCAGTACATCAGTTTGTAGTAACAGACTATGCAAGTCTTTCCTCTATACTTAGCCAGCACCTACTCACTCACTGATCTCTGATCTAACTGTACAATTGAGATCCAGCCTCCTCATGCGGGCCTTGCTTTCTTGGGTGGTGGGGGCTCAAATAATAAAAAAAAGCCAAAGGCAAAGAACCTCAGTCCAGAATCACTGAAACAAGGGTTACCCCAAAGGGCATTGACAATAAGCCAAGTTTCAAAGAATCACAACATCACACATACTTCCATAAAGCAAAGCGTCGTGGGACATATGCAAATCACCAAGAAATTTCAGACTTGTTCAGTTTACAGCAATTTAAATGCATTTTAAATAGCACAACTAACTTAATTTTTATCATAGAGTCCCCTAGTAACTGTTTACCTTTATCAAAAATACCTAGTGTCATGGTATTTTCAACATTTACAGGTTTTATACACATAAGGTATATACATTAAAGTATTTCATGACATAGTGCCATTGCATACTAAATCCAACAATGAGGAACACAGCCTGTTGTTTTATATCAGCTTGGAGGTCACAACAAAAACCTTCCTGTACGAGGACCTGAGAGGGAAAAGGAAAATTTAAAGAGGACACTATAGCATGGTCAGAAAAGGGGAGGGGGGCCCATAGGTGGCCAACCTTATGGACTAGAAATTGTAAAGAATAGATTAGGCTAAGAAATAGAAGAACTGTTGCAACAGATTTAAGAAAAGGTCAGTCCTCAAGAGTGGCAGAAGCTACCTATCACATATCCCCCACTTTAAGATGGAAGCAGTTATTGCAGACTGCTTACCACCTTCCTGTCCCAGGAAGAGATGGAGCTTCCACCCATCCATCTTCAGAAGCTCTGTTTCAGGGTCCCTATTAATGATAAACATGCCATCATAAACATAGTGGATATCATCATTCTTTACCCTGAGGCATTAACACATTTCTCAGCAGAGACTAACGGTACCTTCCCTGAGCTATCTCCTTTTAGGGAAAGTCCATCATAATTCTTAACTGAAAATCTGAACAGCTGTAAAGTCTATTACCATAGAAAGACTTTCTCTTGGGTGAGTAATTACCTGCTCCAGCCCCACCAGACATGTCAGTTTTAAGCAGGGGCCCAGTCCTAGGTTCAACCCCTTTTCATTAACTCACTATTGATTCATTCATTTCACTTGCTACTGATACAGACACTTGAGGGTAGACACTCTAGGTGTTACCTCAACACAGGTTCCCATCCATTTTCCACCCACCTCCTCCTTTGTAGGTTTTTTAATCAAAAAAATAAAACACATGTACCACCTCCTTGATCTTAACATATTGTAACATTTTGGCAATATTAGCATCTTTAGCCTGCAGTATACCCCAGTCAATACTGTTACTAGATCTAGATTTAGCTGCATCAATACAAGAAAAAGTCTCTTCAGCCTCATAGGCTTCTTCTTGCTTGCTTGGAGTCTTCAACCCCAGCACAATATCACTAGGTACAGTCTTATCTGGGGTCTCACATTCAACTTCCATGCTTGCCTCTCTGACCTCCAACAGGCAGTCTTCTGGGAGTCTTTCTGGAGGCTGAGATGCTGCCCTATTTGCAGACAACTCTCTGCCCTGAGGGAGGAAGTTGCCCATCTTCAGGCCACACTGGACAGTAGTAAGGGAACCTTCCCCCAAGCCACACTGGACGGTAGGAAGGGAACCTCCCCCATCCAGGGAGCACCAGAGGCACCACCACTTCCTCAGAGGTTGTGAAGAAAGCACAGCAGTTGGACCACAGTGGGCTCAGGGAGGGTGAGGATGGTAGAACAGAGGCACACCCAGTCAGTTGTTCCACTCCACAATCCATACACGATTCTGCGGGAGCATAGTTCCCCTATGGATGCACCTGCAGAGGGGACTAAGGAGGCTGAGGACAACTATCACAAGGGAGGCCCACAGGAAGGAAACAGAGGACACCACAAGGAAAGGAAGCAGCTCCTGGTGGGGGACTCATTTATTAGGGGGATAGAACTGGGGGGAGCAGGGAAAACTGAAGTAAGGTGTCTGCCTGGTGCCATGGCTTGGAGGGAGAGGAAGCGCATCCTCAGGATCACGAGAACAGCTATACGGGAGTCTGAGCTGGATGTCATTGTCCACCTAGGGACAAATGACTTGGCTCAACATGAGATTAGAGCAGTGCAGAAGGACTTTGTAGAACTGGGGAGGGGCCTAAGACAAGTAGCACACAGTATCCTTCTCAGAGGTGCTGCCTGTCAATGGCATGAGTGATGGCGAGGGTACTTTGCACCATGCAGTTTAATGAATGGTTGAAAAATGGTGTGGAGAACAGGGGTTTGGCTTCATTGGGACTGGGGTTCCACCTGGAGGACACCAGCCTATACTGGCAGGATGGTCTGCATCTGTCCAGGAAGGAACAAGTCTTTTGAGCAATCGGTTTAAATGCTTCATTGGCAAGCTTTTAAACTAGTCAAGGGGAAGGCACTGATAAGCAGCAGAAAATCCCAGCCTCTCCCTGCAAAACAGGGTACTAAATGGGAAAAAGACCGAAGTAGAAAGGTCAGTGGGGGATGCTGCAACAGAAGGTAAAGCCATCAAAAAATGGAGAGCAATGAGTACCAATGCCCATAGTCTGAGTAGCAAGCTTCCTGAATTAGTGGCCTTGATGGAGGAAGAACATCTGGATATCATGGCAGTCACAGAAACATGGTACACACAAAACCATGACTGGGACGTAAACATACCAGGATACACTATCTACAGGAGGGACAGGGAGGGTAAAAGAGGAGGAGGAGTAGCTCTTTACATAAGGGAAGGAATCAAAGCAACAGAACAAAAGGAAAAACTGGGAGGAGAAGAAGCACTGTGGGTAAATTTGGAGACCGGCAATGGAACCACAATCCACACAGGTTAGATACAGACCCCTTCTCAGGGGCAGGAAATGGACAAGGAAATGATAGAAAGAATACTTAGAATGGCAGAAAAAGGAGATATTGCTGATGGGTGATCTGAATATGCCAGATGTTAACTGGAGTGCAGTTGTAGCAGCCACTTCGAAGAGTGGGGTTATTCTAGATGCCCTACAGGGGACAAGCCTTAGACAACTAGTATTGGAGCCCACTCGAGAGGGAGCAATCTTAGACCTGGTTCTCTCAAATGGAGATGATGAGAGGATCACAGATGTAGAAGTGGGTAGCCATCTGGGAACTAGCGACCATCGAACAGTATGGTTCACAATAAACACAGCAATAGAGTCAAGGATACAAAGGCAAAAGTACTGGACTTTAGGAGGGCTGACTTTGCCAAAATGGGTGAGTGCCTAAGGAATGCACTAGCAAATGAGCAGGAAGGAGGGTGGAAGAACAATGGGGAATAATAAAAACTGCCATCACAGAGGTAATAAGCCTTTGTGAGAAGCAAATAAACAAAATGAAACGATGTAAGAAACCACTATGGTTCTCAAAGGAAGTGGCAGTGAAGGTTCAAGAGAAAAAGAAAGCATTCAGGAAGTACAAGGAATCACAGAAGGAGCAGGACAGAGAACTGTATCAGTTGAAGCAAAAGGAAGCTGGGAAGGCAGTCAGAACAGCAAAGGCCCAAACCGAGGAAAAGACCGCCAACTCGGTTAAGAAGGGGGATAAAACCTTTTATAGGTACATCAGGGAGCAAAGAAAGACTAAGGCAGGGATACTGAGGCTGAACAAAGAGGAAGGTGGTTGGGCAGAGAGCGACAGTGAAAAAGCAGGGATACTGAACGAATACTTCTGCTCAGTATTCACAATGGAAAAGGAGGACATACCTAATCCGGTCAATAGAAGCACTTTGGATAGGTGGATTGATATTAGTCCTTTCGCAGAAGAAAGGGTTCTGAAAGAACTCTTAAAGCTGAAGGTGGATAAAGCAATGGGGCCTGATGGGATTCACCCCAGAATTTTAAAAGAACTAAGGGAAGAACTAGTAACACCACTGACTACCCTTTTTAATAAATCATGGGAGGATGGGGTGGTACCTGAGGACTGGAGGAGGGTGGATGTGATTCTCCTTCACAAAAGTGGGAGCAAGACAGAGGCAGGAAACTACAGACCTGTCAGTTTGACCTCAGTGGTAGGAAAATGATGGAATCACTCTGAAGGAAAGAATTGTTGAGTACCTAGGGCAGTGGGGCACAGGACCCAAGGCAGCATGGATTCACAGCGGGAAGGTCATGTCAGACAAATCTAATTGATTTCTTTGACTGGGTGACCAAAGCAGTTGATCAGGGAGGGGCTGTGGACATGGCCTACATAGACTTTAGCAACGCATTTGACACAGTCCCGCACTAAAGATTAATAAAGAAATTAGCCAGCCTGGGAGTGGGTCCTAGGGTGGTAGCCTGGGTAAAACACTGGCTGGATAACAGGACACAACGGGTAATAGTAAATGGAGTCCACAGTGAAGAAAGGAGGGTTACTAGTGGGGTACCACAAGGTTCAGTACTGGGGCCGGTCCTTTTTAATGTCTTTATAAGTGACATTGCAGAGGGACTGGAAGGGAAAGTATGTCTCTTTGCAGATGACACAAAGATCTGCAACAGGGTTGATACACAAGGTGGGGTGGAAAGGATGAAAAGGGACTTGGCAAGGTTGGAGGAATGGTCAAATGTATGGCAGCTTAGATTCAATGCAAAGAAGTGCAAAGTAATGCACCTGGGAAACAAAAACCCAGGGGAAGAGTACACAATGGGGGGTGAGATACTGACAACAACAAAATGGAAAGGGACCTGGGGATAGTCATATCAGATGACTTAAAGGTGGGCCAGCAATGTGAGAAGGCAGTAAGGAGGGCTGGGGGATACTGGGATGCATAGGGAGAGGCATCACCAGTAGAAAACAGGAAGTTGTTGGCCCTCTGTACAGACAGTTGGTAAGACCACATCAGGAGTACTGTGTACAGTTCTGGAGACCCCATCTCCACAAAGACATAGACAGGGTGGAGGCTGTCCAGAGGAGGGCAACCAAAATGATGCAGGGTCTGCATCAGAAGACATATGAAGAAAGACTAAAGGAACTAAAGATGTATAGCCTTCAGGAAAGGAGGGAGAGGGGGGACATGATAGAAATTTTCAAATACCACAAGGGAATCAACAAAGTCCAAGAGGGTAGCATCTTTCAAAACAAGAGGTGTGCAAGAACAAGGGGGCACAATTTGAAGATAGAGGGGGGGTGGTTCAAAGGCAATTTAAGGAAGTATTTTTTCACAGAATGGGTTGTGGATGCATGGAACGACCTTCCGGAGGAGGTTGTGGAGTCAAAAACAGTGGTGGAAGCCAAGCATGCATGGGACAGTCATAAGGCAATTCTAGGGGGTGAGGGCAGAAAGAAGTAGGCTGCTGGTTAACTAGGATCTGCAGCTTATCCATTAGGTAGGGAAATGGGCAGACTGGATGGGCCAAGCGGTCCTTATCTGCCGTCAAATTCTATGTTTCTATGTTAACATCCTGGGAACACAGGAAACAAAGGAATATCTTGCTCAGTCAGGGGGTCCTCCTCCAGCTGAGCCTACAAAAAATCCTCCTCAGATTCTTTACCCAAACTCTCTGGCAGGGACATCTCAAGCACCTGGCACCAGTGTTCTGCCTCTCTGCGTAGCCAGTCTGCCTCGACCCCATGGTAGTTCCTCATTCCTTTGCATCTCTTCATCATCTTCAGGCTTGGTCTTCCTCCGAGCTCCCAAGTCCAGTCCAGGCAGCAGCTTCTCTCTATCTGTCAGCCATGATTTTGGTCAGAACTCCACAGACTTTCTTCTCTGGGTTCTCCTCTGGCAACTCCTGGTGCATCAGTCCATCTGGGATATCTGGGCAATATCCACCAGAAAACATCCCTCTTCGGACAGTCCAGACACTTCCAGCAAGTTATCCCACTTCTAACACCAAGTCTGTGGAGGGACTGTGGGATAACAGATGGACCAGACACCGAACTTCAAGTTCAACATACAATCTATGTGTGATGTTTATTCAAAATGCAGAAGATAACCTTCAGCAATAACATATCCCTTCTTCAGTACGTCAGTTTGTAGCAACAGACTATGCAAGTCTTTCCTCTATACTTAGCCAGCACCTACTGACTCACTGATCTCTGATCTAACTGTTCAGTTGAGATTCAGCCTTCCCAATGCAGGGCTTTGTTTGCTTGGGTGGTGGGGACTCAAATAATTACAAAAAAAAAGCTAAAGGCAAAGAACCTCAGTCCAGAAGCACTGAAACAAGGGTTACCCCAAAGGGCATTGACAAAAAGCCAAGTTTCAAAGAAACACAACATCACACATACTTCCACAATGCAAAGCATCATGGGATATATGCAAATCACCATGACATTTCAGACTTGTTCAGTTTACAGCAATTTACATGCATTTTAAATAGCACAACTAACTTAGTTTTTATCATAGAGTCCCCTAGTAACTTTTTACATTTATCAAAAACAGCTAGTGCCATGGTATTTTCAACATTTACAGGTTTTATATACATAAGGTATATACATTAAAGTATTTTATGACATAGTGCCATTGCATACTAAATCCAACAATGAGGACCACAGCCTGTTGTTTTATATCAGCTCAGAGGTCACAACAATAGCCTCCCTGTACAAGGACCTGAGAGGGAAAAGGAAACTTTAAAGAAGACATTATAGTATGGTCAGAAAAGAGATGGGGGGGCCCATAGGTGACCAACCTTATGAGCTAGAAATTGTAAAGAATAGATCAGGCTAAGAAATAGAAGAACTGTTGCAACAGATTTAAGAAAAGGTTGGTCCTCAAGAGTGGCAGGAGCTCCCTGTCACAGGCCTGAAACAGCTTGTAAAGGACAAAACAAAGGGGGAAGAGGTCCTTGACCTGCTACTAACAAATGGGGACAATATCACAGATGTAGAGGTGGGAAACTGCCTTGGGACCAGTGACCACTGTATGGTGTGGTTCCAGGTCAAGACAAAAACAGACACAAAGCACTCCAAAACAAAAGTCATGGACTTTAGACAAGCATACTTCACAAAAGTGAAGCAAAGTCTTAAGCTGAGTCTGGCTAACATTACACAGGAGATTGATGTTGAAGACCACTGGATACAGCTCAGAAGGGCTATACTAAGTACTGCACACCATTGCATATGAAGGGTGAGCAAAACTAAAAAGAAAAGAAAACCACTCTGGTTTTCTAAAGAAGTAGCCACCAAGGTCAGGGAGAAAAGAATGGCTTTCAGGAAATACAAACAAACCGGATCTGACAAGGGCAGAGAAGAATACAAGGAGACACAGAAGGAAGCAAACAAAGTGGTCAGGACAGCAAAGGCAGAAACTGAGGTGAGGATAGCCAAGGAGTCAAAAAAGGTGACAAGACATTCTATAAATATGTCAGTGAGATGAGGAAGACATCAGGAGGTATTGTTAGACTCACAAGGGTGGATGGGGAGATCACAGACAATGACAAGGACAAGGCTGAAATCCTCAACAGTTAATTCTGCTCTGTATTCACCAAGAAGGAGGAGGAGGAAGGATGCGGAACCAGCAATGCAACACACAACAAGGAAGGAGTCAGAATACAGTTGGGTCCCATTACAAAAGAAAAGGTCCTAAAGCAACTAGAGAAACTCAGTACAAAGAAGGCCATGGGACCAGATGAAATTCACCCTAGATTACTAAGAGAACTAAGGGATGAGTTGGCAGTGCCCCTGGCTAATCTTGTCAACCTATCATTCAAACTGGGGGAGGTCTGCAAAGACTGGAAGAAGGCAATAGTTATTCCTCTGCACAAAAGCAGAAGCAGGAAAAGTGCAAACAACTACAGACCAGCAAGCCTAACCTCAATTGTGGGCAAAATAATGGACACCCTGCTCAAGGACAGGATTATATGTTTTCTAGAAGAAAACAACAAATTAGAAGCAAAACAGCATGGGTTTACAACAGAAAGGTCATGCCAAACCAATCTGATAGACTTCTTTAACTGGGTGACTAAAATAATAGACTAGGGAGGAACAGCAGGCATAGTACAGTATACCTGGATTTCAGCAAAGCCTTTGACTTGGTCCCACACAGAAGGCTACTCAACAAACTGGACAGAATGGGAGTAGAACAGCAAGTGGTGAAATGGGTATTGAGCTAGCTCACTGGAAGGACACAGAGGGTACTTGTAAATGACTCACTTTCAGAAGAAAGAGTAGTAAATAGTGGAGTGCCACAAGGATCAGCACTCAGTCTGATCCTATTCAACATCTTTCAACTGTGGACGGAGCCTACAGGAGTATTGCATGTACAAAAGGAGTGATGTCATGTTTTCTGTCCGTCGAACTGACTGAATGTGTAAATAGTCTCCTCCACCTTACCTCCTCCAAGAAATGTTTTGCACCCTCAAATAAATACACTTTCATGTTAGTCAACGGTTGCAGGGTACTATTTTCTTTCTTAAATGGGTGGTACAAGAACTGGAACCTGAGTAGTGGGAGCAGCATTGTTTTAGGGAACAAGAGTTCAATTACCCAAACCCAAGAAGTCTAAAAGGTCCATCCCAATCTCTTTTTTTATTCATGTGGAGGGGCAGAGATGGATCTGTCATCCTGAAAGAAGACTCACATGTTTGGGATGTGGACCAAGGAACAGAACAACAAGTCTGGAGTCCCTGCATTTTGTTAAGGACTAGAACAGAAGATACTTAAAATGCCTTCAAACTTACTTAAAAACCCTTGGAAGAAATGATTATCAGAGTCACCTAGTGTCTCAAAAGGAAAGACTAAGAAGTGTCTAAAAACTAAGGAAAATAGACAGCTTTCAGGTATTTCTTAAACATCTATATACTAAAAACAAAGTTCAGCTTTTGGGATTAACAATATTTGTTTACCTTATTCTACTGTCTGTATATACAGTATATATATATATATATATAGGGAGAGAGTGAGTCTTGATATTTGTAGCATAATGGTTTTCTGAAACTTCAACCTGCAATGGGTTAGACTCTGCAGCCATCTGTACAGTATATCACTAAGCCATATGCAGTGTGGTATGGGTAAAACCCAGATCACCAGACCAGGACCAGTGTTGTAAAATCTGCACTAGGCACAACTTCTGCAAAATATTACTGATCCAGTGGCTCAAATAAATATGTGCAAATAAATAAATACTCAGCTTTGCCTCGTGCGTCAACCCACCACAGGCATGACGTTATTACATGATAACACACACCCTGTCATGCCTTATTGTATATGCCCTTTCTGAATGTACTATACTTTGATTCAGTTAGTATATGCAATAGCCTTCATGTGAACACTCCGGGCTTCTCTTTGACTCCTGATGTCTATTTGCTTTAGCTATTGTATATTGTTTGAACTGCTTTGGTCTTCTTGATGTGGTGCCTGTGTGCCTAAACTATGTAATCTGTTTATCTACTGCTACCCATGTATCTCTAGTGAATGATTGTTATAACTGTCTTCTCTCCAAGCTATTGTTTTTGGACTTGTTAACTGTGCTGTCTTTGCATTCGTTTCGACGAGGTGCCTTTGTAAATGAGTCTCTGACTCAAAGGTTTGTAAGTCTGATATTTTTTAAATAAATAAATTAATGTTTATGTTTAAGTACATGAAACGCCCTTATCTAGTTAATGCATTCACAGTCATAGTGGCTCTGCCAGAGCTTGTTATTAGTGACATAATGAGGGACTAGAGGGGAAGGTGAGCTTATTCACAGATGACACAAAAATAAGCAATAGGGAAGACACTCCAGGTGGGGTAGAAAAGATGAAGGTGGACCTTAAGGCTCTGGAAAAAGGGTCAGAAACATGGCAACTAAAGTTTAACACAAAAGAATGCAAGGTCATGCACCTAGGAAAGAGCTACTACCTGGGAGTAGTACAACTGGAATCTTCCAAACAGGAAAGGGATCTGGAAATAATTATAATGGATGATCTAATGATGTCCAAACAGTGCAAGAAAGTGGTACTACAGGTGAATGGCATGTTGGGCTGCATAGGCAGGGGGATCGCCAGCAGAAAAGGGAATTCATCCTGCCACTCTATAGATCTCTGGTGAGGCCACACCTGGAGTACAGCATACAATTCTGGAGACCACACCTAAAAAAAATATCTACAGACTGGAGACAGTGCAAAGGAGAACTACAAAAATGATACACGACTTACAGAACAAAAACGATGAAGAGCATCTGCAAAACCTGAACATGTACTCCCTGGAGCAGCAGAGGGAGAGGGGAGACATGATTAAGACCCACAAGTTCCTAAATGGAATAAACAAGGTGCAGGTTCAGGAACTGTTCCAAGTCAGAAAGCTCGCAAGAACGGTTCCACCATCGGATGGCATTCATCCGAGTGCACCCATTATTAGGGAGCCAGGGATTTGAGTTCGATTCCCACATGTAATGTGGGGAGCTAAGCCCCCCATGCCCCCTATATTTACATTCTAACTCCAGGTGGGCAGACCTCGGGGAAGGGGTGGCAAATCAGCAATTTGGCCACACTTGGACCGGTACACAGATGGCTGGAAGGGCACAAGAACTAGGGGGCACAAAATGAAGCTGGAGGGGAGCAAATTCAGAGGCAACACATGCATGTTTTTCTTTACTGAGAGGGTGGTGGATGCATGGAACAGCCTTCCTCAGATATTGGTGGGGACAAAAACAGTGGTAGGCTTCAAGAATGCTTGGGACTGGTACAAAGGCACCAGCATGCTGTCTAGCAGTTAAGGGGTGGGGTAGGCCTATGGGCAGACTAGATGGACTGTCTGGTCTCCTTCTACCATCACTTTCTACATTTCTATGTTTGTATGCTCCCATGGCTACCTGCCTTCCTAATCTATCTCCCTCTACTATCCCTTACCCCCACCCACCTTCATTCATCCTCCCTCATATGCCCTTGCCCTCTTCCTCTTCCTTATCCCCTTCCCTTCCCACTCTCTCCCCCTCACCTTCCTACCTATTTTTTTTCCATCTCCCTCCCCACCTGTTTCCCTATTTCCCCACCCCCCCACCTTAGTCAATGCACCCTGGTCTCCTTCCTAGTCTTTCCTCTAACCTCGAGTTTCTCCACTGCTCCTTTCACTCCCTTACCCCTTACTCAACTGCCCTCTCTCCTCTATGTAACCCAGACCCACTGGACCCCCTTGTTCAACTAGCAGGGCTGCTCCTCTCACACATGGCACCAACGAGAGGGATGGGAGTTGTCACTACAGTTCAGTTTACCAATACTTCTACTTCAGAGCTTGCCATCCTCAGACAGGCAAACCAAGTGTGGCAACTACCTGGCTCACATCTGGGGGGAACATTTTCCATGGCCATCAACCTGGGTCCCTGGGAGAAAAATGTTTGCTCACAATTATGCTAGGCTTGTATTTCTGGTCAGGGGCTCCCAAGTAAATCCAGACACTGTGGAAACAATAACAGTACTGTCCAAACCAAGTTGGGATTCTAGAGTGTAGCTTTTATTCACATACACAGAGAATAATCACAAAGTGAAGATGGACCCCCACAGGACTACTCCCACTGATAATGCAAATTATTAAGGTACAGAGAACACACACAGTGAACCCTCAGGTTCTGAAATGGAAACAGCAAACACACTGTGGTTCTGAATGGAGATTGGCACACATGGTCAGAACTGGAGCACTTCCCTTGACTAGGCACCCTGGGACAGTACTAGGAGACTTTCCCATGTTTCATGAGGAATTACTGGCGGCACCCTCAACCACCAAAGAGCACATACAGGCTCACAGAAAATCCAAACCCATGTCTGGGTAAACTATTTTCTTCAGGCACTGAAAAAAAACAAAGGTGCCCAAACTGTACCCGGAGAGGTAAACAAGGTTACTCCAGATGGGGGTTCTCCCACCTTTTGCTTCCAAATTTATACTCGGCCATTCATCTGGTTAATAACACCCTCACAGAAAACTTGTAGATGTTATCACAAAATGTCTTTCACACTTAACATTCTACATTACACACCTCTGAGGTGTTCTGAAGTTAAAAGTTCTGTAATTGGCAATGTCTCTTCACTAGACCCCAACTTTAGCAGGCACTTTTAAATCAAACATGACTAAAAGTTCTGTACTTGGCAAGTCTCTCTCTGGACCCCATAGTAGGCAAACACTTTTAAACAGTCTTGGTGACAGAGTCCCTTTGTTAGAGAAAAACTCACCGCAGGAATGCAGGTGCCCCAGGGCTTTTCTACACAAAACTCTCAGGTACTCACACAGCAGATGAATCTTTGGCAGCTTCAACAAAGTCCAGGCATGGACCAGGGGATTGCCCCTGAATCCTGGAATCCCCACCCCAACCCCTCCAGAGATGAGGCAATGGAAACCCCTCTTGGGATGGGTTTCCACCACTTCACTCTCTGTCTTCTATGTTCTTCTTCTAGGTGAGAACAAAACTACCCAAATTACAGTGGTAGCTCTGTCAGGAGCTAAAACTAAGTGAGCCCAGACGGGAAGCCTCCTGGGCACTCACCCTGCTGTGACTCCCCTGAACTCTAACTCAACTTTCTATCTCACCTCCCCAGCTAAGCATTCCAATGTGGCTTATGCCAGCTGTGACAATTATAAAGTGACATCATCACCCAGCTCAGCCAAGACTAAAAACAGAGTGGGACACTGTGAAATCCATTTAACTGGCATTTCACTAGCTGCCTCTCCCTGCCTGCCACTGATTTTAAGTGGGATTCTAGTAACCCCTGGGAAACAAGGGGGTTACACCCACCCTCAGCCAGGAAAATGACTGTCCCCAGTCATTGCCTACCTAGCACTAGACCATCCTACCTTATGTGCTACCTATGGAGAGGGGTGATCAGGCCCTCTCCTACCATGTGCCAGGCATAGTCAGGCAACACTTAGGGCCCAGAGGCCATTGGCTGATGCATGAGCCCCTACATTATGATCTTACTATGGAAACCAGTGACCCTAGAAGAACTGTCCAGAGCACAACCCTAATAGACCAGTACTCAAGACCCCTCTGGTCGGTCAGGACCACAGCCTATCTATCCCCTAGCCTCTAGGAAAAACCTATCTCGACCAAAAACAAACCTACCCAAAGGAATCCTCTATCCCTTTCGCACCGTTCCGTAATCCAAACACCCTGAGCTAACATTATACACAATCATTATAATCACTACCCCAACAACTACACCTGTGGAAGAAAAGGCTAACAACACATAAGAACTACACGGTACTTTATAATGACACTACAAAGCACAGGAGGAACTCAGATGAGTCCTCCAATCCTCCTCTTCTTGTCTCTTCTTTCTTCATCAGGATCCACCTGAAAGAAAAAGACAAAACACAACCTAAATTCAAAAGTACAGTATACGACCATAACCCTTTACCATCAAAACACTGAAGAACTCTTAAAAAATATTTTTTTGAAAAAAAGGTAGAAAAGCACAAACCAGTAGAAAATATCAACATTATGAACAATACAATCTTAGGGGATGGAATGTCCAAAATGTCCCAACTAGGACAAACAGTGCCCAAAGGCAAGTGTCCAAGAAAGAGCCCTCTTGGGTAGAGCCTGAGTGAAGCACAGTTCCTACCTGACATACTATAGCCCCAAAGGGAAGAGTCTTTGTGGACAGTTCAACAGTCTGTAGTCTGCCAGGTGTAGGATGTGTATTGCAATGTCGATAAAGTAAGAAAAGTCTGGACTTACCAGTCCCTTGAAGAATGAAAAAATGGAACAGCACCTGGACCTCGAGCTGAAGACTCTCCCTGGCAGCATTTTTCAGATACAGCTGGGCAGAAATCTTCCAGAAATGACAGGATGGATGCCTGGAAACTGCTGGGCTAGTGTCATCTTGAGCTGATGTCATCTAGGAGATGTAACCTTGGAACAGGATAGGAACAGCTGGACTGATGTCATCCAAAATTCCAGGCGATGAATCAGAAAACAGCTGGGTTGATGTCATCTAGGAAGGCCAGGTGATGGAACTGGAAAAGGCACACTGCACTGCTGACAAATCTCGATGCACCTTTGGATCCTAGAATACCAGACTAGCGGAACAACATGGGTACGGCAATGGCTGGATGGCAGCACTGGCTACCACTACTCTGCTTTTCACTTGGTAGGCATGGGCACATTCACAGGATGCTGGTTACATGGATGGTGGTACCACAATGGGTCAGGTGCAAGAATTATTACCCCATCTAGGCGCTCATAATCCACATTATGGAAAGTCTCATTTCCCATATCATCCACAAAATGTACAGTTTCTATGTACAGTGTCCTGTCCATCTTCAAAACGTGAGTTTGCCTCGTATCACTTTGTCTCTGAGTTGCACCTGGATGCAGGTCTTTGTTGCCTCTTCCACTAGCCAGGCTCTTCTGTTTTTCTTAATCTTCTCCCAGACTCTCTGAGGAAAGGTAGGAAAGGACATTCCATAGATCTCATCTGCTTTCCTACGAACCAGTCTTTCCTCCTTACTACTCTTCATCAATCTGCAACCCCTGGCCTGGCTTAGGGTGGCCAGTCCTGGTTCTGCCAGTTATAGCATACTCAGAAGCTATAGGGAGAACTTGTCCCTGAACCCCTCCTTCTGGGGGCAGGGCTGTGGAATCACCAACTTCTTCTTCTTCTGGTTCCTCTGGAGGCAAGAGCCTGAGGCTGTGGACTAGAACCTTCAACGAAGAAGACATAGCTCCCCTCCTCCTCCTCCTCTCCTCACTTAGGGACCTGGGCCCAGAGCGAGCAGTCGCCCTCACTCCCTGAAATAGTCCACTCTTCACTGGGCATGGAGGTAGATACCTCCCAATCTAGGGTGCCTCGAACCTCATCTTCTCAATGAGGTTAGGACTAGGACCCTCTCCATGGATCCACTGGATTCTCCCTCTGCACTGTCCATCTGTGATCCAGGAGTGGAGACATCACAAAGGACTCTTGCTCTGCCAGTACATCTACACCCTCTTCCTTGTGCCACACTCTGCTGGGCCTCCCCCAACAGGTTCAACCTGGTGTTGTGTCTGCTACTTGCAGGATCTTGAAGCTTTGTCTACATGGGAGCCAAAACCAATCTTCAGGTGCGCAAGATAGACCTGCTTCTCTACACACTAAATAAGTGAGGAATCATGAAAACATCCCCTCCCAGCATTGTGAGCACATTAAGTCACTTACTCATAGGGTATTCCGGGAACGCACAACATGAGGCAAACTTCCCAATTATAAAACATTTCTCTATTTCTTTCAGCTTGGTAACCACTTAAACTATCATAGCCCAGGCATGATCCAAGTAGTGGGATGGTCCCGAAGCCATGACTGTAGAAAAACACATGAAAGTTCAGTTCATAGGAATCATAGGAAGGATACTGAGCCAAATGGACTTTCGTCCTATATGCTTGCCATTTCTCCTAATTTCTAATCTGATTCATATGCCTGTCCCATTTAGATTTAAACTCAGTAATTGACTGACTAGCCACAACCTCCAACGGTAATCTGTTCCAATCATACACTATCCTTTGATTAAACCACACGTGTCGTATACCTTCTTCCTTTTTGATGTTATTAGCTGCATTGGGTGAGACCTTGTAATATACATACTATTTAATTAATCTAAACCAGTAGTATATCCCAAAGATCATCACTTTGCCAAGCCATGTACACTAAGCACATATCACCTAACTTCTTCGCTCCTCCAAAGAATACATATTCAACTCCATCAATCTGTTTCATAATTTTTCCCTACCATATTGTGGATAGCTTTTGTGTGCTCTTTTCTGGACCCACACAACAACATTGAGTCCTGCTTTTAAAGGGTGACCACACCTGTCGCCCCATACTCCATGATAAGCCTCACCAAAGATATATACAGAGGCATAATAACAGTCCTACTTCTGGATGACATATGCCTCAGTATACAATTTAAAATTCTACTTCCTTTTTGGGCTATATTTTGACAATGTGGTGAGAAGGACATATACATGGATACTGTTATGCCCAGATCTCTTTCCTCGGCTGTTATTTTTAGTGGTGTATTTCCTAACTTATAAGATAATTTAGGATTTCTGTTGCCCAGATGCATAATGAAACATTTATTTTTATTTAGTGTCAATTTGAATTTATTGACCATATGGCCCATATTATCAATTGTGTCTTATAGATTTGATGTATTTAGTCTAATATTTACTTCGCACCAATCCTACAGTCATCAGAAACTTTTGTATCCATACAGATTTTTGTTTTTATTTGAAGTGATGATACATAAGATTAAATAAACAAAGGCCCAGGACTGATCCCTGGGGAACCCCACTAGTCACACCCAAACTATCGGACTGTTCCCCTAATGCTCACACATGGATTTCTATCGTTAACCAGTTTTGAAACCCAGTTTGTAATATAAGGGTTTATAATCAGATTTCTCATTTGTTGTAATAATTCAGGTGAGGGAGCTTGTCAAAGGCCTTCGAGAAATCTAGAAACAGCACATCAACAGGGATTCCTTATCCAATCTATCTATAACATGGTTATAGAAGGCCAACATATTCATCTGACACGACCTACCCTTAACAAAACCATGCTGAAATTTATCTGTGAGATGATTTGTTTCTAAATATTCATTTATTCTATCCTTTAATACTCCTTCCAAGATCTTAGAGGGTATAGCAGTAAGGCTAATAGGTCTGTAGTTAGCAGGATCCATCTTGTTTCCCTTTTTATAGATTGGGACAACAATCGCCAATCTCCAGCAATTAATCACCTCACCTGTATCTAATGACTTCTGGAAAATGTATTTTAATGGGGGAGCTATTGTCTCTGCCAACTCCTTAAGTACTCTTGGATGAAACCCATCAGGACCCAGGGATTTAGTAGGATCTAATTTAGCCAGTCGTTCTTTAATTTCTGTATGAGTTATTAATATTCTTTCTTTTGGATCTGGATCACATCTTATTATAGGATATGAAACTTTATCTTTAGTGAAAACAGTTGAAAAATATTTGTTTGCAATGTCTGCCATTCCTTTGTTATCTGATGTACTATCACCATTTATTTTCCTTAATGGACCTATAGTATTTAAATTCCCTTTTACATTATTAATGTAAGCATAGAAGGCCTTAGGATTTCCTTCCACCCTATTAACTAGGTTTAGTTCATAGTCAATTTTAGCCTTCCTAATTTGTTTTTTGATATAGTTTGTTAATTGTGTATACTGGTTTCTAATTTTGTTTGATCTATTTGTTTTCCACTTTTTATAAAGTTTATGTTTCTTGTTTACTAATGATCTAATTTTATGAGTCCACCACTGTACTTTTTTATTTCTCCCAGTATACTTTTGTTTTGTAGGAATATTTTCCATTTCTTGCTGTTTTATTTTTGAGGAAAAAATTTCCCATACTTCTTTCAATGTCTCTATCGTCAGACTCTTTCTCTCCACTGCCATTTTGAAGGGTTGGCATTCATCTTTACAAAATTTGCTTTTCCAAGATCATAAGTAATGGTTTTACCCCATTGATTTATTACTGGTTCGGCTAGTTTAAATTCCACTTTAGAGTGGTCGCTTGTTCCTAAAGCTGCAGTAGTCTTACACTCACTCAGAGTGTCTCCCATATTTGTTAAAACTATATCCAGTATATGTTTTCCCTGGTCTGATCTGTCACACACTGGACTAACCCAATTTGATCACATGCAATTTGAAATTCTTTCTCAAATGGTGTTACTGCAAAAGATGTTCCCCAATTAATTCCAGGTAGATTTAAATCCCCTAGAATTAATAGTCTATCTGTTGGGTTTAAGGTCAACATGTGATCAATCAAACTTTTATTATATTGTGAAGTTGATGATGGAGCTCTGTAAATAAGTCCCAAAATTATTTTTGGGGCGTGTGTCGGTAGTAATTTGATCCATACTTGATCCATCGTGTCCAAGGAGGATATCACTTCTTCTGAATTTATACTATCTATTATATATAAAGCCACCCCTCCCCCTTTTCTATATGTTCTGGACTTTTTATATAAAGTGTAACCACCGAGAGCCTGACCCCAATCATCGTTTACATCCCACCACGTTTCTGTCACAGCAGCTATATGTATATTATTAGTCATCAAAATATTTCTAAATTCCCCCATTTTATTTTTTAAGCTCCTAGCATTAACCAACATACAATTCCAGGAATCAGATTATCATTTTTATTAATATTTTTAACTCTATATATGTTTGTGTTGTCGTATCCCCCATCCCCCCTTTCATTTAGTTTAAATCAGTCCTTGTGACTTCTTTAAATCTCTTAAATAGATATCTAATCTCCACCCTCTTCAGGTGTAATCCATCGTGCTTAAACAAACTTGGATTATTAAATGCTGACGAGTTATCCAAAATTCTACCCTTCTTTCTGCACAAATCTTCAACCATCTGTTTAAGGTATTGATTTTGGAAGTTTTAGCTAAATGATAACCAAAACTGGTAATATACTAGATATTATTACGGTCACTCTTTTGTTTTATTTTCAGTAAAATGTTCTGAAAATCTGAAAAAATATCCTGTAAGTTTCGATTAGGAATGTCGTTTATTCCTACATGCAATAGAACCAAGGGATTTGTAGTATTTTCCATAAGTCCATCCAGAAGTATATGTATGTCCTGTATCTTGACTCCTGGCAACATACTCACTGTAGTAGTTTCATTTCTTCCTCTACATAACATAGAATCCATTCCTCTTATCAAGGAGTCCCCTATTACTAGCAGATCCCTATTTGGATGCCTTGTTTCTCTATTTTCCTGAATTTGTATTTGTGGATTTTGATCATGGGTATCATCAGTTTTAGATTCTCCGGAATCCACAGTTTGTAAAGGTGTGAACCGATTCTGGCATGTAATAGGTGCACTATTATAAATTTGTTCCCTTCTTTTTAGTTTTAATTTTAGGTACCTTAGCCCATTCTTCTGTTACCTGTTCTGAGCCTACATTTGTTTTTTTGTTGCCCCACATCATTTAAAGAGTTCTTTTGCTGTTCTTACTTTCCTATTTTAGATACCATAGAATCAATAAATGTTTCCAGACTAACAATCTCTTCGTTTTCTGATTTAGTTTCTAACAGACGTGTAATTTCCTCTTTCAGCATTTCCACCAATTTACATTTATCACATATAAATATATCTGTTTGTATTCCTGTCATGAACATTTGACACTCAGAACAAATTTTAAAAGGGCCTTCCATTTCAATATAATGATTGTTTGTAGTACAGTATTTACTTATGAGCTATATGTATGCCCCAACTCCCAGCCGCCCCAGCGGACACAGCAGACATGCGTGTCTCTGCACGCATCTATGTGCGCGGCCCCACACACACTCACCCCGCTTGCTACAGCGGGCTTTTATAGTGTAAAGTCCCCGGAAGTAGTGACGTGCCTCCCAACAGAATCACTCACAGCAAGCAGAGTTTAATAATGTTTAAAAACACACACATGGGGTCTTGTGGTGACAGAACCCTACAATTAAATATAGCCCAGTTCCATAAACAAGAACGTTTAGTTTAAAAGGTTCTCCCCACAGGCTGAGTAGTGGTGCAAAGCTGTTAGCCCCTTGTTCAATCTCCACAATAATGCAATCCCTCGCCCCGCTCTCTACAATGGGCTTTTATAGTGTAAAGTCCCCAGAAGTAGTGACGTGCCTCCCAACAGAATCACTCACAGCAAGCAGAGATTAATAATGTTTAAAAACACACACAAGCCCCACTCATACGTGGGGTCTTGTGGTGACAGAAACCCACAATTAAATATAGCTCAGTTCCATAAACAAGAACGTTTAGTTTAAAAGGTTTTCCCCACAGGCTGAGTAGTGGTGCAAAGCTGTTAGCCCCTTGTTCAATCTCCACAATAATGCAATTTACTGTTATTACTGTTATTATAATGTTATTACTGAGTTTACTTTACTTTGCACAGTCTCACAAAATGGCTCCCTGCTGCTGTGTTTACATTACTGCCCTACCCTGTAATGGCGGCAGCAGCACTCCTGATGCATCAACAATCTGAATCTAACTCAAGCCACTGCACATCTGATTTACTACGTACTGATACATTTTACTCAAACTGCTCAGACTGCACTGCTTTTCTTCCTCAGCACATCTATGTGATTTTCTAGAATTTACTTTAGCTTTCAATCAGTTTTGCTTGCTGAAAGTCACTAAAGCCGCAGTATTTCTTGAACAGGATTGCCTGTTTGTTGCAGCCTCTCATACAACTCACAGTCTCTCTGTTTGCTCAGAAAATTACACTGTTGCTGAATCTATAACACAAGCTCACAGTCTAGTGCTCAGAATTCTTGCTTGCGTTTGATTACTTTACACAGTCCTTCTTTGTAAAAACAATCATGTTGTTTACACACAGATCCAGCTGGCTTTTGAAAAATCACACACGGTTTGAGCTCAGTTTTGCTGAATGGTACTCACTGAATTAGTAGCTGGCTTTTCAATGGAAATTCTAGGCCTACAGCTGATCCTGGAAGGCCTCTGCGTTGAAATGGGCTGGCGATCCCTCCGATTGTCCCTACGAACACCATGCTTTCTCCCCAGTTGATCAGAATATGGGTTGAGCCTGATTTAGCACAGAAAACTCTGTTGTTTTATATTTTAGAACGTTTATAGTCACTGCGACAATCCTCCTGGCTAGCCAGCACGTGGAAACTTGCATTCTCCCTCTCGAACACTGGGCAGCACTCTGAAGCTGGCTTGTGGGTGGGACTGATTGCAGCCTTACTAATCACTCAACACATGCAAATGAGCCTCTCTCTCCTCATGCTCTTCTCCTTCCACGGCAATCATCGAGCAGGCAAAATTTAGACTGCAAAACAACTTTTTTTTTCAACTCTAACTTCACAGCACGAGCACCATTTTGAACCATTTTTCATGGCAATTCTCTATCGACTCCCCCAGTTCACAAAGCACACATTTGAAACTTTCAGGGCACAATTGTCTCTTTGTTTCCCACATTTCATAATACTGTTTCCTGTCACAACTTGAAAATTAAAGCTGGCAAACATTCTGTTTTTGATGCAGGATAAGGGGCACACACAATCTGACTTTACAGCTTCTTGGTAAACGTTGGCACAATCACAGTAGCACATGAACAGCAGGCACACAGTGGCACGTATGGATGGCACTACACTGGGCAAACTCCTTATGCACAAAGCTTCTGATTTTGGGCTACCAACTGCCAGACAGACAAAACGCTAGCAATAATCTGAGCAAACATCTCTCATTTTCTCCCAAATTTCAAACACATCCCAGTGGTGCCTCCATTTTGTAACCCACCCCCATTGACCCCCCTTGTTCAACTAGCAGGGCTGCTCCTCTCACACATGGCACCAATGAGAGGGATGGGGGTTGTCCCTACAGTTCAGTTTACCAATACTTCTACTTCAGATCTTGCCATCCTCAGACAGGCAATCCAAGTGTGGCAACTACCTGGCTTACATCTGGGGGGACCATTTACCATGGCCATCAACCTGGGTCCCTGGGAGAAAAACGTTTGCTCACAATTATGCTAGATTTGTACTTATGGCTGGGGCACCCAAGTAAATCCAGACACAGTGGAAGCTGTCCAAACCAGGTTGGGATTCTAGAGTGTGGCTTTTATTCACATACACAGAGATTAATCAAAAAGCAAAGATGGACCCCCACAGGGCTACTCCCACTGGTAATGCAGATTACTGAGGTACAGAGAACACATACAGTAAACCTTCAGGTTCTGAAATGGAAACAGTGAACACTCTCTGGTTCTGAATGGAGATTGGCACACACGGCCAGAACTGGTACACTTCCCTTGACTAGGCACCCTCGACCAGTACTAGGAGATTTTCCTATATTTCATGAGGAATTACTGGTGGCACCCTTGACCACCAAAGAGCACATACAAGCTCACAGAAAACCCAAACCCACGTCTGGGTAAACTATTTTCTTCAGGCACTGGCCAAATGCACTGAAAGAAAACAAAGGTGCCAAACTGAACCCGGAGAGGTAAACATGATTACTCCAGATGGAGGGTCTCCTACCTTTTGCTTCCAAATTTATACTCAGCCATTCACCTGGTTAATAACACCCTCACAGAAAACTTGTAGATGCTATCTGAAAATGTCTTTCACATTTAACATACTGCATTATACACCTCTGAGGTGTCCTGATGTTAAATGTTCTGTAATTGCCAATATCTCTTAATTAGACCCCAACTTTAGCAGGCACTTTTAAATCAGACATGACTAAAAGTTCCATATTTGGCAAGTCTCTCTCTGGACCCCATAGTAGGCAGACACTTTTAAACAGAAAACAGTCTTGGTGACAGAATCCCTTTGTCAGAGAAAAACTCACCACAGAAATGCAGGTGCCCCAGGGCTTTTCCACACAAAAGTCTTAGGTACTCACAGAGCAGATGAATCTCAGGCAACTTCAACACAGTCCAGGCATGGACTAGGGGATTGTCCCTGAATCCTGGAATCCCCCCATCCCTCCAGGGATGAGGCACTGGAAAACCCTCTTGGAACAGTTTCCACCACTTCACTCTCTGTCTTCTACGTTCTTCTTCAAGGGTAAGAACAAACTACCCAAACTACAGTGGTAGCTCTCTGTCAGAGCTAAAAACTGAGGAGCTGCCTAGACTGAAGCCTCCTCCTGGCACTCCACTCTACAGACTACTGAACTCTAACTCAGCATTCTATCTCACTCTCCCCAGCTAGCATTCCAATGTGGCTTATGCTGCTGTGACAATTATAAAGTGACATCATCACTCCAGCTCAGCTGAGACTGAAAAACAGAGTGGGACACTGTGAAATCCATTTAACTGGCATTTCACTAGCTGCCTCTCCCTGCCTGCCACTGATTCTAAGTGGAATTCTAGTAACCCCTGGGAAACAAGAGAGTTACATCTAGGCTACAAAAAGCATAAGACACCTTCTTTCTTCACCCACTCCCTTATCCTCCTACTCCTGGCTGGTGTTGGTGAAACAGGAAGTTGTTGTCCCTCTGTACAGACAGCTGGTAAGACCATATCTGGAGTACTGTGCACAGTTCTCGAGACCCCATCTCCACACAGACATAGACTGGGTGGAGGCTGTCCAGAGGAGAGCAATCAATGTGGTGCAGTGTCCACACCAGAAGACATATGAAGAAAGACTAAAGAAGCTTAAGATGTACAGCCTGAAGGAAAGGAGGGAGAGGGGAGACATGATAGAAACTTTCAAATACCTCAAGGGAATCAACAAAGTCCAAGAGGGTAGCATCTTTCAGAAAAAGAGATATGCAAGAACAAGGTGGCACAATTTGAAGCTAGAGGGGGGATGGCTCAGAGTTAATGTAAGGAAGTATTTCTTCACAGAGAGGGTTGTAGATGCATGGAACAGCCTTCCTGAGGAGGTCATAGAGTCAAAAACAGTGGGGGAATTTAAGAATGCATGGGACAGAGATAAGGCAATTCTGGAGTGAGGTAGGAGGAAGTAGGCTGTTGGTTAAGTAGGATCTGCAGCTTAATAGAAACATAGAAGCTGATGGCAGATAAGGACCGCAAGGCCCATCCAGTCTGCCCATTTCTTTTTCTACCTTATAAATGTGCCATTGGCCTTTGCTCTGTCAGTGGCCTATCTATTCATAGTCATTTGTATTACTCCCTTATGCCTATCCCATGCCTGTTTGAAGCCCTGTACTGTATTCAGCATCACCACTTCGTGAGCAAGGCCATTCCATGCATCCACCACCCTTTCTGTGAAAAAGAATTTCCTCACATTCCCCCTTAATCAGCCCCCCTCTAATCTCATGCTGTGTCCTCTTGTCCTGCTATTTTTCTTATATTTAAACATGTTAGACTCTTTCACCTTGTTAATGCCCTTAAGGTGTTTGAATGCCTTGATCACCTCTCTCCCTCCTTTGCTCAAGGGTATACATATTGAGCTCTGTTAATCTGTCCTCATATGTCTTCTGATGCAGTCCCTGCACCATTTTGGTTGCCCTTCTCTGGACTGCCTCAATTTGGTTAATGTCCTTGTGGAAGGTGTGGCCTCCAATACTGCACAGTACTCCAGATGGGGGCCTAACCAGTGTCTTGTAAGAGGGATTATTACCTCCCTCTTATGACTTGTGATACCCCTACTAATATACCCTAACACCCCCTATCCTTACCTACTGCTTTAGAGGTCTGCTTGGATGATTTCAGGTCATCAGTGATGATGATGCCCAAGTCTCTTTCTTCTTTTGTGACTGCTAGCAACTCCCCTCCTGGCCTATAGATGGCTTCAGGGTTTCTCTTCCCTATGTGCATGATTTTGCACTTCTTTGCATTAAATCCCAGTTGCCACTCTTCTGACCATTTTGCTAGTTTATCCAGATCTCTTCTCATTCTGCCCACCCCATCTGGATCATCTACTCTGTTGCAGATCTTGGTGTCATCTGCAAACAGACAAGCCTTGCCCTCTAGTCCATCTGCAAGGTCACTAATGAAGATGTTGAAGAGGACTGACCCCAGAACTGATCCCTGAGGTACCCCACTTGTGACTTGCATCTCTTCTGACTGTATACCATTTACCACCACTCTCTGTTTTCTGCCTGTCAACCAGTTTGCCACCCAGTTGACCAACTTCTGACCCACCCAGAGCCTACCCAGCTTATTTATCAATCTTCTATGTGGAACAGTGTCAAAAGCTTTGCTGAAGTCAAGGTAGGCTACATCAACTGCTCCCCTTTGGTCCACCACTCTGGTTACCCAGTCAAAGAAATCTATGAGATTAGTTTGACAGGACCTTCCTTTTGTAAACCCATGCTGTCTTGGATCCTGTGCCCCTATGGATTCCAGGTGTTGCACTATCCTTCCCTTAAAGAGTGCCTCCATAATCTTGCCCACTACTGAGGTAAGACTGACTGGTCTGTAGTTCCCCGCCTCCTCCCTGCTACCAGCTTATCAGTTAGGTAGGGAAATGGGCAGACTAGGTGGGGTCAAGCAGTCCTTATCTGCCATCAGATTCTATGTTTCTATAATGTGGAACCAAATCCTGGTCCCTCACACACCCATCGCTCTCTATGCCTTAAAGTCAAGGTCTTAGCTTCTTCCACTTCAGTGCATGAAGCCTCCACCCAAAGATTGATTCCTTCAAGATATGGGCCTCATAGCATGCCCCAGACATCCTATGTATATCTGAAGTCTGGCTCTCCTCTAGAGTTCCTGATTCTCACATCACCCTCCCCGAAATTCCATTTTTCTGCCAGGACTGATTTCATCTGACATAACATTTCCTGCTCGATCTCCTCAAAGAGGCCCTCCTCTCCTCCCACGGGCTCCTTTTGCTTAAACTTTCCCTCCCCTCCACCCTCCCAATCTCTGTCATGTCCTCTAGGCCTCCCTTAAGATCACTCCCTCCTCTCTCTTTAACTCCATCTCCTCACTTGTCTCCCTCTCTGCCTCTGATGAATTTATCCTACTCGGTAATTTCAACTTGAACTGGCTCTCCTCTGCCTCTAAGCCTATCCTACACTCTGTCAAATCCTTGAATCTTACCCAGTTAATCTCTGAACCCACTCCTCAAATCACTCCCTCATGGACTGGGTACTGTGCTCTCACCCCCATCACATCTCAGCTGCAGGCATGCTCCCAAGTGTGTTCAGTGATCACTGCCCTACCTATTGTATTAGGAAAACCCACCCCCTCAAGCTACCCTAAAATACATCTGGTACAGGCCCCTCAGGTCACTTTACACAGATGCCCTTTCAAGCGACCTGGCCTCTGCTGACTGGTCTCCTGTCTACTTTGCACAAAACATGGACACGGCCCTCTCACACTTCACTGCCATCCTCACTTGCTCTTGCAACACCCACACACCCCCCTCAAAAGATCCAGAATCAAATCCCACTCCTTAAATCACTCTCTCATGGACTGAGTGCATTTTTTAAATGTGGTTATTTTAATGCTTGGTAATGAAAGGGAATATTCTTTGGGCCTCTCAGAAAAGGTTTTGATGACTGACTTAAATAACTTTGTTTAATAGTTGTCTAGGGCTTTATCCATTATAATTAATGAGCTAGTAAAATGTCTGTTTCTTTATCACCTTCTTATAGACCACTTGGAAGTGTAGTAATTTGGGTGGAGCCAAGAAGGTCTAGTTTTTGAAATTATAAATTGTACTGATGTAACCCATAGGTGGCACTATCTCACAGGATACTACCCCTGCCTGCGTGACTAGGCGCAGGTTGAGGGGCCTGAGTTCTGTGAACGGGTACCTCCACCCGGAGGACAGGGGTTAATGGTAGCATAGCTGCTCTGGGTACAGCCCTCTGGGACCCTGGCACCCCCCATTAACCCCTCTTGTGGCCTATACTGCTCTGCAATTAGACAGTTACAATGAACACCAGAATGCAATGTTATATCCACACTTGGTACACTTACCACCATGGCTGGATCAGCTACACTGGCTCTGGAGACCCCCCTGCAAAACAAGACCTGCAATGGAGAAATGCAATAGCAACACAGTATCCCCACCACGAAGGTACACAATAGCCAGTGTAAATGCAAAAAGACTTAGATCTGATTTATTGGGGGATGTGAACAAGTGAGGGGCAGTAATCTGGTGTTTGATTCTGGATCTGATTTAATAAGGCTAAGCATGCATACCTCTAAGAATCCCTCTAACACAGTCCCACACACTCTGGGTACCCAGCTGGTCTGCAGGCTAGCCAGAAGCGTTGCCTGGGGTAGGCCGGCATTGCAGCTGTTGTTGGAGCCCTTAGAAAGGAAAAACACAACATGCACTTTAAACCACAATTTGTATTCCAGAGCTGGATGGCTCAGTTTTTAATGAGTAACCAAAACAATTAAATCAGATGACACACTTTGATTTGAGCTCTGTTGCAAGGCACTACCCTGATGTTTACTCACGCTACCCAGTCCAGGAGGCAGGATGAATGAAATGAAGACCTCAGGATGATTGACTGCTGTGCCAGGAGAAACAGGGCCCACACGACACACCGTGGTGGTCGATTTTGGTGTTGAGCAGGAAGCCAAATCCCCCAGGCGGTTTTGTAGTTGGATGATTCTCTGCAGCGTGAATGGCAATCTAGGCTGAGATGGTGAGGCCCAGACCAGGTGAACAGTTTAAATTCAGTCCAGTAAAGTGCTGGATACAGCTTCCAGCTAGCGTGACACATTCAAACAATGTGGGGAACCAAATCGTGACCCACACTGCACATTCAGCACAATTATAGTAAAGGATGGGCAAATAGCACAGTTTGGATGATAGTCCAGTTGCAATCAACAGTGTCTCTGCGCAAACCTAACACTCTGCGGTTGTCTCAAGTCCTGACAGGCCGATCGCACAGAGGCAAATCTTCGTTCCACACCAGGTGAATATCACTTTGTCACAATTCAGGATTCCGGTCACAATCACAGCAAATTCGGATAAAGTCTGAGATATTATTGCAGATTTCTTCACTCAAGAAGATGGTAGCAGGCAGGCCAGACACAGCCTTCCTGCTGATTACACCGCACTACTACGTAGGAGTGGCTGCTCAAATTACTCAAGCTGTTCACTCTCTCAACTCCAGCTACACACTGACTCACTGCTGCAGGCAGCTCTGGGACTTCCCAGTGATCTAAAAGGTTCTGTTGGTTGATCCCTTTGTCTGTCACAGCAAGGGCTCCCCCTCCAGGTCCATTTTGGTGTCAAACAGTAAAAATTACAATTACTACAGAAATTCACTCCCACTAGACCCCTGGGGACAGTCTCCATTTTAGGGTCCCCAAACATACTGATTGCTCCAAACTGGCAGCCTAGAATCAAGATGGTGGTGATTAGCAGAAAGTACATGCTGCAAAGGAAGGCAGGTTAGACAAACTATGGTATTATTATGAACATACGAACATACGAAATTTTCCAGCAGATAAAGGCCTAGAGGTCTATCAAGCCTGCTCGAATGTGCAGCTAGCACCCCTTATTCTGCAGCTACCCCTCCCGTCTACCCTTCCCCTTCATTAACCCTCCCCCTTGTCCTGTCCCATCCTCATTTGAAGCAGTCCACTGTTCTACTGCATACCACTTCAGCAGGTAACGCATTCCACCCAGCCACCACCCTCTCTGTAAAAAAGTGTCTCCTCATCTCCCTCCTGAACCTTCCTCGCTCCAGTCTCATATCATGGCCCCTGGTGGCCCTTCCCTCCCTTACTTTGAACAGCCCCTCTGTACCTGTCTTGTTTATTCCTTTCATGTATTTAAAGGTTTCAATCATGTCACCCCTGTCTCTCCTCTCCTCCAGTGAGTACATGTTCAACTCCTTCAACCTCCTCTCGTATGATAAGTCCCCCAGCCCCTTGATCATCTTTGTCGCTCTGCACACCTCCCAGTAACTTAATGTCCCTCTTCAGATACGGGATGCCAGTACTGCACGAGTACTCCAGGTGTGGTCTAACTCCATGACCTCATACAGTGGCAGAATTGTATATCCTCCTCCTCGAGGATATACCTCTTGCAATACAACACAGCATTTTGTTGGTCTTGCAGTTGCCTTCCTACATTGAACGGATTGTTCATTGACCCTGAAATGAGCACACCCAGATCCTTCTCCTCCTCTGTCTGGGCTAGCTGCACTCCTAGCTGGTAACTCCTCCTCGGGTTCTTCATCCTAAAATGCAGCACCTTGCACTTTTTGGCATTAAAGCCCAGCTGCCAGGTGTCTGACCAGGTTTCAAGCTTTGCCAGATCATCCTGCAACCCCTGCCAACCCCCTAGGTCATCCACCACCGTACCTACCTTGGTATCATCAGCAAACAGACTGATCTTGCTCTATTATTATTATTAAAGCAGATAATCAGCAGACAATCACAGATCCTTGTAAAGCTCCCTCTGCACAATTAGCGATGGCAGAATGAAGCAGCTGTTTTGCAGCCCAGGCAGGATTCAAGCCTAAAACTACTCAGCCCCCACCCAGATTAATTATATAGTACGAAATGACAGCTCTTAAAGAGACAGACATGGAGGCTAATAGGGCACTCACATGCAGGCACTTTTAAACAGCTAGAACACAGAACACCTACCTGGCAGTGGGCATTAGGCATGCCCAGGAAGATAATTTAGGAACCCCCATTTGTGGGGGGGGGGGTTACACCAAGATATCAGAATTTTCTTTTCAGCAAAATTTGCTTTAGCACGGAGAGTTTAGTCATAATCTTCTGGAGCTGCAATGATGTTGCGCTGATTTGAATAACCAGATTGAATTGGAATCCAACAGCTTGATATTTGACTGTAGGTAAGCAAGAGGAAGTATTCTATTTCTCTTGTGATAAAAACCTTATTTAGTGATTTTATAGAAAGGGATTAATTCACTCTCTATAAAACCATTTGCCAAACAAGCTCCTTCCTTAAACACGTCAATGCTCTTTTTTCAGCCTTGTTTAATGATCTGATTATTTCAAATTGCAGTTTAACAAAATAAAAAAGTATAGCTTAAAATGTCTTTATAATTAAAAGAAAATTTTGATTGTTAATACCTATGAACTAAGAGAAAATGTTTAATCTTTACTTTTGCTTGCTTCTCAATTGAGAAAGTCATCAATTTTCACTTTTAGTATTAGTGGTATCAGCAGCTTCAATTAAACAAGACATGTCATTATGTGTTTCCATGTCTTAAGCTTCATTTGAGCCAACATTGGAAGAAAGGCAGCATTTTCCATGGAAAAAGATGCCCCAGGACAAGGGGTCACGCTATGAAACTGGGGGGCGGGGGGTAGGAGACTCAGAGGAGATGTGAAGAAATAATTCTTCACGCGGGGGAGAGTGGTGGACAGCAGAGGCAGTGGTTGCTAAATTGGTAACAGGATTTAAGCACGCATGAGATAGACACAAGGGAATATTAGAAGTAAGGCGGGAGGGGGAGACCGGCGAGCGAGTAGAGTCTGCAGTGGCACAGTAGGTAGGGAATATCGGGCAGACTACAGTAGGTGGGCCAAGAGGTCCTTCTCTGCCAACAACTTCTATGTTTCTATGTTACCACCACCCCTGGATTACACCTGACCTCACTGAACTTTGCAAATCCAGGGATCTTGCATGGGCCTGCTTTAAGTCTCCCACTCTTATTCTGACCACCAACACTACAAGTCCCTTAGAAACTCCTGTACAAAGGCTATCTGAGCCACCAAGGCCCATTACTTAAAATCCAGCCTACAACCCAACCTAAACTCTCCCTCCAACTTCTGGAAAGTAATCCACTCCCTTTTCGTCCTCCCACTCCAAGTAGATGGCTTACTGGTCTCTGACCATCTTGCTGTTGCCTGTCTTCTTAACAAGTTCTTCACAACCTGTGTAGTTCCCTGCCAGTACTGAAACACTCCCCCCACCCCACACCCCTACCATCCTTGTCTGTTGGTTTTCATGGAAACATAGAATTTGACAGTAGATAAGGGCTGCTTGGTCCACCCAGTCTGCCCATTCCCCTACCTAATGGATAAGCTGCAGATCCTAGCTAACCAACAGCCTGCTTCTTCCTACCCCCACCCCCTAGAATTGCCTTATGTCTGTCCCATGCATTCTTGAATTCCACCACTGTTTTTTACTCCACAACCTCCTCAGGAAGGCTGTTCCATGCATCCACAACCCTCTCCGTGAAAAAATACTTCCTCACATTACCTCTGAGCCGTCCCTCTAGCTTCAAATTGCTCTTGTTCTTACACAACTCTTTTTCTGAAAGATGCTACCCTCTTGGACTTTGTTGATCCTTGAGGTACTTGAAAGTTTCTATTATGTTCCCTCTCCTCCTTTCCTCAAGGGTATACATATTAAGCTCCTTTAGTCTCTCTCTTCGTATGTCTTCTCGTGCAGACCCTCCACCATTTTAGTTGCCCTCCTCTGGACAGCCTCCATCCTGTCTATGTCTTTGCGGAGACTGGGTCTCCAGAACTGCACGCAGTACTTCAGATGGGGTCTCACCAGCTGTCTGTACAGAGGGATAACAACTTCCTGTTTTCTACTGGTGAGTCCTCTCCCTATGCATCCCAGTATCCCACCAGCCCTACTTACTGCCCTCTCACATTGTTTGCTCACCTTTAGGTCCTCTGATATGACTACCCCCTGGTCCCTTTCCATTTTTGTTGTTGTTAGTATCTCATCCCCCACTGTGTACTCTTCCCCTGGGTTTTTGTTTCCCAGGTGCATTACTTTGCACTTCTTAGCATTGAATCTAAGCTGCCATACATTTGACCATTCCTCTAACCTTGCCAAGTCCCTTCTCATCCTTTCCACCCCACCGTGTGTATCAACTCTGTTGCAGATCTTTGTGTCGTCTGCAAAGAGACATACTTTTCCTTCCAATCCCTCTGCAATGTCGCTTATAGAGACATTAAAGAGGACCAGTCCTAGTACTGAACCCTGCAGTACCCCACTAGTAACCCCCCTTTCTTCAGAGTGGACTCCATTTACTATTACCCTCTGTGTCCTATTCTCCAGCCAATTCTTTACCCAGGCTATCATCTTGGGACCCACTCCCAGGCTGGCTAACTTGTGTATTAATCTTTTGTGTGGGACTGTGTCAAATTCCTTGCTAAAGTCTAGGTAGGCCATGTCTATAGCCCCTCCCTGATCTACTACTTTGGCCACCCAGTCAAAGAAATCTATTAGATTCGTCTGACATGACCTTTGCGCTGTGAATCCATGCTGCCTTGGGTCCTGCACTCCTCTGGCCTCTAGGTACTCAACAGTTCTTTCCTTCAGAAGTGATTCCATCATTTTTCCAATCACTGAGATTAAACTAACAGGTCTCTAGTTTCCTGCTTCTGCCCTACTCCCACTTTTGTGAAATGGAATCACATCTGCCCTCCTCCATTCTTCAGGTACCAACCCATCCTCCCATGATCTATTAAAGAGGGTAGTCAGTGGTGTTACTAGTTCTACCCTTAGTTCTTTTAGAATTCTGGGATGAATCCCATCAGACCCCATTGCTTTGTCCACCTTCAGTTTTAAGAATTCCTTCAGAACTCTTTCTTCTGTGAAAGGGCTAGTATCAACCCCATATCCAGCGTGTTTCTATTGTTTGGTTTAGGTGCCAGCCCCTCTTCATTTGTGAATACTGAGCAAAAGTATTTGTTTAGTTTCTGACTTTTCACAGTCACCCTCTGCTCACCCCTCTCCCCTTTATTAAGCCTCACTGTCCCTCCCTTGGTCTTCTTTCGCTCCCTGATGTACCTATAAAAGGTTTTAACCCCCATCTTAACTGAGTTGGCAATATTTTCCTCGGTTTGGACCTTTGCTGTTCTGACTGCCTTTCCTGCTTCCTTTTGCTTTAACTGATACAGTTCTCTGTCCTGCCCCTTCTGTGAATCCTTGTACTTCCTGAATGCTCTCTTTTTCTCCCTAACCTTCCCTGCCACCTCCTTTGAAAACCATAGTGGTTTCTTACATAGTTTTGTTTTGTTTATTTGCTTCACACAAAGGCTTGTTGCCTCTGTGATGCAGTTTTGATTTTTCCCATTGTTCTTCCACCCCTCCTTCCTGCCCATTTGCTGGTGCATTCCTTAGGCACTCACCTATTTTGGCACAGTCCGCCCTCCTGAAGTCCAGTACCTTTGCCTTTGTATGGCTTGACTCTACTGCTGTGTTTATCGTGAACTATACTGTTCGATGGTCACCAGTTCCCAGATGGCTACCCACTTCTGAATCTGTGATCCTCTCGCCATCTCCATTTGAAAGTACCAGGTCTAAGATTGCTCCCTCTCAAGTAGGTTCTAATACTAGTTGTCTAAGACATGCCCCCTGTAGGGCATCTAAAATGACCCCACTCTTAGAAGTGGCTGCTGCAAATGCACTCCAGTTAACATCTGGCATATTCAGATCCCCCATTAGCAATATCTCTCCTTTTTCTGCATTTCTAAGGACACTTTCTATAATTTCCTTGTCCATTTCCTCCCCCTGAGATGGGGGTCTGTATACAACCCCTGTACAGATTGTGGTGCCATTGCCTGTCTCCAAATTGACCCACAGTGCTTCCTCTCCTCCATGCTTACCCTTTTGTTCTGTTGTTCTGATGCTGTCCCTTATTAAGAGAGCTACTCCACCTCCTCTTTTACCCTCCCTGTCCCTCCTGTAGGTGGTGTATCCTGGTATGTTTACGTCCCAGTCATGGTTCTGTGTGTACCATGTTTCTGTGACTGCCACAATATCCAGATGTTCCTCCTCCATCCAGACCACTAATTCAGGAAACTTGTTACCCAGACTATGGGCATTGGTACTCATTGCTCCCCATTTTTTGATGGCTTACTTCTTGTAGCAACATCCCTGTCCTTATTGACTTTGCTTTCTCCATTTACCCCTGTCCTTTTCATTTCCCTCCTGGCTCCCCTCAGGAAGTTTTCCATGCCCGCAAGTCACTAAACCCCTCAAAATACAGTCCAGATGGTTTGGACTCCAAACTCCTCCATGTATCTGCCCCTGCTATCCTTCCCCCCACTCACCCACCTCTTGAACTTCTCCTTCTCCCTCTGTGCCATCTCCCTCACCTGGAAAACCACCAAAGTACTCCCCCTCCACAAAGGGGTCATCCATCATCTCTGGGAAACCATAAACCTACTGTATGTCTCTCCTCCCTTCTCTTGCTAATCTACAAGAGTCATTAGTACACTCCATACTTGTTGACTTCCTAGACCCCTTTTCCTTCCTGTCCCTCTTCCAGTCTGGCTTCAGAAAAAAACACTCCACATTCACCTCCCTTCTCTGCATTACGGAGTCTATCTTTATGGAGATGGACCAGAGGCATGTCACTGCAGCCCTTTTTACAGATCTTGCCAAGGTGTTCAACTCAGTATCCCACTATCTCCTATTAAACAAGCTAGCCCTCAGTCAGTCTCTCTACTCCTGTAGTCAAGTGGTTCCATTCATACTTTACTAACCACCAACAGTCTGTTCAGGTGGGTGGTGCTCACCCCCATTCTGGCAGGAGTCCTCCAGGGCTCCATCCTGGGCCCCATACTATTCTTTTTTTTTGCAACGACTTCCAATCTGAATGGCCTCCCATCTGTCTGTGTCTCCTCACATATTCACATGTATACTGACAACACAGTTATCTATGCATTTGGTCCCTCCACACATGTGGTTGCATCCTCACCCCAGTGCAATTTCCACAATGTGCCTACACTGGTCCCATGCCAACCAGATCAAAGTAAACATCAAGAAGACTGTGTCCACGACCTTTGGCACTAGCTAAAAGCTAGCAAGGCTCTCACCTTCTCAAGTCTTCTTCACCCTCAGTGATACCCAGATGGAGGTAGTCCACACTTACAAATACCTTGGTGTGTGGCTCGATAGTAACCTGGACTTCTCAGCTCACATTGGTGCTATATACTCCAAGCTTCACCCCAAATTAGGCATCCTTCACTGAGACAAGGACTGTCTTCCCACAGAAGTCCAAAAGAACCTGCTCATCAAAATGATCCTCCCCATTTTGAACTATGCAGATGTGGTTTACAGTGCAGCCCCTTCCTCCACCCTTGCCAGACTGGACACCCTCTGTAATGCCTTTTTGTTGCTTTGCCTCAAACTCTGCTCCCCGCACCCATCACTGCTCCCCTTATTCCTCTCTTTCCATGACCTCCCTACCTTTGTGTCACCACTCCCACTGCTCAGCCCTCATTAGTAAATACTTGTTTGCCTCCCTCTCCATCTATCTTCCTTCTCTCCTCTCCCTCCTCTTACACCCTTTGCTCTAGAGACTCCTGCTCCTTCTCTATCCCTCGCCCCCTCTCTTGTGCTGGTCAGGCTACCTTCTCATACTGGTTCCCCTCCCTTTGGAACCTGCTCCCCCCTCTCCTTTGCCCAGCTCCATCTTGACTATCCCTAAAGTGGCTACTGAAGCCCACTCCCCCCCACTTGTTCCTGTCGCAATCCTCTCTAATCACTCCCTCCCCTGTCCCCACTTCTCCCCTTCTCTGCTAGTTTACCTCTCATATGTGCCCTCCCACTCCCCACACCCTCTCTCAAGTGAGGGCTCACCTCATTCTAATTAATCTTCCTTGACCCCCTGTCACCTACCTTTGTAAAATTCTAAATGACACCTATGCACAGTTGTTGCCATATACCTCAATGTATTCTTACTGCTACTTGTTTACCACTGTATTTCACACTTGGAACTGCTGATACTGCACTTCATTTGTTTGAATATGCCTGCTTGGTTTTCTCCCCTCCTCCTTCCCCCGGGTCACACCTGGAAATGAGCCTTGGCTCAGTGTGCCTCTCATGGTCACCAAACTTTTAAATAAATAAATAAAATAATGGGGAAAGAGCCAACAAGTGGCCCATATGACTCAACAGAGACACAAGACAACTGATACATGATGAAAATAAAGTTTATGACCACTGGAAAGAGACAGGTCACTTCAAGGCTAGAGAGGAGTACAGAGCAGCACTGAGGGATTGAAAGGCTAGAATTAAGAAAGCCAAGGAGGGGCAGGAATTCAGTATAGCAGCAGGTACTGCAGTGAACACCAAAGGTTTCTTCCAGTACATAAACAGAAGGAGGAAAGTAAAGGAAGGACACTTGGGGTGCCAGGAGACTGGAAAGTGTCTAGTTCAATCCCCATCTTCGAGAAGAGAGCAAAGTGTGTTCCTGACAACTACAGACCAACCAGCCTGGCTTCAGGGTTGTGCAGGGCTCTGGAAGCCATTATCAGGTACAGAATTATGGAGCACTGGGACTGCTATATCAGGATAAATGTGTAGGGCTCATAAGCCCTACACATACATGTGTAGGGTTTGTGGGCAGACTGGATGGGCCTAGCAGTACTTATCTGCCTACAAATTCTATGTTTCTATGTAAAATCAAATTCCTTTCCTTCCTTTCCTCAGCACTATTCTGTTATATTCTCTACCATGGAGGCAAACCATTGCTTTCTAGGAAACATAGACATTTAATTGTTCAGGATCAGATGCCTTAAGTCCCTGAAAGCCAGAGATGGCCCATTCTTGGCCATTTGTCCTTATTGTTTACAGGGATACAGACCCTTGTGACTACTTTGATTACATTTTCAATTAACCCATGTGCTCCGCATTTCCTGACCCTTGGGCACTAGGTCCTTGGTCTTATCAATGTCTGTTTTTCTGAAGTTTTGGAAGCTGGTGATTGAGGCCTGACTATCTTTCCTGTCACCAAGGAAGTTATCCAGATGTGTGCACTGCCATCCAGTAGTTCACTGATGTTCACACTGTCAATGATCCTCTCCTCGGCCCAGTGCCACTGAGGTTTGAGGCTCTGGATGCCACACCTCGCTCCATGTCGGAAACCTGGGTTTGGGAGTGGACTCGGGTCATTGGGGGTTGGCAGGGAAGGGGAGGCTTAAGGGTTTGGAGGACTGCTCTCCTCTCCTGGGGAGGGTTGGGTCTTTGCCCGCTGCACTGGTGGCCCCCAGTGGAGACTGGGGGGAAGCAGTGATCAGTGGGCTGGTAATTGGGGACTGGGAGCATCAGACATCCTGCGAGCACACATAGGAGCGTACGTGTGGCACACTGGATGTAATTCACATCCGCTCCCTGGGGATCACTACACTGCAAAATAATCCCTCTCCACAGCAGCATGAAACCACTGACAGATGACCGGTCCCATGCCAAACAGAGCCCAACAGTTGGGGTGGGGCTCCAAGGTGATGTTGTCTCCTCTCCCAGTAAGTCTCCCCGTCTAGAGGGGCCCCTCCATAGGGGGCAAGCTACAGTCCTCCCCACTCCACTAGTTGTGGCCGAGGCTAGCGATGGGGACTAGTTCAGCATCCGCGTATCTGGTTGAAAGGGGTAAGTACCCCCCCCCCACTGTAGAGAGTGCATAAATAGAATTGACAAAAAAAATGATCCTCTCCCCACTGCTAAGAGCAAGGTTAAGAGTGGCATAGTTCCTTGTTGAACATGCTGCTCTAAGAAGCAGTCACTGAAAGTGGATATGAACTCAGTCTCAGCACTGCCATTTACCTTCTTTTTTACGTTATAATTTTTATTAAAATTTCTATAAAAGAAAATACAGTTCTGAAGCCTTAAGTAATTTATTTATTTTAAAAGGTTTTACCAGGAAAGACATACTGAGCTGGTAACAACTTGTTTCCAGATGCATCCTGGGGGTGAGGAGTAATGGAGATGGTTGAAGAGAAGAGAAAAATAAAGAGTAATTAACAGTAATACAAAAATAGCAGTCCTATACAGCAATACAGTATATCACGAGCATGCTGTGGTGCACAAGGAGGGGTATCACCAGCAGAAAAAAGGAGGTGGTGTTGCCTCTGTATAGATTTCTGGTTTAAGACCCCACCTAGAGTACTGTGTCCAATTCTGGAGACCATATCACTGAAAGGACATAGACAGATTAGAGGCAGTCCAGAGGAGGGCAACTAAAATGGTGCAGATCTGCATCAAAAGCCCTATGAGAAGAACCTAAAGGACCTTGATATGTACTCCCTGGGAGAGAGGATGGGGGCGGGGGATATGATAGAGACCTTTAAATGCCTCACATGGGTTAATATGGTATAGGAAGGAAGTATTTTTCAAAAGAAAAGGTGCTCAATAACAAGGGGACATGCTAAGCAGCTGGAGGGGGTAAATTCAGGAGAGATGTGAGGAAGTATTTCTTCACTGAAAGAGTGGTGGATTCCTGGAATAGCCTACCAGTGGAAGTGGTGGGAGCGAAAACAGTGGTTGGGTTTATGAATGCATGGGATAAATACAAGGGAATCATAGTGGAAGGAAAGTGGTGGAGGGAGAAAGAACTGTAGACTGAACATGATATACAAGTTCCAAAGGCGATCCCAAAGTGTATGCATTCCAATTTGCATGCAAATGTACATCTAGAAGGAAAGACTGAAACTCATAAAAATAATTATTCCTCTAAGCATTTAAATATCAATACATTGGACCTATATTATGACTAACATACTAGGGGATCATAAAAAATGCAAAAATACATCTGTGAAATATATTGTGGATAAATTTGATGAGATCTTAGTTAAAACACAAACATCAATAAATCAATATGAAAGGCCCTTCGTGAAAGTGATTTATACTCTGAAGACTTGTGTATGTTTATTTTACAGCTTACTGAATTTCATCCGTAACTATAATTCTTTCACATTTCTGGGTAAATATTTCTGGTTAAACATGGGGATCTCTTTTGAGACTTATACCACATATCTATATGGTATATACCTTTCCTAGTAGTGATACTATGTGGTTAGATGTGATCTTTGTCTAGTAATAGCCCTGTTCTTTCACTGTTATTTTTTACTGCTGTTTATTAAAACACTATCACTTTAAGGGCACTATGTGTATTTATAGGGCTAATCAATAGAGGGCAGTATCCTTGACAAAGTGCATGCACACACGAAACATGGGACCGTTAGCCCCAGTACCGGATGCTGTGTTTTGCACACTATGGAGCACTTAAGAATTTTACACAATGTTTTGAGTCAGCAGAAGACTGTTTTTGTTACCTGTAAGGTACTGTATTTGAGTGCCTGGTTTTTATTTGTATTGGTTAGGAGGGAAGACAAGTCCAGTGACCTAAAGGACCCGAGATAGATGAAGTAAAGGGAGAACCTTAGGACACAGTATCCTGCACACTCAGTAAACCATGTGACGGTCACTGAGTGTGTCAGGAAGGATACCTTCATCCACTACATGGTGGAGATGAGAGGACCCAGTCTAATAGTCTGCCTCCAGCTCCCACAACACCCCTCTCAAAGAAGTGATCTAACTGAGGAACCTCTCCCAATAACCAGGGTACCCAGGTTCCCCAAACCCTATATACTATCTCTGGAGTGGGAGATTCTCTCCTGCTGAAAACTTCTCAACAACCCACCATGATTAATACTAGACCTAGCAGCATTCTAGTTAAGACTGCATCATGATGATAACCATGTAAGCAAACTGCATAAGTAAGTCTGTATAATCCTATAACCAAATGACTAACCACTGTTTTATAAATGTATTGTTATGCCTGGTCGCCCCTGAAAAAGGGACCTTCGGGGCCCAGTGGGCCTACCCAGTCACCAAAATTTAATAAATAAATAGAGAGTGATTCAGAGATTTAAAATTTAGATGTGTGGAGTCAAAAATCAATTGAGTCAAATGGAGGCATTTTACATTTTGGAAAAAGCTAATTGCTGTGGGGAGGGTCAGTTTATTTCCAAGGACAAGACTTGCACCTCTGGAAGAATTGGAACATATAGAGAAAAGGAGCTCAGTAACTAAAGCAGGGAATATACATTGACACATAGACACTGTCAGCAGATAAGTGCCTATGGCCCACCCAGTCTGCCCATTTGAGCTTGTAAGTTCCTTTTACATTTTTCTAGAAGTCTTTTGCCCCTTACCCCAGACCTTCAGGATTCCCTTATGTCTATCCCATGCATTCTTAAATCCTATGATTGTTTCAGCCCCCACCACTTCCTCTGGCAGGGTGTTAAACTTGTCCACCACCCTTTCTGTGAAGAAATTCTTCTTCACGTTTCCTCTGAATCACCCTTCCTCCAATTTCATCCCATGCCCTCTAGTCTTGGATCATCTTTTTCACTGAAAAATAGTGTATTCCTGTACCTTGTTCTTCCCTGTAAGGTACTTGTATGTCTCTATCATATCATAGAAACATAGAAGTTGATGGCAGATAAGGACCACAAGGCCCATCCAGTCTGCCCATTTCTTTTTCTACCTTATAAATGTGCCATCAGCCTTTGCTCTGTCAGTGGCCTCTCTATTCATACTCATCTGTATTGCTTCCTTATGCCTATCTCATGCCTGTTTGAAGCCCTGTGCTGTATTCAGCGCCACCGCTTCGTGAGCTAGGCCGTTCCATGCATCCACCACCCTTTCTGTGAAAAAGAATTTCCTCACATTCCCCCTTAATCGGCCTCCCTCTAATCTCATGCTATGTCCTCTTGTCCTGCTATTTTTCTTATATTTAAACATGTTAGACTCTTTCACCTTGTTAATGCCCTTAAGGTGTTTGAATGTTTCGATCATATCACCTCTCTCCCTCCTTTGCTCAAGGGTATACATATTGAGCTCCATTAATCTGTCCTCATATGTCTTCTGATGCAGTCCCTGCACCATTTTGGTTGCCCTTCTCTGGACTGCCTCAATGTGGTTAATGTCCTTGTGAAGGTGTGGCCTCCAGTACTGCATGTAGTACTCCAGATGGGGCCTAACTAGTGTCTTGTAAAGAGGGATTATTACCTCCCTCTTACGACTTGTGATACCCCTACTAATACACCCTAACATCCCCCTAGCCTTACCCACTGCTTTAGAGGTCTGCTTGGATGATTTCAGGTCATTGGTGACGATGATGCCCAAGTCTCTTTCTTCCTTTGTGACTGCCAGCAATTCCCCTCCCAGCCTATAGGTGGCTTCAGGGTTTCTCTTCCCTGTGTGCATGATACAGTCTTAACTAGAATGCACTTCTTTGCATTAAATCCCAGTTGCCACTCTTCTAACCATTTTGGTAGTTTATCCAGATCTCTTCTCATTCTGCCCACCCCATCTGGATCATCTACTCTGTTGTAGATCTTGGTATCATCTGCAAACAGACAAGCCTTACCCTCTAGTCCATCTGCAGTGTCACTAATGAAGATATTGAAGAAGACTGGCCCCAGGACTGATCCCTGAGGTACCCCACTTGTGACTTGCATCTCTTCTGACTGTATACCATTTACCACCACTCTGTTTTCTGCCCGTCAACCAGTTTGCCACCCAGATGACCAACTTCTGACCCATCCCGAGCCTACCCAGCTTATTTATCAATCTTCTACGTAAAACAATGTCCAAAAGCTTTGATGAAGTCAAGGTAGGTGACATAAACTGCTCCCCCCTCGTCCAACACTCTGGTTACCCAGTCAAAGAAATCTATGAGATTAGTTTGACAGGACCTTCCTTTTGTAAACCCATGCTGTCTTGGATCCTGTGCCCCTATGGATTCCAGGTGTTGCACCATCCTTTCCTTAAGGAGTGCCTCCTTAATCTTGCCCACTACTGAGGTAAGACTGACTGGTTTGTAGTTCCCTGCCTCCTCCCTGCTACCACTCTTGTGGAGCGGGATCACATGAGCTCTTCTCCAGTCTTCTGGGACCTCTCCTGTGCTCAGAGACTCACTAAACAGTTCTGCTAATGCCTCTGCTAGTTCCACCCTTAGCTCCTTAAGTACCCTGGGATGTATGCCATCAGGTCCCATTGCCTTGTCCACCCTGAGCTTAGCGAGCTCCTGTAGGACCCTTTCTTTTGTGAAGGGAGTAGTGCTCACCTCCCTCCCCCTGTGTCCATGGTGCTGAGCTGTGGGCCCTGCCCTACCTTCTCTTCAGTAAATACTGAGCAAAAGTATCTATTTAGGATACATGCATTTACAGGGTCCTCCTCCTCACATGCCCTCTTTTCTCCTTTGAGCTTAGCAATACCCCCTCTGGACTTTCTCCTTTCACTAATGTATCTATATAAAAAGCCCTGTCACCTTCTTTTACTGTTTGTGCTAGTGTTTCCTCAGTTTGGGACTTTGCCTGCCTTACTGCCTTCCCTGCTTCCCTTAGGGCAGTTTGGTATGCCTTCCTATCTTCATCCTGCTGTGTTCCCTTATATTTCCTGAAGGCCAGCCTTTTGGCTCTGACCTTTTCTGCTACTGAATTTGAGAACCAAAGTGGTTTCCTTCTTCTTTTGCACTTCCTTTTCTGTCTAACACAATGGGATGTTGCTTCAAGTATCGCATCCTTAATGCTTGCCCACTTTGCCTGTACCCCCTCACCTGTGTTTCTTTTTGCCAGGGCTAGCTTAACTTTGTTGGCCATCTTATTAAAGTCAGCTCCTCTGAAGTCCCATATTTTTGCCTTGGAGTGGGATGATTTAGATGTAGTGGCCAAATTGAACCAGGTGACCTTCTACCTGGAGATCTGTGATCCCTTCCCTGTTAGTCACTACTAGATCTAGGATAGCCCTGTCTCTTGTGGGTTGTTGTATCAGTTGTTTGAGGCCCTCCCCCTGCAGGGAATCCACCATGTGTTTAGTTCTGGCAGATGTTCCTACTGGTATTGACCAGTCTGTATCCGGCATGTTGAAGTCTCCCATTATCAGAACCTCCCCTTTAGCTGTCATGTTTTGTATATCTTCGAACAGTAATGTGTCTATGTCCCCCGGTCTGGGGGCCTGTAGACAACCCCAGTTCTTATGGCTGTCCCATTTCCAGTTTCCAGGGTGACCCACAGTTCTTATGGCTCCTTATGTGTATTCTGAATTTCTGTAGCTTTGATATTTTCATTGACATACAGGCCCTCCCCCCTTTTTGCACCTCGGTCTATTCTGAAAGTACATAGCCAGGTACTGAAGTCTCCAAGTGTGGTTAGTGGTAACCACATCTCACTAATTGCTACTATGTCCAGTTTAGCCTCTGACATTGTGCCTGCAGGTCTGGGATCTTATTTCCCAGGCTGTGAGCATTGTGTACATGATTTTCCATTGGCCAGATTCCAGTGTGTTAGTTGTTGGGTGAGGTTTGGCATTTCTCCTGTGCATCGTGTGGGGAGACAGACCTTTTTCTTACCTGGTGATGCAAATGAACTACAAACATGCTGAATCCCTGTTTGACCACTAGCTGAGGGGGGAGGGATGTTCTTCCCATTCGACGTATGGGGTGCTGCACCCCTCTCCCCATTTGCTAGTTTAAATATTCTGCAAAGATGTCAAACTTCTGCCCCAATGCACTGACTCCCTCCTTAGTCAGATGCAGTCCATCAGATTTAAAGAACTTTTGCTCACAGAACTATTGCCAGTTCCCTACAAATCTGTGTCCTTTTTCCTGGCACCAGCCCTTGAGCCACAAGTTTAGCTCCTCTGTCTCCCCTTCTCTGACCTTCCATTCATCTGCCCCCCTCTCCCAGACTGGCAGGATCTCACAGAAGGAAATGTCATCAGACCCCATTGCAGAAGGAAATGTCAGACAAAATGGATGATAGTTTGTCACCCAACCTGGTCAGGTGTTCCTTGGTCTCCACAACTGACTGGCTGGCGAGATCATTAGTCCCTATGTGTACCAGGACGTCAATGTTTTCTAATGCTTTGTGAACAATTTTAGCAATGCAGTCAGTGTCTCTCCACGGTGATGTACCTGGGAGACATCTGACCATTACCCCTGGCTGGAGATGGGTATCAGCTTCCCGAATCAAGGAGTCTCCTATGACCAGAAGTTTTTTAGATTTCCTTTTTGCTTTTTTTTCTTTTGGTTCCTGATTTGGGCAAGTTTTGTTGTGCTAGCTCCTGTGCTGCAGTGTCCTGTTCTGCAGTGCCCTCTGCCCCTTTGTTTGATTTCGGAGACTGAGGCAGATACCTGTTTGTAGTGTTTATATGGTTTTTGGAGATAATATGTTGGAGAGCACAGAGTGATGGGGCACCCTATTTGCCCCTCCTAACCACCTGCCAACCTCCTGGACCAACTACCCTCTGCAGTCGAGGTTCTTCTGCTGGATGTTGGGGAATGGCGGGTGGTTCTTATAATGTATTTCCTCTTGAATGTGAAATTTGAGGTGCGCAATCTCTGCCCATGCTGCCCAAAGCTGAGCCCTACGATCTCCAATGGCCCAGCATGTAGGACAGTGTCCTAAATCCTGTAAGACTGTCCTTCTGAAAAGTGTTCCACAGTACCTGCAGTTAATGCTGTCCATTCCAGATAAGTTGCTGGGTTTATAACATGGTCAGAGTAATTAGAAGGAAAAAAATGCAAGTAATGGTTTGATTTTGTGTTTTGTTTTCGTATAACTTGTTATAACAAGTTTAATTACTAGTGCCCCTGTAAATGAGCTTACCTTGTGGATGCCTCACTGATCCGCCCCTTCCTGCTTTGCCACAGGAAATGTCACAACTGTGGTACCCTATAAAAGGAGTGTAGTGTGTGGTGGTTGGGGATGGGGGTGGGTGGCTGGGCCCTTCCCCTGCTGAAAAAGAAGAACCACTGATGAAAGAACAAGGAAGTAAGAGCAGAAACAATCAGTCAACAACAAATGCAGTAACCCTGAAAGCTTATCCTAATGTTAGATAAAACTGTAAAACCTGTAAAGCACCACCTGTAATAATTTCAGAGAAGATATACCCCGTAAGAAACACTTTACTACAGAGAAAAATAAAGCAGTAACAGAAGATATACCTTGCAAAAGACAATTTGAATCAGAAGATTATAGTAGTAATCTGTTAGCACACACCTGTAGGCACACCTTGTAATAATGCAGAAGAAGGTATACCAGCAACAACAATTTGAATCAGACAAAAATAAAACAATTAAATGTTAGCAACAAAAAGTAGCAATCCCTGTGAGTACAAAATAAAAATAACAACATACAGTAAATATGCTTAGCCAAAAGAAGTTTTAATCCTTTTCCCTTGCTCTGGTAAGGTTCTCTGCTCTGTCCTTTCAAGCAATCTTAGAAGGAAAGAGCTCAGGTGAAGCTAGGTGCCTTGGCCAGTAAACCAAGTCTTCCAAGACCTCTCTCCCTCCTCTCCTCCAGGGAGTACATGTTCAGTTCCTTCAACCTGTCTTCATAGGACTTGTGATTCAATCCCTGTACCATCTTTGTTGCCCTCCTCTGAACCTTTTCACTCCATCTATGTCCTTACATAGGTAATAGCTCCAGAACTGTACACTGTACTCCAGGTGGAGCCTCACTAGCATCTTGCATAGTGGAATTATGACCTCCCTTTTCCTGCTGGTGATGCCACTACCTATGTATCCTAGCATCCTATTTACTTTACCTGCTTCCTTGTCACACTGTTTCCCTACCTTGGTGCATGCTATATCCTCATCCTCCCCTACTGATATGTTGTTCCTGAGTTTTGTGCCCCATGTGCATTATCTTGCACTTAATTGCATTGAGTTTCAACTGCCAAACCCTTGACCATTCTTCAAGCTTCTGCAGGTCCCTCTTCATTCTGTCTACACCCTCTGGCATGTCCACTCTGTTACAGAGATTCATGTCATCAGCGAACAGGGAAATTCTGCCTTCTAGGTCCTGTGCAATGTCACTGAAGAAGATAAATAGGATCGGTCCCAGCACTGATCTCTGTGGTACCCCACTGATCACTCTTCCCTCTGTGGAGTGACAGCCATTTATCACCACCATCTGTGTCCTGCCGCCCAGCCAATTTCCCACCCACTGCACTATTGTCCTGCCCACTCCCATATTCCCCAGTTTGTTTAGTCGCCTTCTATGTGGCACAGTGTCAAAGGCCTTGCTGAAGTCTAGATAGGCCACATCCACTGGCCTCCCCTGATCCACCTCCCTTGTCACCCAGTCAAAAAATTCAATGAGGTTGGTCTGGCATGACCTCCCCCCAGTGAAACCATGCTGCCTTGGTTCCTGTAGTCCATTGGCAACCAGGCGTTCCACCAATCTTTCCTTCAGTAGTGCTTCCATAATCTTCCCCACTACTGAGGTCAGGCTGACTGGTCTGTAGTTCCCTGCTTCCTCTTTGTTCCCACGTTTCTATCAGGGGACTACATCTGCTGTCCTCCAGTGTTTAGGTACATCCCCTGTTTCCAGTGATCAGCTAAGCAGGATACCAGAGGTTCATCCACCACCTCTCTTAGTTCCTTTAGTACCCTGGGGTGCCCCCCATCTAGCCCCATTGCTTTATTGACTCTTATTCCTTCCAGTTCCTTTAGGACCCTTTCTCGTGTAAAGGGACTTGTGTCCATTTCTGTGCCACTCCCACCCCTTGTACTCCCTTCAGGCCCATTACCCTCCTCTGCCTCAGTAAAGACTGAGCAGAAATATCTGTTCAGTATGTCAGCTTTACTGTTGTCATCCTCCATGTGACCCCCATCCTCCTCCCTTTAGTCTCACTATCCCTTCCTTTGCCCTTCTTTTTTCACTTATGTACCTGTAAAAGGTTTTATCCTCTCTACCCACTGATTTTGCTATGCACTCTTTGGCTTCCCTTACTGACTTACCTGCCTTCCTTTGCTTCTCCTGGTACTGCTCCCTAACCCCTTCTGCCTGCATCTTTTTGTATTGCCTGAATGTGATCTTTCTGGCATTCACTTTCTCTAGCAAGAGTCATTCCCTGTTTATCCCCTTAGCTGCATCACGCCTACTACCTGTAAACTCACTATTTTATGAGTTTACAAAATAGTGAAGAGAACAGGCAAGAGTCAACGCCAGCAATAAAAATGGGAACAGTGAAAGAAAGGGTGAGTTTGAAGAGGAGCAGCTCATAGGAGGGATAAGAGATATCAAGCACAGTCACAAATTGGATGCTGGTAGGTATGTAAACTGCAACACCACCACCCCTCTTTGTGCGATCCTGCCTTGCTAAGGTGTAACTAGGGATAGCCATAGTAGATTAATGGACCTTAGATTTGAGCCAAGATTCAGACATGACAAGTACATCCAGCCATACTTAAGCATGATAGGATGTAGTTGGTCAATTTGGGAGGAGGCTTTGGATGTTTAAATGGGCAACCCTCAGTCCCTTGGGAATTTGAAAGGCTAGTGTTATGCTGAGGCCAGGATTAAGTTCAATCTCACCTGCTACCAATAGCAGCAAGGAAACAAGGAACTTTACAGAACAAGCATGCTGACTGGAGGAGAAGGGCTGGGGTGGTTGGGGGATAAGGAAATAAAGGGACTGAAAGCAGCAGAGATCTTCAAGATGAAGCCAAGGAGAATGAAGGATTTGACACTCAAAACACCAGGAGGAATGGGGGAGGGAGGTAGGGAGGGAAAAGAGGAGTGTTGGGGATGAAGAGGGAAGACTGATTGAAGGAGGAGAAAAGCAGTAGATGGTGGAAGCAAAAAGAAGAGGAAGAGAAGGGTGAAAAAAGCCAGAGAAGGTAATAGAATAGTGGTGATAAAGTGCATAAAATTGAAAAGCCCTAGATATTAAGTAATAGGAGGAACAATAAATATGTCTAAAAGTGGGAGCTAAACAGATAGGGAGCAGAAAATGAAATAGGCTTTTCCCAGACAATGAATTTAGAGGAAAGATCAAAACAAAACAGTGAGTTTACAGGGAGTAGGCCTAATGCAGCTCAGGGGATAAACAGGGAATGAGGGCCAGAGTAAAATTCTAGTGTAATGTAAGCCTGCAATCAGAATAGGAAGGTACGCAATGTTAACCAGACTCAGATGAGGAGGCAACAGGGAGCCAGACTTAGCAGAAAGACTGCAAGGGGATGACGGACTGATGCAAAGAGAGGCAGGTAAAAAAAAAAAAATTATTAAAGGTGGAATAGTCTAACCAGACATTAGACAATATCAGCAAAAACATAACAAGCATTTGCCAATACCGGATGTTCGCTACTGGTATAAAATCCCTCGGGTACCAGGGGCCAGATTCACAAAAGGATGGTGCAAGTCATACCAAAGGTGACTTGCGCCAAATGCTGTTGTGCTGAGGACCCTGCACCCAATTCACTATCGGGCAGGGTTCCCACGGCTAAGTCCGACAACTTGCGCCAATCCGAACCATACACCAAAAGGGAGGGCGTACATGATCAGGTTGCCACAACCCTGTGGCAACCCTGATGTAAGGGTGCAAGAGCCACCCCACCATGCCTGATCCCCCGATGTACGATTAAAATGCCCCGCAGGGCTTTCACACCTCCCATGCCCCCATCCCACAAAACAGTATTAAGATACTGCCCTGCAGGGTAGTGGCCCCTCTCAATGCCCCATTCCTTGATATATGTAAACACAGCCCCACAGGGCTAGCGTACCCCCAAATGCCCCAATCCCCTAATATATATAAACATAGCCCCACAGGGCTAGAGGACCCCCCAAGCCCCAATCCCCATTCTCTAAGTCAGGGCAGTAAAAAAAAAAAAAACTTCAAAAACAAGTTCCCCTTAATTCCTGCTAGTGTAGTTGCCCCCCACCCCCACACCAACCCAGCAGTGGCAGACCACCCGAATCCTCGACCCATACTGAGCCAGCAACTGGCACAGCCCACTTCTCATCACCACACTGAGTTGCCGAATGAGCTCCATATGAGTGCATACTACTGTGAATAGTGCACGCTCAATGAATGAGTTGTCATTCATTGAGTGCGTACTGTTTACAGTAGTACTCATTCATATGGCGCTCAGTCAGGTTCTGGCCATGGTGGTGAGAGGTGGGCTGTGCCAGTCACCAGCTCGGTATGGTTTGGGGGTGTGGGGTGATCTAGGACTGCCGGGTGAGGGGGTGGGGGGCAACTACACTATCAGGGATTATGGGGATCTTGTTTTTGAAGGTTTGTTTTACCGCTCTGACTTGGGGTACAGGGATCGGGGCTTGGGGGGGTCCTCTAGCCCTGCGGGACTGTGTTTACATATATTGGGGGATCGGGGCATTGGTGGGGTCTGCTAGCCCTGCAGGGTATTTATGTCATATTTCAGGGGATAGGGACATTGGTGGTCTACTAGCCCTAAAGTAATAGTATCTTCATACATTTTTGTGGGATTGGGGACAAGGGGGGGTGTGATGGCCCTGTGGGGCATTTAATTCATACATCCAGGGATTGGGGCATTGGGGACTCCGCTAGTCCTGTGGGACACTTATTACATATATTGGGGGATCTGGGCATGGGGGTTACATACAGTAGCCCTGCAGGGTTTGATCTACGATGGATTGTGGGATCGGGGCTTGGGGGGATTACATATACTGGGGTATGGGCTGGCAGCATATTGCACAACCCACGGTGGATACAAGGTACACTTACACCAGCTAATTGCTGGTGTAAATGTACTTTGACAGATGTCCTCTGGGGGTTACACAGAAACATAGAATCTGTCGGCAGATAAGGACCATACAGCCCACCTAGTCTGCCCATTTCCTTACTCAGTTTGGCAATCCCTACTCTTATCTGGACTGCCTTTCCTCTGCTCTGCTGTACTGCAGGGTGCCTTTATGCTTATCCCATGCATGTTTGAATCCCTGTACGGTTTTCGCTTCCACCACCTCCGCTGGTAGGCTGTTCCACTGATCCACCACCCTCTCTATGAAAAAAATACTTCCTAGCATTCCCCCAAGCCTCCCGCCATCCAGCCTCATGTTATGTCCCCTTGTCCTTGTGCACTTTCATCTCTGAAATATGCTCCTGTACCCTGTTTATTCCTCTAAGGTATTTGAAAGTCTCTATCATATCCCCTCTCTCCCTTCTCTCTTCCAGTGAATAGCTGTTCCTTGAATCTTTCCTCATAAGGTTTGAAGTGCAGTCCAGGTATCATTTTTGTTGCTCTTCTCTGGACTGCTTCCATTCTGTCTATGTCCTTCCTGAGAGGCGGTCTCCAGAACTGGACACAGTATTCCAGCTGAGGCCTTACCAGTGATTTATACAGTGGCATCACCACTTCACTCCTTCTACTAGTTATGTCCCTTCCTATGCACCCCAGCATTCTGTTTGCCTTCCCCACTGCTTTTTCGCATTGTTTGGCTGACTTTGGTTATTGGATATGATAACCTCCAGGTCTCTCTCTTGACTTGTGGTGGCTAGAACCTGACCCCCAATCCTATATTCCTCTCTTAGATTTCTGTGTCCCAGGTGCGTTAACTTGCACTTCTTAGCATTGAAACCCAACTGCCAAACCCTTGACGGTTCCTCAAGTAGTCTTAGGTAATTTCTCATTTTATCTAGCCCCTCCTGTGTGTCAACTCTGTTACAGATCTTGGTATCATCTGCAAATTACAGATGTTGGTATCATCTGCAAACAAGCATACTTTCCCTTCCAATCCCTCTGTAATGTCGCTTATGAAGACATTGAATACAACTGGACCCAGCACTGATCCCTGTGGAACCCGCTGGTCACCTCCCTCTCTTCTGAGTTTATACCATTTACTACCACCCTCTGTGTCCTGCCTTGTAGCCAGTTACCCACCCATTTTACCACTTTAGAGACCACACCCAGATTCCCCAATTTGTTAAGCAACCTTCTATGAGGAACGGTGCCACAGGCTTTACTGAAATCCAGGTAGGCCACATCCACCGTCCCTTCCTGATCCACCACCCTGGTCACCCAGTCAAAGAAATCAATAAGATTAGTCTTACAGGACCTACCCTCAGTGAATCCATGTTGCCTTGGGTCTTTTGCACCGCTCGACTCCAAGAACTTCACTACCCTCTCCTTAAGCAGGGACTTCATCAACTTCCCCACCACTGAGGTCAGGCTTACAGGTCTGTAATTGTCTGCCTCCTCCCTACTTCCAGTATTGTGCAGGGGGACCACCTCTGCCCTCCTCCAGTCCCCAGGTACCACCCCCATCTCTAGCGATTGGTTGAACAGAGTTGCCAGCGGACCTGCTAGGACTTCTCTGAGTTCCCTCAACACTCTAGGGTGAATCCCGTCTGGCCCCATTGCCTTGTCTGTCTTAATTTTTCCTAGTTCCTTCAAGACTCTACCCACCGTAAATGGGCTGATGTCCACCTCTCCCCACGTACATATTTCCCCATGTGTCTTAACCCTCCCCTGCCTCTTTCTTAATAAATACTGAACAAAAATATTTGTTCAGTACCTCAGAAAATTTGCATGGTCATCCTCCACCCACCCACCCTCTCCCTTCTTTAGCCTAACAATACCATTTCTGGTCTTCTTCCTCTCACTAATATAATGGAATAATGTTTTGTCCCCCTTCTTAATAGCCTGTGCTATTCCTTCCTCTGTTCTTGCCTTAGCCCCTCTGACAGCTTTCCCAGCTTCTCTCTGCTTCTCCAGATATTTCAGTTTGTCTTCTTCTTTCTGTGTCTCTTTGTATTTCCTGAATGCCTTACTTTTTTCTCTTGCATTTAAACTAGCAAAGAGGGGTGGCAGGCCAGCAAGGAGGGTACCTACTTGCACACCCCCCCCCCAGCTAGCAGTGGAACCAGTGAACCAGAGGAATGGCTATCTCTACAAAGCAGTGTGCAAAAGATGGAGGTTAGCGCCCAAGAGGTGGATAGGCAAAAAAGGGGCAAAATTCAGCAGAAGGCAGACAGCAAGGAGAACCAGGGATAAAGGACAACCAATAAAGGGGCTGGAGTAGAACAGTGAAACAGTCTAGGGAGGTCAAATCATGGAAAGCCATGTGTGCAAATGCCAGGAGCCTTAGCAACAAGATGGAAGATCTGGGGGCTGTCATGGCGCAGTCAGACCTGGACATTGTGGCCTTCACTGAAACCTGGTATAATGATAACCACGACTGGGAGATGGCCATACCTGGCTACAACATATTCAGAAGAGACAGGGCAGGCAGGAAGGGAGGAGGAGTGGCACTGTATGTGAAGAATATTATAAGGGCCACAGAGATCCAGGGGGAACAAAATGGGGGAGAGATACTGTGGGTTAAGCTGGAAAGGAAAATGGGGCCAGCCATCTGCACAGGTGTGGTCTATAGACCACTAGCCCAGGAGGAAGAAACAGATAGGAAGCTGATGCTAGCCATCCAAAGCATGGCAGACAAGGAGGAGGTAGTACTGGTTGGAGACTTCAATATTCCAGACGTGGATTGGAGCATCCCAGCAGCAGCATCAACTAGGAGCAGATTTATCCTGGACTCCCTTCAGGGTGCCTTCCTCAGGCAACTGGTCATGGAACCAACTCGGCAGAAGGCAATACTGGACCTTGTGCTCACAAACAGGGACAGTGTGATGGGGGTAACAGTGGGGGAGCACCTGGGGAACAGTGACCACAGTCATTGTGGTTTGAAATCACAGAAAGAGCACAATCAAACTACACAAAAACACGTATCCTGGATTTTAGGGGGGCAGACTTTGGGAAAATGGAGAGATACTTGAAAGAGGCATTAAGGGGAATGAGACAGGAATCATGGGTTGAGGAACAGTGGGCAGTATTTAAAATGGGGATTACAAGAGCAACAGAATTATGCATTAAGCAGGTTAGCAAGAGGAAAAGGAAGAGGAGACCATTATGGTTTTCCAAAGAGGTATCAAAGAAAGTGAAAGCCAAAAAGATTGCATTCAGGCAATGCAAAAAGACACAGGCAGAAGGGGCTAGGGAGAAGTACCAGGAGGAGCAAAGGGAGGCAGGGAGGTCAGTAAGAGAAGTCAAAGCTCAGACAGAAGAACACATTGCAAAATCAGTGGGTAGAGGGGACAAAACCTTTTACAGGTACACAAGTGAAAAAAGAAAAGCAAAGGGAGGGATAGTGAGACTGAAGGGGGAGGATGGGGGCCGCGTGGAGGATGACAACAGTAAAGCTGACATATTGAATAGTATTCTGCTCAGTCTTTACTGAGAAGAAGGATTGTAATGGGTCTGAAAGGAGTACAAGGGTGAGAATGGTGCAGAAATGGACACAAGTCCCTTTACACAACAAAGGTCCTGAAGGAACTGGAAGTAATAAGAGTTGATAAAGCAATGGAGCCAGATGGGTACACCCCAGGGTCCTTAAAGAACTAAGAGAGGTGGTGGCTGAACCTCTGGCTATCCTGTTTAGCCGATCACTGGGAACAGGGAGGTACCCAAAGACTGGAGGACAGCAGATGTAGTCCTCTTATACAAAATGGGAACAAGAGGAAGTGGAAACTACAGACCAGTCAGCCTCACCTCGGTAGTGGGGAAGATCATGGAAGCACTACTGAAGGAGAGATTGGTGGAACATCTGGTTGTCAATGGACTACAGGACCCAAGGTTTCACCAGAGGGAGGTCATGTCAGACCAACCTCATTGAATTTTCTGACTGGGTGACTAGGGAGGTGGATCAGGGGAGGGCAGTGGACATGGCCTATCTGGACTTCAGCAAGGCTTTTGACACTGTGCCACATAGAAGACTATTACACAAACTGGGGAATATGGGTGTGGGCAGGACAGTAGTGTGGTGGGTAGGTAACTGGCTGGGCGGCAGGACACAGAGGGTGGTGGTAAATGGCTGTCACTCCACAGAGGGAAGAGTGACAAGTGGAGTACCACACGGTTCAGTGCTGGGACCGGTCCTATTCAACATCTTCATCAGTGACATTGTGCAGGACCTAGAATGCAGAATTTCACTGTTTGCTGATGACACAAAGCTCTGTAACAGAGTAGACACACCAGAGGGTGTAGACAGAATGAGAAGGGACCTGCAGAAACTTGAAGAATGGTCAGGGATTTGGCAGTTGAAATTAAATGCAAAGAAGTGCAAGATAATGCATATGGGGCACAAAAACCCTGGTATAATATATCAGTTGGAGGTTGAGGATATAGCATGCACCAAGCAGGAAAGGGATCTTGGGGTTATCATCTCGGATTACCTCAAGGTAGGGAAACAGAGTGACAAAGCAGCAGGTAAAGCAAATAGGATGCTGGGATGCATAGGCAGGGGCATCACCAGCAGGAAATGGAGGTCATAATTCTACTATACAAGACACTAGTGAGGCCCCACCTGGAGTACAGTGTACAGTTCTGGAGACCTTTCTTATGTAAGGACATAGACAGGGTAGAGAAGGTTCAGAGGACGGCAACAAAGATGGTGCATGGATTGCATCACAAGTCCTTTGAGGACAGGTTGAAGGAACTGAACATGTACTCCCTGGAGGAGGAGAGAGGGATATAATAGAGACATACAAGTATCTTACAGGGCGGTACAGGGTGCAGGAATACACGATTTTTAAGCGAAAAACATGTTCCAGGACTAGAGGGCGTGGGATGAAGTTGGAGGAAGGACGATTCAGAGGAAACGTGAGGAAGAATTTCTTCACAGAACAGGTGGTGGACAAGCGGAACACCCTGCCAGAAGAAGTGGTGGGGGCTGAAACAATCACAGGATTTAAGGAATTCTGGAGTCAGGGGTAAGGGGCAACAAACTTCTAGGAAAACATAAACTGAATTTACTAGCTGAAATGGGCAGACTGGGTGGGCCATATGCCCTTACAGTATCTGCCGACACTGTCTATGTATCTATGTATCTACAGTAGGTACTTTCACGGCTACTGATTGTTTCTGAATACCAAACTCAGGGACTTGGCAGCTGCCCTTCCCAAACAGGGTGCAGCTGTTGCCATAAACACCCTTGCGCCATGTAACAGGGGGTTTATGGCGCAAATGGCGGCGTAAGTTCACTTTGGTGCAGGAAGCCTGCGACATGTTGCAGGCTACCTTGCTGAATCCCAAATGTCAGAACTCATGGTGCAAAGTGCTGCTTGCATCATTTTTTGGGGCGCAAGTCACTTTGCACCATGCATACCCTTTTGTGAATCCAGCCCTAGATGTTTTGCATGACCATGCAGTGTGAATGGTGAAACATTGAAACATAGAATTTAATGGCAGATAAGGAATGCTTGGTCCACCTTCTCTGCCAATTTCCCTACCTAATGGATAAGCTGCAGATCCTAGTTAACTAACAGCCTACCTCCTCCTACCACCCCACTAGGACTGCCTTATGTCTGTCCCATGCATTCTTGAATGCCCCCACCATTTTTGACTCCACAGTTTCCTCAGAAAGGCTGTTCCATGCATCCACAACCCTCTCCATGAAAAAAATACTTCCTCACATTACCTCTGAGCCGTCACCCCTCTATCTTCAAATTGTGCCCCTTTGTTCTTGCACATCTTTTTTTTCTGAAAGATGTTACCCTCTTGGACTTTGTTGATTCCCTTGAGGTACCTGAAAGTTTCTATTATGTTCCCCCTCTCCCTCCTTTCTTCAAGGGCATACATATTAAGCTCCTTTAGTCTCTCTCTTCATAAGTCTTTTGGTGTAGACCTTGCACCATTTGGGTTGCCCTCTTCTGGATAGCCTCCAACCTATCTATGTCTTTGCGGAGATGGGGTCTCCAGAACTGCATGTAGTACTCCAGATGGGGTCTCACCAACTGTCTGTACAGAGGGATAACAACTTCTTGTTTTCTACTGGTGATGCCTCTCCCTGTGTATCTCAGTATCCCCCCAGCCCTCCTTATTGCCTTCTCACATTGCTTGCCCACCTTTAAGTCATCTGATATGAATACCCCCAGGTCCCGTTCCATTTTTGTTTTTGTTAGTATCTCACCCTCCATTGTGTACTCTTCCCCTGGGTTTTTGTTTCCCAGGAGCATTACTTTGCACTTCTTTGCGTTGAATCTAAGCTGCCATACATTTGACCATTCCTCCAATCTTGCCAAGTCCCTTCTCATCCTTTCCACCCCACCTTGTGGATCAATCCTGTTGCAGATCTTTGTGTCATCTGCAAAGAGACATACTTTTCCTTCTAGTCCCACTACAATGTCACTTATAAAGAGATTAAAAAGGACTAGACCCAGTACTGAACCCTGCTGTACCCCACTAATAATCCCCTTTCTTCATTGTGGACTCTGTTTATTATTACCCTCTGCCTCCTCTTCTCCAGCCAGTGTTTTACACAGGGTGCCACCCTGGGACCCACTCCCAGGCTGGCTAATTTGTTTATTAATCTTTTGTGTGGGGCTATGTCAAATGCCGTGCTAAAGTCTAGGTAGGCCATGTCCACAGCCCCTCCCTGGTCTACTACTTTGGTCACCCAGTCAAAGAAATAGATTAGATTTGTCTGACATGACCTTCCTGCTGTGAGTCCATGCTGCCTTGGGTCCTGTGCCCCACTGGCCTCTAGGTACTCAACAGTTCTTTCTTGCAGTAGTGATTCCATCATTTTCCCTACCACTGAGGTCAAACTGACAGGTCTGTAGTTTTCTGCCTGCCTTGCTTCCACTTTTGTGAAGGGGAATCACATCCACCCTCCTCCAGTCTTCAGGCACCACACTATCCTTCCATGATTTGTTAAAAAGAGCAGTCAATTGTGTTACTAGTTCTCCCTTAGTTCTTTTAGAATTCTGGGGTGAATCCCATCAGACCCCATTGCTTTGTCCACCTTCAGTTTTAGGAGTTCTTTCAAATCCCTTCTGTGAAATGACTGATATCCACCCCCTAGCCAGAGTGCTTCTATTGACTGGATTAGGTACCTCCCCTCCTCTTCCTTTGTGAATACTGAACAGAAGTATTCATTCAGTATCCCTGTTTTTTCACTGTCCCTCTCTGCCCACCTACCCTCCTCTTTATTCAGCCTCAGTATCCCTCTTTTTGTCTTTCTTTGCTCCCTAATGTACCTATAAAAGGTTTTATCCCCCTTCTTAACCAAGTTGGCTATCTTTTCCTTGGTTTGGGCCTTTGCTATTCTGACTGCCTTCCCTGCTTCCTTCTGCTTTAACTGGTACAGTTCTCTGTCCTGCTTCTTCTGTGTTTCCTTATACTTCCTGAATGCTATCTTTTTCTCCCTAACCTTCCCCGCCACCTCTTTTGAGAACCATAGTGTTTTTTTCTTTTGTTTTTGATTTGTTTATTTGCTTCACACAGAGGCTTGTTGCCTCTCTGATGGCAGTTTTGATGTTTCCCTATTGTTGCTCCAGCCCTCCTTCTTGCCTGTTTGCAGAGGCACACTCTCATTTTGACAAAATCAACCCTCCTGAAGTCCAGTACCTTCACTTTTGTATGGCTTGACTCTACAGCTGAGTTTATCATGAATCACATTGTTTGGTGATCACTTGTTCCCAGATGGCTACCCACGTCAAGATTTGAGTTCCTTTCTCCATCCTCATTTGAGAGTACAAGGTCTTCCCGAGTAGGTTCCAACACTAGCTGTCTGAGGCATGCCCCCTGTAGGGCATCAAGAATGGCCCTGCTCTTGGATGTGGCTGCAGCAAAGGTGCTCCAGTTAACATCTGGCATACAGTATTCAGGTCCCCCATCAGCAATCTCTCCCCTTTCTCTGCCATCTTAAGTATGCCTTCTATCATGGTGGCAAAGGATTAAAATAAGGCATCTTTTTTTTTTTTTAACCAGGAGAGACACACTAAGCTGAAAGCTTGTTTGCAGGTGTGACCTGGGAGCACAATGAGTGACTTGCTCAGGGTCGCAGAGTATGGAAGCGGGAGCTGTGGGATTCAAACCCAGGTCTCCAGGTTTGCAGCTCAGAGCCTTAAACCACTGCACTATACTGCCTCCTTTTGTGTTCAAAAAAGTATATACACTGCCTTTCATGACTTAACATTATTTAGATATCTGTAAAGGAAACCGTGGACTGTAGAGAGAGGACAGTGAATGTGTTCTATTGTTGTAGTGTGTGCAATCTAGTGGTTTTTGATGTCATTGGGTCAATTGACATGAGAACAAAAAATATTAATAGTTTCAGAAGTAGGGTGGCATATTCCATTTATGCCATACATCCAAAAAAGTTAAAACAAATTGAATTTCCTACCATTTTTTACTGATTATTAAAATCTAAAATGTACAGGGCCAGATATTCAAACTGTGCTATTTTGTGGAGCAAGCCCTTGCGCTGCACAAAATAGTTGTGCAGGGGTGTGGCCAGAGCGATATTCAAAGGAGTTGCGCCCTTGAGCAACTCCTTTGAATATCACCCCCCAGCCACAGCCACTGTGCATGGCGCAGTGGAACTTGCACCACCGCAAGTGGACAGAGTGGAGCATTCAACTTGCGGTGGTGCAAGTACCATTGCGCCATGTGCAAAATCCCAATATTCAAAAGGTGACATGCAAATGGGGCCATAATTCATGCAAGGCACAGGGGGGCCATTTGCATCTGATTATGGCCCCATTTGCATGCCATTAGCATGCAGGTGCGCCGATCCCTGAGGACTTGCGCCTGGCACCCTGCCAGGCAGCAGCCATCGGGGACCGACACCTCCTGCAGCCCGATCGCGGGCAGAAGACTGTAAAATCCCCACCACCACCCCCCACTGGCCCGATCGTGGGCATAGCTTAAATCCACCCCACCAGCCCGATCACGGGCAGCAATGTGTCTCCCCCCCGAACATAGCTCTGGTGGTCCAGTGGACCAATAATCCCAATCGCGGGATGTAATAATTGAACACCCACCCCAACACAGCCCTGGTAGTCCAGTGGACCAAAAATCCCGATCGCGGGATGTAATAATTAAACACCCCAATGGGCGCAGCCCATACCGTATAAGACTACATTCATTCACAAACTGGACCGTCTTAGCCGGTATGCTGCACGCCCATTGGCTCTGCTCTGCACCACGGTGCAGCCCTACAGGGCAGCCAGTCGGCGGGCGGGCGGGGGTGGCAGGCGGTGGAGTGCTTTTGCCCACCGCTGCCAGGGGAGCGGGTAGGGCTTCATGGTGGTGGAGGGGGAGACACTAGGCACCAGGGCTGTGTTCGGGGTGTTTAATTCTTACATCCCGTGATTGGGATTTTCGGTCCACTGACCACCAGGCTATGTTGGGGGTTTAATTTTAGCATCCCGTGATCGGGATTTTCGGTCCACTTGACCACCAGGGCTATGTTCGGGGTGTTTAATTTCACATCCCACGCATTGGGATTTTCGTCCACTGGACCACCAGGGCTATGTTCGGGGTGTTTAATTCTACATCCTGCGATTGGGATTTTCGGTCCACTGAATCACCAGGGCTGTGTTTGGGGTGTTTAATTCTACATCCTGCGATCAGGATCTTTGGTCCACTAGACCACCAGGGATGTGTTGGGGAGGAGATACATTGCTGCCCACGATTGGGCTGGTGGGGGGTGGTGGGGGATTTACACTCTTTGCCTGTGATCAGGCTGCAGGGGCGCATGGAGTGGGTTAGCCACGACAGGTGGCAGCTGCTGTGTTGCACCCTGCAATGCAGCAGCTCACCTGTGGGTGGCCCTCGACTTGAGCCTTTTTTTTTGGCTCAAAGTTGTGCAGGCGCAGGTTGGGGGTTGTGCCTGCACAACTCTGCACAGCCCAGCTGAATATCGGGCTGTGCAGTTTATGTATGGTTCCTCCCCCTCCAGTTCAGCATGCATTCATTTGCATTGCGCTGTTGCTCAGCATGTTTTCTGTGGCGCAACTGCCTCCTGCTGAATATCGCAGAATGGAGCAAGTTCGGACTTGTGCAGGCGCAACCCTATTGTGCATGGCGCAACCCTTTTGAATATCTGGCCCACATTATCTATAGATGAAACACCACTCATTTGGTAGACATTTTTGTGCTGAAAAACATTTGCACTCAAAGTACCGTGCTATCATTTTTCTTTTTAAATGTATTTAAAATTGTTTGTTGCAAAAAGTGAAAAAAAGTTGAATTCTCTGCTGTTTTTTGCTAATTATAAAAAAATAAAAGGTATATACAAATGAAACACCACTCGTTTTGCAGATATTTTTGTGTTGAACAAATGTTGTGCTCACAGTACAATGCTATCATTTTTTGTTTTAAAGTTATTCATATTTGTTGAAAAAGTGAAAAAATTGAATTTTCTGCTAGTTTTTTGGTTTGTTAATTATAAAAAACTAAAATGTATCTATAAATTAAGCACTACTCATTTTGTAGATATTTTTGTGCTGAATAACTTTCTTGCTCACAGTACCATGCTATAATTTTTTATTTTAAAGTTATTTGCATTTCAGTACAATTAGTACAGCTAGTATACATCTGCAGATCTGGGCATTGACACACACACACACACACACACACACACACACACACACACACACACACACACTTTTTTCTGTTACAGCTAGCCTGAGTCCCTGGATGCTTGAAATTCCGGACTGGTCACCTTTTGTCCCTTAACATGTCCAAATCAAGCCCTGATGGCCTGCATCCTAGCCTCCTGCATCTTTCTGCCCCCACCATCACCACCCACCTCACCTACATCATAAATTTATCCTTTTCCTCAGGCATAGTTCCAAAAGCCTGAAAATCAGTGTGTCATCCCTCTCCACAAAGTTGATGATCCCATCACACCTGGAAACTACCACCGTATCTCCCTTCTTCCCACCTTAGCAAAATTATAGGAATGCCTCATTCAATCCAGATTGCCTGATTTTCTTACCACCACAAACTTTCTGTCCCCCTACCAGTCAGGTTTTAGAAAAAAAAGCACTCCACCATATCATCCCTTCGCCCCAAGGTTCCATACTTGGTACTATCCTGTTTTAAATTTTCATAAACAACCTCCCATCTGCCTGCTCTTCCTCCCTCATCCATATGTATGCAGATGACACCATATTGTTCATATCCAGCCCGGACCCAGCCACAATCCACTCGATTCTGCAAGAAGACTTCAGCTCTGTTCAAGCTTGGTTCATTTCAAAACAGCTCAAACTAAATGCTGTGAAAACAGTCTCTATGACCTTTGGAACTTCCCAGAGATTAGTCAAAGCAATTATCACCCCACCTATTGCCTCCCTTGATGGCACCCCGCTAAAGGTTCCGTCCTACAAATATCTTGGCGTAGGGCTTGACCCACAACTAAACTTCTCTCTTCATATTGATTACATTGCAACCATACTTCACCCTAAGTTTGGAGTCCTGTACCATAACAGAGATTCTCTCCCTCTCCCAGTATGTCATGAACTTTTGACAAAGATGATTATGCCAGTCTTTGACTATGTGAACATTTTTTACTGCACTGCACCCTCCACCTCTACCTCTCTCTCTCTCTCTCTTGAATCGACTCTCTTTATTATGCCTTCTACCTCTCCCCACTTGGTCCCATAACATCATATAGCACATACTGGTGATCTCAATTATCTTACTCTGCTCTTTGTTAATCCTCCCTTCACCTATACCTTACCATGTATTTTATATATCTGAGTAGCCTGTTGTGTTGTTTTAGTTATCATGAAATGTATCCTCCTGTAGGGCACTATTACAACTGTACTCCTGTACTATTTAATTGTATGCCTCCTGCACTATTACATTTGTATACTGCAGTTGCTGAACTATGTATTCATGTAATGTGTTGTATGCTGTGTACCACTGTAATTGTATATTTATCCTATGTCCCCCTTCCCCTGAGTCACACCTGGAGATGGTCCTTGGCCCAGTGTGCATTTCCTGGTCACCAAATGTTTAAATAAATAAAAAGTTAAGCTCTGCTGTGTAGATCAATGGAAAGAGCTGACCCAGGATTGGGTTGGCTTTTTGTTTTCAAGCACATGACTTCTCTGCCCAGCAAGCCGAAATGCTGTCATTATCAGCCTGAATGATGATTTGCATGGCACTGGCACACCCCTTAAACACTCTCCTGCATTGGACAGTGTCACATCCCTCAAAAGGCACTATCATAGTAAGATGCTCACCAACATGCACACGCGCATGGCGAACATAAAAATATTAATGGGGTGGCTGAAAAAAGCAGGAGGCTGGTGTATGTACTATCAAAAACACAGTTCCATGTCTTAAACAGATGGTCAGAAAAATAACACGGTAAATATCCTCACAGAGAATGTAAAAGATTGCAATCAAACATTTGGTTATACCAAAGGGAAAGAAAACTGCTAAATGTAAAATATACGCAAACAATAAAAAATAATTTGGAGCGAAATATTAAGAATAGCCCACAAGTTGGAGCAGAAGCCTAGCTAAAATAATTAATATTATAAACACATTTGGTATAGCTAACAGATCAATACAAACAGCAAATGCAGATTAGATAATATATACTTACAATAGATTCACAATAATAATGCAATGTGATGCTTCGGACCTCTGATGAAGAACCTGAAGGGGTTCAAACATTGAGTTTTTTAGTCTGTTTGTGTTCTGTGTGTTTTCACAGTAAAGCCACATTGCATACAGCTTTGCTTCTGACCTCCTTTTTTGCACATCTTCTCTTTTTTTCCTTTAATCTGTTTTAAGGTGCTTTATTTGACCTTTTGAGCACCTGGGGTTTCTTTTGAATCTGTACTGACTGCTACCAGCAGACAGAACAGCTGCAGATTAGGCTGTTAGTCCCTGCAGGTATTTGTTGATCTTTGTATAGTCCTTGTTACCTGGACTGACTGGCCCTAATACTCATGCCTTTCAGGAACAGCTGATTACAACTCCCAAATGGTGCAGGTTCTTTCAAAAGCTGACCATTCCAGATAGACCTCACCCATCACCAAGGCTGGCTCCCGACTGGAGCTAAAGGGCTAAGGGGATGGGTACTGACAGAGAAGTCTACTACCAGCAGGCAGGGCAGCTGCTGATTAGGTTGTTAGCTCCTGCAGGTATTTGCTAGTCAGCTACAATACTGAAATACAGAATAATAACATCAAACTGTACCTGTTATAACAGAGCTAATTCATATTATCCTAAATATACATATTAAATGTCAATAAAGAGATTTGTATAACAAGTTATTCCTAATGTTGTGTTAAAAATATTTGATTCCAGTTTTCAAAGGAAGAAGATTCATTAAAAATTAGGCATGTGCGGAAAAAAAATTCTGCCAGTGGAATTTGGGCTTAAGTCGGACTTTCACTTCTGTGAAAGTTCGGAAATAATTTTGCCAACTTTCACAGAAATTACACCTAAAAACTGCAGAATAAATGTTAGAAATCTGCGGGTTCATGTATTAAATTGCGGGAAAAAAATCTGCAGAACTGATCACTATCAGTGTTCAGCTCTGCAGCTTTTTCTCCCACAGTTTAATTCATTAACTCTTCCCCCACCAATCACTGGCTCCTGGTTTTCTTGTGCCCCCCCCCCACTGATTGCCAGCCCCATATAAAAACAATTATTAATGCCCCTCCAGTCCCCCCAGCCACCCACCAATCACCTCTCCATATAAAAAATAATAATATCCTCATTCCCTGGTGTGTAGTCCCCCCCACCTGCTGATCGCCAGTGCCATGTAATAAAATTGCTGGTGTCTGGTCCCCCTACCCACCTGCCCAATTGCTCATACACATAAAAAATAAAATACCCTCATTCCGTGGTGTCAAGTGGACCCCTCACCCTGGCAGGTAGTCCATCACCATCTTGCTCCTCCCCATCCCAGCCTCGAGTGGGTGACCAGCACAGCCCTCCTCTCTCCTCCACAGCTGGCCACCCACTGAGCTGAATGAATGAGTGCACATGCTCATTCATTGCAGCTCACAGTCATCTTACAGCACAATTTTCAGGGGGTAGAGAAGGGGAGGGGACTGTTCCAGTCACCCGTGGGGGTGGCAGGATGGGGAGGAATGGCATTGTGGACCCCTCCAAGGTCCACAATGCCATTCCTCCCAATACCGCCCACCCTGTGGGCAACCGGAAAAGCCCCCTCCCTTTCTCTACCTCCTGAAAACTGTGCTCACTGCTGTAAGATGACCGGGAGCTGCAATAAATGAGTGCATGTGCTCATTAATTCAGTTCAGTGGGTGGCCAGCCACTAAGGAGAGAGGAGGGCTGTGCTGGTCTCCCACTTGGGTTTGGGATGGGGGCAGTGGAGTGGTGATGGACTACCTGCCAGGGTTGGGGGGTTGGGGGTTCACTAGACACCAGGGAATGAGGAAAGGATATATTATATTTTTTATGTGGCGGAGCGATCGGCAGGTGGAGGGGCACTAGACACCAGGTAATGAGGGTATTTTGTTTCTTTATATGGATGGGCATTGGTGGTGGGTGGGGGGACTGGACATCAATACTTTTTTTCATATGGGGCCAGTAATCGGGGCACAAGAAACCAGGGCCAGTGATTGGCAGGGGGCTGTAGGAGGCAGTGTAGTGCAGTGGTTTAAGGCTCTGAGCTGCAAACCTGGAGACCTGGGTTTGAATCCCACAGCCCCCACTTGCATACTGTGTGACCCTGAGCAAGTCACTAACCTTCCTTGTGCTCCCAGGTCGCACCTGGAAACAAGCTTTGGCTTAGTGTGCCTCTCCTGGTTAAACAATTTCCCCTTTCCCTTATCACTAAATAATAAATTAAACTGCAGATGGAATAAATTCCACAGTTTAATGTATTATTACACAGTTCAGCCCCAAAATTCCACAGAAAACACCGAAAATCCACAGAAAATGGTCAGAAGTTTCCGATCTCACCATAGGTGAAAGTGTGACAACTTTTGTGGAATTTTGGAATTCCGCGAATGTTCCAACAAGGCGGAATTTGCAGCTTTCGCCCACCCTATGAAAAATGGGTTCCAAACTAAACAGTTTTGTGCATCTTTCCCAATTAAAGAGTGATTAATCCTTTCATTAAATGTCAGCCTACCTATGTACTCATATAATTTTAATAGAGAGGAAATGTTAGGAGTCTTCCGCGTTGAAAGACTGAGTCTTTTAAGACCCAAGATATCAGCTGTCACCCAATATTGTTCATGCTTAGTGAGGTAGAGTATGACATTTCAGAGCAGTCACCTAAAATAAAAGTACACAGGGAGAAAGGGATACTCTCCTTCAGGATGTCAGATATAATATATCTATTTTATTCTTTGGTAACCGAGTAAGGCCCACTAGGCACAGGTGCCTGTTTTTAGGGGTGACTGGGGAGGTTGTGACTTATGCAGAATCACACAGTATGCAAGTGGAGGTTGTGGGAATCAAACCCAAGTCTGTCTGCGGGCTGTACCAACTTCATTCACATTTCATTCCTCTAGGCTATATTGCAAGCCCCACATGTTTCCAAATGTCTGTCACATAAGGGCATTACCACAGTACTTCAATATGTGGTTCATAGCGTAGTGCTTGTGTATACTTACTGTATGAACTATGATGTTATGAGTTTTAATTTGGATTTTCTCTATTCCCACACTTGGTAGGAATTTTGGGTATGTGCAGGAATGGAGGCTAGTATCAAGGGTGAGAGATGAGTGCCGGAGGAGGAGGAGGAGGAGGCCGGGGAGGATGGTGGGTGATTTCAAAATGCTCGAAGTGGAGCAAACATTAAATACTAGATTTAAGTAAAAGAAGTAGGAGGAGCTATCCTCCCCCCATTGAACCTCGGGCCTTTAGTCCTTCCATTCAATGTGTGGTGCATAGTGTAGTGCTTATGTGTACTTATGAACTTAGAAGTTATGAGCTTTAGTTTGGCTTTTCTCTATTCCCAACCTTGATAGGAATGATGGGTATGTGTAGGAACAGAGGCCCAAAAAGATTGTTAATGGTTCGAGATTACCTCCTCCAACTCCAGAAAGTGTGACCAGTAGCAAATAGAAGAGGAAAAAAACCCTGTGGAGGAAACCTCTGAGGACCCATGGCTACTGACCTGACCGTCCTCCGGGCAATCTACAAGGAGATTATCCTAAATGATTTGACTGAGGTTGTTTCTGGTTAGGTTGATGAGTTATGTTCTCTGAATTGTTGACAGCTCTGAATCTTTCTTAGGTGGATGAGCCGTATCCTGAATCTTTGACAGTGTGAGTAGGAAGGTTGATTTTAGAAGATGAAGGAGAATCCTAGTCAGAAGAATGTCCAGATGAAGGAAGATGGTGGTTAAATTATGTCTGGGATGTCTTTATGGTATTCAGTATTAAAGTCTTCACAGTATACATACGATAAGATAGTTTCAAGTGTATGGATGAGCATAAGCTTTATATCTGGGGTGCTGGAGTTCAGTACTTGAATATGATGGTATAAAGGTGTCCCATAGTCAATAGGTAGTGATTAAGGGAAAGCAGTAGTGCTTTGGAGCAAGTTGATGTTTTATGATGGCAGGAAGGTCAAGGACTGTTGGCAGATTTAGAAAGTCTTGATTAGATGTCAGAGATGTAATTAAGGTGGCACTGGAGCACTGAACTCAATCAACGAAATAGTGGGGGATTGAGAGGTGGATGGCGGAACTGGAATTCCACAGATGATGTGAGCAACGGATGGAGGAACCATCATAGGGAGGAGGATTGGTTACTGGATGCCTGAAGTGCGGGTGGATCCAGAGAACAAAATCAATGGATGGTTGCACACTAGACAGTGGTGCACTTGAGGCCCCAAACGAAATACAGAAGAAGGACATGCAGGAGGCAATCCAGATCCGGTCCAAAGGCAAGGAAGGAGGGCAATGCAAAGTCAAAGTGAACAAAACAATTCAGCAGAGGTCCAGTGGAGACTAGCACTGCATGGATCCAAGCAGGTAGATGATGGATGGAAAGAAGAATGGAAGATGAGGAACAGACTCCCATCACAGGTGGGCAGGAAGGCCGGCCTTCACTCAGTGCCCACAAGGCAGAGCTAGAGATGGAGACTGTACTAGGAGTGGAATGAAGTGGAATAAGTACAGAATGGAATAAGAAGACATAGACTCCATTCCCCGGTGTCCAGGGAGGCTCATCTTTGCTCAATACCCCTAAGGCAGAGCTAGGGATGGAGACTGTCGGAGCATCAGAATGAGATGGTGAGAATGGAAAATGAAATTGTAAGACAAGGACTCCCAGCTCTGGCAGACAGGACAAGTCCATCAACGTCCAGGAGAATCTATGTAGATGGGGTACTGGACTCCAGTACTGTGATGATGTGATGGATAAGTAAGCTGCTGGCAGGTAAATGGAGCATCAGCTGGATGAGATTGAGAAGGATCTTGGAGAGCAGGATGGCTGCCACTCTAGACTCCCCATGCTGAGTGACCATAGGACAAAATCCAGTCAAACAATATGAACAAATGCGCAGTGAGATTTGGATAGATGCAAAATTGTAGCAAATGGAACATGGGGGTCAGCCAGATGGGAGACATGCAAGCCTATTCTGGAATACCAAAAATGGTAGAAAGGCAGCTATAGCTCCAAATTTGACTGCTTAGTGAGCACACCACATGAAAATAATATGTTTTACTTTGTGTCAAAGTCAGACAGATGTGCAGATGTGATAGCAAAAATGTACAGGAGTCATGCAGGCTGAAAACATGGCACAAACGTACTGTTGCTATGGAGGTAGAGAAATGAGACCTGGAGCAGCCATCTGGAAGATGCAGCAAATAAAATTCAATGGTGAGTGCACAGAAACCCATGTTTGAAGAGGCATATGAGAAGCAGAGCATCAGACAGAAACGAGCATCCTAAATGCTGCTGCCATGTCACAGAAGTCCGATGCAGCAGAAGGGTGAAGTCAGTGGAATAATCAGCTGCAATGAGAAGGCCCACTTGAACTGCTCAGTACGGGGCCCTGCAGCAGTCCTCCCAATGCACGGAAGGAAAATGGAGGTGGAGTAGCGGCCAAGAAGAAGGCCCAAAAGGGGAAAACTCACCGGGGAAGGGCAATGCCACAGGAAGAAAACAAAGAACAAAAATGGAGGCAACGAAAAGCAGCGGGGATGGAAGGGGGTGGGACAGGCAAGAGGATGAAGAAGGACCCAACCCAGTCAGCCATGGAGCCAGAGTTCTGATGGCACCCTACAAGCAAAAGTGCAGTGGGAGAACTGCAGCAATGAGGACTCCGGGGAAGATCACAGTACAGGACAGCAGAGAAGCAAAACACAGCACCTGGCGCAAAGAAGGAGAGGTGGCAGGAGCCACACCAGGGCAGGATGGAGCAACAAAACAGGGCAGGAGTGCAGGCAAGGCAGCAAGTCCATTGGAACACAGGAGCAATAGAAAGCAAGGCAAAATGCAAAGCAGATGCAGGAAGATGAGGCAGAAGAGTAAGACCCCGATTTTGAAATGCTCGAAGCGGAGCAAACATAAGTGCTAGGTTTAAGTATGGGATGTGGGAGGAGCTTTCCCCCAACTGAACCTTGGTCTTTTAGCCCTCCCAGTATGTCAAGTGCACATTGTCTTCCATGCATCTCCAGCATCTCCTGTCTTCTGACCGGCCAATGTTCACTAGGTGGAATAATTCTGGTGAAGGATTTTGTATTGTATAAATTCACCATTACTATCTTTGATACTTCTACATGCATTAGACTATAGTTTCTACCAGTTTTGCTTTGGGGTAACACAACTGAGCTTTTTCTTCCACTTTAATTTGGCACAAATGGTTAGCTTTGCATATGATTTATCTAGCATTTTATATCTGGCCTGTGCCTTCTTTCCCATCAGCAAATTTGAGGAGTATGATCCAGTCTGATTTCTCTCCAGATTCTCCTGCATTTCTTGCAAATATATCTACTGCATACCTTAACTGTAGATTACATAAGTAATACGCCACGACAGGGTGTGCATTAAAGGAATTTAATGCACGCCTCAGGGACATGCTAAGGCACAAGGCCAAAGGCTAAGTGTCCTTACACCCTGGGAAGTGCATTAAAATCATTTAATGCACACCCTGGCGTGGCTAATCAGACTTATAAAATGGGCCACTATCATAAACGAAATAGGTTGATTTACTCTGATAGGGATTAAAACTTATTTACTATTTTCAAAAGAGTGTACAATACATTAACTCTACATCTAAAATCTGAAAAAAAATAGTCTCTATTAATGAATAAAATAGCATATCTCAGCAATAGGTTAACTAGTACAGTACTTTGCAGTAAAAGTATTTATTAGTAGAGTTGGTTGAAAATAAATTTTCTCTGTAACATGTAAATTATCATATAAATCCACTGTAACATCTGTAAATTTGTAAAACATTAGTGTTTAAAACTTAATTTTCATTACACTGTAGTTACATACTTTCATTAAAGGCAACCTTCTCTTTATTTTTGTGGTTTACTTATGTGCTGTGGTCTAGTACATAAAAAGAAAACTGCTATAGGATTGAGGTGAAAGGTTAGTAGGAAAAAAACTTTAAACCTGCCAGGTTGCCTTTTTTTTGGTGGCGGTGGGGGGGAGTAGATTTCACCTGAAAACACCTATATATGATTAAAATGTATGTGCCTTAATAAACATCAGCAATGTAGTTGAGCAGTTTGGATCTGCCTCTGCCTATGTAACTGTGTTGTCCCACCTTTTCTCTGTTTATAAAGTATTACTATATTGCCTACTTTCTTCGTCTTGTTTTTTTTTTCTGTTTTTCCCTACATTCAAGACATAGAGGACTGGATATTCAAACTGTGCTATTTTGTGGCACAAGCCCTTGCGCTGCACAAAATAGTTGCACAGGGGTGTGGCCGGAGCGATATTCAAAGGAGTTGCGCTATTGAGCAACTCCTTTGAATATCACTCCCTGGCCACAGCCACTGTGCATGACGCAGTGAAACTTGCGCCACCGCAAGTGGTCAGAGTGGAGCATTCAACTTGCGGTGGCGCAAGTACCATTGCACCATGCGTAAATTTCCGATGTTCAAAAGGTGACATGCAAATGGGGCCATAATTCATGCAAGGCGCAGGGGGGGCCATTTGCATCTGCTTATGACCCAATTTGCATGCCATTAGCATGCAGGTGCGCCGATCCCCAAGGACTTGCACCTGGCACCCTGCCAGGCAGCAGCCGTCGGGGACCGACGCCCCCTGCAGCCTGATCACGGGCAAATGTGTATAAAATCCCCCACCCCCCCGACTGGCCCGTATCGTGGGCAACAGCTTAAATAACCCCCCCCACCAGCCCGATCGTGGGCAGCAAAGTGTCCCCAGAACATATCCCAGGTGGTCCAGTGGACCACTAAGCTCAATCGTGGGCTGAAGAAGTGTAACAACCCCCAAATGTATTCCTGGTGGTCCAGTGGAAGCCTGATTGTGGGCTGAAGAAGTGTAACATCCCCCGAGCGTATCTCGAGTGGTCCAGTGGATCGCTAAGCTCATCGCTGGCTGCATAATGGCGAACTCCCTCGGCCAGCAGGTTCATCAAGACTTCCACTGACGGCTCATCATTCGGCTTCCCCTCAAGAAGCGTGAGCGGTAGCATCCCACCTCGCTTGCCTCTACAGCTCATCGACTGATCAGCCCTGTGGCTGTGCCATTATGCAGAGCAAGAGCCACTGGGATAGCCCAGTCAGAGCAGGCAGTCCAGATATGTGAATGAATTCATTCAAATATCTGGACTGCTCTGTATGGTATGGGCTGCACGCCCATTGGCTCTTGCTCTGCACTCAATGGGCATGCAGCCCTACTGGGCAGTCAGTCGGTGGGCAGCAGGGTGGCAGGCGGGTGGGAGCTGCTGCCTGCTGGCTGAGGGGGAGCGGGTGGTGGGGCCAAGGCGGGGTGCGTGTGGGGACACTCAGGATCACCAGAGGGATATGGTCTTGGGGGCGGGGTTTTACATTATGCAGCCCGATCGGGCTTATTGGTCCACTGACCACCAGGATATGTTTCGGGGAACACTTTGCTGCCCGTGGATCGGGCTGGTGGGGGTGATTTAGCTTGTGCCCGCGATCGGGCCAGTCGGGGGGGTGGGGGGATATTTTACACTTTTGCCCACGATCGGGCTGCAGGGGGAGCACAGGGAGTAGGTTGAGGGCCAGCCACAGGTGGCAGCTGCTGTGTTGCTCCCTGCAATGCGGCAGCTCACCTGTGGGTGGCCCTCGACTTACTCCTTTTTTTTTTGGCTCAAAGTTGTGCAGGTGCAGATTGGCGGTTGCGCCTGCACAACTCTGCACAGCCCGGATGAATATCGGGCTGTGCAGTTTATGCATGGTTCCTCCCCCTCCAGTTCAGCATGCATTCATTTGCATTGTGCTGTCGCTCAGCATGTTTTCAGTGGCGCAACTGCCTCCTGCTGAATATCGCTAGAATGGCTAATTTTGACCTAAGAGGTTGAATCCATATTACATGGCGCAACCCTTTTGAATATCTGGGCCAGAATGTTTATTATGGAATGTTTACCATGGAATACAGGGATTCAAAATTCAGCTCAGTTCCACTGGTAGAATGTTACTCTTCTAACATACTGTACACACAGACAACAAAGGCCTGTTTTAGAGCCAGAGACGCAATTATCTCAATGTCAGGGCAAGCAGAAGAGATTTCCCTGATGAACAGGTAAAGATAGAAGGGTTTTTTTTCACTTCCAGTAAAGAAACAGTTGTAATGTAAACTATAAACAATACTTAATGTTTCTAATTTGTTTATGTGCTCAAGAAGAGTATGACGATCAGGTAAACAACATTTAATTAATTTGTTTTATTTTTTATTCAAGGTAGTTTTATTTTTAGGGCCCAGTTGAAGGTTTTTACAGTGTAAAGGTAACAGCCATGTTTGTGATGGAAGATCAGTTCTGGTTGCAGGGGGAATGATAGAAGATAGTTCTGGTTGTAGGAGGACTGATTTGCTCATTGTATGATGCAGTTTAGGACCAGTATGACTGTGCTTATATAGAGATTTAATGTACAGTCAGCTGATGTTTCTTGGCCAATGAGATTTCCAGATTTTTTCTTTTCATTTTATAAAATAGGATTAAATTCTTGAAAAGCTGTATTTTGACTGTAATTAAGAAAATTACATCATACAGTACATACAAAATATAAATAAATAAGCAGTAGCATTTTCATACATCCATAGGTCAGAGAACATTACCCCCAGATGTCTGCTATCCCTCCACCTCAGCGTTTCAACCAACAAGATATTCTTCAGTGGGCATAGCACAATCTCTTTAAATAGTTAAGATGTTACCAGGGGCGATTTGAATATTCCATTATAAGAATTTTTAACCCATTGATCACCTTAACATTTTTAAGTGCACAGACATGCAGAAAACAAGTGACGAATGTGCCTATAACCTCATATTACCGAGTTCCTTCATCTTTCTAAAACACTTAAACCAATGCTAAGTTATAAATTATCAGAGCACAATAGTGAAAAAGTTAGAGTCACTTACATTGATTTTTTCTGGGATACTTCCCTAATTTTAATGATATTGTTTTTTGTTTCTGCAGTCCCAAAATAAGTCCAGAAAACCAGATCCAGGAACTTCTATTTTTGATTTTTCACTGTATAATGCAAATATCCAATGGTATTCCTTCAGAGATGCAATCCTAGAATAGGAGCACTTCTTTTTGGATCTGATTTTGAAGACAGAAGATGGCTTGATAAACTTGTTCTAGTGACGGTATCAGAGACTCTGAGTGCCTCAGAATGAATAAAAAAGAATAAAGTTAATAACATACAAAACATAAAGGGTGGATATTCAAAGAGGTTGAGCATGGCGCAACACTGTACACCATCTGCCAACCCATTGATGCGCCCCGGCGTGATATTCAAAGAGGTAGGTTGCACAGCGCAACCCCCGAGGTGCCAGGGTGCACCAGTAATGTATGCGCTGCAAGTGCGGGGGGCATGCCCATGCATATGTGGCACAACCTGATATTCAGCCTGGAATGTGCGGTGCATATGCAGGCACAAAACTACCTTGTGCTGCATAGGGGGCACAAAGATGTGCCCATAAAAAATAGGAACATGACTGGGGACACCCACAGGCAGGTTGCCATATTGCTGGGCGCAACACGGCAGCTGCCTGCTGTGGGTGGCCACCCAACCTCCCGGGATGCAGTCCGGACATCATGCCCCCCCTCACCCGATCATGGGCATATAAATATAATATCTCTGGTGGTCCAGTGGACCCATTCTTTTGCCCAATCATGGGCATATGAATATGATATCTCTGGTGGTCCAGTGGACCCAATCTAATGCCGATCACGGGCAAATGTAAATAAGAACCTGGTGGTCAGTGGTACCCCCTCCCCTCCACCCACTGAGCCCTGACACCCTGCACCCCCCGGCATGGCGGCAGCTCCCACTACCCGCAAGCCACCCAGCTGACTGCCGACTGACAGCATACAGTACGGTTGTACACCTGCTGGTCCACCACGTGTGCCAATGGGCTTGCAGATTGTGCTGTACTACACAGTCCTGAAATGTGAATGAACCATTCACAGTTCGGGACTGTGTAATACAGTATGGTCTGCATGCCCACTGGCCCACGCGGTGGACCAATAGGCATACAGCCATTCTGTACACTGTCTGTCATCGTGTGGCTGGGTGGCTTACAGCGGGGAGCTGCTACCTGCCACTGACTGGGGGGATGCAGGGTGGTAGGGTTCAGTGGGCAGGTGGAAAGTGGGTACCGCTGGATGACCAGGGTTCTTATTTACATTTGCCCATGATCAGGCAGGAAATCGGGTCCACTGAACCACCAGGGAAATTTGTATACAATGCCCGCAATCGGGTGATAGGGTAGGGTCCACTGGACCACCAGGGATATTATTCTTCACTTATGCCTGCAATTTGGCAGGGGATTGGGTCCACTGGACCACCAGGGATGTATTAAACATATGCCTGTGATTGGGCGATGGGGCATGTTGCCCACCGAGGGGCACGGGGCATCAGTCCCCAATGGCTGCAGCCTGGCAGGGCGCCAAGCGCAAGCCGCTGGGGATCGGCACACGGCATGCAAATAAGGCCATAATGACATGCAAATGTTCCCATTTGTGCCTTGCATACATAATGGCCTCATTTGCATGCTCACAGCTGAATATCACTCTTGCTGCACCTAGTGCAACCGCACTTGCGCTAGATTTACCACCTGTCCTGATTTTCACAGGACAGTCCTGATTTGGGCAGCTGTGTCCTGCAAAAAAACATGAAAAATACTAAATGTCCTGATTTTACAGTAGAAAAAATATTTTCTAACTTTCCACTAAATGTTCTAGAAAACTACAATAGCTTAACTAAAATACCTTAAAATGATAAAAAACAATAGAAGCAACTAAGAAACTACAATACTTAGCCTTAATTCTGATTATATGGAGAAAAAACAAGTCTGTTGCATTGGTCAAGGTTACGGTCTGTCCTGCGAAAAATCATGTTTCAGTAAGAAATGTCCCACTTTGAGCTTCTTAAAAGGTGGTAACCCTAACTTGCGCTGGCACAGCCCCCTGCTCCCCTGCTGCCACTTGTGCTGGCACAGTGCCACTGTGCCATGTGCAGTGCGTGTGCCCTCAGTGCTATATTCAACAGTGCTGTGCCATGGTGCAGCACCATTGAATATCACCCAGACCATGTCCTGGCTCATCCCAATTGTGCTGCGCCCAGGCTTGCGCCCTGCCTGGCACAGTCTGAATATCCCACCCAGAGTATTTCTGTAAAGACAATTTATCCAACAGGGAAGTAAATATAAAAAGCAGAAAAAAACACATTTATTTGCAGTCATAATATGTCTAGAGTGCAAATATATATTTTATTTACACTCAAGACATGTCATCAACATTTACGTACACTGCAGTTGCATCACTGAGAATGCTGAGTGAAGCTGCAGTGTAAGCTGAACCTCATGCATAGCCAGACCTAGTTTAGCATTTGCTATGCACAAGCTTTTGGCTCAAAACAAATTCACTTCTCCATCAACTACCATTTTACTCCCAATTATACAATGGCAAGAGAGAATCCTGGTCCCTGATCGGTCAGACTGGGACTGGACCCAGGATGCTATCCCAGTATAACATCCCAGTTCTAGTCTCAGTGCACTTATGACTGCATCAGAAGTTTAAAAAGATCACTCCGGAGCCATCCCATCCCTGTGAGCAGCTTCACCGGTCCCACTCTGCTTGCACTTGGCTCTTCCCACCCCCGCTCTCACTCGGCACTCCCCGGTCACCATAAACACACTGTTAGTGTGTGAATAAATTTTATCTCCTGGTAGACAACCCAAAACTGTACCAGGTGAACCACAAACAAAATGTCTTCTAAAGAATACCAGGGGTTTCCTTGGCAGCAGATCACGTGACTCCCTAAAGGAAAAAAACGAAAGTGACACAATGAGCTGGTGAACATCTAGCCATAACAGTCTTCGTGTGGCTCCTCAGTCACTGTTCACCTCAATTTCTTTTTTTTTAACCTTCACCAAATCAGAAAAAGAACCACATTTTTTTTCAATTGTTTAACCAGGTGAGACACACTAGGCTGAAAGCTTGTTTACAGGTGAAACCTGGGAGCACAGGGAAATTAAGTGACTTGCTCAGGGTCACACAGTATGCAAGTGGGGGCTGTGGGATTCAACCCCAGGTCTCCAGGTCTGTAGCTCAGAGCCTTAAACCATTGCGTTATACTGCCTCCGTTCTCCCTGCCTCCTTTTCTCTACCTTCACAAAAGTGTCAGCAAAGGAAGGCTGGCAACAGAGTGACTCTGTGAGAGTTCTAAAACAATTAATAATGACACCAAACTGTACCGGGAGAATGGCAAGCTGAACACAGTTTGGGGGGGGGCTGTGGCAAGCACATACTAAACAGAAAACAAAACATGTACTATGAAGACAGCATCATCTGTTGCACACACAGAAATAAATAACTACTTTTTATATAAATACACTTACACACACACACAAAAACAAAGACACTCTTTAAAAATAATTATTTCAATTTGTTTTCTTCTACTTAAACATTAGTCATTATATTATAGGAACAATGCTCTCCAGGGTTAGTGTTATGTAAGTAATAAGCCACGACAGGGTGTGCATTAAAGAATTTTAATGCACACTCCAGGGGTGTGCTAAGGCACGGAGCTGAAAGCTGAGTGTCCTTACGCCCCTGGGAAGTGCATTAAAATCCTTTAATGCACACCCTGGAGTGGCTTATCACACTTATAAAATGGGCCACCATCATAAAATAATTAGTTTGATGTACTCTGATAAGTTTTAATCCCTATTTACTATTTTCAAAAGAGTGTACAATACATTACCTCTAAAACATCTAAAAACTGAAAAAAGTAGTCCCTATTGCTGTATAAAATAGAATATGCCAGCAATAGGTTAACTAGTACAGTACTTTGCAGTAAAAGTATTTATTAGTAGAGTTGGTTGAAAATAAATACTTTCTGTCACATCTACATTTTATCATATAAATGCACTGTAACATTTGTAAATTTGTAATACATAAGTAGTGTTTAAAACTTAATTTTCATTACACTGTAGTTATACAGTCTCATTGAAGGCAATCTTTTTATTTTTGTTGTTTACTTATGTGCTCTGGTCTAGTACATAAAAGGAAAGCTGCTATAGGATTGAGGTGAAAGGTTAGTAAGAAAAAAAAAACTTTAAACCTGCCAGGTTGCCTTTTTTTTGGTGAGCAAGGAGGGTATATTTCAGCTGAAAACTCCTATATAAGATTCAAATGTACATGCTTTTATTAACATTAGCAATATATTTGGGCACTTTGGGTCTGCCTCTGCCTATTTAACTGTGTTTTCCAACCTTTTATTTTTGTTTGTAAGTATTACTGTATTGCCTACTTTCTTCATTCTGTTTTTTGTTTTCTGTTTTGCCCCCACATTCAAGACATAGAATGTTTATCATGGAATGTTTACCATGGAATACAGGGATTCAAAATGCTGCTCTATTCCACTTGTAGAATATTACTCTGTTGATATTCTGTACACACAGACAACAAAGGCCTGTTTTAGAGCCACATACTCAATTATCTCACTGTCAGGGTAAGCAGAAGAGATTTCCCCCTGATGAGCAGGTAAAGACAGAAGGGGGATTTTTCACTGTTAGTAAAGAAACAGTTGTAATGAAAACTATAAACAATACTTAATGTTTCTAATTTGTTTATGTGTGTAAGGAGAGTGTGATGATCAGGGAAACAACATTTTATTAATTTGTTTTATTTTTTATTTAAGGTAGTTTTATTTTAGGGCCCAGCTGAAAGTTTTTACAGTGTAAAGGTAGCAGCCATGTTTGTGATGGAAGACCAGTTCTGGTTGCAGGAGGTCTGATGGAAGATAGTTCTGGTTGTAGGAGGACTGATTTGTTCATTGTGTGATGTGGTTTAGGACCAGGATGACTGTGCGTATAAGGAGATTTAATGTACAGTCAGCTGATGTCTCTTGGCCAATGAGATTTCTAGATTTTTTCTTGCTATTTTATAAGCTGGGATAATACCCCTTCTCAGGTGTTGAATGCTTTTGGCCTGCAGCCTCGGATCCAACCACCCGAGGTGGGATGTCATCGCAGCATAACACCCACCCTGTCGGGCATTATTCCTTTATTGGCATAATATAAAAACAATTCTGCTGTAAAACACATCCACTTCACCTGCTCATTCCCATTCATAGCAGAAATTCAGCTGTAAAACATGTTCTCTTCACCTGCTCATTCCCATTCATGGCAAGACTATAGTCGTGGTCACGCTGAATGTCATTTACATGGTGAGACTGTTTTTTTTTTTTTTTTGTTTGTTTAGTTTCTTGATTCTGAAGAAGGATGAGAGATCCCCTATGAGGCAGTGTCTATACAGCTAAAATATGATTCGGGAATAGCCAAAGTCAGTAATCTACCATGCTCCTTGCTCCACACCAATACCTAACGCATAATGACCATGCACATGCACATTCAGTTGCTCTACAGTGCAATGACAAAAAGAGATGCATCCAGGTGCAAGAAGCATTCAAACTGCGCAGTACTACTGTGGGATTAAAAAAAAAATCTGTATGTGACAAGTAAAAACAGTATATTTTAAACATTTAATCTTATTGAAACCACTCTCTATGTCCACAAAAATATGTTACTTTGTCCATTGCATAAATGAGATATGGCATGGGCAGTGTGAAAATAAATGGTACATTTTTTGCTTCAGGTTTTGACCTCTATATACCTCACTCTTGGCTCTGCCACTCATGAGGTCAATAGAGGTCAAATGCTGAAGCAAAAACTAAATTGTTTATTTTCTCACTGCCCATGCCATATCTCCTATGTACAACAAAATATTACATTTACCGTGACTAAGTTACTAATATGTACAACAATATAAATCTTTTACACAGCAAACTTGCACTCATATTCAGGGAAAAAAGAAAGAAGGAGGGATAGAGAAGGATGGATGAGAGAAGGGGGGAAGCTTGGTAGATGAAAAGGGAAGGGACCAAACAGACACAGTAATGTCTTAAGATATAGAAGATAATGCCTGAGTAACAGTGATTAACCATGATGTAATCACTTCAAGCAGTTGACAGGACAACCAAGTAAACCTCGAGAGCACAGCTCGAGAAATTTACAGTTGTCATAGCAACCGCGAGAGGTGCTTACGTCTGTGGTTGACCACCATTACTCAGACATTGTATTTTATAGTGTATGGAAAAACTAGTCACTGTGGGAAAAAATACAGTTTTTTTTCTATGTGTGTTTAGTCTCCCACTTGGCTATGGATGCCTCCTGGTTTGAATTTTGAGCAACTGAAGTGCTGGAATCAGCCATTGTGATCTATACTGCAGTATGTCTGTAACTGTCTGAATGGATGTGTGTGTTTTGAATGAATGTCCAAGCAGCAGATCTCCTTTCCTTTACAAGAATTTTGACTGGTGGTGACATTCTATCCTGTAATCCCATCATTATGACAAGTTAAACAAAATGTACAGCATACTGATGTCATAATGATCAACTCCACTTCACCTTTCATATCAACGGGATTTGTCAACACATCAACTCAAAGATTGGAGCTGCTTACAGGGTTCGTCACTCACTCACTGCTTCTGCCCGTGTCTCTGTAGTCCAGGGGGTCTTGCTTCCGGGGCTGACATATTCTCTTCCTGTCTTCTCTCAGGCCAAAGTAGCAGACTTACATAAATGGGACACCACATACAACAACATTTGCAAATTCACTCTGGCTGCTCCCCGGCTCACCCATCACTGCCGTCTCTACTCTACATTGAACTGGTTGTCTCCCGATGGCATGCGCTCCTATGCTCTGGGTAACCTTATTGATTTCTTAACACGTCCACCATGTCCTGATGCACTTGCAGCTATGCTTCAACCCATTACCCCAGCTCGTCTCCTTAGGTCTTTGACTGCTCCCCTGCTCGCCGTTCCTCCCTGCTCTACATAAATGGGTGAGCAAGCTTTCTCACACCTTGCTCCTAAATACTGGGACTCTCTTCCTTTTGACATTAAGCACTTCCCATCTCACCACTCTTTCAAAAAAAGCACTTTTTTCTTACTTGAGCTCTCCTGGTGTCTGCAGTTGCCCCTAATCCCATTCTAGTTGCTCTGCCCACCCTATGTCTAGCATTGTTATGTATTAATACTTGTCTCTAAGTAATCTCCTGGATGTTTTGTTGTTACCCACCCACACATGGGTGCTTTTTACTTCTGTACCCTTGTAAGTCTGCCCTGCATGGTGGTCCTGTGTTTATGTGCTAATATCTGACTTGTCTTCTGTATTTTTGACTACTGCACTATTGTACACTACCGGGTCATGCTTGAAAATAGGCAGGTTTTTTGTCTAACGCACTTACCTGGTAACCAAAGGCTAATAAATAAATAAATAAAATCACTCTTTATTTATATAATGCCTTTCAATATCAAGGCACTGCACAAATTACATCAGCAAATATAAAAACAGAGAGCAATATAATTATCTAAAAATTATTCAGTCTGGGAAGGCCAGTGAGAATAAATATGTTTTTTGCATGGATTTAAAACTACTGACAGTCAGGCATTCTCTTAACCAATGAGATAGAGAATTCCACAGGGTTGGTGCTGCAAATGAAAACTCACGTGCTCCAGATGTTTTAAGACGAACTCTGGGAATGTCTAACAATCCGTCATTGGCAGATCGGAGAGGGTGATTAGGGGTGTAGGTAGTCAGGAGATCTTTCAGGTAGTCAGATCCCTGTTCATGTAGGGCTTTAAAGGTAAGCAAGCCTACCTTGTATGTGATCCACCACTGAGCCACCAGCCAGTGCAGTCCATGCAGCACAGGCATTATATGACTGGAACTAGAGGTACCTGTCAAAAGCCTGGCTGCAGCATTTTGCACCAGCTGCAAGTGGTGGATATCAACCCCAGACAGCCATAGGTAGAGGGAATTACAGTAGTCAAGATGGGTAGTGATGAAGGCATGGACCAGTGTTGGAAGGTCACCTGGCGGAACTAGGTGTTTCACCCAGGCATAATTCCTCAGATGGTAAAATGAGGATTTGATCACAGCTGACATCTGAGATTTCAGGGTTAAGCTGTCATCAAAAATAATGCCCAGGTTCTGCATCTGATCTGAGGTCGTGAGCTGGACTCCATCAAACCATAGGCTAGACACGTGCCCAACCTGCAAACCCACCCCTGGGTGACCCGGGTCCACAACCAACACCTCAGTCTTCCCCAGATTCAGTCTCAGCCAACTGGAGCCCATCCAGTCATTGATCTTGGAAAGGTAGCTATTTAGCATGGAGATTGCATCAACCTGTCCAAGTACAAGGAACATATATAGCTGAGTATCATCTGCATAGCAGTGAAAACTCAAGCCATATTGCCTGATGGTGTCTCTCAATGGTAGCATGTACACTGTGAACAACATGGGTCCCAATATGGAGCCCTGCAGCACCCTGCAGGACAGGGGTAGGGCATCAGAGGAATAAATTCCAGTGACCACCCTCTGAGATCTGCTTGCAAAGAAGGATCAAACCCAACTGAGGACTGTACCCAACAGTCCACAAAGGAACCGCGAGGTCTCCAAAAGCACTCCATGGTCCTCAGTGTCAAAAGCTGCTGAGAGATCGAGAAGGACCAAGATGGTATGAGCCTTTTGATCTCTCGCAATTAGGAGGTCATTTAGTACCCGAACAAGGGCAGTCTCCATGCTATGCCTTTTTCTAAAACCAGACTGAAGGGCTTCATAGACATTGTGAGTTACAAGGTGATTATCCAGCTGCAGTGCAACCACCTTCTCAATAACCTTCCCCACAAAGGGAAGGTTAGAGACAGGTCAGTAGTTAGCTGGATCATTGGGATCCAAGGAGGGTTTTCTAAGGACAGATCGAATGACCACCTTCTTTAAGGGGTCTGGAAAGACCCTCTCCTCCAAGGATCTCCATACAATTTCAGCTAGGATCAGGCAGATAACATCTACACACCCCACTAAGAGGAGGGTAGGGCCCAGATCCAAACTACAACAAGTTGGGCCCAAAGTCTGGACAATCTTCACAATGTCTATGAATTCTGGTCGGCTGAAATCTGTCCAGACAGGCTGGTTGCTCACCATCTCCCGCTGACCTCTGTAACCCCTCAAGGAGAGAGCCGGGCCAATTCCGGACCTAATGCTGGCAAACTTATCTGCAAAGAACCAAGCTAGCGTGTCACAATTATTTTGTGAAAAAGCTCTTCCAGACTGTAGGCAGATTGGATTGCACAATCTGTGAATGGCTCAGAAGAGTTGATGGGATTATCAGGTTATAAACTGATTGAAAAAAAGGGGTTGATAGACACTGTACATACATTATATGATCATATTGCACAATCCTCATTTTACAGATGGGCTACATTAATGGTATGAGGCAATGTACAGAACTATTACCAGCAGATCTATTACAAGAAGTACTTCAGGTCAAATCTGTCATTATGACCTAATGGTTTCAGGCAACACAATCTAAAAATTCACGTTGATTCCTTTTGGAGTAATGTCCACAGTCTATATCCACCCCTAGCACTAATTTTAACATGCTACAACTAACAGGTTTCATTTACTTAAAGTTCCATGTCATAACAGTGAACAGAGAATGGCGACTTGCAACTCAGCAAGTGCACATCACTGAAAATGGTGATGTGCACTATAGCACTCAACAGCAATGGCTACGTTCGCTGTTTCTTTTCAAAAGCAAATACCCTACTACTTGTTTTATGCAGGGGGCTATGCCCACTGCAACCCCCTAACTTAATATAATAAACTCCAGAAGGTGTTGTCACTTTGAAAGGAAGCAAACTTGGGAGGGGGCTATGTCAGAAACACACATGTCAGCAGGGGAAAAACAGTGGGGGGAGCTATACTACAGACAGGGGAACAATATCGGGAGTGCAGGATAACCTAAATTACTTACAATATGCATGTTCAAAAAATAAAATAGTATGCCTACCAGATCCAAACCCAGTTCCTCCAGTCCAAAAGCAGTTGCCTTAACTGCCAGACCACACAGCCAGCTTGGCAGGTGCTTGCCAAAATAAGGTACACAAATCTTTCCAGATAAACAATAACCCTATTTGCTCAACTTCACTGTGGTAGTAATAGCACATAGCTATTATTAGCACAGTGCTGTATTAACTTTCGCTGTTTTGACATCATTGTAATTCCTATCACTCAAAATCAGTTGTTAACTTAACGTGCTACCTTTGCTTAATATCCCTGTTATGTGTCAAATCAAAATGATCTCCCAGTGGAGTATCTTTACAACCTAAAACACTGCTCTTAACATGTTCTTGCAGTCATTCCGTAAAGTGTCACACTGTTCTGCCCATCAATAGTTTCTGGTAACTGCAATATAGGACATGCACCACAAATGTGGTGTTACAGGTGCTAAATGGGTTTATGTGGAACTCCTTCTTTGTTACTGGATGTACAGATGTCTTTCCCAACTGGAATACATGCACACATTACAGTTTTTGCAGCAGTGAAAACCTTTTAGGGGGTGGGGTAACCAGTTTCAGGGTATTGACATTTCTGATGCTTGAAATCTACTATGAACTATTTTATCTTTAATGTTCAGCACTCCTATACAGGTGACCTGTAGCTTGAGGCCCAGCTTCATGTTAAGGGTAGTATCTGACATCAGAATATCCCAATTCCTGTGTAGTATGGAACCTACGGTATCTGTCCTGCAATAGGACTGTATTCCAGTGAAAAATTCACTGTCTCCCTTTCTGTTGTTAACTAATTTCTAACTTGAAGATGTTTGCCACTGTCATTCCTTTTCACTATTTCAAGGGCACCTTCAACCACCTTTCTGTCATACCCCCAATAATAAATCTGTTAGACAATTCTTTCACCTTCTGATCAAAAACGGAGTCTTCACAACAGTTCCTCCTCACATGGAGGAACTGCAAATATAGTATAGACTCCTTTAAAACTATGGGGTGTGCACTAGTTGCATACAGTACAGAATTGTAGCTGTCAGCTTCCTGAAGCCACTGGTTGTTACTTTCTTACCATTCTCCCTCTTCAGTGTTACTGTATATCAAGTAAGTTTATCACATGCTTCTCAATCCTATGGGTGAAATTCAAGCTAATTTTATTATTCAGTTGCTTAACAAACTGTTCTGCCCCCTGTTGGTCACCCCACCCATCCAGACAATGTCAACTATATATCAGTACCAATCAGTACCACAAAACAACATTGTCTGTATGTGGGAATCCAGCAGTATATAAATTGTTGATCTCACAGAAACCCATTAAAAGATTTGTGTGTAAAGGAGGCATGCAAGTCCCCATTGCAGTACCGTGCCTCCACATCAACTGATAGCCAACAGAAGTGATCTTGCCAAACTAAATTATTTAGTTTGCTCAGTAGGTCGCCTGCGTCCCTGAGGTGAGACTGCAATTTAAATACTTCTCATTGAAGAAAAAAATCTACAAAGCTAGATAAATTGTCTGTTAAGCTCCCATCCCAGAGACAGTCTGGCAACCAGGTGGGTTCTGCAATTTTTTGTGCACCGTGGGCAGTGCATAAAAGAGTGGGACCACTGCATATGGTGTTCAAAGAAAGTTGAACTCTTGCTCAGTAATGGCCCCAACTTGGATTGTCCCCTTCAGGAGCTCCAATAAGTCAGATCTGAAAACATTCAGAGGGTTACCAGGTAGTTTTCTATAGTCCAACTCATGATTTAGCAGCCTTTCAACCATGTTAACATACTTATTCTCATCCATTAATACAATATGTCCACATTTATCGGTGGATTTTATTACAACCCCTGCCACCTTGTGTACAGTTCTCAGTGCATCTCTTTCTACCCTTGTGAGATAATGCTTATTAACATTGGTACCACTATTATTTACATTTTGTGAAACCTCATTAACTGATGTCATACACACCTTTCAAAAGCTGCTATCTCGCTATTCCAGACTTTGGGGCAGAATGTCAAAGGCAATCTGAATCTTTTCCTGCATTCATCCCACAGTCTTGCTCCGTAGTTACTTTTTCTTGCTAGTCAACAAGCAGTCCTTCAAAGTCAATTTCTTCAAACTGAGACTATTATTCTTGTTAAAGTTCCATCAGAAATTTGAGATTCTCTGAATCCTGCATCTCCAGCTCCTGGTCCAGCTGAGTACTTAAAACATCTTGATTAATTTCACCTCCCACCTCCTTATTTGCTGTCTCACTTGATGTGCTTTGAGCCAGTTCTTCTTCACTTTCTGTAGTCAAATCTACATTTAGGGTTACTGTGGCTTTAGGTTGATTTCTGTTGTGTCTTCTCTCCCCCTCTCTTCTGAGACTTAGTTCTACCTTGGCTCTGAGATTTGTTTTTAGAAACAACTGCATGAATGTGTTATGGACATTGTTTTAGGTTGTAAAAGTATTCCATTGGGAGGTCATTTTGATTTGGTACATAACTGGGATGTTAAGCAGTGTCAGTGGCTCAGCAGGTAGCATATTTGCCTCTGAGGCCGGGAGACCAGAGGGGTGTCAGAGGGCTGTGGATTCAATTCCCACACTTGGCACTTGGGTTAATATCCCAGGCATGGGGTCATAATGTTGCAAGACATTATGTCTCATGGCACAATTGCGCTGCCAATACAGTGCGATTTCTGCCATGAGGCATGTCTTTTATCTGTGGGGGGGGGGGGCACTGACCACACACCCTGTTACAGGGGATGCACCCACTGGACCGCCCCACTAAGATTCTCAACTCTATGGGGGGGTCCATCTCGCATAGCGCACAAAGTGTGAAAAATAAAGTTTCTGGGACCAGGAATCAAACCCAATCCAAGATGCAGCGTCTGGGTTCTTGCTGCTGTGTCTCAGTCCTGTGAGCCACGGCAGCTGCTCAGCAGAGCCCACTTCCAGCAGAGGTCATATCCTCTGCCTGGGGAGAGCTACTGGTGCAATACCTCATACAGCAGTATATGCGGTATTGCACCAGTAGCAGCTTCTGAGAACTACGCTGTAGCCCGTTTAGCCATAATAATAAATGCGTTATTAGGCATGTGACATTATGACCCAGTAGGAATATCCCAATACTGACACTGTAGTGCAGCATGAAGGGGGTGCTGCACTTCTGAGCTGCCATCTTTCAGATGAGATTTTAAACCGAGGTCCCATCTGCCTGTTCTGGTGGTAGTTCAGGTAGATGTTAAAGATCCCATGGCACTTATCAAAAAGAGTAGGGAGAATGCTTTATTTAGAAATATAAACAAATCATATAAAGCACATTAAATCATGGCAGTAAAACAGAAAATGAAAAACAAGAAAATTTCAAAGCAACAGAAATGGCAAAGGAAACAAAATTCATATAACTAAACAAATCTCACAGTGTACACCCTCCCAACTTATATTTTAAAAAAAATGAAAAACCCCTCCGCAATAAAGTAAGTTTAGCTCTTGGATGATGTAAACAATCCCTCCTATATACTTCTTGAAGTGCATGTTCGATAAGCACCCATAAGGTAACATAAGACGTGCATTTTTGTTGTAACACATACTGCACCCTGGCTTGCCATAAATAATATTTTAAACAAGCAAAAAACACCTGTAAAGTCCCAGTGTCATATCTGTTCACTAGCTGTATTACATCTCCTAAGACCAGTTGTTCATAGATTATGGTAAGTAACCATGCCATTTTCCAACGCTGTGCAGCAGAAATCCAAAATCGGGAGACATAAGAACAAATAAATAAAAAATGTTCCATCATTTCCACCATATTTGTACACTCCGGGTAAGAACACATGCGTTCCTCTACTGCTTTATGCATCCAATTCCCCTTTGTATTCAACCTTCCATAAGAGCTCAGTCATAAAACCTCCCACTTTTGGTGGCTCATTCCCCCATATGGCCAAAAGCTGTGCATATCAAAATAAACCATCAACGAGCAGGTGTAGTAAGCACATTCCCAACACATGTAAGAGTCCCTGACCAAAATAAGGTATAAAAAAAAACACAGGATGAACCATCCCCAAACCTCCTCGTGCCTTTGGCAAATAAGTATATACTCTCTTTATTGGTTTAACTGACACCCCCATATCATTTGAAAAAAATAAGACCAAAAGTCTAGTTTCCATATTCAAAGGTAATGGAAATACCATCCCCACATACAGCAACATTGGTATTAAAAACTGTTTCACCAAATGAACCCATTTTAATTTGGTGAATTTCCAGCCTTTCCACTGTTGTACTTTTAAGGTAACATTATCCAAACTCTCACCCCAATTTAAGGCCGCATCATCCCCAGTTCTAAATTTTAGCCCTAAAATCATACAGGGCCCATCCACTATATCAATTCCTGCAATTTGAGAAAGATAAGTCTTCCTAAGTCCCAAAACCAACCCTTTCTATTTCTCCATGTTTAAACATGGTCCTGAAACTGCCATGTATTCCTCCACAGTGGACATCAGTTTGTGTGCACTCATGTCATCCTGCAAAAAAACACAGATATCATCCGCATATGCAATAATCTTCAACTCTTCACAGTCAGGTCCCCCTAAACCTCCCCATATGGTCATTTTCAAAATAACCCACAATATAAATGGGTCCAATGCAAAAACATAAAGCAAAGGATTTAAGGGACTGCCTTGCCTACCCCTTCCTAGACAGGTATCCGATGTCCCTCCTACCTGTTAATCAGAGGGGAAACATGTGCAGGCTGATAAAGCAAAGAAATATAATGTACAAATCTTTTAGGAAGATGGCAATGCTGCAATAAGAAAACAAATATCTATGGTTAACCCTGTCGAATGATTTACTCTGATCCAGGGTTAACAAATATCTGGGAAATGCTGTTCATTGACAAAATACCATAACATCCCTAACAATCCCCAAATTTTTCTGAATTTTTCTCCCCGGGAGGGAACAAGTCTGAGCTGGGTGTATCAATGATTGTGCCACTATCCGTAGTCATTTCTGTAATATAACTATTAAAAAGCCCTGACACAGTTGTGACAACTTTGAGAAAATGTAATGTTAAGCACAAGTGAGCTTATATTTTAATGGACAAAGAACCTCTGTGCGCAAACACTGAGGCAAGGGTTACCCCAAAGGGCATTTGGCTGGGAAGCCAAGTTTCAAGAAAATACAAAATCACACATGCCCCACAATGCAAAGCATCATGGGCTGCATATCAAATCACCACAGAATGTTATGCTGGTCCAACTTTAAGCAGAATTGGCACCATGCAATTCTGCTTAAAGTTGGACCAGCATAACATTCTGTGGTGATTTGCATATGAAGCCCATGATGCTTTGCATTGTGGGGGCATGTGTGATTTTGTATTTTCTTTATATTTTAATATTGTTTCTGTATTTCTCATCCTTCTTTATTACAAAGGACATTTGCATATAAACAGAATCACTGCCTTATCTGTTCTGGCTGCTTGTCTACATAATACATCACAGTTCTGTTTATGACATCATAGTCTGTTGCTGTGGGGATAAGTATGATGCCATAAACAGGGGATTATTTTATTTATTTATTTAGTTAGTTAGTTAGTTAGTTAAAAGCTGGTTACCGGGAAGAGCACCATGATCAGAAGCTCATTTCCAGGTGCAACCCAGATTATGATGTCATATGTAAGATACCAGAAAGAGCAGATAAAGTCTAAGAGACAGTAAGCCTCTTTCATACATCTGTCCTCTGTAATAAAGAAAAAAGATAAATAATTATAGAAAATACATGAAATATAAACGGAACTGTCTAAATCTCATGTTTTTTACAAGTTTTTCTAACGGTGTCAGGGGCTCTTTAAGATTTAAAAATCGGAATTCAACCAACACATTGGTCTCCAATTTTAAAGCAACTGTCTATCTCCAGATTTATGTAAATAATTAATTAGACCTACAGAAAAGGAAGAAGGTATGCCAGCCTGTGTAAGTAGATAAAAATTAAACACTCGCATAAGACAATAACTTAACACCTCAGCATATGCTTTATAAAATCCATTGGGCAATCCGTCTTTACCTGGAGACACCCCTGTTTTAAGGGCCTGAATAACCTGAAACACTTCCTGTCTAGTAATGGGACAAACCAACCTATGTATATCTTGTTTAGATCACAGCGGAACATCAACTGGTGCTAATAAATCAGCAACAAGTCCTGCAGAAAACTCGCATTCTGTAGAAACTCTCTTTAAATGTGTCTGTACTTCCTGCAGAATCCCCCTCCCAGTAGAAATCAGAGTACCTGAGGAAGACAATAATGCTGAAATTTGTGAATTATGCTATCTATCCTTCACACAGATCAACATAAGGTGCCTTTTGTGTACCAAAGGTCAAAGCTGCATCAAGTGTGGTAACCCAGTTATAGTGGTACAACTGCATTTTGTTTTCAGGTCCGAAATTTGAGCAGAGAAATCCAGGTTCTCCACATAAGTAGCTGTATATAATCTATACAACTGGTCTATTAATTTGAAATATTTATACAAATTTGACCGAACCTTCTGTTTCCCTTAGGAAATCAATCAACCCTTAATCTCAGATTTAAGCTCCTCCCACTATTTAGCAATATCGTCATAAGCCATTAAAACTGATATTCTTGCAGTGAAAATATGCAAAATCTGTAGGGTGACCTTGTGGTCTTTGAGGGCAGTAATATTCATCTTCCACCTGCCAAATGAATGGTCATAATATGGGTTCAGACTTAAAATAGACTTAACCAATAGATGATCTGAAAATTCTACAGGGAAAACAGCCGTGTCAGAAATGGACAACTGTTGAGAAACAAACAGATAATCAATCTTACTCGTAAGATTACCCCTCACATAAGTAAATTTAAGTTCAGGTTTAGCCATCAAAGAACAATTCTTAAGTTCAGCTAATGACAAAAATTTCTTAAAAGCATGATAGTTAGAATAAACTTTCTTGCCTTTAGCTCTTCTGTCTGAAACATCTAGGGTACCTCTGAAACCAACCCCCATGTAGACATTCTTTGTTGTTACCAAATAAGGCTGTAGTTTAGTAAAAAGATCTACCCTTTCCGCCTTTGACTGCGGGCCATAAATAAAAACAGATCTACTAGGTTTGGTTAACCATATGCCATCCAAAATAAGAACCTTTCCAGGAATTAAATCAATTAACTTTTGAAAAAAGAAATCCCTCCCTAAAAATAATAATCCCACCCCAACAGCATTATCCATGCCAAATGATCAATAAGATGCTCCCCAAACCCAATTCTGTCATACAGAATCCATCGTCTGGCATGAATCCATCCATGTTTCCTGCAAAAAAATTATCTTCCGCTTTAAAGTGTATAGGAAAGAAAACAGGGCTTTCCATTTTGTAGCATTTTCAATGCTACAAACATTCAGTGTGGCAATGGAAAAGGTGTCCATCATACAGGATTAGAAAGCGCTACATCCATCATTTATGTTTCTTTTTCTTTTTCTTCTTATTGTCAATAACAAGCAATTCATCCTGGTTTTATTTTTCAGACACAGAAGAAGTGTCTAACACCATACCTTCACCATCTGTATCATAATCGTCCATTTGAGGTAATACCTCATACTGATTTTCTAAGTCCAACTCGCCATGTGGTGGGGTCGCTTTATTAATTCTAGCACTCCTACGTCTAGTAGCTGGTGCTGACCACAGTGGGGAGGGCATACTACCTTCAGCACTAGGGCCTTCCAGTGGCATGTCAGAAATGGCATCCTATACTATGGTAGCCACTGCATTCTCATCATCAATCTATTCAGATGGCTGTGCCTTAGGCACAACCTCATCCACAATGTCAGTGTTATTTTCAGGGAGCTGACTAGTATCAGTGGCTGACTGTGATGGGTCTTGAGGGGAAGTTGTTTGCTAGACCTTTTTAATAAGCTCATCAGGATCCTTGCAATGTTGTTTATTGCACGCTGCCCATGGGCACTCTCTATAAATATGACCAGATTCCTCACATAAGTTACAGTGAGCATGATTGGAACATTGAGCACTAATATGGTCAAACTCGCCACAAATGCCACACCTCATACGGTCACAAACATTGGATAAATGCATTCATGCACCACATTTGTAACAGGCTTTGGGCTGCCCTGAGTAGAAGCACACCCAAGTCTCTACCCAAGAAAAAACTGTTAGGAATGTGCAAAATGCCATCTGGGTTTTGGTATAATCTAACCTTAAATTTCCATCCTCTCGTCCACAAATATTCTGAATCAATAACTACTTCTGGTGCACTAAGGAGAACACACCACTGCTGAAGCCAATGCACAATATCAGCAACATGGACACTCTCATTGCTAAACATAACTGTAACCATTTTTATGAGTGGTTTTGTCAAGGGAACAGCAATAAAAGGTGACCATCAGGGAGAAAACGTCACCTGATTATATAAAAGCCAGAAACACTCCAAAGCATTTGGATGTCGAAAGCTCACATCAAACACATCTTCCCCGAGGTGTGAATCAGAGCATAGATTTCAGATGCTATTCATTGCATGTTTTCTTCCAATAACAACTTCCCCACATAAACCCTGTTCAGTCTCAGCTCCAAACCCCCATAGCTCAGTCGGATGGCATTCCTTCTGAGCAAAGGTTCTGTCTGATCATAAAAATCAGAACATTTTGATTGATTCCTTGGGGCCTGTCCCCAGAAGATGGGAGACCTCCCATTCTAGAATCATTCACAGTCTCAGAGGCTGTCACAGCAGCATACGACTTCCGCCCCACATTAGATACAGTGCTAAGCTCCCCAGTAGCGGTGTCAAGATCCAAACTGTCCATGTTCTCCAACAAAGGAACAGTAGGGAATTTATGTCCAGAAGCCACTGCCTGATCACTCAAAGCAATGTCTGAAGCGGAACCCCTGGGAGTACATCCAGCTGCCCAATACTCAGATGATGCTGAGCAACAGCTTTCAAGTCCAGTAATTGATCAGGAGAATTATGTACAGACCTCCCCACAGGTAAAACTGTACTTGTATTATCGGGTACCTGTCGTAAAGAGTCCACTGTAGATGCTCCCCAGCACTGTCTGATTCAGACTACCCCTCGCGATCTGCTGAAGATCCCACTTGTGATAAGGAATCCAAATTCCCCCAGAGTTTTGCATCCAGCCAGCACTTTTCAGTGCTGTATCAGCTGACCAGTCCTCCTCTGAAGCAGTAGATTCTCACAGCAGGTTCAAAACTCAGACACTGCTTTGATCCATGCCACTGCAGTGAGCGGCTCCTTAGATGTCACCACTGTTGTCTCTGGCAGTTCTTGAAGCGCACCGGTCTCCAAAAGTGGTAGAACAGTATCATGCTGTGAAACAGGCTGCTGCTGTGGTGAATCAAGGTGGGCAGGTGAATCATTGTCCAAAATAAACATTTTCCAGTAGTCTGGAGGTAACCCGCTATGTAGTCATTTTCTCAAACCAGCTTTTTTCCTCATATAAAGTTGCTCATCCTCTGCTAACATAGTCAACAAATAAGTCCTGCATTTCTCCAGCTCCAAATCCAGTTTAGCAGTTTCATGAGTCATAACCTCGGCAAAAATATGGGAGAGAGACATACTGTCCTCCACTTCTGATAGGTGCTCAGAAAAAACAGCTGTACCAGTCTCAGGCTCCACAGTCTCCTCATATGAATCCAAAGATCGAAAGTCCATCTCCTCAGCTTCCTTCAGCATAGTGGCTGGGCTAGAAAACAAGGCCCCAGCCTGCTGCTCCTCCATCGACACAACCTCCTCTGACTCCTGCATCCCAGAAGTGACCAACAGTGCCCCCTTCTGAGAGTAGGGGAAGTTTTATTGAAAAGAAACACAACATCACAAAAGAAGACATAAAAAATCAGGTTACAACATTATACCAGGTACATAAATGTAAAAAACATACAATACCACCAAAAAATCATAAAGAAATAAAATTGTGCCAAAAAGAATCTACTTTAGCTTTAGAAAATTTAACAATATCTCTAGTTTTAACAGAAGCTAAACCATTCTCAATCAGTAAGAACATAGTACTAAATAACACTGTTTGTTGCTGTAATATAAATTGACACCGGGCCTGCCATAAAAAATATTGTACAAAGGAAAAAACATTCAAAGTACTTTTATGATACAGGCACCAAATCCCTGTATAATCCCTGAGAACTATGTTTTTTTTTTTTTTTTTTATTCCTTCCTCGCCTAGCCGCTGACCGCCCGGGACTATCAGCCCGTGCAGCTTCCACCTTCTCCAGAACGGCCTCGAGCCCCTCGCTGCACTCGCTGCTTACCCCCCACAGATGGGGCTACGGGGAGTGGGGAGGGACACCCCGCAGACACTACTTTTTGAACCGGAGGGCCGGCCTGGAGAGGCTAATTGAAGCCGCGACGCGCTTCATGTAGGGCGGCCGACAGCCGTCCATTTTCCAGTTTTCCCGGGGAGGCGGGAACATGCAATGACGTAATGACGTCTGGCCCACCTCCAAGTCCTCTTAAGTGTCAGTGGCTGTGTGGCTCCGGGCCTCCACCCAGGGTCACTAGTGCCTCGATCACTGACCCACCCTCCCCCCTGGAGAAGGAGAGCAGTCCATAGGATGCTCCATCGCCTCCCCAGCCGACCCTCCCGACGATCCAGGTCCGTCCTGAACCCGGGTTGCCGTGTCGCATGCGGAAATCCACATGCATGCCAGAAGGGTCAAGTAGAACTATGGTTTGATATTAAATATGGGTTAAAAAAGTCAAATTTCAATGTATGGCAGCGTCCTGCCAAAAATTTTGACTGAAGGGACAAGTGACAAAAAAATGAACCATAATTTCCTCACAGTTTATACAGGTGGGCCTTAAGCAGAACCTCTCCATAATGGGTTTATATTTTAAATTACCTCTGACCCCTAACTGCCCTTGCATAGAGAGCCAGACAATATCCCAAATATAAGGGGGAATCCTAAAATCTGTTGACTTCCTAAGAGAGAACAGCATTTTAGAGGGGACACATTCTAGAAATAAAAGAACACTTTTCTGAATCTCAAAAACAATAAAGTTGTACAAGGATTTTCTGGAGAGAGTGAGTAGATGTGGAAAAGAGATTTTCCACTGTTGTAGGTTTTTTAAAGTGGAAATCCCATAGGATGGTAACGAGTCAGTCGACAGAATCTTGGGAGGTAATAAGGACCATTTATCCAAATACCTGGACCATAGAAATTGTGACCCTAACTGCCAAGACATGGAGTCTGGAGATCATAAATAAGAAAAGGAACCAAACAAAAACAGGGAATGGTAAAAAACAATAGGGTTAACCATAGCTAAACCTCCCTTTTGAAGTGGTAAATAAGTAATGTCCCTACGTACAGGGTTTAGCCTATTACCCCAAAGCATCTGAAAAAAAAGACTAAATAGTCTTGTTTCCAGATGCAATGGAGGTGGAAAAACATAACTTAGGTATAAAAAAACGGTAGCAAAAATTGTTTAATGATCATTACCCTTTTTTTCTTTCCTAATTTCCAACCCTTCCAACGGTGAATCTTAAATTCCCCAATATACAACTGTTTTTCCCAATTATATGATGCCAAATCCCCAGCCCCAAACCAAATACCTAAAATTTTATGAGGGGAGGAGACAACCGGAATGCCCCTAATATCTAAAGGAACTGAAAGTGAAAGGTTTAAAGAAAAAATAAAACTTTTCTCTAAATTAAGCTGGGCTCCTGATAAATTTCCAAAATGATAAAAAATATGTAGTGCATTGGCTAGAGAAGGGACATTTATTTATTTATTTATTTAACAGATTTACTGGAAAGGCATACTGAGCAGAGTACTGCTCGATTCCAGATGCGCCCTGGGGTAGGGGGTTACAAGAGTGCAGCACATAATACAAAAAAAAACAGTACATACATAATTTGCAGATAACAAGCAATGGCCCAGTAGGATGGGTGCAGTAACTGAGATGCATAATGGTTTATACAAAATGAAGAGTATTACAGGCAGTGATATAGTAGCATGGTAGAAATTGCAACAATTACATAGTGTGATTAGATTATCTACTATATGGTTAGGTGTGCGTATCTACAGCAACAGAGAAAGGATTAAGTGGCATATGGTACTGATTTTGAAATGGAGCCCAGGATAGCTGATAAGAGTTGAGCAGGGAATTCAACGATGGGGAAAGCAAGAGCAGTTGGTAGCAAAATGCGTTTTGAGGAGGGCATTTCGTTGGGGAGTACTTGTGGTGAGTCTGATGTCGGCTGCTAGAGAGTTCCATAATTTGGGCAGTCTGAAGCTGAAAGCTACCTGACCTGATCGGGTGGATCTGTGGGAAATGTGAAGGAGCTTGGAGTCAGAGTTCCTGAGATTGTAGGTAGGTGGGGGGAAGGCAGTTAGAGATGTTGATAGGTAAGAGGGCAGCGTATGTGACCAGAATTTAGCAGTAATTCTGGTACAGTGCAGCAATCGCCGGTTTTGGAGTGATGGAAGGTCAAGGGACTGGTAGAGGTCACAGTGGTGGGTGTTGGGAGGACAGCCCAATGCAAACCAGCAGAAGGAGTTGAAAATGGGGTTGAGCCTGGCTAAGGATGCTTGGGGGGCGGCACCGTAGATGGCATCTCCGTAGTCATCTTGTAATAGTAAAGTGACATCATCCGCATAAGCAGTAATTTTCTCATAAGGTAATGCAGGAGAAGGGGACAAGCCTACAATAGTAGTGTCCCATAGAATTTGTCTAATTACTGGGTCTAAAACAAAGGAGTAAAGTAGCGGACTTAAGGGACATCCCTGTCTGACCCCAACAGTAAGAGGAATATCTGTTCCAAAAAGGCCATTAACCATAGGTACAATAGTAACTCCTTCATATAGGGTAGATATCCAAAATACAAAAGGTTTTGGAAACCCGTACTGCATAAGTGTATAAAATAAATAAGCATGCCTAACCTTATCAAAGGCTTTAGCCTGGTCTAAGGCGACAACATAATCCAAAATGTTATTGCCTCGACTGAGTTCAAATAAGTCTCATAAAAGATATAAGTTAAGTTGAATATGCCTGTTGGGTATGGCACAAGTCTGAGCTGGGTGTATAAGGAAATCTGCTACCAATAATAACCTATTGTTAAGAATTTTAGCCAACATTTTATAATCACTATTTAATAAGCTTAGTGGTCTCCAATTTGACAGTAAAGTTTTATCTCCCGATTTATATAAAAAATAAAGTAAAGAAGTATTAAATCCCAAATGGGAAGAAGAGAAAGATAATAAAAAATGTAAGACTTTGAGGAGAAAATAAAGCATGTGTGATGAAAATATTTTATAAAAATCATTGGGAATACCATCCAATCCTGGTGATGTACCCTTACTTAATTGAGATATAGCAACCTCCACTTCCTGGGGAGAAATAGGCCTTATTAATGTAGATACCTGTGAAATAGGAACCTGAGGTAACAGTGCAGTGAATCCCCAGATCTCAGGAAAAGACTGGTCAGACCTGTCATGGAAAGCATCACTAACATATTTCTGGACTATTGCTAACATCTCTAGGCCCTTTACTAAAGTACCATTAGGTAAAGCAAGCTGGGACATAAGGGTATTATCTAACCTTAATTTGCAGGCTTCAAAAGGATCCAAAGCTGGTGATTTCCTAGTACCAAAATTAAATTCCAATTCTAAAGATTTGGCTCTGTCATATTGGAAGGTTTTCATCTGTTTTTTGATTGCCAAAATTTGAGAATGAAAATTGTTACTATTACTAGGAGGAAAATATATTAATTTATATAACTGATTCCTTAAGAGGAGATATTTTAAATAGTTAGAATTAGCCTGAGTTTTACCAAAGGAGAGTAAAAGCTTCTTAAGCTCCCTCTTAGTATCTAGCCACCAACTCAATGAGGAGGCATAAGCACATAGAAACATAGAAACATAGATTTTGACGGCAGATAAGGCCGCTTGGCCCACCCAGTCTGCCAATTTCCCTACCTATTGGATAAGCTGCAGATCCTAGTTAACCAGCAGCCTACTTCTTCCTACCCCCACCCCCTTGAATTGCCTTATGACTGTTCCATGCATGCTTGAATTCCACCACTGTTTTTGACTCCACAACCTCCTCCGGAAGGCCATTCCATGCATCCACAACCCTCTCTGTGAAAAAATACTTCCTTAAATTACCTCTGAGCCGCCCCCCTTCTATCTTCAAATTGTGCCCCTTTGTTCTTGCACACATCTTTTTTTGAAAGATGCTACCCTCTTGGACTTTGTTGATTCCCTTGAGATACTTAAAAGTTTCTATCATGTCCCCCCTCTCTCTCCTTTCCTCGAGGCTATACATATTCAGTTCCTTAAGTCTCTCTTCATATGTCTTTCAGTGCAGACCCTGCACCATTTTAGTTGCCCTCCTCTGGACAGCCTCCATCCTGTCTATGTCCTTGCGGAGATTGGGTCTCCAGAACTGCATGCAGTACTCCAAATGGGGTCTCACCAACTGTCTGTACAGAGGGATAATAACTTCCTGTTTTCTGCTGGTGATGCCTCTCCCTATGCATCCCAGTATCCCCCCAGCCCTCCTTGCTGCCCTCTCACATTGCTTGCCCACCTTTAGGTCATCTGATATGACTACCCCCAGGTCCCTTTCCATTTTTGTTGTTGTTAGTATCTCACCCCCATTGTGTACTCTTCCCCTGGGTTTTTGTTTCCCAGGTGCATTACCTTGCACTTCTTAGCATTGAATCTAAGCTGCCATACATTTGACCATTCCTCTAACCTTGCCAAGTCCCTTCTCATCCTTTCCACCCCACCTTGTGCATCAACTCTGTTGCAGATCTTTGTGTCATCTGCAAAGAGACATACTTTTCCTTCCAGTCCCTCTGCAATGTCACTTATAAAGACATTGAAGAGGGCCGGTCCTAATACTGAACCCTGCGGTACCCCACTAGTAACCCCCCTTTCTTCAGAGTGGACTCCATTTACTATTACTCTCTGTGTCCTATTCTCCCGCCAATTCTTTACCCAGGCTGTCATCTTGGGACCCACTCCCAGGCTGGCTAACTTGTATATTAATCTTTTGTGTGGGACTGTGTCAAATGCCTTGCTAAAGTCTAGGTAGGCCATGTCCACAGCCCCTCCCTGATCTACTACTTTGGTCACCCAGTCAAAGAAATCTATCAGATTTGTCTGGCATGACCTTCCCGCTGTGAATCCATGCTGCCTTGGGTCCTGAGCCCCTCTGGCCTCTAGATACTCAACAATTCTTTCCTTCAGAAGTGATTCCATCATTTTCCCTACCACTGAGGTTAAACTAACAGGTCTGTAGTTTTCTGCTTCTGCCTTGCTCCCACTTTTGTGAAGGGGAATCACATCTGCCCTTCTCCAGTCCTCGGGTACCACCCCATCCTCCCATGATTTGTTAAAGAAGGTAGTCAGTGGTGTCACTAGTTCTACCCTTAGTTCTTTTAGAATTCTGGGATGAATCCCATCAGGCCCCATTGCTTTGTCCACCTTCAGTTTTAAGAGTTCTTTCAGAACCCTTTCTTCTGTAAATGGGCTGGTATCAACTTCTGTATCCAGAGTGTTTCTACTGTTTGTTTTAGGTACCTTCTCCACTTCCTTTGTAAATACTGAGCAAAAATATTTGTTTAGTATCTCTGCCTTTTCACAGTCACCTAAAACAGAATCTCTACTAGCAAAAACAACTTCAATATGTGAAAAAAAGGAAGGATTATCAAGAAGACACAAATTCAGTCTCCATCGGTTGTATGGGGAAAAAAATCTTAGGAGGAAGAGAATGTAAACTAAGGGAGCAAAAAAGAATATTATGATCGGAAAATTCCCGAGCGTCGAGATTTACAGGAAATGGAAATCAGATGTGAAGAACCAAAAACATATCAATACGTGTAGCATATATAAATTTAGCTCCCATACCTATAGGGTGTAGAGTACGGTAGGCATCCTTCATACTGGCCCCAGAAAGAATTTGTGAAAGAATTTGTGACAAAGCATTGGAATCGCAGTACATTTTTTGGGGGGTGGCTCCTGTCATTGTGGTATCCAAACAGCAATTAAAATCACCTCCCCACCTCCCCAAATAATATGTAGTTTAGAAAATAAAAAAGGCATAATTTCCTCAAATAATGCGATTCTAGCAGATTTGGTTTGAGGGGCATAAACATTAATAATACGAAAAGAAAAATCTCTAAGGGAACCATCAAGAATTAAGGCTCTGCCTGGACTAACATCAATAAGGCGCGAAATGTGAAAATGAGTGGATTTAAAAAGAATGCCAATACCATCTGCAGGTTCTAAACCAAAAGTCCAGAATGAAGGCCCCCAATGTCATCGCTTTTTGATAAGTTCCACCTCAGCAAGTGAGGTGAGACGAGTCTCTTGAACAAAAATAATGTCCACTGAAAGAGACTCAAAAAAGGACAGTAGAGAGATCTGTTTTTATATGCTTTTAAACTGCAGACATTAAATGATAATAGCTTTAAAGTAGCCATAAAGAGGAGAAAAACAAAAAAAACACCTTTATCATGGCCCTCCTTTTAAACTATTACTAGCCTTCCTTTTTTCCTTTCTTTCCCTTTCTGTCTTTAGATAATTCTGTGGATCTGCTTTCTTCGTCCTCCGTAACTAGCTCGGATCTATGAGAAGCATCTGATTCCAAGTCTGAGTCCCCAAGGTCATCCTGCAGGGGAAAGAATATATTTGTGGTGGGAATAGGACAAGGAGTGGGGATTTTCAGCGAAGATCTTATAAATCTTCTCCCTTTAATAGTTTCAAAAATAGGGGGTGGCATAGTGGGTCTGTTAGAAACAGTATTAGGAGTAGTATTAGTAGTAGGGCCTAAATCAGAAGGGTCACAGAAACATGATCTGGAATTTAAGTAGGCCCAGTGTCATTAACAGATGGGACTGGTTCTAGTACAACAGGGTGTGGTGTAGTAGAAAAAGATGAGGATTCAGTGGGTAAATGATTTTGCTGTTTTTCTTGAGCCTGAAGCACTAGCTCATCATGATCCCACCCTTCAGTCCTATTACTCTTAGCCCAGGGGCACTGATGGAAAGCATGCCCTTTATCATCACATAGGTTACATTGGAAGATATTCTCACATAAATCCATAGAGTGTCCATATCCCCCACATAATGAGCATTTTAGCATATCACATGCACTACTAATGTGAGTTCGGGAGCCACATTTATAACAAGCTCTAGGTTGTCCACTATAAAAACATACTCCTCTATCTTTACCTAGAAAAAAACTGTTGGGCAGACGAATGATATCCGAGTTTACTTGAAATAATTTCACTTTAAATTTCCAGCCTCCCGTCCATATACCTTCTAGATCTAATAAAGCAGCAGGGGGTCCAAGAATATCACAACGATTTTGTAACCAGTGATAAATGTCACTTACATTTACCCCCTCATTCCTGAACATGATAAAAACATACCAAATTTGCGGCCTAGAAAGAGGAAGGGCTAAAAAAGGAACCCGCAGAGGAGTGTTTTTTAGGATAGAATACTTCTCCCAAAATAGTTTCAGGCTATGATTAAGTCGGAAACTAACATCAAAAGAATCCTCCCCAGAAACATGTATTAAAGCAAATAAATCAGAAGGTAAAAAGGACATAGAACCTCTAAGTAATATCTGTCAGGATGAGAGTCCAGACCACCTCTATATCTTAATCTGACTGCATTCCTCCTGAGAGCTTGTTCCAGTTTATTTTTGAACAAGTCAGCCATAGGAATGCATTTAGAAGGCTCAGGGCCTTTTCCATTAGGAATACCTGTGTTTGATTTGGAAGGTCCCTCTGGTCCCCCCCCCCCCGAAGAAGTACTGGGGCTGAAGATAGCCTCAGAATCCTACAACAACAGGTGAGCACCAGTATTATTTATAAAAGAAGAACCAGTCTTAATACTTGAGCTCAGGGAGGTGGCATGCTTAGCAGGAATTGTGAGAGTGTCCACCCAGTCAGGATCAGGAATCCAAGTCCCTGAAGAGTTCCGTATCCACCCGGCTTGAGAAAGAGAATTATCCGTTGACCAGTCCCTGAATCCGGCAGAGTTAGCCGCCTGTAAACCAAATTTTTGTCTCAGAATTTGAGAAGTGGAAGGTTGCTGGACTTCGGCTTCCATTGCCTCTGTAACTGCAGAGCCATCCGACACCGAATCCGGAAGCGTGGTAATGTGAAAATCCTCCAGTAGAGCAACAGCCGCTACTGACCCAGAAGATCCCATATCTCGCTGCAAACAGGTAGGTTCCACTACGGAAGTTGAACTGTCAAATGCATTAAAAATCTCCCGAATTGGCAGCTCACCAATCCCCTCTTAAGCCTCATTCAACAATTTTGACTCTGATGCCCCGATTTCAGGGGCGACATCAGCTTCCTCCAGTACATCTAGCGTAGCTTCAAAAACGGGAGCCTCCACAACAACGACCGACTCCATGGAGCACTGCAATGCTTCTGCCTTACAGCAGAACACTTGCAACCCTCTACTGGCCACAGAGCACCAGCAGAGTAGGGGAATTTCCCCAGTGTCCTGGCCAAATTTCCCCCATTCACTGGAAATACCACCAACAGCTTAATCTGGTTCAAGGTCAGTTGGCTCTCATCTGTGTGGGGGGGTCAAAGGGGGGAGGGGCAACTGCAAGTGGGGAGCTAGCTGCACACTCGAGCAGACTTGATAGACCGTGTGGCCTGTTTCTTTTGGCAAGTAGTACTGTGCTGGTTTGGAGCACATTAGAAACACATTAGGGGTGGAGACAGATTGCAGACATTACCCCAAAAGGAGTCCCAGTGGATTTTTAGATTGGATAGCTTGAAAATATCGGGTCATAATGATGAGGACCTGAAGTGCTTCTTGTAATGGATCTTCTGGTAATAGTTCTGTACATCATCTCATGCCATTAATGTAGTTTGTCTATGAAATGAGCATTGTGCAATATGATCATATCTTAAGACATTACTGTGTCTGTTTGGTCCCGTCCCTCCCTGTCTTCTACCCAGCCTCTTCCTGTCCATCTTTCCTTATCCTCCCCTTCTTTCCCTTTTCCCTTAATATGAGTGTAAGTTTGCTGTGTAAAAAATGTATATTGTTGCATATATTAGTAACTAAGTCAAGTTATATTATTTTGTAAATTCTCTTCAACAGAAATACTGTATGTTTTTATGTTATTAACTTTGCTCTTTTTTATTCATTCTGAGGCACTCAGAGTCTCTAGTAAAGAGTCACTGACACAAGTTTGTCAAGCTGCCTTCTGTCTGCAAAATCAGATCCAATAAAGAGTACTCTTGATTCAAGGACTGCAGCTCTGATGGAATACCATTGGATATTTGCATCATGCAGTGAAAAATCAAGAATGGAAGTTCCTGGATCCAGTTTTCTCGACTTATTTGGGGAAGGCAGAAAAAAACATTAAAGAGCTAGTGTACTGCCTGGAATTAATTTTAATTTTCAGATGCAGTCAGCCATCACATCCTGTATCTGAAGTTTTTTTCTTTGCTGTTTGCTAATTAGAAGATGTTCTACCTGGCAATACTGGGCTGATGTGTGGAAGAGCACTCTGTTTGGAGGCTAAAAAAGTCAGTTCTGTTCCTTCCACTACATCATCAGAAATGTGACCAAATGCACTGAGGCACCACAACTGTTGCAGCCTGAGCAGTGACTTTTACAAGTTACCAATCAAAATGCAGGAAATTGAGACATCACTAGTAACCAGGAAAAACCAATCCCTGCTGCTTCATGTGAAAGAGAATAATCTGGCAGTGAGAAACGGTTCTCCATGGTTACTAGTGATGCCACTCAGTGTGGTCTGAGTGTTGATGTAGTGGGAGGAACAGAACTGACTTTTTTAGCCTCTAGACAATGTGCTGCTCCACACAACACCCTAGTACTGTGAGATGGAAATCTTATAATTAGCAAACAGAAAAGTAAAAATACTTGAGATTTAAGATGTGATAGCTGACTACATCTGAAAGTTTCCAGGCAGTACACTAGGGCTCAGATATTCAAACTGCGCCCAAAAAGTGCACAATAGCAGGAGCAAGCGCAAGTCTATTGCGTCCATGTGCAACAGACGCAATATTCAAAAAAGGAGCAGGCCAAATTGCACCTACAGCCAATGTCTGAATATCACACTACCTGTGCCATAGCCCAACTAGGGAGGGGAAGCTGAGCAGATTTGTTGCGCAATAGCGCAACAAGGGATGTTCAGCTGAGCAGTCCAGAGGCACCATAGTGCAACCAGGGATGCCCCCAGCTGCAGAGCAATGTAACTGCACAATCAGGGAGGTAGAGGCCCACCACCCATGCCACAGATGGGCACAGGAACACACAGCAGAACAGACATTGTCCCCCCACACCCCAAACACAGCACAACCAGGGGAGGGCTGGAATAACCACTGGTCCATGAAGACAAGCAACCAACCCACAGCCTGGCCATGGTGCCCCATCACACCTACCGGCAAGCTGTGACTGGCACACAAGGAGGGCGGACCACCCTGTGCCACACCATCCCCCCCAGTGCACAGCACACCCTGCACCGTGACCGCCAGACACCCCCACCATGAGCAGTGACCACCACAGCAGGAAACCCCATGCATGCCACCACCCCCACAGTGTCAATGCAACCCTGAGCACCACAGAACCATGCAAGCCAGCCCCACCGTGAGCACCCATCAGCAGGTTGCAGCACATGGCAATGCAACAACGGCAGATAAAGTGCCACCACGCACAGTCCCCCGAGGTACTGCTGAGAGACCGACCATGCGTTGGCACAAGAGTTACCCCATATGGGATGGTCATGTTCTTGACACCTCCACCAGTGGTACAGCACTCTGCACAGTATTCCAGTGACACACCCTGGCCCACCACTGGCCACAACAGCCAGCACAGACACCCACAGTGGTGCGTGGAAGCATGCACCACACCAGATGCCACACAGGGTCTGGACAGACACCCACCCATACCCAAGGGCACAACAACACAGGGATGCAGTGGTGGGGCAACCAAGGCCCCATTGTGGGCCCATGTAAACCGAGTACACACAACCTGCAGTCCACCATGGCACTGGAGTGCCAACCACCCTGCGCAGGCACCATGGACCAATACATCACCGGTAGTCACCTGGAGCACAAGCCACAGACAGTGGGGCACATCCTCTGCAACACACACGCCACAGCATGGGGGTGGAACAATGGCCGTGTCACCCACAGTGCCACCTGAGCCAGGCATGCACCACACCAGTGACATGGGCAACCCAGCAAAGCGATGGGTACAGTGTCCGCCCTGCAGGGAATGCCACCACTGACATGCCAGCAGACCATGCAGGTCCCAGACAGGCATGTGTGTCGGCTGCACAGGCCATGGATGGGCCGATGGGTGCACCATGGACACAGAGCATACGCCATGGACCACTGCACACAGTCATACAGTGCACAGGGAACAACACACACAACACAGACACTGACTGATATCTACCCCCACACCATAGACACCTCCACATGGACACACACACATACCCATGACTGCACCACCCCTGATGCCATGCACACCACTGCAGCTGAGCACCTATAGCCCACTGCAAATCAGAGACCACCACGGTATTCATATAAAAGTCAAATGTATTATAAAAATAGAGAAATCAACTATGTACATAAATAACAACTATATACAGGTATGTGGTGGGGGACACAAAAAGGTGGGGTGGGCAGGGGTGGACAAATGGGATGGGATAGGAGGGGTGTGAGGGTGGATCCAGGGGGGGAGGGCAAGTCCGGGATCAAGGGAGTACTGGCAGCTCTGCCAGTCCTGGCTCTGGCTCCCCCTGGCTCTGTGTCTTCGAAGAACCCCTGACTCATCAATCCTCCGAAGAATTGTCACGGTCTCATGGGCCAGAATAAAGAGCTCCCGCAGGGTGTCCCTGATCTCCTTCAGATGTCTCGCACCTAGGACAAGAGAGCACAGTCAACAGGTGTGAATGCACAACCCCATACAGCCCACCCACTGTGCATGGCATACGGCCATGGGACATACCACTGTGATGGTGTGTGACCAGCCGCAGTGATCATATCCACAGGACCTGCCCACCCAGGCGCATACAGCCATGCGGAACACTGCATACACCCACCGGCCAAGTCACGCACAGCACCACCTTGGCCATCTAGTGACACGGCTATGTGGAGCAAAGGCAGTGGCACAGCCATGCACCTGGTGCACGCATGGACTACCAGTGACGCACACCCAGACATGCATTGCCACTGGACAGTATTGACTGTAACAAGTGGCATGCATGGCAGTGATGTCAATGAATGGTGGCCATGCCCCACTGCCCACCTTGTCACACAGCATGCAATATTAATCATGGATGTCTAGCACTCACCCACATTGGGCCAGTCAGGTGGCCGTTGCTGGTCCTCGGCCCACCTGGCTGTGGCTTCCACTCCCCTCCACTCTGCACGCACGCGGCACAGTTCTTCTGGGCCTGTGGGAACAAAAAGGAGAGAAGAACATCAGTACATTCCCGAAGCAAAGTCCCCCTGCCCCAAGGAGTGTGCCCCCCACCCAACCAGACTCACCCACCCCACACCCTGTGAACACCGCCACGGCCAACCCCATATGGCCCCTCCCCTATGTGCTGGACACATACAACACTGTGATTCATATGGATGATAAAGGTGTGTTGATGGAACCCCTACCTGGATGTGGCACCGTGCCCCTCCTGGCATGTGACCTCAGTCAGGCCAGTAGCTCCGGTTCCCTCCTCTGCAGGTCACCATATCGGTGCCTGCACTGCTCAGCAGTACAGCCCCTGCTGTTGCCTCCTCGAGGGCTGTGGCCACCTCCTGCCACACCTGGGACCTTGCCCTATCCAGCAGGGCCTCCCCAAAGAGAGGCCCATGGTGTGGCTCAATTGTAGCCACCAGATTAGCTAGTTCAATGGCTGTCCAGGGAGCAGCTCTTCTTGGCACCATTGCAATAGCTATAGTAGGCAATATGACACTCTGCAGCGTGGTACCCCACATGCAGATGCTGCGCTGTACAGTGCTGCCATTCCCTATCATGCTGTTACTGAACAGTGTGATAGAGGTGCACCTATGCCTGATGCATGGTGCCAAGGGGGCAAAGGTTGGGCACAGGGTCAAGGGTCTCTGGCTCAAGGCCACACTCAGCGCCATCGGATGACAATGCATGTAGCACAATTGGCTGCCCATGTGCCAGCACCACAGCGGACTATCGGCAGTTGGGCCATTGCGCCTATGGAGGCCCATTGCCACAGCGCCAGGTAGTGACCTTTGCTATAGCGCCACTGGCACAATGGTGGCCGTGCCCTGCATTGCCTACCATGCACAGCACGTCATCAGTTCGGCAGATGCCTGCGTCAGCAACCTGGGCATGTGCAGTGAGGTGTACTACACATGCCACAGAACTGCGCCATTGGCTCAGCACATTCAACACAATCACACAAAATGCAACAGTGTGATATTCAGCCATCATATGCAAATCATCCGATCAGCCATTCAATGGCGCAGCACCGCAATTTGCATCTAATTAAAGTTGCTCCTCACCTCATTTGCATGGATTGTGCTATAAAGGTGCGACAATGTGCTGCAGTGGCCATAGTCGGTTACTGCAGTTTATTAATGAGTTGCATGCTGTCTGGGAGTGTGGACTGTGGATTCAGGGACATACATGGGACTGCACAGTCACAGATAACAACTGCCATTCTTACAGGCTGCATAATGACCGAGCACATTCCTGGAGAGGAGGACAACAGTGGTGGAGAGGAGGAGGCCAAATTTTACTAAGGCCGAAACCGAGGCCCTTTTCGAGGCCTACCTGGCTCAGGAGCCACTGCTCAGTGGACAGCGGGGCACCACTCAGGCCCGTGCTGCTGCATGGGAGGAGGTGGCACGTGCCGTGAACCTGCATGGCAGCCACCAGCACTCCGTGCAGGAGTGTAAGAAGAAGATGGGCACAGACAGAAGGAGGGTAAAGGAGAAGGTGGCTGCCATCAGGGCAGCACATGCTGCAACAGGTGGGGGACAGCCGGAGGTGGTACAGCTCACCCCAGCAGAGGACAGGCTTGCTGCAAGCATGTACCAAAGTGCCATAGAGGGAGTTCCAGGTGGTGGCTTCCAGATGGGTTGTGGCCCATCTCTGCATGGTAAGTCATGGTCTGTCTGGGGGCAGGGTAGGTCACATGCAGTAACGCGACTTTGCTTTCCCTTACAGATCCTGAGCATCTGCATGGGTCAGCGGTGGTGGGCCTGTCCACTGCAGACAATTGGATGAAGTTGGAGGTGGGACCATCCACCTCCACAGGTATGTGTGGATCTGCATGACAGTGGGGCTGCCTGGCTGTCCACACTGATGTTGTTGAGACAGGTGTGGAGGAAGCCCTGCTTGTGTCCCTGTGTACTGGCATCCATGGATGCCAGCATGCTGTGGCTGTGGCTGGGGCAGAGTCCAGCACCAGTGATGATGACACGACCGTCATGGGCAGTGACATGTGTATGCCACAGGATGGACACACAGCAGGGCAATTCACGCCCATGGCTGTGGGTGGTGCTGCCGTGGGAGCCTGTGTGTCAGCACAGTCCCAGGCTGTGCCTGTCAGCATCAGTGGGGCAGCACTGGTGTCTGTTCAGGACAGTGGGACTGTTGCAGCCACTGCGGTGGCACCACTGAGCCCTGGGATGCGGCAGCCGGAGAGGCAGCATCAGCAGTCGCCTACTGGGCCTGGGGGTACAGGGTTCAGCGGCGGCATCTGTGCACCACCTGTGGACATGCCCAGACCTGGTCCTGGTGCACAGCACCCACCCTCAAGGGCTGCTGAACATCAGGCCCTTGCACACCCTGAGGGACAGAATGCCGAGGAGGCTGATGACCTCTTGGACAAGCACACCTGCCTATTGCAAGCATTGGTCCAGCAGCAGATGCAGCTTGCGACGTCCATGGAAGCACTGTGTGTGGCTCTGGAGTGGGCAGAGGAGCATCGCAGCAGGGACACCAACCGGATCCAGGCACAGATGAACCATTTGCGGGAGGATGAGACCGCTGCTATTGACAGGCATGCACAGGCATTCATTGCTGTCATGGCCACAATGGGCACATAGTCAGGTGCCCATGCATCACGGACACCACGCAGTGCACTCTCCACCCCCATTCCCAGCATTGTGCGACTCCCACCCTGTCATCGCTGGGTTCAGCTGTGGGCATCCCGAGCACTCCTGGTGCAGGCATGTTCGGTGTGCTGAAGTCCCCTGCACGGGGATGGTCATGTTCACACAGTGGAACCCTTGGGGGACCATCGGTGCCACCCCATGAGGCCAGTGGTCAGCCTGCCAGTGCTGGCAGGTCTCAGTGGGGCCACCCATGCATCTGTGGTGGCCATGGCACTGTGTCACGAGACTGACCTGTCTCCCAGCACGGCTACTGTCTGGTGCTGCCCTGTGTACATTGTGTGTTTCAGTGGGCAGTGCACGAGTAGGTACCTGGCTCTGCACACGGACACACAGTCCACCTGCGCACCCTCCCGGCTGCTGTCCACAGTTACATGTGCATGATGATGCCTACATTGCACTGTACACCAAAGTGCAATGGTGCCCAGCATCTGACACACGCACATGGACAGGCAGTGGGTGTGGTGGCCTGTGGACATGTGTGTTGCTAGGGTGTGCGTTCTGGGTCGGTGTGCCTTCTGGCCTCTGTGCACATTTGTAGCGTTGTGTGTGTGCGTGTGTGTGTATGTGTCCTTCGGCTTGGCATGTTAATCCTCACCCATCTCTGGCTGTGTGTGTGCCTCTGTGCCCTGCCACTTCCCTTGACAGCATGCACCCCCAGTGTGGGTTCCTGCGTGTTTGTGGGTTGTGCCTTGTCACTGGTGGTTGTGCATGGCCCCATGACTTACCTGGGTTGGCTGAAGTGCTCCTCCATGATGGTGTCCCGGTGCAGCTGTGCCAGCCGAAGCAGTTGGGGGTCCCATCGGCCAAGGGGGGGCTGCCCATCACCGTCATCACCGGCGTCCCCATAGTCCCCATCGTTGACCCCCTCTTCGACCTGTATGGCTATCCTACATTCGTTGGCCATGTTGTGCAGGATGCAACAAGCCAGTAATATCCCACAGGCCTTTGAGGGGCTGTACTGTAGGGCACCGCCAGAGGTGTCCAGGCAATGGAAACATGCCTTCAGCATCCCGAACACCCGCTCGATGACATTGCGTGTGGTGGCGTGTGCCTCATTGTAGAATTGCTGCAATGGGGTCGTGGGCCATCGGTAGGGTGTGAGCAGCCAGGGACGGAGTGGGTATCCACTGTCACCTGTGTGTAGAGGGTGGAGGTTAGTTTGGTGATCAGCATGGCCCTACCCCAAGCCATGTAGGCCACTACCCATGGCACCTCTGGCCATGCCCCCCCAGGCCCTATATTTGTCCATTTGGTTTGCATACTCACCCACTAGGTGTCCAGTGAGAATGACCCCACTCTCGAATCTGTGGCACAGTGCCGTCTGGTGCCAGATGTAAGAATCATGTGCTCCCCCAGGGTGCGTGGCACAGACATTGATGATGCGCCCCATGGCATCGCACACCACCTGGCAGTTGATGCTGGCATAGCCCTTGTGATTTATGTATGCGGCCCCCTCGGGGCAAGGTGGTGTGCATATAGCCACATGGGTGCAGTCTATTGCCCCTAGCATGCCAGACATACGTGCTACCCTGTGGAGCTCCTGTATGTTTGCTGTGCGCTTCGCCACTGTGCTGGGGAAAAGGATGTACTCCTCAGCATGTGGCAGCAGTGCGCTGAGGAATCGGGTGAGGTGGCATGATGTGGCCAACTGGGTTATGCCTGTGGTGTCCCCAGTTGGTCTCTGGAAGGTACCCATGGCGAGCAAGCACATGCAGGCTGTTACCTTGGTCTCCACTGACAGGGCATGGCTCCGTCGTGTGGGTGCCTGCATCACATCACTGCACAGCTCACAGAGCTGCCTCAATATTGCCCTGTTCAGGTGGTACCAGCCCACAATCTCAGTATCTGTGTACAGCTCAAAGCTGGTGCAGGCTTGAGTACTGCTGTTGGGGGCATACCACCGATGGGCCCTTCCACGACGTCCCCTGCCGCCCGCCTTCTCACCCCTCATTCTCACGGCCTCTATGTGGGAAGGTGGCACTGGCCATGTCCCTGGCTTGCATTCACCCCCGGCAGCTGTTACTTTATTCCCCCGCTGTCCTGGCTGCTGCCTCCCTGCACTGGGTACATCTGCCTGTGCTGGCCTCTGTGCTGTGTGGCTCCCCACACCTTCCCAGTGCCTGTCTGTTGCTGTGGCCTTTCCCTAGCCTGCCCTGTTCCTGCCACTTGCCCCGTCTGTGCCTTTGACTCTGCCTCATGTGGCTTCCCTGTAGCATTCTTGTGCCTCTTCCTTGCTCCTTTTTATTTTAGCTCATTTCCGCTATGGCGCAACTTCTGCTTGCTCCACTGTTGCGCATTGTGCAAGTCTTTGAATATCACACTGTGCCATTTATGCATGGTTCTTCCCTCTTCGGTTGCGCATCCCTTCATTATCATTCCGCTGCTGCTCAGCATGATTTCGGGGACGCAACTGCCTCCTGCTGAATATCGCAGAATGGCGCAATTTCAGACTTGCACAGGGCAACCCTATTGTGCATGGCTCAACTCTTTTGAATATCTGGGCCTAGCTCTTTAATATCACAAACAATAGGGATATATCCCAGAACAAAGCAAAATAAGTTACTCTGTTTGAATATCATACTCTCTTTATCTCAAAATTCAGTGTGGCCTGTGACAAACATGCCCCTGTCACAGAGAGAAAAAACAGAGAACCTATAAATCCCTGGACTACCCCGGAACTCCTGGTGCAACTAAAAGCAAGAGACCAACTATGGCAAACAGCATGGGCACATGGCACACCAACTAATATCCAAAGGTATAAAAAGACCCGTAATGAGTGCACAAAGGCTGTCTGTGAGGCAAAAAGCAAATTCTACAAGGCAGCACTCACTAACACCTGGAATAGCAGCAAATTGTTCTGGGCAAATCTAAACAATATCACTGGGAAGGACCCTAAAATAGCTCCAGCCATGTTAATGTTGAGAGCATCCCTACCTTGAACTCTCTGCTCATTGCTAACTCTCTGAACCTTGCCTTCTCGGATCTCAGTAGTGTGCTCCTAATGAACTTCTTCAATACCCCTGCTCCAGGAGTCAGTGAGAAGACCCCAGCATGACCAAACTGACCACTCTTCCATTTCAAACTGCTCTCTGAAGCTGCTGCTAGAAAATACCTTGAAAAAGCCCTCAGCAAATAAAGACAGAGTGGGGACTCTCTGGACCTAAAATTTGTTTGACTATCACTAGACGAAGTACTTGGTCCACTGATAAAGATAATTAATATATCCCTCTGCCACTCCAAATTCCCCCAAATCTGGAAAGCTACCATGGTCACCCTGGTACATAAAAGTAGTGAATGGTCTCTTCAAAACAGCTACAGCCCCACTTTCCAAGGCCCTTGAAAGGATTATGGCTGATCAGCTGGTGGAGTACTTCAATCAGTATCAGCTCTTATGCCCAGAACAGCGTGGTTTCTGAGCCAGCCATATAACCATCATGGCTCTCCTGGAATTTACTGGAATCATACGTAGTGCTCTTGACAAAGGGCACATTCTAAGGGCAGCCTTTATTGACCTATCAAAGGCATTTGATATGGTCCATCATGCCCTCCTCCTTGAACAGCTCTTGGACATAGGGCTAGCCCTAGAAACCATAGCATGGTTTTGTAGCTACCTAAGCCTGCGATCACTGCAAGTAAAGATCGGGGATATCCTATCAGAAAGTAGACAGGTCAGATCAGGGGTATCACAAGGATCCAGACTCGGTACGTTACTCATCAGTGTCTTCCTAAACAACCTCCTGATTGCTTGCAATAGCCACATGCTTCTCTACGCAGATGATGTGCTGATCTTTACTAGCAACCTTAACCCTGAACTTCTGGAATATGGACCTCCAGAGTGGCTTCACAGTGGCTGAAAAATGGCTCAAAGAGCAAAAACTGGTCATGAACTATAAAAAGATCAAGACCATGCTATTTGCCACTGCCCAAAACAAGCTAAAAGGCTATCCCCTGGCAATTCAGAATGACTCCGGTAACACCCTGGAACTAGTCCCCCATTTCAAGTGCCTGGGAATAACACTGGGCACTGCCCTGTCTTACACACAGCACATTGACATCACGGCGAAATCATTTAACACCAGGATCAGTATCCTCTACAGACACAGACATTGCTTGACCTATGAAGGTCTGAACTTGGCAATTAACAGTTCACTCATCACCTTGATTGACTATGGCCTAGCTGTCTATGGCTCTCCTACTGACAAAGCACTCCAATTCCTCTAAACAGCCTTAAACAAGGTCTGCCGCCTGCTCACTAATGCCCCAAAACTCACCCACACCTGTGAGCCTTATGCGCAATTGGGCTGGCTTCAATTGAATGACAAAATACTTTATCAAACCTGCTTACTCTCAAAAAAGGTCTCACTAAACTTACTTATTCAAGGAGTTCTGAGCTTTCTATCTCCACCTATACATGACAGACTTACCAGGAGCTCGACTATACCACTATTCCATGCGCCCAGGTGCCGCATAACTATGGCCCAGTGATCTTTTGCTCACCATGCCCCTCTGTGGACAAATTGTCTATCAACTGACATAGCCAGAGCCGCAACCCTTGGTTCCTTTAAGTGCAAACTCCATCAGTACCTCACCAGCAATAGTACCTGTAGGTGCCCCAACTAGTCTGCACCTGCAGCTTTAGTCTGCCTCAGCACTTCCAACTCCTAACCTGCCAAGTTAAGTCTTTGCCCAAGCATTTGCCTCCCACCTCCTTTGTCCTAGCATTTGCCTCCCACCTCCTACCCTTTGGCTCTTTTCTTTCCCTCTGCCCTTCCTATCCCAGCTCCCACTGCCCCTCCCTACCTCACCCTAACAGTCTGCCTTTGTCTCTCTCTCTCTCTCTCTCTCTCTTCAACAGGATGCTGGCATATCATGTACTATGCCTTAATACAATTTGTGAACTGTTTGTCATTGCAACCCATGTACTGTTGAATTTTTTTGTACTCTGTATGTATAATTTACTGTAACTATATTGTGTCTTCTTGTGTTAATGTATCTGACGTGGAACCTCTCAACAAGAATCCACTCACAGGTGTCATCCTAGATTTCAATAAATAAACAAAATAAACATATTCTGATAATTTATAACTTAATATTGGTTTAAGTGTTTTAGAAATATGAAAGAACCCAGTTGCTGTATATTAGGTTATAGGTCATTTGGACACTTTTTACTGCACATCCTTGAACTGAAAAAAGTTATGGTGATCAATAGGTTAAAAATTCATATAATTGGATAGCTGAGTTACCATGGTAACAGCTTAACAATTTAAAGGGATTGTGTTGACTCTTATAGCTGCAAACCCTGAAGAAGTCCTTGTTGGTCAAAGTGTTGGGGTGGAGGGTGGTGGAGATCTGAGGGTAATGTTCTCTGACCTATGGACTTCTGCAAATGCTGCTGCTTATTTCCACAATCTACTTGCACAACTTCACTGTTTTCACTTTTCCTGTACCTTATTAAAGCTGAAATATTTTGAATTGCTGGCTTAGCCAGAGCCATTTGTCCTGTTAGTAACAGGATTGGTATTTTTATTCTTTAAGTTGCAGAGCATCATACCCACAATATGTATTTACAGACTACAATGTCTGTACTTACTATGGACTTGCATTTTGCGCATACATAAATATCAGATTTTTAGCCTCATTTAAACAGTCAGTGAATGGATTTTTTACTAAACACAAAATTACTTTTTCAAATGGAAAAATTGTCAGTGAACATAAGCTTTTTCAATTGAGTGTGGGGACATTTCTTTTCTGAAATGTAGCTTTTAAAGGGCATTAGTCAGCCCTGAGATCCCCAGCACTGCCCCACCAGCACTACCTCACTTATTTAATTTGAGCAGCTTACTTCAGGTGCTCCAAAAGGATGCCTGTTAATTGTGAATGTCCAGTGATATCTAATGAAATCAGGTACACCAAATCCATACCTTTTATTGGTCTCTTTCCTTCCCAAATAAAATTCATTGTTAGCTTGCTTAACTTTTTATATTGTGACTTTTTGACAAAGACTTTTTATGTTGGGACTTTTTGACAAATAGCAGAAGCATGGTCATTATTTTGGAGCTAAAATTAGTTTTATTGAATTAATTTTTGATAAGACCACTAGATAACATTTCCCCATTTATTGAATTTACCAGATGTTATTCATAGGATTGGATCAAAATTAAGCTTGGCTATGAACAGAATGTGTTATTTTTAAACCCAAATAATTAACATAATTTGGAGGCCATTTGAACTTGATGCCACAACTAGATATCAAACCTTGTATGTAACTTTTATTTATTGGGAGACAGTCAGATTTTGTCCAGTTTACTCTCAAACTTTTGGCAGATTTAAACTCAAACAAAACAGTAAACAGGTAATGTAGGAAGGTTTGAGGGTCTCTAAGAGTTGGAAGTAAATTATTTGCATGTGACATAGTTTGCTGACTGTTTTCTTGCATTTAACCCCCCAATTGAGGATAAAGTCAATAATTATACTTATAAAGGGCTCAATTCCCCCAATAAACAGGGCTGGGGATAATGGGCATCCCTGCCTAGTACCTCTCTCAAGTACATATTTTTTTTAGATTGGATGCCATTGCTTAAAAATAGAGGCAGCAGGTTTGCTATAGATGCAATCAATCCAATTATGTAAATGGGATCCGAAGTCAAATTTATTAAGGACTGACATAAGCTATTCCCACTCTAGGGAGTCAAATGCCTTCTCCATGCCTAGTGACATGAGACCTGCTGGATCTCCTATTTTCTAAGCTTGCCATATGATGACAGAAGTGTCTTTACATTATCAAAACCTAGCCCTACTGGAATAACACCAACTTGATTTTTGCTCATGAGGCACCAGTTACCAGATTTAATCTATTAACCAGAATCTTCACAATAGCTTTGCAGTCCATGTTCAAGAGGGAACGGGGACTAGAATTCTGAGAAAGGAGGGGTCCTTATCTTTTTTGTGGATAACCATGACCAATGCTTCACAGAATGTGTAGGGTAGTGAGCCCTTATTAAGTGAATCAGTGAATACATTCAGCAGAAATTTGTTTAAGGTTGGACAAAGTTTTTTTTTTTTTATAGAATTCAGCTGGGAGATCATCTAAATTGACGGAACAGCCATTAGGGAGTGATTGAACTGCCTTAGAGTTTTCAGCTAGAGAGACAGGCCTACCAATACTTTTATGAGTCTTCTTGTCTAATTTGGGGTGTTTAATGTCCTTTAGAAAATATTTAATATTAGTATTGTTACCATCAAATTTAGATTTCCATTAGTCAGAACAGAATTTCTCAAAGGCCTGATTAATATCTTTAGAGGCAGTGGACACTCTCCCCTATAGGGATTTAATTATTTTCACTATATTTTGGTTTCATTTTTGTTTTAGAAGGTATGCTAGTAGTTTGTCTATTTTTTCACCATCTTCCAAATATTGCTGATGAGCTCTAAAAAGGTTATATTCAATTTTATTGCCATTTGCTGTCTGAAGATGAAAATGTATGCACAGAACATTGAAACCCCCCAGGATCACCACTGTATCTGATTTGGCTGCTCTTATAATTTCATTGGCCTGCTGTGCAACAAGCTCTGTTTTGCTGTTGGGGATTAGTAGCGCACCACCAAAGTGACCTTGAGCACTATGTGCCACATGTACCATATATTTTCATGTACCAAGATTTTATGTATGTAATTTCCTTTGTCTGTATATGTTCCTCAGGACATCCTTGTGAATGAGCTTGTGCAATGGAGTTTTTGTGCAATAAACTTGAACTTGAACTTGAAATTGACCTTCTTATTACATCAAGTCCAAAATAATCTGCACCCCCACGGAAGGCAAAAAATCTACAAGTGTAAGAGTAGAAAATGCCTCTTTAGTAAACAAAAAAATGTAAAATAATTTTCTACAAGTTCTGAATCTCATATATTTGTTACCATCCCTGGGTGTGCAGATTGTTCAGTGATGCTAGAGCTAAGGGTGCTGGGGATGCGGCAGAATCCTTTGGCTTGAACAACAGGGGAGCTGTGTGCCTGCTGGTTCTGTCAGGTTCAGAAGCTGGTGGTGTGATGACAAATCCTGCCTGATAATTTTGTGAATGTTCTGAGCATTGTGCACAGCACTTTTTGCATATTATATTTACAAAAAAATATCTGATCAGGCCTGTTGCTAGCTGGGATTCAAACAAACCCCCCTGACTTGAACCCCCCAATTTTCTTTTTTTTCTGTTTGTTTTTGACTGTGTGTTCCCTTAACCCCCCAAGATGCCAGCAGACTGTCTGTGGTGTGCTTACATTATGTTTTCCTTATGGCTCCCCAGTAACGCACCCTCCATACCAATCATCCCAACATGCCAATCAATGTGAGACTGATGTCCTCGAGTCAAATTAATTGACCCCTACAGCGTGAGAACAACACATGCAGCTATGGCCCAAGAGGGCACCACAGACTATGTCAATACAGCAGTGGACTCCGGACCATGGTGAAGCTGACTGACAGCCAAGGAGACAAGGTGCAGAGAGAGAAAATGGATATTGGCTTAATTATTTTTAGGGACTGGTGTCATCTGGTAAGTTGATGATTTGTGCTGTGCAGTTCCTCACTTTGTCCCTGCCCATAGTAAGCTCAGCCAGTTAGCATTCTGTAACCACCGGGGTAGATTCACCCACTGTGCTGTCCCTGCCTGTGGTAGGCTGACCTGCCCTAGGGCCACACTTAGAGAGTGGCTACATGTGTAAAATAAAAAAAATCGCTTTGTGCCACAGCCTTCCTCTCACTATGCCACTGTCAGAGTGATCCAAGTCCCCTGCAGATGCAACTTGTAGCCTGACTCTGAGCCAACCTAGTCATTTGCTGGACCAAATCAACTTCACCAGTCCACTGACTAGCCTTGGGAACATGATCATGAGCTGCTGTGCTTTGTCGCCCACCCCAGTCTCCAGTTTCTGTCACCAGAACAGTGACTGATCTCATGAGATGGGCCCTATTAACCTGGCAAGCAAGTGAACATTCTGAATCTGTCTCACTTTGTCATGGAAATAGTTTTGTGCCTTGCTGCCATTGTATTGTTTGGGGTACATGTAGAGGCCTTTGTTTTTATGAAGATGGGCCTTGTTAAAAAAATGACTTTCATTGGACATTACAGTGATTCCATGGGGGAAATGGCATTGTTTGTCAGGAATGATGTAAATGTACTGTGTGCTCAATATGAGAGACATTTAATAACTGACAAGTGCAAGAGGAGATGAAGGACTGGGAGAGGTCTGTGCCTCTTAGGTGTTGAAGTGTGTGAAAAATAAAACTTGAATATTAGGAGAGTCATTGAGGGAGCACATTGCATCATTGGGAACACTGCTTCTGGGGCTTAGGGTGGGGCAGAGAGGGTTTTGTTTTCTAAATCTAGTGAGTTGGGCCTCTGGAAACAAGTGTGATGGACAAGTGTCCACCAGAATACAGTATTCACCAAAAAGCCAGCAGGGATTGCAGTCAGTTAGGTGCCCCTACAACTATAGAATCTAGGTACCTGATGCCAGCCAAAGAATTACATTTTTTACATGAATCAGAGGTGAGGAGAATTCAACAAAAAGTATTTTATCTTCAATGAAAGCCCCAGCATTCACCACAGACCATCTAAAATCCCAGTTCCTCGTCCTTTACAGAACATTTTTTGCCAGACTTTCCACCCGAAAAAGTGCTCTCATCTGCAAAAAGACCCCCCACACACACACACACAAAAATCCTGGCAATTGCCCTGCTGATATTCTTCTTTTTTGCGACATTTTTGATAAGTTCCATATGGCTTTCTATACAGGGTTTACAGTTTTGTTCAATGGCTTTCAGCATCCCCACTATAAAAATTGTTCCAGCACCACTGGGATTGCTTTAAACTATTGGTGTAAGCTGGGAGCATGAGCTGGGCAGCAGCCGTCGAACACTCAGACACCACAGTTGTGTAAGTGTCTCTTTCTGGAAGGTGACTGTCTTGCCTTCTTTTACCTCTAACATAACCAAGATGGATTGTGTGGCACTGTTTGTCCCCCTGCTGTCCTCGTTATCCTCCACAGTGGCACCCTGCCTTATAAAGAGAGCCTCTCAACCCCATCCCTTATCCTGTCAGACCTATTCTTTTGGAATAGTCTGTATCCCTCTATTATGGTGGCCCCATAATTTTCTTTCCATACCAAGTCTCTGTAGGTGCCATGGAATCCTGGCCATCAGTGTAAATCAGGCATTCAAGCTCACCAATTCTTCTGGGTGCACTTCTCAAATAAGCTTGCTCGAAAGCTTGCATATAGTTGCCCCTTTATGCTTGCCCCACTTCCCTTCCCACTCCCAGTTCTCCCCTCCTGGCACTATCCTGCTCTGCTGCCCTTCTGTCAATGATCACTTGTACCCTTCACCAGCTCCCTCTCACTCTATTCTCTTGTTTAAATCCCTCTTGATTGTTTGATCCATCTGCCTGACCTGTTACTCCTTCCTTCCAGGTGCATGTGTAACCTGTCATGAACATACAGGCATCCCTTGCACCTGAAAACCCTCCATTTGGCCATAAAAAGAATATCCTGCCTCTTGCACCAGAACCTTTGCCAAGCCTTGTCTTGTCTAAGGGTCTATTGCTGCTCCTCCTCTGCCCCCAGGACCAGGAAGAGTTTAAAGTTTTTTCTTTCTTTCTTTCTTTCTTTCTTTCTTTTGATTAGTTGTATACTAATGTGGTCTTGGAAGTACATAAAAAAAATCACACTGCTAGAATAACTGATTTGGAGTAATAAAGTACATTTTCTTTTTAAACTATATGTTTATTGCATTCTAAGTAAAATACATGAAAACAATCAGTTCCAATGAAACACATCAACAATACATGAGTTACTACAAAGTATAGGAAGCAGAAGGAGAAATTAATCTAGGAGGGCTGAGATCATTTCTTTACACTGTACCATAAAGTTAATTTTCTGAAGGGCAATTAAGCAACTGTCCTTGAGAAGCATGGTCTATTATAATCTGTTATATCCTTTCCAGATTTAAAATAGCTCACAGAAATAATGTGTCTGAGTCTGAAATAAATACATATAGGGTGTTTCCTGTACAGAACATCCTTAAATCCAGACATTATAATTCTTTTCACTAGGTTATATGTGTCACTCCATTTTATATCCTTGATGAAAGGCAGCTTTGTAAAATGTTAGTTTATGTATCTTTTAAACTCCCATTTATAACTCTTTAAACTTGCAGTTTCTGAATTATTAATGTGTACTTTAATAGGCACTTATCTGCACTGCTGGCATTTGGAACTTCTACTGTTTCAGTGTGTTATAAACGTTGACTATGTGCCAGGAACTTGAATGATCAGCAACCCATTTAATCAGTTATGAACCTGGTTCCTAAGATAGTATTTCCAGGCATCTGCCTGGAAATAAACCAACAGTGAGTCACTTAAAGATACAGACCCACCGTGTAGATTCAGGTCAGATTTTGTCAAAAAGTGATAATTTGCAGAAATGACTTAAATGTATGGTAACTCATTGCACAATCCATGAAGAACACTGTAGCTCATGCTGTTTTAATTTAGCTGACTCTGGTGATAATTGTTCATCTTCCTCAAAATCCTTTTCTCTACAGTGCTCCTGAAATCCTTTTCTCATCCCTCTCCTCCTTTCTGTCTACATCCTCCACCTTGGCTGGCTCTTATCTGAATTTAACCTCAAGCATTGCTTCTATGTAGATGAACCCTAACATTCCTCCTATAGTGTATAGTTCTTTCTCAGATCAAGACTTAGGCTCCCTCTGCTTCACTTGATACATTAACTCCTGGCTACATCTTTAGTTTCTTCAGCTTAGTGTCACCATGATCAAGTCTCTTTTCCTTAGAATAAGATTGCAGTTTCCCACAATTTAACATCCTTTATCACCTTCTTTGACTCCCCCAGATAAATCTTTGGTGTTCCCCTTAACCCAGAATTACCATGTTTCCCACATCACTATGATCTGCAAATCTGCATGTTTTCATCTCTATAATATTGCACTCATCCTTCACTACCTTGACCTTACCTCTGCTATGCCCAGATTTATATCTTTACCTAAACCAGGACTGACCAATGTAAATTTAGTGGCAACAAGGTCTAGTGGCACAGGCTTGTGATCCATGGAGACCTCGGTTAAATTTTCTTTCTGAGTGTGTACCCCTATCAAGCAGTAAAGATCTGAAGTGTCATATCTTTGTGACTTACCATCTACCATGTGGTGGTTGGGATGTTCTAAAGGAGTTTTCAGAGCTGATGTTGTTCCTTATCCTTATGTCTCCCTGGCTCGTAGTCCTCTGGGATTTCAGTGCCTATGCCAATGACAGCTCTAATATTATGTAGTCTAAACTTCTCTGTGATATGGAGTACTTGGGCATCAGGCACAGTGTTTTATCTGCCACACCTGTTGGGGGCATGCCTTCAATCTTGTGTTCTCCACAGAGATTATAGGTAACCAGCTACTGATTAACCATGTGGCTTGGTTGCTGTGTACTTCAGCCTTTTGGCCTCCAAACAAATTATCCTTCCTTATGGAAGCAGCTCACTATTGGGCCTGGTGAAAGCTTGACTCAGGAGTTTTCTATGCTTCTTTGTGAACTTTAAGCATTGTGGCAGCTTCCACAAGGGAAGTAAGTGGGGCAGAAGATACCTATAATCAAGCAGTCCTGTCAACTGCACGTTTTCTAGTCTAACTCTGTTCCCACCTGCCACTTGTTTGATAATGCTCACCGTGATTTAGTGATAAGCATCACCACATGAAAGCACTGAGCCAGCATGTAGAGTGCAGGTGGGTGGAGAAAATCTGGGACCTTATCCAGCAAATGTGTTCTGATGTTGCATTATCAGGAAACACTGAATATTAGCAGGAATAAGATATTTTTTCTCGGGTATCATTGCAGCATAGAAATTGACTAGCTGCTTTCTTCAGGGCTGTAGTTAATATATCTGAAGTGTTTTGTTGTTTCTAAAGGCCAGACCTGTTTGAATCAATATGTGGATTTCAACAATTTCATTACTGTCAAGATTGCACATTTTTGAGCTAGGATATTCTCTGCTGTTTACTGTTTTTGGTAACTGGGTAAGTGCACTTGGAATAAGTCTCTTTTACAGGGGTGACCCATGAACAGACAGTGACACACACTGCTGTTGCTGGGCAATGTTATGGTGGTCTACACAAGGGGGTGACAGAACTTGCATTGGTGTGGACAAGTTTTCATCCGACTGACTCTGTGGAAATCCTCAAGATATTGTCAGAATTGCACCTCATTATCTGTCTCTTGGGCCACACTCCCTCGTAACTGGTGCAGGATAGAGGTGAGGTGCTGGCACCCATGTTAATTGAGATTGTTAATACTTCTTTGAGAGCATGGAGTCTCCTAGTAGACATAAAAGAAGCTGTTCTGATGGCCATCTTAATAAAGCCTGTCTTGGACCCAGATGATTTCTCAAATTGTAAACCAAAATTTAACTTGTAATTGTTAGGTAAGGTTATTGGGAAGGTGATGGCAATGCAACTAAGAGAACAGAAAGCAAAAAGTCTCCACTTTAAAGGAGAAATGGAAAACTCCTGGAGGGATAGTAGGCATTTCTGGGGCAATATCCAGGCCCTATCCAGTAAGCTCCATAAAGCATCCCCATCACAAAAACAAATGTAAATGGTACCTTAACCCATAACCCAAAAATGGCTGAAACCTTTAATCAAGCCAGTACCGACCTCAGTGGTGTGCTGCCCCCTGACTTCCTGCTCCCAACAGGCGGTAACCTAGCCGCCAACTCTGAAATGATCAGCCCTAAGCCAACACCCCCTTCTACCTTAAGATAATTTCCCAGAAGGAGGCCAAAAAATATATTACCAAAGTGCTCAACAAATCAAGAACAAGTAATGACAAACTCGATTTTAAGCTCCTGGAGCTCATTCTTGAAGAAGTACTCCCTCCCATAACCAAGATCATAAACCTATCCCTAATTACAGGCAAGTTTCCAACTATCTGGAAAGCAGCAGTTGTCACCCCGGTGAATAAGAGTGGCAACAGAATCAATCACGTCAATTATCGCCCCATCTCAATTCTCCCACCGCTCTCAAAATCACTTGAACGCATCATCTCAGATCAATTGTCTGTGTATCTTAACAAATATCAACTGCAATGTAAACAGCAGCATGGATTTCACAAATAACATAGCACAGCTACCGCACTCTTGGAATTCACCGGATACATACACAGTGCTCTCGATCGGGGGATCTTGGTGGGGGCTACCTACATAGACCTCACCAAGGCCTTCAACACAGTTAACCATGAGCTGCTTATACATCAGCTATCCAACACTAGCCTCTCCCCTGAATCCACTGCTTGGTTTCAGAGTTACCTCCAAGGGAGAGTACAAAAAGTAAAAATTAATGAAGTTTGTCAAGCCCTCTGAGCGTCACCACAGATATACCACAAGGCTCTATACTGGGTCCGATACTTTTTAGTCTGTTCTTAAATTCACTCCCCCTGGCTGTAACAGACCATATTTTGCTCTATGCAGATGACGTAGTACTCTACTCATCTCACTCCAGCCCTGTGGAGCTTGAGCACTGTATGCAATTTGATTTCAAATCAGAGAAAAAATGGTTCAATGACTCTAAGCTACTCATAAAATATAAAAAAACGAAGACTATGGTCTTCTCATCAACCCACAACAGACATAGGAACTACCAACTTCAAATTGTTAATAATCAAAACTCACCCCATGAACCTGTAACCCACTTCAAATACCTAGGGGTAACACTAGACTCAACACTGTTGTACACGAGACATATTGAAGAGGTTGCCAGAAACGCAAATGCCAAACTAGGCCTAATCTACAGAAATAAACATTGTTTTACCCTGATGCCCTAAAACTGGTTGTGTTCAGCTCAGTTCTGACTCTCATTGACTATGGCCTTGCAGTTTATGGTACAGCAACTTTCACAGCTCTCAAAAGAATAAAAACTACCCTAAACAAAGCTTGCAGGCTTGTCCTGGGAGTGTATTGCTTAACCCACACTTGTGAGCTTTATGCCCAAAGTGGTTGGCTCAACCTCAATGGTTGTATAGGTTACCAAACATGCCTGCTCACCAAAAAATTCATACTTGGCCTTACTCCCCCAGGGGTTCAGAACCTCCTCAAATGCCCTGACCCAGCTAGATGCTCAAGGGTCCTAAATGATCTCACCTTGAAAGTCCCTTTCCGCAGAACCTCCCAAGGGAAATGTTCCTTCAAATACTGCACCCCTACCTGGCTAAACTCCCTCAGTGAAGAGCTGCAAAATGCAACCAAACTGGGCCTATTTAAATCCCAACTCACAGCATCCCTTGCCCTGGACAGTACCTGAGACTGCACTACATAGTTCTCCCCCTTCCCCATCAGTTCTCCCCCACACCCTCTCAACCTTTGTTGCCCTCCCCCTCATACATCTGACCATGCCTGTCAAATCCCTCACCAACTCCTACTCTCCTTTCCCCTCATATACCCTCTGCCCCTCTTCTTACATTCATCTCCACCACCTCCCCTTCTCATCCCCCTTTTTCTGCTCCTCCCTCTCTACCTCTTCCCTCTCCCACTCACACTGTCCTGCACTCTCCTCTCCAAAACCCCCCAGTCCATGTCATCTGTCACCTCCTCCTCCCTCCCTCTTCCTTCCCCATATTCTCCCTCCTCTGTCTCCACCTCCTCTACCTCCCCACCCTCTCCTTTTGCCCAAATTGCCTCTACCTTCCTCCTTCCATTTCAACTCCCTGCTGGTCCTGGCCTGTGCCTACCTCAATAGCACTTGTGTCACTTCTTGCTAGTACCCTGACAAAAGAACTGTTCTACTGAAACAATTCTGGCTGCCTTCTATCACTTTGACTCAATGTTATATTATGCCTGCTGATCTTGCATGGTCACATACTTGTCTAGTATATGCTCATCCTGCTTTACTATGTCTAATGCTTGTGTATTCTTATGCTAACTATGTTGTTAGTTTCCTTACTCTGTAATTTGATGTGGAACCTCTGTAAACAAGTCACTGACTCAAAAGTTTCTCTGAGGTTGAAATAAAAAATAAAATAAAAACATGTGGAGTGAATGACATCTACAAGCCATTTTAATTCAGTTTCAGATCTTGGCACAACACTGAGTCTTGCTTGGTGCAGGGACCAAATAATCTCCTTGGATGGCACTGGGTAGAGTTGCCCATCATAGTTTTCTTTGCTTTGTCACTAGCCTTTGACAGTGCCAATCATCAAGAACTGACTGATTGCATGAGAAAGGTTGGTGGTCTGTCAGAACCATCTTTGGTAAGTTCTGGTTCTTTCTTCCTTGTGGATCAACATCAGTCAGTAGTCATGGGGAATTTCTCAATCTAGTCCCCAGACCAGTGACTCCAGTGTTCTTAAGAGGTCAGTTGTGTCCCTGTTGCTGTTTGCAGTACATATTATTCTGCTTGCAGTGATTCTCTGAAAGTATGGCTTGAGTTTCCACTGCTACACAGATGATATGTAGCTGTACCTTTTATTTGTACCTGGTCAGGGTGATCAAGTACTGTGGCTGTGTTAGAGAAATGATTCTCTGACGTCAAGAGAAGATGGCTTTCAGTTAACTGAAGTTTAACCCAGATAAAACAGAGTTGCTGCTGGTGGACTTGTCTTACTCTTGGTCATCCATTAAGGATGGCCTTCGGCTGCCCATGATTGATGGTGTTCAGCAAGAGTTTAGGCAGGTTGTACTTGACTGGGGAATCATTTTGGCTAGCAGGCTATCTCTGGAGTCACCGGTGTCAGCTGCTGTCTGGAGTGGCATATATAATCTGAAGAACATCTTTACTACTGCATTCCTACTTCAACGAGGCTGACTTGAACACAGTAGTGCACTTTTGTAGACTCCTGACTACAATAATGTGCTTTATGAGGGCTTGCCAGCAAACCACATCCACTGCCTGCAGATGGTGCAGAACACTGTGGTGAATCTCCTGACCACAATTCTGTGCTTGGAGCATATATTTCCATCCTGTGCTGCATGTTCTGCACTGGCTGCCAGTAAGTGGTGGATTGGTTTTAAGGTTATTTTTAATTTTTTTTTCCCATATAGGTGCTTCTTTCTCCTTTGGTGGGTTGTGGCTACCTTGTCCGGGGTTGTTCAGGAACTTAAGATGCCATGCAATGTCCTGGCAGACCCTCTGAGCTGGCCTCGAGGCTTTATCCTACTGCAACCCCCACCATTTTTCACATTTTCTTCCCTTTAGCTCAGGATCCCAGACAGAGAGGTGCATGTGCGTGGAGGCACGCATGCGCCCTCTTGCTCTGGTGATGGCCCCTCCCCCCCCAGTGGCCTAGCGCCCTGGTTCCTGTGGCTTGCTCTGCCCTCTGGTCTCCACCATGAGGCACCCAAGAGCCGAGAGAAGTGCTGATCACTCTCCAAAGAGGAGAGTTGCCAAGCAGCAGCTCAATTCTGCACTGCTCCCTCCCCCCCCAAGAACAACCACCAACAGCCTATGCTCGTTCACGAACATGTGTCGCCTGCGTGGTGAGAGGTAACATGTCCAGTGCCTCATGCCTCTGCACCACCGGGCCATCCTTATTTTGAAGGTTTTCAAGGGAAGGAGCGAGCTGAGCCCTCCCTTTTTCTTGACCTACTGGCCATCTGCTTGGTCACTACGGGTCTTCATTGCATGACACAGCAACTTTTATATCTTTCCAAATAAAGACAAATCTGCCAAGGGCATTTCATGTTTATTTCCTTGCATTACTTTCAAAATGAAATCTGTAAAAACAAGGAAGATTAGTGGCTACTTAAAAATGATTGCAGTACCCCAAACACCAGTGTTATTTTTATGTGAGTTTTCACATCAACATGTTTTTTTCTCAACATCAACATGTTTTAGAACATGTTAACATTGCGAGAAAAAACATGTTTTAACAGCTGTTTGTGCTGACATAACATTTTTTCATTCAAAATATTATTTACACTAATTGTTCATTTATATTGACCTGTATTCACGGTGCATTTATAGGGTTAGTCTGGCCGTTCTATATAAAACGCTGGGTTTTGCATATTTATAGATTTGCCCTGTTTTCACTAGCCTGTCAAAGATTTAGAAATTCAGAAGTCTACTGTATATCTCTGGCAATAAATCCTGCAAATATTCTAAAATTCTGGCTGGTTGTATTATTGTTATACATGTAGTGAAAACACAATTTTTTTTGGGGGGGAGATGCTGCTTTTTTTTTTTTTAGAACAACCACAAAGATTTTGAAACACAAACTGTCACAGGATGGTAGCTTCTAGCTTTGAATGGGCACTTTGGATACGCTGGAGAAAGTATGGCGAAATAATAGTCTTCTTGCTGGGGCAGAGGTAGCTGTTGAAGTTTGAAAATGTGATGAGGTTCTGGAAAGCTAACTTTGTCATAAGTTTCTGTAACTTGTGTTTTAAAATTTGCCTATTTCTTAAATACAGAAGAGCCACTGGGAGTTGAGCTTAAAGGCTGGGAGGGAGGAGTTTAGGGAGTTGCAAACTTCACCTGTGAGCAAATAGTCAAGTGGGGAAAAATTCAGCCACTCAAGTGTTGCAAGTTTAAAAGTCTTGGACTAGTGGGGAACCTGGTGGCTCACCCAAGGAAACCTACTTGGAGGGAGATGGGGCCACATATCATTAAGGCCAGCATCTTTGGGAGGGTGGTGGGGTGCACAGGGAGTGGAGCAGCCATGATACTGGACTGGGCTTGGAAGTTCAGTTGTTGCCCAGTGTGCTACCAGCTGGCACAGCTTAGGGAGGAGGTTGAGGGGATTAGGAGACAGCTGGGGAAGGGAGGAGGTATGGTTGGGGAATAGGGCAGGGGCTCTCCCATGGGGTTGCACCAAGCACTAGGGGTAGGGGCATAGGGAAAGGAGTGCAGGAAAGTACTCTGGGGTCACATAGGGACTCTGGCAGATGGGGCCCAAAAGGAGGATACTACAAAGGAAGCCAGCAGGTAACTCTGGACTCTCACAGACGGGGGCCAAAAGGAGGACATTCCAGGGAAGTAGGCAGATGGCTGGGGCTGGACAGAAGGAAGCAATGGGGGGAGGTGGATCGGACCTTAAGCTCAGTAACCGCTTTAGTTCTCTTCTTTTGCTTGAGGATGAGGGGGATGATGCAGCCATGACAGGGGCGGTTAGAGATGGAAAGGGAGTAGGGGGCACAAGGCGGGGGCTGGATAGCAGGAGGAACAGGAGGGAACTTGGAATGCGGGAAAACGGGGGGAGCAGGGGATCAGAGCAGGAGGATGAGGGGGTAGAGGGAGCAAAGCGCAAGGAAAAGGACCAGTTGGGAGGAAAGGGCAAGGAGAAGGACCAGAAGTACAAGGAGGATACAGTAAAGGGAGCTGAGGGTTTAGGCCAGGGGAGCACGACAAGCAAGGAGGGGCTGAACAGAGACGGGAAGGAAGGGAGGATGAGCCAGGCTAATTTAGCAGATGGGGGGAAGGACCAGTCGCGAGCAGTAATGGTGGGGGTAGCGAGGTACAGAAGGATGCTTAGGAGGATGAGTGGCATAGATCAGAGGGGAGGGGGTGGCCAGGGTAAATAAGGAGGGGATGGCAGGTGGCAACCAGATAGGAGGAGGAACAAGGAGCCGGCTGGGGGGAGGGGACAGTAGAAAAGATGAGGGACATGGAAGGGGGGGAAATGGAGGAAAAGGGGCAGCCAGAGTGCTTCTGTTGGGTGATTCCGTAATCAAGGGGATCAAATGAGATAGGGAGGGAGAAGCCTGCCCGGTTAGAACAAAATGCTTCCCTGGACTAACGGTGCACAGGGCCAAGCATGAGGTATATCAGCTGGCAAAGGATTGTGGAGGTTCCCCGGACATACTGGTCCACCTGGGTACCAATAACATTGAGGGAAATAGTGAGCTAGAGATACAGGCAAGGTTCAGGGAGCTTGCCAGGGTCTGTCATGATATAGGATGCGCAATTTCCTACTCGGAAATCCTGCCAGTGCCAAGGGCTAGTGAGGAACACAAGAGGAAGATTAGGGTGATAAACCAGTGGCTCAGGGAGTGGTGTGGGGCCAGATAGTATGGGTTGATGGGGGATTGGGGGGAGACCTGGAAGGATAAGGGGCTGTATGCTAGAGATAGGCTCCATCTCAATTCGAAGGGAAGGAAATCCTTAAGTTGAAAATAGAGGGGTTCAGTGGTGAAAGGTGGGGTTTAAACTTGTGACGGGGGAGGGATGAGAGAAAAGGCTGTTGCGGGGGGTCCAATAAAGGAGGGACTCTGTCTCCACCTCTGGGAGATGGAGAATGCAGGAAAAGGCCGACTGGTAAAGAGTGCGGACCAGCGGAGACAGAATCCCACGGGAACACGAGCAGGGGAAATGGAAGTATAGGGAAAGTGTGGAAGGTAGTCCTGCTAAATGCCAGGAGCTTGGGCAATAAAATGCCTGAGCTCCAGGCAATGCTAACTGAGGGAGAGGTGGATGAGGCAGTGGTCACTGAGACCTGGGCCACTGTAGGGCACAACTGGGACCTGAACCTGGAGGGCTATACCATGTTCAGGAAGGACGGGGGGAGGGACGGGGAGGAGAGGTAGCAATAATAGTCAAAAACTGCATTGCCATAGGAGGAGTGGAGAAGGCGGAGAGAACTGTGGAGGTGATTCGGGTCACCTTGATAACAAGCGGGGGGGCAAGAGAGTAAAAATAGGAGTGGTGTATAGACCCCCTGTGCTGGAGGAGGAGCTGGAGGAGAGTCTGGTGGCTGATGTTGGGAGACACTGCAGATTGGGAAGGGGAAGGGTGGTGGTGTTGGGGGACTTAAACAAGCCAGGAACAGACTGGGAGACTATGACATCCTTGGTGGCCAGGGAACAGAGGTTGTTGTGGATGTCTTTTAGGACGCGTTCCTAACTCAGCAGGTGGGGGAACCGACCAGGAAGGAGCGGATACTGGATGTGGTTCTGGCAGACAGTGACCAGATTGGGGACCTGGAGGTAAGGGACCCATTGGCGGGGAGCGACCATGCCACGGTCTGGTTCTGCCTGAACCTAGGAGGGGTAGAATGCTGCACAAAGATGGAGGTAACTGACTTCAGGGGGGGCGGATTTCAAGGAAATGGGAAGGATCCTTAAGGAGCACTTGGATGGGATTGGGCCAGACATGGATGCTGACAGTAAGTGAGAAATCATTAGCAGGTGGTGCAGGACGCTACCAGCACCTGCACAAGAGTAAGATGGAAATGCGGTAGGGCCCGAAAACCCTGCTGGTGGACCAGGAAAGTAGGGAGGTTCAGGAGGTGGTGAGGGGGAAAGAAGGCGGCCTATAGGCAATTCAAGTGCTCAAGGAGTGAAAGGGACCGAGGGGAGTATGAGCTGATGGCCAGAAGGGCCACTAGGGTGGTGAGGGTGGCTAAGGCAAGGAAGGAGCAGAACCTGGTTAGGGAAATTAGGAGAGGGAACAAGGAGTTCTGTTAGATACATTGGGGAAAAACAAAGGGTGAAGGGGAAGATTAGCAGGATTAAAACAAGGGAAGGATGGGCACAAGACCCAGGGGAGCAGGCTGAGGTACTAAATGAGTACTTTGTCTCAGTTTTCACCAAAGAAAATGGGGGGCTGCATCATACATGGGAGGAGACGGTGAAACTGAGGAGGGGGGACCCTTACTGATCAGCGGGTCTGGGGGGGAGGCAAAGCAGGGAGATGAGGTAGCGGAGGTGGAAATAATGGCAGAGAGAGTGAGGGAAGCCCTCAGGTCCCTTAAGACAGAGAAAGCACGAGGGCTGGATAAATTACACCCCAGAGTGCTGAAGGAACTGGCGGATGTCCTGGTGAAACCCCTGACACAGCTCTTCAGCATCTCTCTGAGGACAGGGTGGGTGCCCCAGGGCTGGAAGGTGGTGTATATAGTGCCTATCCATAAGAGGGGATCAAGGGAGGTGGCAGGGAACAAAAGGCCCATCAGCCTGACATCAGTGGTGGGCAAGGTGATGGAGGGCATTGTCAAGGAGAGACTAGGGGGGACCTGGAAAAGCTGGGGTGCCTGGACGATAGACAGCATGGATTCATCCCAGGGAAATCCTGTCAGACAAACCTTGTGGAGTTCTATGACTGGGTGATGAGTGTCTTGGATCTGGGTAGACCAGTGGACGTCACCTTTCTTGACTTCAGCAAGGCGTTTGACTCTGTACCTCACAGGGTCCTGTTGGATAATCTGGGAGAAATGGGAGTGGGGAACCAGATGATCAGATGGATAGGCAATTGGCTCCAGAACCGGACCCAGAGGGTCATGGTTGGTGGGATAGTCTCATCCCCAAGGAGGGTCATTAGTGGAGTCCCTCAGGGATCAGTCCTTGGGCCCCTCCTGTTCAACGCCTATGTCTCTGACATAAGGAAGGGTATCAGGAGTGAGATGAGTCTCTTTGCGGATAACTCAAAACTGGGGGCGGTGGTGGATGGGGAGGAGGGGAGGGTGGCCCTACAGGGGGACCTGGAGGCTCTGAAAAGGTGGTCTAGAAGCGGAAGCTGAGGTTCAGTGCAGGGAAATGCAAGGTACTACACCTGGGAACCAGAAGCCCAGGCCAAGTGTACACCGGGGGGGGGGGATGCCTCAAGTCTCGATGACAGAGAGGGACCTGGGGGGGCTGGTGGATGTCAAGATGAACAATTCGGAGACTTGTAGGAGGACAGCAGCAAAGGCCAACAGGATGCTTGGATGCATCGCTAGGGGGCTCACCTCCAGAAGGAGGGAAGTGATACTCCCGCTGTATAACTGCTTGGTGAGGCCACACCTCAAGTACTCCATGCAGTTTTGGAGGCCACATTTAAAGATGGACATTGAACTCTTGGAGAGGGTCCAGAGGAGGGCAATCAAAATTATTTGAGGCTTGGTGCATAGGACCTATGGAGAGAGGCTCAAAGAGCTAAATATGTACACATTGGAAGAGAGAAGGGACCGGGGAGAAATAATAGAGGTCTTCAGGTACATGAAGGGGATAAATAGGGGAGGAGCAGTCAGGGTGCTCCAAAGGAAGGGGGGGGCAACCAGAGGGCATGGGTGGAAGCTGGAAGGGGAGATTCAGGGGAGAAAGGAGGAGCTGCTACTTCACTGAGAGGGCGGTGGAGCCATGGAATGCGCTGCCCAGGGGGCTGGTGGAGGCAGAAACGGTGGAGGGATTCAAGAGGGGGTGGGACAGGTACAGGGGAAGGGTTCTGGAAGCAAAAACCAGTGCAGCGAGAATATCCGGGACTGGGAAGGGAGAAGCCAGAGATGGAGAGGGGGCTACAAGGTCAGCTCTCAGGGTGGGGGCTGACCAAACGAGCAGACACGAAAGGCTGTTAGGCCTATTCTGCTGCCATTTTAATATGTTAGTATATGTACAGTAAGTGTATTTTTTTTCTACTGCAAAGTAAGAAAAAACAAACCCAGTTTTCATACTGCCCCATATTTATTTTAGTCAGGAAATAAGTCCATTGTGCATACACTTATTTACAGTGCTTACCTAATGAAATGTGCAATCTTCAGATGGTAAACAAATTAATTAAAATGAAACAATAAAACTAATTAGCCCTTTTACATGTACAGTGTTTTGTTTCTGTTTTTTTTTTTTTTGCAACAAGTTTGCCAATGACACAAAGCTGGGTGGCATAGTTACTAACATGGGTGATCACTAAACTTACAGAAAGACATAGATCAAATGGCTAAGTGTGCAACCAAGTGGGGTATGAAATATAACAAAGGAAATATACTGTAATACATATGGGAAAAAACAATCTAGGAAGAGATTCTTATTTAAACAGGTCCAAGGATCTACAGTAGGTGTACAAAGTACAGCTGATTTTAAGCCAAAGGAACACATAAACAAAGCATTCAATAAAACAGACTATGGGCCAGATATTCAAAGCTGTGCACCGGGCAAAAAACATTTGCGCGTGTTTAGCGTGGGATTAGCGCAGGTCTGCTATATTCAAAAGGCCAAATTGCGCACGCAAACCGCATGAGCGCCAGACAAACCATAATTATATGCAAGGGGCAAAGTGAACATGAATACAGGCGCAATGAGATATTCAGCAACAAGCGCCGAGCCAAGGTGTTTAGCGTGACTTAGCGCAACCCATAGCGCGGTACAAATTACCACCCAGGAAAAGCTGGTCTTAACCCTGGGCAAACAGCTTTGCATGGTGATAGTGCGGCATTAGCGTGGCTTGCGTGACCCTAACATATGAATATAACACTTAGAAACTGCCAGACATGGAGGACACACGCTGCTCACTGATGGCACCACCATGATGCCAACAGCTGCCACAGGTTCCAGCCATGCATAGGCAGTAAGGGGTGATCAAGCCCACAGAGGACATCATTGATAGTGATGGCAAAACAGCACACACCTGCAGACCATACGTCTATAGTGCTCAACAGATGCCAGCACACACAGGCAGTACTGTGGGCATGGTGGCCATTGAGGGGAAGGTGTACGGGTGGCCAGACCTCACAACAGCCCAAGTGTGGCCACAAGACTGGGACACAGCAGGCAGTGCACATGGGCCACTAGTGGGAATACCCCACCGCCTGTGTGCCTGTCAGATCCTACGTGGCCCCCCAGCCACATATAGCACAACTGTACAGATGCCACAGCACACACAGCTGGCCGTGTATATGTCACTGTGTGCATCCCATGCCACAGGTGCAGCATCTGTGGATCACGCAACAGCGTAACAGTAATGTCCACTATCAGTAAACACCTGCAAGTTGGGCCTATCACTGTGTACAGTGACGTCAGCATCACTGCCCTACACACCATAGGAAGTGCTGTGTCCCTCACACTACTGGCCTCCTTGCTACTGTAGTGTCTGCTGTGCACTGTAGCATGCCCTACAGTGTGAAGGTTGCATGCAGCACCACCACCACCTGTGCCTATGCTGTGTTGTCCCCTGGGATACAATATGCTATGCTATGCTGTACAGTTTACATGTAGCCTGCAGCTATCAAAGTGCACTGCCAGGCAGACCTACAGGTGGAGCTGCGGTCAGACCTGGCCAGACCTGTACTTCCAGACTGACCTACAGGTGGTTCTGTGGGACCCTGCAGTAATGCTGGGCAAACAGCATGCAAATCAGGGCATGATGAGATGCTAATCAGGCTGTTTGCCCAGAGTCTTCCTGAGTAGGCTCATTTGCATGTCACTTTTGAATATGGCAAATCTTAGCGCTGGGCAAATGTATTTGCACTGGGCAAATAACTTATCTCCGGTTAGCGCAGAGCTAATGGTTCGGGGAATATTATACAGTTTTGATCACTGTTCTTTCACATCTGCTGCTGCCTGCAGCTGTACTGGGTCCACACATTTGCTGGCACACACATTGGCCATATAGTTCACCTCTAGCTGCCTTCACATCACTGTGCACTGTGTTGCTGTTGTGGCCTGCACTTCCTGGTTGCTATATTCAGAGCAGTCTTATTCCAGGGCTAAGTTTGCCCTGCACTCCCAACCCAGTTTGCCCGGCCTCATTCCCATGCTATATTCAGAAGCTGTTTGCCCCTGGCTATTCCTTTTGAATATAGCTTGCTTTGTGTTCCGGGCTACGTTTGCCTGCCGGGCAGTGCTATTTTAGCCCAGGGGCAAAGTTTTGAATATCTGGCCCAAACTCATCAGTAACATTAGGAGACATTTTAGCCATAAATCCATAAATTCACATACGTATTATACCCTATCTACAAAGCTTACAGCAGGCCACTTACAAACTATTGCTCTCAATTCTGGGGAGGGGGGCTAAACATAGAGGACAAGGTAAAACAAAGTGGAAAGAATACAGTGTAAAGCAACCAACTCAATAAGAGGCTTAGAAAACATGCCCTATGATGACTGGTTAAAGTATTTATCATTACATAGTTTACACACAAGGAGGATCAGAAGGGTTCTCCTATTATTCTGCAAACTAATGTACAACAGAATGATGAAAGCTTGAAATACTGCTTTCAGGAATGAGGCACATATTATAAGAGGTCACAACAGACAAATCGTGAACACTAACTTTAAGGCAATAAGAGAAAGATATAGTATACCCAGAAAAATCATAGTTAACTGGAATGCATTGCCAGAAAAAATAATAAGCCGTAACAATATTGAAGCTTTCAGGCACAAACTGGATGTTTATGTGGATGGGAGGTATTTAAAAGATTATTATAACTAATTATGAAGTAATGATGTATAAGCGTACTTCTCTGCTATTTCCTCAAACACTCCAAGTATTAAATCCAAGTATCCTATTGGTGCAGTGTTATAGAACCACTGCAGTCAAACTACAAGCATAAGTTGATCCGTCTGCAGAGGTCAGAGACTGGCACTGATATCCCATGCAGTCAGAGATCAGAAGACATGCATCTGACATGGCTAAAGCAGGCTGGTGAAAACATGGGTGTCTACATTTATTTGCAGCTGTTCTTTTTCTCCACTCTTACTACATCATTGCATTTGAATTTGCATTTGCCTATTCTGCGCTTATGCAAAAATTATTAGAAATCTGTGCTTGGCTTCCTTGTACTTCCTAACCTGTTGCCTGTCATACACATTCCATCTCACAGCACATTTGCATCCCAATGAATTAGTTACTGATCATGAAGAGATAATATACATCATATAATGGCAAGAAAGAATGCTGGCCTCTGACTGGTCACCCTGGGACTGGACCCATGATGTTATCTCAGTACAACATCACAGGTCTAGTCCCAGCACACAGAAGACCACATCAAAGTATGAACTACATCACTGCACACAGCCAGTTTCACTGCTCCTCACTTTCCAACTTCAGTCATTCCTGCTCCGCAGCTGCCTTCAGTGTCCCTGACTCCTTTATCATAAAAGAAAATCCACAAACCAGGAAAAACAAAAATCAACAACTCTCATACATTCCCCCGGGCCCCAAATCCCCCAAAGTGTATTTCTCCTGTTTAAAAAACATTTAAGTAAAACCCATGATTACCATCAGGTTCATGGTCAGACCAAGTGCCCCAAGTGAATAAGCGAGCAAGTGAGTCTTTAAACAGTCACCAGGTGGCTGCCTGTAACACTCGCTTGGTCATCATTCAACTTACTTTCTTCTTCTGTTTCTTTTTTTTAAACTGGACCATAAAAATGCAGTTAGAAAAATCCTACCTACCTCCTTCTATCTTCTTTCACAAACATCAACATGGCAGTGCGTGGCACATCGTAAGATGGAGGGATGGGGGAAGGGGTGCCGTGCAGCAGTCCTGATTCTCAGTCAGACCCACAATTAAAACTGAGTCATGGAAACACAGAGGAAAATGCAATGTGAATGCCATCACAAAACAGAACATAAATACAGACACAATAGGGCATATTAACGAGTGACACTAGTGACAAAGGTTCCTATAGGAAATGTACAGCCACTCAAAATGCACATCAGCTCCACCTGCTGGCTAAATCAGCACTACTTTCTCATAAAGTAACCCTACCCATTCAAAAAATGACAACAAAAAATCTGCTTTAAAAGTACTTTTTCATCATTTGTTTGTTTGCTTTTACAAATGAACCATTGTATAATAGCAATAATGCACTCCAGGGTGTGTGTTGTGCTGGGATAATGTCACACCATGCTGTTGGATGCACTCGACCTTCAGCCTCGTGCCCGACCACACAAGGTGTGACTTTATCCCAGCACAACACATACCCTGTCGTGCATTATTGCTTAATGCAAACATGGCAGCAACTAACCATATTATTCACATACACTCCTAATCCTATACTCAGCTATTTAACTGAGAGAGGGACTGATCACCAAGACATCAAGGTTATCCCCAGTTCTCTTCAAAAAAGGCTATGAGATCTTGTATTTGCACCTAGACAACTTAACTTCCAGAGAAGTGCAGAGGGGGCCTTGAATTAACATCTCATCTGAGAAATGGTTTCAGACACTACTGGGACCAAGTAAAAGATTTAATAGTTGCAAAGAGGGATGCATAGGACAAGGGGTAAGGGGGGAGGATAGAGACAAGGGCAATAACCTGGACTACACAATAGGTCCCAAGGTAGGATAGTGTAAAAGAGGGCAGACTGAATGAACCAATGGTCTTTTTCTGCTGACATTTTCTTTTTTTTTTTCTAAATACCATATCCAAGAGGATTAGAATACAACCCTACTGCATATGCCTTATATGGGATTCAAACCCACAGCACTGTGGCCCAGAGGCATGAGTGCTGCCAACTGAGTCACACTGAAATGTATTGTACGTGCTTATTATCACTTACATTTTAATTCAGTTTCAGTTTATGTATTATAAATCAAACTGAGCAAAAGCTTTGGTTACAATTCCATTCAATACAGTTCCAAACATTTATAGCGGGTAATCATAGTGATAGGAAAAGGAATAAAGAGGTTAACAACGAAAACATGTGTTGCTGTGACAAGGTATTCATTTGAAACATTCACAAATATTAAACAATGTAATGTGGATCAAAGACTTAAATTTGGATAAAGTAACCAACATTTGCAGCTTCAGCAATCTTTGTTGTGAAAACCATGAATGGGCTATTGACAATTTGAAATGCGATGCTACCAGTTTTAGAGAGGATTTTAGGTTCAGTAAGCACCACCAAACTGCCAGAAGGAAGTTGATGTTCAGTGGGTTTAAATGTAATGAGCTGAGTTAGAAAGGAGAGAGCTTTGCCTACAATGACCTTGTAACTAAATATATTCCCGTGACATTGTCGTCTGTTTGCTACTTATGACAAGCCCATAAGGTTGCAAAAAGTACACTGATGAGTGGGAAAGGAGGAGCCAGTCATAAAGTTAAGGACATTGTGATACAAAGGGTCGAGCAGAGAAGATAAGGTTTTGAAGACTGTGATATATGAAATCACCCATAGCCAAGTTTGGAAAGAGAGCTAACATGATTTTTGTTTTTATTTGGGGGCTAAACAAGTCTTCAGACTATAATAAAAAAATGTAATTTCATTTTTATGTTTGCTTGTACGCATGTGCAAGAAACATAGTGCCATCATCCGAGTTTTCGGAGGTGTGGCAGCCCTCTTCCAATTCAGGCAGTGTATTTTCAGGCATGGCCCCAGTCTGCCAATGCATGCTGGAGCTGTCTATGACAGCTCCAAAATGCAATGGCGTACAGTTGAAAGGGGGAGCTACGCTTCAGTGGTAGATAAGATGTCGCCTGCTCATGCGCACTCCCCTACACACACACACACACACACACACACACACACACACACACACACACACACAGGCTACGCATACTGCGTGCTCGCCCTCCCCCACATACTGTGTAGCCGACGGGGGTGCCCAATCCCCTGTCTGCTGTGCTGTGCCCCCCCCAAAAGCAGAATTATTGATTTTGAAATTGCCCACCAGAACCGAGAGATACCCTGGAATGGCGATGAAAGTGACCGAGAGGAGCAGATAGCAGGCTACCCCCCCCATACTAATCTAGCTGCTAGTGTCACCCCACCCCTTGGTACTGCCTGGCTTACTTACTTCCTTCGTACTGCCCCAGCTCGTTTGCCCTTCGCACTACACCGGGGTCACTGGAATTGCCCTGGGGCAGTATGAAGGGGGGACTAGCAGAGGACCAGGAACAGCGCCCTGATCTGTCCTTTAGATGTCCCACTGGCAGCTGGTAATGATGAGCGAGCTGCTCTAATCGTGCCAACCCGGCCCGTCATCCAGTGGGAGACGACAAGCCCGATCCCTTCCGTAACCAAACCTCAAAGATAACCAAACTGAAAAGATCCAAATGCCCCAACACGTCCGATAGGTATCTGCAGACTCACCCCTGGGGCAGGAGGGAGGCTACTGTCCTATCATGGGATGAACAATCCGATTTACTGTTCACAAAAAAATGGCAACTCACAAAGCCAAAACTGACTAGTCGGGATGTCGCGGTGTCACCTACCTGCCTGCGAGGTGACTGAGTCCATAACCCAGAGCAACAGAAAGGCTCCCCAACCCAAGAGAGGCTGCTGCCGCCGGCGGGTCCCCTTCATTTTGGATCCGGCTCTTCCTCAGACTGGGGGATAGGACATGACAGGAGAGACGTAGCCAGGAATCCCCTGAAAGTGAGTAACCCGCTGCACCCTCTAAACCCAGTCAAATGTATCCCAAATCGCCACTATCCAGCTCCGAACTCGTGATTCTAAGGTTGCTCCAAAAGTTTGTGACTCAAGTTGCACTTCTCACACAAACCAAAACCGACTAGTCGGGATGTCGCCGGTGTCACCTACCTGCATGCGAGGTGACCAAGTCCGCAAGCCAGAGCAACAGAAAGGCTCCCCATCCCAAGAGAGGCTGCTGCCGACGGCGAGTCCCCTTCATTTTGGATCTGGCTCTTCCTCAGACTGGGGTATTGGACACGATGGGAGAGATGTAGCCAGGAATCTCCTGAAAGTGAGTAACCCGCTGCACCCTCTAAACCCAGTCAAATGTATCCCAAATCACCAGTATCTGGCTCCGAACTCATGATTCTAAGGTTGCTCTGAAAGTTTGTCACTCGAGTTACATTTCTGCGGGCTGAGGGACCTGCTGCCTGCCTGCCTGTTGATTGGTTGCCTGTCTTGAGCTCTGGCCAATCGGAGAGCAGAAAGGCAGGCACCAAATCAAATGTTCAGGTGCAGGAGAAAGGGGCAAGGTTAGACGTGCACCGGGATGGGAGGGCACACTGGGGGGTTATTTACCCCATCCTCTCGCCTGCCTATATTAGTAGGGATGTGCCCATTTTACCCTTCAGACCCCTGCTATCCTCCATCCTTCTCAAGTGTCCCACATTAGGAAGGGGATATCTCTCATTTACTCGCACTGTCCCACGTTAGGAGGGACATCCGTAATTTTACCCCTCCGTCCATGCCTCACAGCTATCCCTTATAAGGAGGGTCCTCCTTTAGTTTACCACTCATAACCCCTCCCATACCTCTCAAGTGTCCCACATTAGGAGGGACGTCCCTCATTTTTTTTAAAACTTTATATTTTTTCCAATTAAAAAAAAAATAACAGTGCCATTCAGCAAAACATTTACAGAAACTAGGAATGCAGCAATATCAAACAATGTTACAGTACTTTGACCCTCATACAGTATTAGCAAGCCAGAATATAAAACCTCTAATAAACTGGTACAGGAAATGGGGTACCTTCAACAGTCAATAATACTCCGAAGAGTTTGTCCATTTTTATGTTTGCTTGAATGCACGTGCAAGAAAAATAGTGCCATCACCCGAGTTTTCAGAGGTGTGGCAGCCCTCTTCCAATTCAGTCAGTGTGTTTGCAGGCACGGCCGCAGTTCGCCAATGCCTGCTGGAGCTGTCTATGACAGCAGTCCAAAATGCAGTGGCATACAGTTGAAAGGGGGAGCTATGCTTCAGTGAGCAGCGATATCACCTGCTCATGCGCGCTCCCCTTCCACACACACACACACACACATGTATACTGCGTGCTCTCCCCCCCAAACATACTGTGTAGCCAACAGGCGTGCCCAATCCCCCGTCGGCTGTGCTGCGCCCGCCCCCCAAAGCAGAGTTACATATGCCACGCTGGGTTCCCACCCCAGCATGGCTGCACATCTTATAGCCAACTGGGGGTGCCCAATCCTCCATCGGCTCCACGCCACCCCTCCACCAGCCGTCCTTGTGCCATGCTGGGAGCCCACCCCAGCATGGCAAACATCCCGCGTCGTCATTTAAAAAAAAAAAACACCTGAAACTTAAAAACGGTCCCTCACTGTCTGCCCCCACCCGCGTCCACCCTCGCACCCCACCTCCCCACCCCTCACCCAATACTTACCTCCGGACTCCAGTGCAGCCCGATCTTGGTGGGCCAGGGAACATGTCTGCCTCTTCAAGCCGACCGCGAACTGAGGAAATGCCGGAAAGCTGTATAATGGGATAGATAGGGTTTTTCAACTTTGATGCATATCTCAGCCATTTTTGGAATTTTTGCACAAATTTTCAACATGGGGATTTTGGGACCCCTTCTCATGAATGCTCTCACTGTCATGGCGTTAATCCGGTCGAAGGGTGATTTTGCAGTCACTGCACGAAATCACCTTTCGGGACTGAGTAATGAAACGACACTGCCACTGGTCATAAGGTGGGCTCTCAGAAAGCCTATGTTGAAAATTTGGTGGAAAAATCCCTTAAAATGACTGTTTTATGAGCGTGCGTTGCACAGTTCCTACGCATGCTCTTAAGTTCGTGAATTTTCAATATTTTCACTCCAGATTTTCAACATTGCCATTTTACCACACTCCCTTACAAGCAGTACAGCTGTCATTTTTCACATCTTGCCCAAAATGTGTTTCCGCCCATGTAGTGCACAATGGTGCAGTCGGTGTGCGAAAGCAATGTTTGGGACAGATTTAGAAAATCACAGTGACACTGTTCATGAGCAGAGGTCTTAAAATGGCTATGTTGAAAATTTGGTGACAAAAGTCCATAAAATGACTGTGTTACGAGTGAGCATTGTGCAGTTTCCATGCACCCTCGTAAGTTCATGACTTTTAATATTTTCAGTCCAGATTTTCACCAGTGGCATTTTTCCACACTTCCTTATGAACAGTACAGCTGTCATTTTTCACAACATAGCCGAAATGTGTTTTCACACTTTCAGTGCAGAGATGCGTGGTTGCTGTGGGAAATCATTGTTTGGGACAGATAAAGAAAATCACAGTGACACTGTTCATGATCGGAGGTCCCAAAATTGCTGTGTTGACAATCTGCTGTAAAAAATCCCCAACCTAATTACATTACAGGTGTGCATTGCACAGTACATTACGGGTGTGCGTTGCACAGTTTCTATGCATGCTCGTGACTTCACAAGTTTTTTAAATATTTTTACTGCAAATTTGCAACATCGCCATTTTTTACACCTCCCCATGAACAGTACAGCTGTCATTTTTCACATCCTGTTCAGAATGTGTTTTTGCACCTGTGGTGCTAAATGCCGTAGTCGCTGTGCATAAGCAGCTTTTGGCTAACAAACTGATATTGCCACTGTTCATGAGGTGGGAGTCACAAAAAAACCATGTTGAAAATTTGGAGTGAAAATACCAACGAATGCCTGAGGTGTTAGGGTTTCCAACCATAACGCCCCACCCTGTAGAGAATGACAGGCATCAGGAGTGTGACTTGGGATTCTTCCCTGTAATGCTCATACCATTCCACATCCTGCAGCCAGTGAGAGGCATTGAGGTATGCCTTGGACTGTTCGGCCCCAAAGTTCATCCCATTCTCCTATACCACACCCATCTCACCCGTATTTTCTGATGGAATGGGGTGCACATAAGGGCCAAAGACCCCAAGGCACACCGTGACACTTGTCAATGTCTGCAGGGTAGGGTGTGGTGAAATGGCATGGCCGTTATGCCTGATGACCCAAAGGCACACCCCATTGCCTGTCACTCTCTGCAGGGTGGTGGAGGGGTTGGCTTCAGTTCAATACTTCACTGCCATTTCTATTATGCAGCTCTGTAACTTCTACACTACCAATGCCAATGCCAGCAAGCAAACATTCGGCATTGACAAATGCTTTGTTAGGCTTGAAACAAGGCAGTAAATGTGAGATGAAAATGTAAGTTTGCTATCTACAGTAGGTAGAAATGGTGGAGCCCACCAGGATGCAATGCAATACCGTAGTTTTATATAGCAGAGTAACTGCAGGAAGCAAGACAGTTTCAATGGCAGCTAGTTTCTTTTGTCATGTAGGAATCTGTGAAACTGTGTTGCATCCTTGTGGCCCCCACTGTAACTAGGTATTTTTAGCATGGGACTCAATTAAGATGGGATTTGTTAGCTGTTGATGGGAGGAGCGGAACAACCAGTGCTACAATGTTTTAATTTGGAGAGTAACACCTGTTGCACTGAGTAACAAGTGTAAATAAAGCACTCTTTATCATATGGATGTCTGGCTGAAGGTGTGAGACAGCAGTTGTGATAGATTCAGAGGAGGAGTATAATAGATTAGCATCATCAGTGTTGAGCAGAATAGTGGAGTTATGAACAGAACTGGGGATGTCATTGATGAACAGTGAAAACAGAAGAAGCCCAAACGCCAAGCCCTGTGGGACATCTTTATTAATGGTTGAGAAATGTGATATATGGTTGTACAAGTCACTGGCATGACCGCATCTAGAATACTGCACATGGTAGTGGAGTCCTCACCTGAGGACATACTGTGAAAAAGTAGTACAGCTCACGGCAGCCACTGGGGTCCACAGACTAGGAAGTAAGACATATGAGAGGAGGCTGCAGGACTTGAATATTTACACTCTTGAAAAAAGGAAGGGAACGGGTGACAGCATCAAAACATACATGTACCTGCATGGGATAAATAGGGTGGATGCAAAGGTGCTTTACTACATGAGCTAAAAACAAGGACAAGGAAGAACTCATTGAAACTCACCAGGGGAGATTCAAAAGGGACATCTGCCAACACATTTTCACTGAAAGAGTGATGGACAATTGGAGCAAGCTTCAGGAGGAAGTGGTACAGGCCAAAACAGTGAGCAGCTTAAAACAGGGATGGGACAGGCATATAGTATTTGTTAGCAATGGGTGGCAGAAACTAAGGGGGGAATAGTCACTCAGGCCAGTGCAAAGTAGTTGGCCTGTGCTGGTCTTCAGCAAGGCCTTGAACACTGTGCCTCACAGGAGGCTGATTTGGAAGTTGACCAGGTTGGGGGGGGGTCCAAATTGGTAAATTGGGCTCAGAACTGGTTAACAGACTGGAGACAGATGGTGGTGGTTAACAGCACTCACTGACTCTAAGGATGGGAGAGTGACCAGCAGTGTACCACAGAGTTCAGTACTGGGACCAGTCCTTTTCAGTGTCTTCATAAGGGACATAGCAGACAAGCTGGAGGGGGCATGACATCAAAATCTGCAGTAAGGTGGACTCGCAGGAGAGGTTGGAGAGAATGCATAGAGATGTAGGGAAACTAGGAGTGGTCAAGGGTATGACAGTTGGGATTCAATGACAAAAAATGCAAAATTGTGCACCTAGGACATAGGAACCCCAGTGCTGAGTATAGGATGGGGGGGAAGTACTGAGAGCCACAGGAAAGGGACCATGGGGTTATTATATCAGAGGACCTCAAAGTGGCAGTACAGTGTAACAAGGCTGTGGCTAGGGCTAGTGGGATACCAGGGTGCATAGGGAGGGGTATCTCCAGCAGAAGGAGAGAGGTGGTGTTACCACTGTATTGATTGTTGGTGAGGTTCCACCTAGAGTAGTGTGTCCAGGTTTGGAGGCCGCACCTCAGAAAAGAAATAGACAGGATAGAAGTGGTCCAGACAAGGGCAACTAAAATGGTGAAGGTTTTACAGGGGGCACACTACCAGGAAAAACTGAGGAATCTCAATATGTACACCCTGGAAGAGAGGCAAGAGAGAGAGAGATATGACATGATCTTAACCTACAAGTACCTCACAGTGGTGTATGGGGTGCCAGAGGTAAACCTCTTCCATAAGAAGACAAGCAGTAGGATCAGAGAGAATGTGAGGAAGCTGGAGGAAGAAGTTCAGGAGACACGTGAAGAAATATTTCTTCACTGAAATGGTGATAGATGCCTAGAACAAACTGCCAGCCAAAGTGGTGGGGGAAAAAATTGTGCAGGGCTTCAAGCATGCGTGGGGTAAACATAGGGATATATTAAAGGCAGAAAGAGGGGAGGATTGGTCAATTTTTCAGTTTCACTCTCTCCTGTTTTCCTTCTGTCCTTTTTCCTCTCCCCCCTCTTCTTCCATATATTAAGATTACATTAGCCTTCTTCTCCTGACTGTACTTAAATAGCACTATTAACCTCGCTATGTTCTTTCCTTCCTTGATAAGTACAAAATCTATTAGCAGCTATTATCACTGCTATGAATAATCCTAACTATATATATTTTTTTTATATTTGTCTTCTTAGATGTTCATTTTAATTTGGAGCAGTGGCGCCAATGTGACAAAGAGCTACAGATCTCTAGGATGAGCCTTGATCCAGGAGGGTGATCACAGCATAAGAATTTGAAATTAATCTGGCTTAATAATTGTTCTAAAAATTGATTGTGTTACACACCAGCAGCTTGTGCTTGAAGAAACTGCAGACATTATTCTTTGAAAAAAAAATTGTTATAGTGTATGGTCCGCTGATCTTGAGCTAATAGCATTATGAATATTATTAAATGTTTAGGAACTATGTAGTCTAGACATATGACAGGACACTAGTGTAAAAATATAAACACAGATTTAATTCAATGTTATGTCTCTACTAGCTTACATAGTAAAATCCTCTAACATTTATTTCAAAGTATAAAAAATATGTCTGTAATAATTATAGACACATGCCCTGAATTAAATGCTTGACTCTAGGTCTAGGATTAATCTCATCTCATTTATCCAGCTTTAATTTTACTTTTATAAATATTTTGTATCTTATTTTGTTTACGGCATCAGGAGTCACAGTAATAATTAAATAATTACTTAAGTTGAAGTTTGAATTAATTGACAGTGAATGAAATGTTGGAAAACTCTGTGATGTCACCACCTTGAATGTATTTGTAAGTTTGTGTGTGTGTATCCCTCACTAGCTCCTTCGATGCCTCAGGAGAGGCAATGCACTGGGTTCTGTAGTGCTCAGTGAATTTATTTGTATGGTATTTATGTCCTAAATAAAAGGACTCTCACTTAAATCCTACATCGCTGTAGCTGTGGCTGTATTTATTTATAGTGAGCAACATAATCTGGACATTGTCTTTTGTTCAGGGTTAGCCACCCTTTTGTTGCACCACCTGGGAAACCGGAGTGCCTGCATACGATTTGGAGTAGTCAAATAATGCAGTAGTTGGGCAGAGACAAGTTTTTCTATAATTTTTGAGCAGGCAGAAACAATAGAAATTGGGCAGTAGCAGTTAGGGTCAGAGACAGTGCCACCATAAAAGACAGGTACAATTGATGCTATTTGCTAATACTCTGATAGAGTTTTACACAAGGACGGCAATCAGAGAATGGGGGAGGGACCACTAGACTACCAGGGAATGTACTGTTTTATACAGGGATGGTGATTAGAGAACAGGGGATGGACCACTGGACTACCAGGAAATCTACTGTTTTATATGAGGACGGTGATGAGAGAATGTGGGAGGGACCACTGGACTCCCAGGGGCATATTATATTATTCAGGGGATGGAAATCAGTGGGTAGGGGGTGCCACCAGACACCAAGGAGCTATGACAGTTCAAACTCTCATGGATCTTTACTGTTCACAGTCTTTTCAGTTTGAACAGTAAAGAACTGCAAACGGTTATTTTCCGATCAAACGATGCTTACCTAAGTGAGTGATGGGCAAAATTATTCTCGCCACACAGATATTTGCCATGTTAATTTTTAAGTAGTAATAAAAGAATCAAACAAAGTATGTGAAGGAGGCCTAATTACAGGTCTTCTTCATTAGTTACCAGACAGTACTTGTGAAGAAAAATATTTTTAAAACTGGAAAAAAAAACAAGATGGCTGACATCAAAAACAGTATTCCTCTGAGCAGGAACAGTAAATCCTTAACTATTTACAGTTCAAACTGTTTTAATTTACCTGCCTATCTGGTGGATATCACAAAAAAAAAGTTACAATTCAAAAATAGTGAGCTATCTTTTCACCAAACCATCCAAAGGCACACTCTTGACATAGATCCCACCATCCCTAAAAATTTCAGGAAAAAATATAATTCAGTCTAGGCTGTAGATGATGGCAAAAATTCCATGTTAAGTATAAGAAAAAAGTGTTTTTTTCTGTTTTTCACCACTCCATATCTCAAATCCTATACAAGATGCCATCACAAAACTTTTCACGTTTTGAGACACTGGCAGAATGACTGTGCATGCCACATTTTGGGCTATTTTGTCCAAGAATGCCAAAATTATTGAGGTGCATAATTTTGGATTTAACATAGAAGTGCCAGTACAGCCCTAACAATAGGGGCACTACCGCACTCCTATAATATATATTCTTTGCAAAAACCTGCATTAATGCACCAGTATAGGTAACTTGACACCACAAAATTAGGAAATATGGCATTAAGGTTTACCATCCCATACTGCCTCCCCAAGCAGCAAAAAACATTAGGTTTGGGTCTCTGAGTCTTGGTGAATCAGCAGCTGGGTCTTTCCTTGCGGTTGCCAACCCTAATGCCCAACCTATTCCATGAGCAAATAAAGTCACACATGATCTCCTTTCTTCATTCAGAACTCACAGGGGGGAGCATTAGGGCTGACAACCCCCAAGAAACACCCCACCAATGATTTGCCAAGACTCTGGAGACCCAAAATCCTATTTTTTTTTCCTTTTGCTGCTGGGGGAGCATTAGGGTGGGAAACCCTAATGCCACATTTCCCTACTTTTGTGGCATTAAGTTACCCTAACTGGTATATTAACGCATTTTTTTGCAAAGAATGCCCTTACTCTTGTAGATCAAATCCTCATTTGCCTGGGGGAGTGCTCCCATCCCTCCATAGATGTGGGCATGTGTGTTGCCATGGAAGTGCAGGACCTTCTGGGCCCTGCACTTGTATTTCAACCAAAACAGTAACCAAATTGTCAACATAACCTTGGTATTGCCCCACCTCATGAATGCTGTGCTTTGAATTTTCAAATCCCCACCAAAACGTAATTCTGTGCCACCACAATGTCATTCCATGCCACAGGTGCAAAAACACATTTTGACCAAGATTTGATAAATGACAGCTGTTACATTCATAAGGTGGTTTAAAAAAAATTGGCCATGTTGAAAATTTTGGATCAAAATATTTAAAATTACCAAAGTTACAAGTGAGTGTAGTAAAATTTCAATGTATGCACATAACTTTGCAGTTTTTGCATATTTTGACCCCAAATTTCCAACATAGCCTTCTTATGACCCCACCTCATCAAGAAGGGTGGTGAAAATGTTCAAATCCCCCCGGAAGGTGATTCTGACAAGCAATTGCAAAATCACCTTTTGGCCTGGATTTGAATAATTCCACTGCTATTGTTCATGAGGTGGGGTCCCAAAAAGGCCACTTTAAATATTTGGGTTCAAAATATGCACAGATGGCAAAGTTATGCATCAAAGTTGAAAACCCCATTGAAATACATTGAACGGCAGTTACCTTAGTTTCTCATATTACAGTTGGTGGTTCCAGCAGCAAGACATGTCTTCGATTGGAGAGTGGTTCTTCACCCTGTGACCTTTTCAGGTGAGTAAGGGTGTGTGGGTTGTACTGAGGTGTGGGGTGGAGGTTGCTGAGCGGGAGGTGGGGCTTGGGAGGCAGATCGGCAAGGGACTTTTTGCTTTTTGCAGCTTTAAGAAAAAGAAAACAAGAGGGAGGGTTATCTTGATTTGAGACAGGGGCAGAGATCAGAGGGTGGGGGTGCCACTACACACCATGGAAAGATCAAATGTTAGTGGGGATGGTGATCAGAGGGGGTGTGCCATTAGACACCAGGGAAAGACAAAACTTAATGGGGAAAGTAATTAGAAGGTGAGGGGTGCCACTAAACACCCTGGGAAAATAAAATAATTATGGGGATGGCGATCAGAGGGTGGGGGGGGGTGCCACCAGACACCAGAGAAAGATTAAATCATTATGGGGATGGTAATTGGAGGGTGGGAGCACCACTAAACACCAGGGAAAGATAAAATCACTATGATGACAGCAATCAGAGGGTGGGGGTGCCACTAGACACCAAGGAAAATAATATAAAGATGGGGATGGCAATCATAGGGTGGGGAGTGCAATTAGACACCAGGGAAATGTAACATACTGAAAGGGACAGCAAGGGGAGCACCACTGGAAACCAGGGAAACAGTGGCTCACTGCTCTCATTGTAGCCCACAGCACGAGTTCCAGCTGTGGCTTCAGAAGTTAAGAAAGCCCTGCTGTTCTCATACATGAATGACTTATCTCGCTAACCTGGGCACCAGGGATTTTGGGTGCCCAGAAAAGGTATTTCTGTCCCTTACTTTAAAAAACAAACATCAAACTCTAGCTAACCTAGGCCCATTTAGCTAGGTTCTGGTGTCCATTTTTTTTTTAAATTACAGCATTTTTATGTATTTTCCATGCTTGTTAATTTGAGAAGAAAAGCAACAAGATGGCAGCTGTCATAGCACAAAAAAAAGGTTTGGTGCTGTGCCAAGCAAGTGGTGAGAGACCAAAAAAGATTCCTGTGACATCCGATTTTTCATTTCGTATCAAAATGTTATCCCCAAAACCCTACTGTGCAGGCTCAGAACATGAAAACACAAAACTTTAAAGCCTTATAACTGTGGAACTTTTAAATATTTTTTCACCAAGCCTTTCAAAGGCACTACCTTAGGACATAACACCTGTGCCCTGCAAGTTTGGGGAAAATTTTCCGTTCCATGTAGACTGTAGGTGAGAGAAAAGAAAACCCATGTTACGTATAGGAAAAAAAATAGACATCAACAGACAGATGGCATTTGCGGATCAGAAACCACAGAAGCTGCTGTCACAAAACTTCCCACAGAGTTAGATCTTGCCTCATAGGCAATACATGCACACTTTCAGCAGATTTTGTCAAACATTGCCAAAGATATGAAGGTGCAAAGTTAGGGGTTTAGCACTGAACACCTTAACCCTAATTATATATTGTGCCCCTATAATAGTTTGATTTTGGGGAGTTTGTTCTCAGAAATAATGGTACTGTGGGCAGAACATAAACCTTGTAGCTTTTGGCCTAGGCTCTTACCTGCTGTCTGTAGTGCCAGTATTCCCTTGCATGACCTCTCAAAAATTATATTATATTAATGCACTTAGGCCTGCCTGAGGTACTGTGCCATTGGCACTGTGCCTTGCTTTGCAGCCAGGGTGTGCACTAATTCAGCATACACCCATGCCCTGTTGTAGCTTTTTGCCAATTAAGTTGATCTGGGGATAGGAGGAAGTAGGCTGTTGGTTAACTAGAACCTGCAGCTTATCTAATAGGTAGGGAAATAGGCAGATTAGGTGGACCAAATGGTCCTTATCTGCCATCAAAGTCTATGTTTCTATGTTTCTATTCAGTAACTATGCCAGATCATGCTTTTCCTGATTCTTTGGAAGAAATGGGAGAAGTGACAATTCCCTTAATAGCTGATGTCAAATCTGCAGAAGACACTAGTGGTATTCTGTGACAGTGAAGCACATCTTTCTTCTAGTTTATCAGTTTCATTGTGCAAATTGTACATGAAAGATAAGACCCACATTCTAATAATAGGATACACACAGAAGAAACATAAACTACTAGTGCCCCAATTAGAAAATATAATAGAACACAATACAGCAACCATAGACAGGCTTATGAAGTAGGTGACAGAAAAGCATTGACACCTAAGAAATTGTATAGCCTGTGTGCAGCAATTAAAAAGTGTCATACAACACCCTGTATATAAAAAGCATCACAAGCAGATACAATTCAATTCAGCTAGACTCTACCCATTAAATACATATTTAACCATGTGTTAGCTGTAGCTTCCACACTGACTTTGAGAATTACTTCATACAGAATTGTAGAAGGGACCTGTGAGGCCCCGAAAGCTTATGTACTATACCATCTTTGTATAAGACACTTGTTCGTCCAATAAAAGGTATCAAATCTTCCAGCGTCTCCTTCATACAGAATTCAAAGACAAAACAATTAAGTTACTTCAACTGCTGTTGTACTGACTAGTACGAAGTATCTTCGACAAAGAGCAGTAACACTAGACCATTTAAAGGTAATAATGGAAACTGTTGTATGTCACTTGAATATTTAATGCCACAACATAAAACAAAATGCATGAAAAAGATGTCAGACCTTAATTCCTACCTCTGCTTTTTTGTAGGACAGTCTACAGCAACTGTGGTTCAACTAGCTCCCCTTAGCACCCCAGTAAGATTGCTGGGACCACTGTACCATAGGAGCCACCTTCTGCACTCTGCATCTAAGGAAGCTTCAGCTCTGCAATCCATGGGTGGACCAGTCATTTTGCCCCCTTCCCCCACAGCTGGATCAAACACCTTGCCCTGCCACCCCTCACCCCTGACAGTGGGATCAGACACTTCTTGGGAGATAATTCATGGCTGGATCAGACACTTCTTGGAAAATAATTCACAGCTGGATCAGACACTTTTTGAGGACCTCCCACAGCTAGATAAGACACTTTTTGAGGACCTGCACAGCTGGATTGGTGGACACTTCATGGACCCTGCTGCTCGATTGGATTCTTTGGGGCCCACTGCAGCTGGACACTTTGGGGACCCTGCTCCTAGATCAGACCGTTAGGGGACCATCGCACATAGATTGGACAGTTAGGAGAACTGGCAGTGGGACAGGACACTTTTTGTGGACCCCCACAGTTGGATCACACACTTTGGTGACCCCTTTCTCCTGCAACTTTATCTGACACTTTGGGGACCCCCTCCTCCTGTATCTGAATCAGACACTTTGAGAAACCCCATGCCCTGGCAGATAGACTAGATACAGTTTGGGAGCCACAGGCCAGGCTAAAATGACCCCCACCTCTTAGCACACCTGTTCACACCTCTCCTGCCCTTAAGTGGGCACTGTCTGAAGTGGTAGTGCAACATTTGGGGATATAAATCGGACATTGCCTGGCTGGGATACTAACTCCTCACATGGTTGCCTAGTGGGCTCTTCCCTCTTTTCCCTCCTTCCTCCCACAACTTTGTCAAACACTGAGCACTGCTTCTGGGACTCTGATATCAGGCACCAGGCGGTGAGAGTCTCTGAGCCTCTGCCTCTCTCTCTCTCTCTCTCTCGCTGCCTCACCCCCTGATGCATTCACTGCTCGATCAAAAAAATAAAAAGAGCAAGAAGGGCTCCACCTCCTCCTCCTGCTGCTGCTTAGATGCCAGGCTGCAGCCATCACCCCTACTGCCAGGCACTGCTGCCACCTTTCCCCTGCAGCGGCAGCCCCTGATGACATTCCCCCCCCATGTGCAGCAGCTTCGGCTGCTTCTGGGTGCTGCTCGCCTGCTCACTCCTCACTGTCTGCACCTTCAGCTTACTCTTGCCAGCCTGGATCATGCCCGACAAGCCGGAGTAAACTGGCATGAGCTTCAGACTACTGTGGCATTGCTTCTCCCCCACCAAAACCCCTGGACCAGGATCAGACCCATGAAGTCACGTACCAGGCATCGACCAATAGCTACTCTTCATTCCGCCTGCTCGGCAGGTTTGCTGAGAGTCCTTCCAGCTCCTGGCAGGTAAATCACTGACTGACAGGCAAGGGGTGTGGGCAGCAGGGTCAGTAACTAAGCACCACCTGGCAGGTGGCAAGGGTGTATCAACAGCTGTTCATACCAAGGTTGGTGACGGGGTGTGGGTTGTCAATAGCTGAGAACCCTAGGGGTAGATGGCAGAGCTGCAACTTCAACTCTGTTTCTGTCCTATGATTTCTCAATGGATATCTGAATCACACGTGTAAAATCAGTTGGTGGCTAAGAAGTGCAGGCAGCACATCAAGGGCTGCACAGATAACTACTACCAGTCATATAACTTGCTTACAAGCAGAACACTACAAAAATAAAATCATCCCATCCCCCAAAAAAAAGTATTATCAGCATTCAAAAAATCAAGTAGTAAATAGCTCTGCTATCTCACAGGACCTGAGGAAATGGGGACTGGCAAATGTTGAGGCAGACTGGGAAGCTTAGCAAAGATTGAAAGTTGAGTGAACGTGTCACTTACTTTCTTGTTGAGTTCTAATTTGGCATCGGAGTCTCATGGGCCACTCTTTGGGGCTGCTCATACCAGTGCTAGGAGGAATGCTTGCAAGAATTGGTTCTAAGTAATCATTATCGTATTGCTTGAACATGGTGCCGGGCTCACTGGGTGGGTGAGAGGAGATGGTGGTGGGGGTTTAAAAGTGAGAGAGAGGAAGAGGGGTAGGGAGTGGGCTCTCACTTCTCAGTATCCTGCTTCTCAGTCTCCCTCTGTCAGTGGTGAGATTGGACAGGGGCCCTTAGCTGCTCCGGTTGGGAGCGGAGGCTCGCAGCGCTGTCAAGCGCTGCCAAGGGGCCCACCCAACCATAAGTGTAGAGACTTAGTGCAGTAGGGCCTTGTGCACCCAGATTTGCAAAATGGCATCCATAGGTGGGAGTGCAGGGCTCCCACCCACTCATAAGTCTAGAGACATAGCGCAGAAAGGTCCTGTGCTCCCAGTTTTGCAGAATGGTATTCATAGGTGGAAGTGCAGGGTCCACCCACCCATAAGTATAGAGACATAGTGCAAGAGGTCCCTGTGTTCCCAGTTTTGCATACTTGGATCCATAGATGGGAGCGTGGGCCCTCTGGACACTGCTCTCCCACCCACCCATAAGTGTAGAGGCATAGCGCAGGAGGGCCCTGTGCTCCCAGTTTAGCAAAATGGTATGCATAGGTGGGAGTATGGGCCCTCTGGGCCCTGGCTCCCACCTACCCATAAGTACAGATACATAGTGCAGTCCTAGAGACATTCCAAGTAACCCTTGTACTTCAAATGTAGCAATATCTCAGTAACCATAGCAACTTTGGAAAACATTCCACCACAGTTGTATTTATGACCCGACCACCTCATCGCAAACTTAGTACACCCAAAGGTTTACTAAGTTGTGCAAAAAATCCATATCTCAAACCATTTTCGAAATATAGCCTCCGAAAGGTGCCACAACCACTGCAATGTTATCCTATGGGGAAATGCACAACTTCCGAGTGTTGTAACTATGGTACCAGTGTTTTCAACAAACCAGCAAAAGGCACATCTGTGGGGCAAGGGCTTGCCACCTTTCAAATTTCAGCACAAAAAGCATACTTCTCAAGGGTCCTGCATTGTGCGGGACATCATGGATTTGCCCCCATTTTTGGATGTTGTCCCGCCAGCACCCATCACTGTCCCGAATTTGACAGTGACAGTAGTGCTGATGTCAGTGGGCTCTTTAAAAACATGTGTGTGACTGACCTCCTGAATAATCAAGAGTGAGAACACAGAAAGCAAGTCAGGTGCGGGTTGGTTGGACACTCCTTGAGTCCTCCCTCTCATGCAGTGACCCATCGTGCTGACTCTGGCCAATTACAAACTGGCGGTTGGGTTGAGTTTGGTGGTGCCATGCTAGCTACAGTGTGACCGACCATCCATTCTCAAGACAAGAAGTTGGAAACTGTCCGGCGTGTCCTCTGCTGCCTCTGAAGGATCTCTTGTCGGAGATTATCCCCCCCCCCCCGAAAGCTTCGATCCTCCATGAGCACCACACCGTAATCGTTGATCGTTCATGGCACAAGCCCGGGAGTTCCACCATTAGCTTTTGCTGCCTGGCTGGAGTGCCTGCCCTAAAATCTGCCTGCCTCCCGGCTCCAAGTCTGACCCTTTATTGCTTCTTAGCTTGTGGACTGGAGATCGAGCCGCAGCACCCTCAGGCCTCCACAGATCTGCCCAGCCAGCTTCACTTCACCAAGCGCAGCATTGCAGCCCCATACAACACCCCATCCCACCCCATTGAGTGCTGTCTGCAGTGTCACTACATCAGAGAATGAGTCAGCTGCTTGCTGCCCAACTTAGTGCCCACTGGAGGAGTCAGAGTCATGCCGTCAGAGTCCATAGACTGGACTGGAGAGAGTTCGAGTCAAGTGGTGCTGGTGACTTGAGGTAGGAAGGGTAAAAAAAGCTAGTAAATGTTAATTAACTGCTGCAGTATAGGGGTAGGAGACTTAGGGCTTCTGTTGTTCTTTCAAGTTCTGCTGCTGCTGCACATGCATTTATTTCCAACCATGTCTCACTGCTGGGTTCAGAATGATTATAAGTTAAGATTTGTTCAATTTTTTTTTTTTATGTTTTGTAGGAATTGAGGGGGGTTCATGCACAAGATTATTTTTTAGTGCTATTGGATTGAGTTTCAGGCTCTGATATGCTCTTAACCATGCGTTAAACTATTAAAGTGCCAAAATTCAGGGGGGCGCTAATGAGCAGCTAGACCACAGGACGTGTTCCTCTCGAGCTCCTGAACCCTGAGACCAATAAAGCTGTCATTTTACATTATAAAAGCTAAACCTTTTGTTGAAGCAGCAGTCATCGGTACAATTGATGACATTGGATGAGTATCTTTCGAATATAGCTAGAAAGACGATGAGAAACATGGGCAAAAATGCAAAAAAAACAACCGGCGGGAACATCAGCGGAACCGTTGGGCCCGATCTCCTTCTCAGCTACGGAACTGGCAGTTTTAGGACGGGAGCTTACAACACAAGTCCTAGCAGCTCTGAATCCTAGGTTGAAGAAGCTGGAGAATACTATAGAGGCTAAACTGCAAGAAATAGCTGAGCAAACAGCTTCTAATGGGGAACGACTGACTGAGGTGGAGGAAAGAACATCGCGGGTGGAAGACATGGTACACCCCCTGCCTGAACGAATCGCTGCACTGGAGAAGGAGTTGGAGGACTTCCAGGAGGCCTTCGATTACCAGGAAAATATCACCACAGGCTCAACCTGCAGTTGAGAGGCCTCCCAGAGGGATACGAGGGTCCCGATGTGCTGTAATTCTGTGCAGAACAACTCTCCAGGCTCCTAGACCTGCAACTGAAAGGTGGAAAACAAACTGGAGAGGGCAGATTGAGCTGCAATGCCAAAACCAGCGCAGGGCAGCCCCCTAGGCACATCATCATCCGCTATCACAATTACCAAGATCGGGAGGCAGTGTTACGAGCATTTAGGCAAAAACAGTCAGTACAAGTGGCAGGAGCAAGGATCTATATAGCACAGGACTACTCCACTCATCTGTTGAAGAAACGCAGAGCCTTCAACCCATCATGGCTCAGTTAAGAGAGATGAAGGTTGAAAATGTTTTGATATAACCTGCGACTCTGAAAATAAAACATGAGGGGGCCACCTACTCCTTCTGGGAGGTCCCCAAGGCAATCAGCTTTGTCAGTGATCTGAAAAAGAAGATGGGGTGAAGGAAAATGGCGGAAGAGGTTTGAAAAGTGGAGCGGCACTCGCTGACTGACCCTAATGTTATGCCTCTGGTGTTTGGTTTGGGGCCAAAGTTTTACTGTAACTTTTTCGGTTTTGTTTCTTAGCTTTATTTCTGAGACACTGTGTCCGGGATCCCCTGGGCGATGGACGCGAGGACCCAACCCCGTGATATAAGGCAATCCATGCTCAGAATACCCCATGGACCCATCAGGTGTTTGAAAGGTTCAGAGAAGACGAGGTCTCAGAGGGGAGTTCTTGTCAAACCAAGGAACAGACCCAGAGAGGAAGAGAGATATTGACGGATGTGTGATCGATAGACATGGATTAGGATGGCTGAAGGTAGGCTGGGTGGGGAGGGCCTGGTAGTGTGGGCTTGGCACGTCTTTCTATGTGGCATCACGTGGCCCAGGCCGCCGGATCAACCCTGCCAGCTGGCAGTGGGACTGAATGCTAAGGGGATATCACTCTGTATGCAAAAATGGTGAAAGAGGGTAGAGGGGGATAAAACGGAGCACAAATATAGAGAAGTTGGCGGTTCGGGGTCCGGGTGAGGGAGGTGGGGTAGGGGAAATAATACAGACATGCAGGATGGAGGGAACAAGTTTAGATGAGGTACCTTGACAGCAGCAAGATAAATATGTGTTTAAGCTAATGAACAGCAGTCTCATTAATATTATTACATGTTTCTGCAGTAAATGGCTGTGCCCATGTAATTTTGGGAGACTAAATATGGGCACACGTAGTTGGCGTGGGCTGGTCTCGGGGGGCGAGGAGGAAGGCTACTTCAGTAGCAAATGGAGGGGATCATGCTACTCAAGCCAGTAGAGACGTATGTGTACTACGTAAGGAGGGGAGAGGAGTAAAGAAAGATATGGTTGTTCAAACAGTTACAGGAATTACTGTAATGGAGAAGGGGGTTAATGGGGGGAGGTAAGGGGGAAGGGGAGAGGTTGTGGGAAAGTGGAGTTTCAAAATGTTTGGAGTGTTTTAGAACTAATTTTAGGGGAGGAATTCGGTGGGGTTATGCCAGTATTATATTGTTTGTCTGTTCTTTTTTAATTTTTATTATAGCTGTGTAATGGTCTGTGTATGTGAGATGGCAAGTTCATTATCCTATTCCAACATGGTTGGTAATTATAAAGGAATTGTACTAGGATCAGTTTTGTGTATAGGAAAGGGCATGAAGCGCTATGGCGACTAGCTCTAATTTGGTTGTCCAGCCCTGGAATGTTAGGGCTTCTCCTCCAGCTTAAAAGAAGAAGCGATTCTTGACACTTTGGAGGCCAAGGTTAGAATTGCTTTTTACAGGAAACCCATCTACACCAGAGTTGGAACATGAAGCTGAAGGGGATGGGTGGGTGCTCGTTACTTTCACCGCATAACGCATAAAAGCGGAGGGCAGTATTGATCCATAAGAACTTATCCATGCAGATTACTAAAACGGTGGTGGATCCTAGAGAGGGGAGGTATATCTTTGTGTCGGGCACACTTTATGGTAAAAAGGTAACGGTGGGTAGTGTCTATGCCCCAGCTACTATGGACCCCAACTTTTATCAGGAGATTTTGGATATTCTGATGAAAGAGCAGTTTGAGGGTTCGATCCTCGGGGGAGACTTTAATTGCATGCCAGACCCACTTCTTGATCACTTCCAGGGAAAGGGAAGGAGAGATCCCAGAATTCAAAACTGGAGGGAGGGCTTGGTAGAGCTTAATTTGGTGGATGTGTGGAGAACAGACAATCCCAAGGAGAGAGAGTATACCTTCTTCTCTAACCCTCACAGAACCTGGTCCTGAATAGACCATATCTATGCCTCTATGGGATGGTATGCAAGGCTGGGCAGGGTGGAACATGGGGTTATACAATTATCAGATCATGCCCCAGTCATGATGTCATTTAATTTGGGGGAGGTAGGGGGAAACCCGAGTGGAAGTTCCCAGTTTATATGCTGGGGTCAAAAGGACTTTAAAGATTACTTGAAGGAGCAGTTTGAGTTCTTCTTGGATACAAATGAGATATCTGCATCATCTAGACAGCTGTTATGGGGTCCATCCAAGCCCACTGGGGCTTTGGATCACTACCTCCTCGGACCCAAGCACTGCCGTGGACCCGCTGAGTAACCGAAAGCCCAGCGGCAAATGCTGAAGACAGTGCCTCGCTCCTCCGGGAAAGCCTGTTGTAAGGAGCCACCCACCTCACTCACACCCAGATGGAGAACCAGCAGCCCGGCCGCTTCCTGGCACCTACTCCCGCCAAAGCCGAAAACTGTCGCAAGGTACGTGTCCCAGCACTTTCAGCTGCCAGATTTATCCTGAAAGCGCTAGGCACTGCCTGGACTGAACCCGCTCACTGAAAGCGGCTGTTTTCAGCCAAAAATACAACTTTGGCTGCCCTTTACCAACAGCTTCGGGACTTGGACTGTCCAGCACCACTGCAAGCCAGCCTCTCTCCCCGCTCATGGAGCGCTTTCCCCGGGCAATCTTTCTGCAAGTGGTACAGCTCCTCCTGTGTTTCATTCAGGGGGTGTGCCTAAGTTTGTGGTGCAAGACTGTTTTCTGCCTAGTGTGCCTTGTGATTCCGTGATTTCTGCATGCATAGAAGTATTTAATAATTGAAAAGGGAACACAGTTCTCAGCAGCACAGCAGTTATTTAGATAGTAATTTCACTGTGTTCACAGCCTAAGTCAATCTGCTTTTAAAACTGTTAAGCTATCTCCTGCTCCTGATACTGTCCTCCTCCCCTCTTCTCACTTACCCGCCCTTTCTTTTGTTTCTAAGCCTGCCCCCTTCACACCTACGCTTATTTAACGCCTCTCCCTTGCTGTCCTCCTCAGGTCCATCCAAGCCCACTGGGGCTTTGGATCGCTACCTCCTCGGACCCAAGCGCTGCCGTGGACCCGCTGAGTAACCAAAAGCCCAGCGGCAAACGTCGAAGACTGTGCCTCGCTCCTCCGGGAAAGCCTGTTGTAAGGAACTGCCTGCCTCGCTCACACCCAGATGGAGAACCAGCAGCCCGGCCTCTTCCTGGCACCTACTCCCACCTAAACCATAAACCGCTGCAAGGTACATGTCCCAGCACTTTCAGCTACCGGATTTATCCTGAAAGTGCTAGGCGCTGCCTGGACTGAACCCACTCACTGAAAGCGGCTGTTTTCACCCAAAAATACAACTTTGGCTGCCCTTTACCGACAGCTTCGGGACTTGGACCGCCCAGCACCACTGCGAGCCAGCCTCTCTCCCTGCTCACGGAGTGCTTCCCTGGGCAATCTTTCTGCAAGTGGTACAGCTCCCCTGTGTTTCATTGCTCGTCTCCACATCCCCTGCGGCTCTTCACCCGCCCCCACCTCACCCACCTTGGGCAGCCCTCTAGCTATATAGGACACTGTAGGTCATATGACTAAGTGTCCACTTTCTCATTGGCTCCTTATATTCTGTCACCACTGGGGGTGATCTTTCTACTTCTAGCTGTACACCAGTAGAAGATAAGCAGTTTCAGCCACGTTAGCTGCATTGCTGTTCATCTCACAGAATCAGCCTCCCGGTCAGGTTGCTCTGACACCCGCCAAACTACCTTCCCCTATCTCTCTCTCTCTCTCTCTCTCTCTCCCCCCCCCCTCTCTTGTGTGCTGGGTCTCAACCAACCCGATCCTGGTTACTCAGACCTAACTTTCTCTGCCCATCTACAGCTCTCAAATTACTTCCCTATCAATCACAGTCTTGATTCGCAGCCCTCACTAGGTCTAGGCGCTCTTACCTTATATCATGCCACCCATCTCTGCAGGCACACTGCCCCCAAGTAGCAAAACAAGGGCACTATATCTCCTGTTTAGCCTAGTAATACTACTTTGTCTGAATAGAATCTCACTATCACTACCCTGTGGACTGTATCAAAACTGTCCTACAACCAGGGATTTCAGGTTCTCCAATCTGCTGGCATCCAAGTGATGCCCAACCACCACCTGGCAATATCTTCTCCATAAAAAAGGATGCACATAGCACACGTTCCATGCCCTTAGTAAGCTGGCAGGAAGCACCATCTACCCCAAACTCACTGCAGGGTAAGGTTAGCAGTCCTAGCATTACTGGAGCTTCTACTATCAGGCGATATTGAACCAAATCCAGGCCCTCCCAGCTGCAGCACTACCACCATCCAAATCGGAAGGGCAAATAAAGGACTTCTTGTAGTCCATATGAACATTAGGAGTCTGATGAGCCACATGGCTGAACTGGAAGCATGGGTCAAAGTTTATAAACCTGACATACTATGCCTCACAGAAACTTGGTTAAAACCACAAATACCTGACGCACTGTGCAAAATACCTGGCTACTCTCTTATCCGGCATGACAGACCTGGTACCAAATGGGGCCGTGGCGTTACACTCTATCACAAGACCCACCTCAGTATCACAACGGCCCCGGTATGAGACCCACCAATGACTTGTGAGTCCATTCATATGACTGTCTCCCTCGGTGCAAAGAAATTACACATAGTCTGCCTCTACAACCCACCATCCGGTGGAGTGGATGGATTTCAGGACCTACTAAACCTAACATCACAATCTGTCAACCTAAATGAGGCCCTAATTCTCGGGGATGTAAACCTAAACTGTCTGGGTCCCTCTCACAGTGCCCTCATGTCCTTAGTTCACAGTTTTAACCTGTACCAGCTCATAACCGAGAACACTAGAATGGTAACACCATCTAAACCAGGTACACTTATTGATTGGATTCTCACTAATAGACCTGAGCATGTGACCAAGGTCAGCGTCTTGGCAGATGCCATAACTGACCACTCTCCAATTTTCTGTCAATGGTCCTCAGGTCCCCCACCATCTCCTCCGCCCCGCCTCGTCACCTTTACTAACTTTGCAGGCATGGACACAGACGTCTTCCTCCACGATGTCTCCACCATAGACTGGTCTGAAGTCCACCAAGCTCAAAAAATGGAGGATGCCCTATGAGTTTTCCTTAAAAATGTCAGTGAAGTCCAGAATAGACATGCACCAAAAGTGAAAAGAAGAGTCAGAGGAAACCAAACCAGATGGCTCCAAAAAGACCTGCTCTTACAGCTACGGCATAGGGACAAACTATGGAAGCACTACAAAAACACTGGCCTACCTACAGATTACACGATATATAAACAACACAGAAATTCCTGCAAAAAGCAGATAAGGCAAGCCAAAAGTAAGTACTGCCAGAATCTACTATCCGGCTCAGCCCACGACCCTCAGAAATTCTGGGCCCACATAAAGACCTTCCTAGGCACTCCACAATCTATAACCCCCTCAGAGATGATCATCAACGGTGCCCACTGCAATGACTCCTACACCATAGCGAATGCCTTCAACAGAATGTTCTCTGATCTCTCACCCTACACCACCACCTTTCCACAGGAGCCCACCACATCTCAGCCCACTGAATCAAGTGAGCAAACAGGCCTCTCGTCTTCACCAACTGGGTCTCTGATAGCCCGATCTTTCTACTTTAAAGCCATAACCAGCATGCAGGTTCTAAAACTACTAAGAACTATCTCCGACAGTACCATCCCAGGATCTGATTGTCTTGAACCCCGCCTCTTGAAGATGGCTGCCCATCTCATTGCCACATCATTGGCCAAAATCTTCACACTATCCCTTTCCAGTGGTGTCGTACCTGACCTCTGGAAGACTGCCAGGATAACTCCAATTTTCAAAAAAGGGGACAGAAATGAGATCTCAAATTACAGGCCGATAACTATTCTCTCAGTCCTGAGTAAAATACTGGAAAAGCTTGTCACCACCCAAACCCTGGACCACATAGAAACTCCAAACCTGCTCTGTGACGCGCAACATGGCTTTAGGAAAAACCATAGCACTTCAATGGCCCTGGCCAAACTCACATCAGATACTCTCTCCAACATGGATGAAGGACGGCTAACAGGCACTGTCTTCATTGATCTTACCAAGGCCTTTGGTCTTGTGGATCACTCCCTACTCCTGTCCACTCTTCAAACCATAGGCTTCTCCACTCCTATTGTAAACTGGTACAGGAGCTATCTAACCGACAGGACCCAAGCAGTGAAATTCAATTCCACAACATCAGACAACACCACAATCAACGTTGGAGTCCCTCAAGGATCCATTCTGGGACCTCTTCTTTTTTCCCTCTTCATAAACAAAATACCAGACAATGTCTCAGCTTGCTCCTCTCTTCTGTATGCTGATGACCTGGTCATCTTTACCAGCTCTAATAATATCAACTACCTAAACTCATCACTGACCATGGCCTACAACAGTATTCAAAACTGGCTGAGCAACCATCGACTGGTTCTAAATACACACAAAACTAAAGCCATGCCCCTGGGCTCCGCCCCCAAACTAAGACCCTGACCCTCCCCCTTGAGGGTACTCGACCTGGATAAGATCACACTAGAGGCTGTCACCTCATTTTGGTATCTTGGGGTTTTGCTTGACCAATCTCTGGACCTAAACCTCCACATTCAATCAACCTGCAAAACAGTAAACTAAACTGGGTGCCGCCTACAGAACAAGTTATATGTTAACGCCTTCTGCTAAGCTAGCCATAGCCAGGGGGATCCTTCTCCCAACCCTAACTTACTGTGCTCCTATCCTGGCTACTGCCCACAAATCAGCACTACAAAAATGGGACGTCACCTATAATAATGTCTATCATTATGCATCTATGTCCCCTCGGCTCAAACATCGATGTCAGCTGTATAGCGACCTAGGCTGGCTCTCCCCCTCTGCAACCAGACAATACCATCTTGGTTGTCTATCTGACTCCATAATTAGGCTGGAAACTCCAGCATCACTGGCCGAGCTATTACGTTCCGTCACCTCAAACCATGGACTGAGGTCAATAGACAAATCACTACTAAGGGTACCCAGGTGTTACACCACCAAAGGCACCGGGGCCTTCAGGCATGCTGCCCCCCAGATGTGGAATATGCTGCCACTGGACCTAAGGCAATCTACATCCCACTACCACTTTAAAAGTGGGCTACGACGCTACCTAGCTACTGCTGAACGGTGTACCTGTTTCGACCCTACCTGACCGTGCCAATGAATCCCTGCCCCATGCCTATCTCCACTCTACAATCCAAAATCTCCTGCTAGATCGAAACCTCCAACCCCATACACTACACCCCCTCTCTTCTCTCCCCTTTCTCTCTCATCTCCCTAAACACACTTACTTGCTTATGCCTGTTTCTCTCCTGCTTGTTGTATTTTATGTCTACCTGTAGAACTGTACTCCCTTATGTTATAAACTGCACCTGAAGCTGAAGTTACACTGCTATACTCTTACTGCGTTTGTTGTATACTGTGCTGACCAATACTGTTTTACTGTTATCCATGCCCTCACAGCTATTTTAGCTACTTATGCTTCATGCCAAGTACTTTGCTTTACTGTCTAAACATTTTATTGCCTTCCAAGCTGTATGTCTAATGTAAACACCCTCTGTATGTATTGGCTTGTACTCTCCCGGGTCGTGCCTGAAAATAGTCATCAACTGGCTAGTGCACTTACCCGGTAAACAAAAACTAAATAAATAAATAAATATATGAGAGGGGCCATAATTAGTTATATGATAATGCACAAGAAGGAAAGACTAAGGAAGCAACAGGAGTTGCAAGATACAATACACAAATTAGAGCTTCAGGCAGCATGGGGGGGAAGGGGGAAGAACACGTTGAATGCCCTATCTAATTTGAGAGGGACCCTAAACGCCATGTTAATGGATGAGGCACGGAAACATCTATATTACATCACTGTACTTTGTTTAATGATCTTGAATGGTTAACCGCAACTTTATATAGGAAGTTGCAATGGGCAAACTTAACTCATAAGGTTTTATATACGAAAAAGCCAATTTACTTATTTGAAAAATTAGAAAAAATACAACATCATCATAATTTACGCAAGACATCTTTACAAGGATTTATTCCCCCTAAATTAATAAATAAATATAGTTCCATGCGTTTTCTAGCTATCATGTTTCAAATATGGAATTCAATAAATAAAGAATCCATAGTCAATCAGACTGATGTTAAAATATTTATGAAGGAGTTAAAACATGAATTGAGTGTACGTTGTATGTGCAATGATTAAAATGTAGCTATAATGTTGTTGTAAAGATGTTATATGATATTTGTTATTGTCTTTGTATTCTTTGTTAAACTGAGAATGAACAGGGGCATCTATAATATAGGACTTGAGGAAATAAACCTGGGTCTCTGTTAGTTAAACTTATTAAGGGGAGGAGAGACACTGCACATGTAACAGGTATTAGGAATGCTCAGGGTGCAATAGAAACAGAATATCAGGAGATTAGGAAGCTCTTTAAAACTTTTATGAGAAGTTGTACACAGCTGAATGTGGGGTGGGGGGGAAGGCATGAAGGTATTTTTAGATAAACTCAGGATATCGAGTCTTAATGAAGCACAAAAACAAAGGTTGGGAAGTGAAATTATAAAGCAGGAGATAGACAGGGTGATAGGGAGATTGCAGTCTAGAAAAGCAAGTGGACCAAACGGTCTACCAGTAGAATATTATAAGCAGATCAGGGATATAGCCAGGAGCACTCTGTGGGAGGTATTTTGGGAGGCCAGAGAAAGGGGCACACTATTGGGGACATGAGGTAGGGCAATCATATGACTAACTCCCAAGCCCGATAAGGATCACGAGGACAGTGCCTCCTACCATCCCATCTCCCTGCTCAACTGCGATACTAAGATCTACACTAAAATACTGGCGATGAGACTGAAATCCCTGCTGCCAGAGTTGGTACATTCTGATCAAACTGGCTTTGTTAGGGACAGGCATTCATATCACAACATCAGAAAAGTTATGAATGTCATTGGGTGTGCTTCTCGGCCGCATGGGAGTGCTGCAGTGCTGTCCATGGATGCCGAGAAGGCGTTCGACAGAGATACAATGGCCATACCTATTTGAAGCTATGGAAAGATTTGGCCTGGCAGGGAGTATATTAAGATGGCCAGGACCCTATACAAAGAACGAAAGGCCTCGGTGTTGGTAAATGGAGGGCTATCGGATCAGTTTTGCTTGCGCAGAGGTACAAGACAAGGATGTCCACTCTCGTCACTCCTGTTTGCACTGGCAGTGAAACCCTTGGCAGTAGCAATCAGAGAGAAACAGAGAATCAGAGGACTGAAAGGCAATTAGGGGTATCAGCACAAGATCACGTTATAAGCTGATGACATGATTTTATATGTTATAGAGCTTACTACATCTATGCCTCCCCTTCTGGACCTTATCTCCAAATTTACCATGTTCTCAGGTTACAAACTTAATTTAGGGAAGTCGGAGATCATGCTGCTGGGGGAGGATGGTGATGAGGGAGATACCCCCTTGGGCTTAAGAAGGGTAAAGCTCACCATGCAGTACCTGGGTATAAAAACAGGACAGGACTTATCCAGCTTATACAAGTTAAATTATACACCCCTACTCAAAATGATTGTGGATGAGGTACATAGGTGGAGAGCTTTGCCCATCTCATGGCTTGGCCGGATAAATCTGGTAAAAATGAATATTTTGCCCAGACTTCTTTGTCCCCTACAGATGCTGCCAATATGTCTGACGAATAAAGATATTAAGAGATTGGAAGGGCATGCTCTGCATTTGTATAGCAGGGTAAATGACCCAGAGAAAGTTTGACCAGATTAAAAGCAGACAAAAGTGTGGGGGGATTGAATTACCCAGACATTCGCACATACTTTCTAGCCACACAGATGCGATTGTTGAAGGACTGGATATATAGGGGTCAAGAAGCAGATTGGGTAGACCTAGAGGAAGTGGAATATGAGGGAAGGCTGACTACATACTTAGTTGAGGGAGGAAGAAAAGCATATGGGGCCCTGGGCTGACCAGACATACTGGTGGGGGGAGTTTTGGATAGTTGGGATCAAATTAAAAAAAGGTTCAGACATAGAGCGAAAGAACCATAGATCTTGCCTTTGTTTGAAAACCCCTTTTTCCTACCAGGTTTAAAAGACCCTGCATTTCAGGAATGGGACAAGAAGGGGATAAGGTGCCTAGGAGATATGGGAAGGGGTGAAGAGGTAATTTTATTTGAAGAATTACAAACCAGACTGTGAATCCCGAGCACTCATCTTTTTAGATATTTCCAGGCCAGGCAATACATACAGGATATTTGGAGAAGAAGGCCCCCAGAATCCCAGTTACAGAAAGTTGAATTGTTGTTCTATCAAATTAGGAGAAAATCTAAGGGAATAATTAAGAAGACCACCCAGCTGCTCAGACTGCAAATGCCAGACAGGTCAGGGAATGAAAAGAGGCTATGGGAAGGATACTTGGGCAGGGTGATTTCGGAAAAACAATGGGCTGAGGTTGAAGGTATGCACCAAGGGCTGTTAATATGTAATAAATATAAAGAGGCAGCATACAAATTTCTTCATAGGCTCTACTGCCCTCCAGTGGTGGTTAATAAATACAACCTGGCAGTTGTTGCAACATGTGGCAGATGTGGTATCGCCACAGAAACCTACCTACACTCTTTCTGGTCATGCAGCATAATGCAGAAATTCTGGACCGGGGTGGCACAGGAACTGAGTACCTGGTATGGGTGAAGACTTCCACCAGCGCTGGTAGTCTTGCTGTTTGGGGTGGAAGAGGAGGAGGATGAGAAGGGTGAATGGATGGCCCTTGATAGGTGGGTGAGGGTTCTATTGGCTATGGTCCGTCAATGTATCCTTAATAACTGGGTTTCAGGTGAGGCACCCACCACAATGCAGTGGAAAGGTCTAACCCTCAGGGCTCTATCAATGGAGACTATCGTATACGGCCTAAGAGAGGGGGAGGCCTTCTTAAGGCAATGTGACCCAATCATTAAGACCCTCAACCCCATAGAACTGACTGTGGTAATGCAGGGACAACAGTATTAATATTCAGAACAGTTAAGTAATGATAGACATTAATATACTGGTCACAAGGTAGAACAAGAAATTAGTTCTGGGAACAATGGACTAGAGATATAACTAAAGATAAATTTGAATGCTATAAGCTAGAGAATGATGGTACTAGATGCTATATATAAATAAATTGTCATCTTATGCAGCCCAAATTATATATATATATATATATATATATATATATATATATATATATTTCTTTCTTTCTTGTCTTGTTTTTTAGTGGAGTGTTTTTTTTTAGCCGGTGATTTTTTATTTGTATATTTTTGGGGTGTTATTTGATGTAAAGGAGCAGTAATGGACTGGTTGAGAATATATTGTAAAATGGTTGTAATGAAAGTAATATGTGAATTTCTCTTTGTGTATGGTATTATGACAACTGCCAATAAAAAGATTATACAAAAAAAGTGCCAAAATTCCAATGTCCTTCATAGTGTCCCTCATTTCAGAGTGTGATGTCCATCATTTCAATGGTTGGTGTCCCTCATTTCAGAGTGCTGAGGTTGAGAGGTATGCCCAAACATCCTAACCATTTTTTTTGCTATGAAGTGGCAAAGAAACAGTTTTTTGGGGGCTGTTTACCTGCGGAACTTTCATGAAAGTACCGCAGACCTTCACAAAAGTGCCATTGGTTTACATGCAGGACTTTCGCAAAAGTCCCACATGTCAACTAATGCTAGTTTCATGAAAGTACCATGGACTTTCGTGTGTACTTTTGTTTATAAGCAGGACTTTCACAAAGTTTCACAGACTTTGCAAAGTCCCACATAAACCAATGCTAGTTTCATGAAAGTTTATGTACTTTCACGAAAGTTTTCGTGGTGTACAGATACAGTATTTTTCCCATGGGCAATAATAGAAAACTTAAACATTTAATAACTTTTGAATGGATTAATATGTTTTCACCAAACCTTCAAAAGGCACTTCAATGACCCATTCCCCATATACCCTGAAAATTTCGGACCAGATGCACAAACTGTTCGGGCTGTAGAGACAAGCAAAGAATTTGCCAAAAAGTGAGGATTTTTTACACTTTTTGACACTCCACAGCTCCGCAACTGCAAATCCGACTGGAACAGAACTTTCCAGATCCAGAGATCTATGGTACCAGACCATGTATGCAAACTTTCAGGCAAATCAGTCAAACGGAAGCAAAGTTTTTAAAGTGCAAAATTTGAGATTTAACATTAAAGTGCCTACTCAACCTTAACTATACCTGCACTACCATGCAGGTATAATATATATATATATACAACATTTTGATCCCAAATGTTCAATGTAGTCATCTTATGACTGTCCATATAAACATGACAGATAGCATTTATAATATACTGGCCAAAATGTCATCTCACATCAGAAGTGTGAAACCACACCTCATCCAGGATTAAAAAAATGGCACCTGACACATTTATGAGGTGGTGTGGAAAAATGGCTATGTTGAAAGTTTGGAGTCAAAATATTGAAACTTAGCAAAGTTATAAGTGAACATTGAAACACTGCAATGTTCACTCATAACCTGTGCATTTTACCATATTTGTACACCAAATATTCAGCATAACTTTCTTATTACCCCACCTCATGTACCTGGTAGGTGAAAATGTTCAAATCCCTACTGAAACATCATTGTGCTCCACATAAATGTCACTCCACACCACAGGTGCAAAAAACACATTTTGGTGAGGATGAGAAAAATGATAGCTGTCACGTTCATGAGGTGGTGTGAAAAATGGTTATGTTAAAAATTTGGGGTCAAAATATTTAAAATTACCAAAGTTATGAGTAAGCATACAAACATTTCAATGTACATGCATACCTGTGTCATTTTTTACATATTCTGACCCCAAATGTTCAGCATAGCCTTCTTATGACCCCCACTTCATGAACAAGGGCAGTGAAAATGTTCAAATTCTGCCCGAAAGGTTATTTTGCCAAGGGACTATGAAATCACTTATCAGGCTTGATTTGTATACTTCCACCACCATTGATCATGAGGTGGGGTCCCAAGAAGGTATTGTTGAAAATTTGGAGTGAATATGCAAAAATTAGAAAGTTATGCATTACGTTCCAAACCTCTTTGAAATACATTGAACCACACTTACCTTAGTTTCTCATACTGCATTTACAATTCCAGAAGCAAGACTTGTCTTTGATTGGAGTGTGGATCTACACCATGAGACATGTTCAGGTGAGTAAGGGTGTGTGTGAGGGGTGTGGTGGGGGTGTGGGATGGTGGGTGCTGAGCGGGAGGTTGGGGTGGAGTGGGTGACTGTGTGTGTGAGTGGTGAGAATGACGAATGACCATTTTCCTTTTTTACAAGTATAAAAAAAAAATCAAGAAATACTTTTCTTTATTACAGGGGACTTGCAGAGCACATGCCGACATGGGAAATTAGGTACACCAATGTCAAGCTACTGTTTGGCAGCACTGGGGGTAGGCACCCGGGTGCCACCATATATTTATTGGGAATGGGGGGGATGACCTTGACGGGAGGGGGGTTCAAGAGAAGCAGTGATGGGGCTGGGCACTCCTGTCTGCCTATATATTACAAAAATGAAAAAATATATATAAACATTGGGAATGGTGGGTGGGTGATGGTTCTATGTGATAACGGCGAGCGCCAATGGCGACCCACATTATCATGAAGTCAGGGCGAGGAAAACATTTTTGCCACCCTGACAACCTCAGCGCATGGAGGAACAGTGCTGGGGACTTGATACTTTTGCTTTCTGTGAGTGGGCTGCACCCCCCACACACCCCCACATGGGGTGCTTCACCCCTGCATCCCCCTACTTAAGGATTCTGAAGTACAGGGGGATGCATGTTGGGGGGAAGAAAACAAAAAAAATGCAAGTTTTGGGCTGGGTGCAACAAAACCACAGTAGCACCCAGACCCAGACCCAAAACCAGAACCCCATGCACCGCAAGCGGAGGCCAACCCCTGACACCATGGCGCAGCTCGGCAGCCAACCACAGTGCCACCCCCTACATCCCCTCCACCTCTTCCCAGGCCATGCTCGCTGTGCTTGCTCCCCCCCACGTGCGTGTATGTATAGGGACATCCTGTCGCTACAGTTGCCCACCCCACCACATCCGGTCATCCTCCCTGCCCCCTCGCCATTCAGGCTTTTGCCCACATCGCGTCGCCATTTTGGACGGTGCCTTAATTCAGGTGCCAATGTCACAGGCTACCTTGAGTGACCTGGGGGGAGAAAGAAATGGTACTGGGGTGGGCACCCTGGTCTGCTTAATAGATAGATAGACAGACAGAGAAAAAGAGAGAGAGAGAGACAGAGACAGGCAGACAGAACAGGGGGATCAACTGCTCACAGCTCTCACTGCAGCCTGCAGCAGGACTCTAGCCGCCTCTGCAGAATGCAAGAAAGTCCCACCGTTCTCATATAGAGAACATGGATGAATGGCTCCTCTCTAAGCTGGGCTTCCTGAATTTTGGGGTGACCAGAAAAGGTATTTCTGGCAAGTTTTTTTAAAAACAAACAAACCGCAGAATCTAGTTAAATGGCTGCCACTTAGCTATGTTTAGTTGTTTGACTTTTTCATAAGAGATGCTTTTTATATATTTTCAGTGTTTGTGAGTTTTAAAAGAAAAAACATGGTAACCATCTTGATCGGTAATTTTTTTCTGCATAACAGGTAAAATAAGCACATTTTGTTTTTTACCATTCACATTTTTGCATTAACTCAAAAATCATTGTAACTCTGGAACCATACAATAGTTTTCACAAACCCTTCCAAAGGCATACCTTTGGCAAGGACCCCTTCCTTCAATCCTGAAAATTTCATAAAAAAATTCGAAACTGCCTAGGATGTAGGTGAGAGTAACAAACTATCCAATGTTAAGTATAGGGAAACCAAACAATTTTTTTTCCCATTGTTTTGGTGCTCCATGTCTCAAAAACTAAACAAGATACCACCATGAAACTTTTCACATCTTAAGAGTCTGGCAGCCTCGGCCCAGTAGTGCTAAGGGTTGAGGCACTGGACGCCATATCTCGCATCATGCTGCGATCCCGGTTCAGAAACAGACTCAGGTCATTGGGGTCAGTAGGGGAGGGGAGGGCATTGAGCATCCAGAGCACTGCTCTCCCCTCCCGGGGTGGGTATCGGGGACCCTGCAGGGAGTGATGCCAAAAATTACAGAGCAGTGGCAGACATCTGCACATAAGTACACTGATGTCATTGCACATCCATGCTCTGAGGGGGAAACCAACAAGCAGAAAACCCCCAGAGGACCAGGAAGCCGATGGAAACCCCAGAAACCAGTGCCCACATCCCACCACCAGACCAACCCTCCACCAGTCCCCCCAGGCTCCTCAACCTGACTCAGGACCACTCTTCTAATCACAGAAAGGCCACCGGGGTGGCCCAGCCCCAGTGGGTGATCTGGGGATCTGAGCGAGTCTGTGAGTTCAGGGTAGGGGTGCTCCTGGAAAGGGTGTTTTCAGGCCAGGAGTAGAGGTGTTGGTTGAGTGGGTACTCCCGAGAGATGCCCTGGTCCACCAGAGCCAGAAAAATAGTTCACAAAAAAAAAAAAAAAAGAGTCTGGCAGCCTGACTGTGCATGCCACATTTTGTGGTATTTCATCATACAATGGCAAAGTTTTTTAGGTGACAAAATTGGGGTTTAACATTAAACAGCCAACTCAACCCTAATTATAGAGTCATTACTGCACCTCTATAACATATAATTAATTGCAAAAAAATGCATTAATGGAGCAGTTAGGGTTCAACTTAATGCCACAAAAGTAGAGAAATATGACATTAGGGTTTCCAACCCTAACTCACTACCCCCTCAAGCAGCAGAAGGACAATACCATACAAGCAACCACAGACAGCCATCATTAGGAAAGACAAACAACATACAACTGTTTCCAGATGACACAAATGCAGTAGCACTGATGTGCTACCGTCACGGAGTTGTAGCTATGGAACACACACCGCAAGGCATACACAGTTGCTTCTGGCTGCAGATATGCAAACTGTGCATAGTAATACAAATACAAAATGAAACGATACCATATCGAACCACTGAACATCCAACCACTGACAAGCTCTCGTCAGTTCAGTGGTTTGATGTGTTATTGTTTAATTTTGTATTTGTGTTGCTACACACAGTTTGCACATTAAAGTAAAAATATTTTTCCCAGTACATTGAGCGCTTGTTTCATTTGGTTTAGTGAGGTTACTTATGGTAACTGTAAATTAATTACTAGGCAACTTACAAAAATGTAAAGATTATTAGTTTTTGAAGCTGGTTTGTTACTTTACGTTTCTACACAAAAAAACAAAAAAAAGGAACTAAAGAAATGTAAGACCATGATAAGGAAGGAAAACAAAGCATTAGAATTCAGGCTGGCTCACTCCAAAGTCAATGGTAAAGTCTGTCATGCATACATCAACAACAAATCCAACAACACAACAGTAGGCCCACTTACATAGGGAGATATGGAAATTAGTGATCCAAAGTTTCAACAGCTATTTCTGCTTGGTTTATTCAAATCAATGGGGCATAACACTAACAGCTAACAATAAAGAGACATATTCTACCTCATACAACAACTCCATTAGTAAAATCACTAAAGAGAACATATTAAGCAAATTGGGTAAGCACAAAATCAGCAGGACCTGATGGACTGCACCCAAGGTTATTAAAGGAAATCAAATTATGGTTGGTAAACCCACTTGAAAAACTATACAACATGTCTCTAGAAAGGCGAGAAGTATCACAGGACTGGAGAACTGCTGCAATTGTCCCGATATTTAAAAAAGGAGACATGGGCAGCATGACAAATTACAGGCCCATTAATTTAACTGCCATCATTGGAAAAACAATGGAGTCCATAATCAAGGACAAACTGGAAATAGAATGTGTAGGAATAATTTTTAAACATCCTTCACAGCATGATTTTAAAAAAAAACACAGATCATGCTTGACAAATCAATTAATGTTCTATGAGGCTGTGAATTAGGCATTAGACCATAATTAACCTGTCAATGTGTTTTTATTAGACTTTCAAAGGCATTCAACAAAGTTCCTCGTGGACTTTTGATAAAGAAATTGGTGGATGGGGGAATAAACAAGAAAATACACTGGATAGAATCATGGTTGGCGGATAGAGACTAGAGAGTTTGAATACGTGGTTCAGTGTCCAGTTTGGGAAGGGTGATGAATGGTGTGCCACAGGGTTCTGTGCTCGGATCAACGTTCTTCTCCCTATTTGCAGCAGATATGAACACAAACATAAAAAACTGGATAACTAAATTTGCTGATGATGTGAAGCTAGGGGCTGAGGTTAACACAGATAGCCAGGTGCTAGAATTAAAAAAAGATCTGGAGGTACTAGAGGACTGTGCTAAAAAAATAAGAAGCTCTTTAATGCAGAAAAATTAATAGTAATGCATTAAGGCTTGGAAAATAACGACTGTAAATATACAATTAACAACACAATACTAAAAACTGTTGAAAGGGAAAGACACTTAAGTGTTCTAATAGATAATAAACTAAACTTTAGCTCTCACTGTAATGAGATAATTAATAAAACTAATGGAATATTAGTGAGAATTAGAAGATCCTTTGTTACAAGGCACAAAAACTGTATAATGCCAATCTACAAGGCTTTTATAAGACCCCATATGGACTATTGTTCCCCCTTATAGAGCCCGCACCTATGTTGGGACATTGACAACCTCGAGAGGGTGCAACATTCAACAGCAACAAAGCTGGTATCAGGGCTGATTGACACTCCTTACAATGAAAGATTGGAACATCTGGGTTTGTATTCATTGGGGAAGAGAAGACTAAGGGGAGATTTGTTAGAGATGTTTAAAATAGTAAAGGGTGGACAACTACAGTACTACACATTCTAGGCCTACAAATTAATAATAGAGAAATTAATTTAAGAAGTCATTAATACCAAATTAAACAAACCTTCCCTAGGAAGAACATTAGAATGAACTAGTTCACATAGAGGGTAGTAAATGTATGGAATAACATTCTGAGGAACATTATAGGGGTAGATTCCTTTACAGACTTGAAATGTAAGTTAGATACATTCCTGCTGAGGAATACAGGCAACATGTGAACCTGATAGCATGGGAGGCAGATTATATGAGCAAAACACCTTCTTCTGTCTTACCAACCAAGTAATGTACTAAGTATATCAGAGGTATATTGACACTGGGCCATCACAGAACACACCGATTGATTTCCAGCACCATACTGTTCTCTGGGGGAGCTAATGAAATCTATGCATTGGTGGGAAGGGGGTCGCAAATTACTAACAACTGGATGCCTGTGCTTTAATGCACCAAATCTAATTTACCACAGGATGGCCCACCACAGCTGTAACATCTTGTTTTTTGTGGTGTTTGCTTCTACTCAGCTTTGCTCAAATTCCCATATTAAGACTGTAGAAGTGGTGGGATTATATATATATATTGCAAAAAACTCTGTGAATCCAAAATCCAATACAGCAAGAATATCTGGGACTGGGAAGGGAGAAGCCAGAGAGGGAGAGGGGGCAGCAAGGTCAGCTCCTGGGGGGGGCTGACCAAACAAGCAGACATGAAAAACTGTTAAGCCTGTTCTGCTGGCATTTTAGTATGTTAGTATGCAATGCATCAGTTAGGATTGATAGTGCAGAAATAAAGGTCTGGAAATTTAGTGTTAGGGTTACTGACCCTACCACCCCACCCCCACCCTCCACACACCAACAGGCATTGGGGTGTGCCTTGGGGTCATTAAGCCTAACTCTCACTCCATTCCACACATAACCAAGATGACATGGTACAGTACTGGAGAATGGGGAGATAGTTAGGCCTCCTAGCCCTGCCTGTGAGGGTTCCTTGCCCTGAGCAAGCCGGCCGCCGCAGCCCCCCATGGAGCGAGTTTGAGCCCTGCCTGTGAGGGTTCCTTGCCCTGAGCAAGCCGGCTGCCGCAGCCCCCCGTGGAGCGAGTTTGAGCCCTGCCTGTGAGGGTTCCTTGCCCTGAGCAAGCCGGCCGGCGCAGCCCCCCGTGGAGCGTGTTTGAGGTAATTTTTTTATGGGCTCCAATCTGTGAAACAGTGGGAAAACCGTCTTCCTTTGTTCTATCCCTTTCGAACTTGGCGCCTTTTTGAAACACAGACCGTTCTGAAGAGGGGCGCTTTTCTTATCAGCTGTGTCCATGGCCAGCGTAACTCTAGCCAGTGAAACCTGAGCTTGTGTGTCCCCAGGCAGCCTGATCCCAACGTCTGCTGCAGCGCGATTCTCCTAGCCCCGAGCCCCCATTGGTTGTCTCGCACAAATCGGGCTAACGGTGGACTGTAAAACCCTACTGATACTCAAGAAAACTGTAAAATAGACTCAGTCTACCTGTAGCAGCTTAAATAAACCCTTGGTTGTGCTTGCCACGCTTGTTCCGCAGCAGCTGCGCGGTTGCTCCCCACCCGCCCACCACCACATCCACCCTTGTCCGGCTTTAGTTATATAGTGTGGTCTGCCCTGCCTACTACTTACGCACTGTGATCGCATGTGTGAGGATTTTAACTATCTCCTCACTTTCTCATTTGCAGCCTATACGTCCTTTCCTCTAGAGGGTGTCTAGAATTTTTTCTTGCATCTACCCACTATAAGAAAGCTTTTTTAAACCTGACACTTCTCAACACCTTGACTTCTCAGTCAACTGGGGCTCTTATCCCTCCCATAAGCAACCTGGTATCACCATAATGGCATCCTTCATTTATAAAAACTGGGTCAATAAACTCAGTGAAATTGCCCTATTAGTCCTTCCTATCTTACTGCTTGCTCCGTTACTTAGGCCTAGCCATCTACCCTCCTATAAGGGCATCTCTCCTCACCCTCCCTTCCTGTCCCACACACTCACTCAATCCAAATGGCCCCTTATGACCTTTCCTGTTGTGATCCATTGCAAAATCACCTACCATGCTGCTTACATGCTAAGTAACCTCCTATCACATACCACATCCTTACCCACATGGATATCTTATCGTAAACTATGGTACCTCTTTCTACAATCATTAATATTAGCAGGCGATGTAGAACTAAACCCTGGACCTGCTGATAATACAGCCCATCTGGCTACAGCTTGGAAGGACCTAAAGGGACTGCGTATTGTACACCTGAATATAAGGAGTCTACCCCATAACCTAACAGAACTAGAGGCCTGGGTCACCCAACACAATCCTGACATCCTATGTCTCTCCAAAACCTGGCTAAAACCCTCCACTCCTGATCACTTGTGCAAGCTACCTAACTACAAAATACACCGACAGGACAGATCCACGTCTAAACGGGGAGGAGGTGTCACAATCCTCTTTAAAGCCCACCTAGCCCTACACCTTAATGTTCCCCTTACCCTGTCGCAGTGTGAAGCCATTCATACCACCCTACAATTAGGTTCTAAGAAATTGCATGTAGTCTGTGCTTATAACCCCCCCTAAGGGTAGCACTGCTGGACTCAAGGAACTGTTAACATAGGTGGACTCGGTTATTGGTCGAAATGAGGTTCTCATTATGGGGAACCTAAATATAAACTGGAATGGCAAATCAAATCAGGCCTCTCACACTATGGTACATGGTCATAACCTGCACCAACTTACCTCTGACCCCACAAGGGTCCTCGCCCCTCCTCATTCTAGCACCTTAATTGACTGGGCTCTCACAAACCACCCTGATAGCATAGTATCTTCTGGTACTTTGCCTGATGTAATAACTGATCACTCTCCTATTTATTGCATCTGGCGATCGGCAAGACCAGCATCTCCTCCGCCAAGGCTGATTACTTTCTGCAATACAGCTAAGATAAATCAGGCACTTTTTCTGCTTGACCTCTCTTTGATAGACTGGTCCCCTATCTTTGCTGCCCCAGACCCTCAATCAGCCCTTGACTACTTCTTGATGAAGTTTGGACGCCTTCAGGACATCCATGTCCCTAAAGTCACTCGCCGTCTACATGGTACTCAGACTAAGTGGCTCACTAAAGATCTCCGCCTCAACTAAGGGCTAGGGATAAAAGCTGGTCACGCTTAAGGCCCTGACTCCCAGCAGACTTCAACGCTTATAAGACCCAGAGAAATTCTGTAAAGGAACATTAGACTAGCAAAAGCTCACACTGTAAGGACCTACTCACGAAATTGACAGACCCCAAGAAGTTCTGGTCCATCATAAAACCTTCTTGGGACCAATAAATTACCCACTCTAATGACATGGATAAATAACATACATTGTAATAATCCTGAGACCATAGCCAATGCTCTAAACTGTCACTTCTTGGACCTATCTAGCTACTCAGCCTCCTTCCCCCAGTCCCCTCACAATTAACTCCCAGGACTTTCAACCTCCTCCCCCTCACCCACAATTCCATTTTCGGATCATCTCCACAAAAGAAGTCCTAAAACTGCTACGATCTATCCCTGAAAGCACCAGCCCCGGAGCGGACAGGCTGGAACCTAAGCTCCTGAAAATTGCAGCTCCACTTATTGCCTCCCCCATAACTAAAATCTTTAACCTATCGTTATGTCATGGCACTGTCCCTCACATCTGGAAGATAGGCAGAATAACTCCCATCCTTAAGAAAAGGGACCCTAAAGAAATGTCAAACTACCGACCTATTGCCATCCTTTCCGTCCTTGGTAATATCCTTGAAAAAATAGTGGCAACCCAAACTTCAGACTATCTACAGAAGTATAACCTTCTGTCTAGCTCCCAGCATGGTTTCCGAAAAGGCCATAGCACTACCACAGCTATACTAAAACTCACAAATGATATTTACGGTTCTATGGAAGCTGGCCTTCTGACAGGAGCTATTTTCATTGACCTTACGAAGGCTTTTGACCTGGTAAATCACTCCTCTCCTTCCCAAACTTTCTTTCGTTTCTGTTGACACAGTTGACTGGTTCGACAACTACCTAACCAACCGAATGCAGGCAGTAGTCTTCAACTCTGCCATATCTCATCTTTCCCGTGCAGATGGGAGTTCCTCAAGGCTCTGTACTAGGCTCATTATTTTCTCCATTTTTATAAATCACCTTCCTTCGTGTTCTGGCTGTTCATCCTTACTTTATGCGGATGATCATGTCATCTACCGTAGCGGAAAAAACATCTTGGATATAACTCATTCCCTAACAGAAGACTTCCACTGCATTCAAACCTGCCTAAGTGACAACTATCTGGTACTTAATGAGAGCAAAACTCACTCTATGCTTTTTGGCTCTCCTGCCAGACTCAAATCAGCTCATAACTCCTTTCAAATCCAAAGCGCAAATGGCTTCAAGGTAGTAAGTACGAGCTCTTTCAAATATTTGGGCATCCTCCTTGATGAATCCCTGGACTTCGACCTTCATAACACTTCCACTTGTAAGTCCATCAATGCAAAATTGAGGGCCTATCGTACAGCTTATACCCCTCACGCCATCTGCCAGGCTTGCTGTGGCACAAGGAGTTCTGCTTCCAGCCCTGACATATGGCTCAATCACATTCCTAGGGCGTCAAAATCCTCGCTCCTCAGATGGGACACCACCTACAACAGCATCTGCCGCTATGCCTCTGGGGTGCCGCGCTTCAAACATCACTGTCAGCTTTATGCTGACCTAAAATGGCCTAGTCCCTCTGCCCATCGGCACCTAGCCTTTGGCTCTCTACTTCACGGTATTTACAGGTCAGGTCTACCTAGATCTCTCTCCTTATTTCTGTACTCCCAAACCTCCGCCTATGGTCTCCGATCGAATGACGACACCCCTCTCTTCATCCCCAGATGCAAAACCTCTATGGGTATACGTGCTTTCTCCTACCTGGCACCTAAAAACTGGAATGCTATTCCACTATATATTCACCAAGCCCCCACCCATGCCCACTTTAAGAATCTCCACCGTCAACATCTTCTGGCTTCCAACCCCGTACATGTTTCCAGCCACCATAGTCCACTCCACGCACCTCTACCTTCTACCCTACTTACCCTCCCTCTCCTACCCCCTCTACCCCTGTCTTCTACCTTATCTCTCCTCTCCCAAAACCTTACTTCACTTAATGGCACTTGCTATTTACTTTGAACTTGTTAGCACTAACTTTGTATATATGGTCTGGGTAGCTGTACTGCTCTAGTTTAACTGGCAATATTTTTTGAATACGCTAAACAATCTACTTGTCTCACACTGTTTGCATTGCTATTGTCCTACTGTCTGCCTCTTCCTTGTGCTGTATCACATTGTACTGGTCATGTGTTTCACTTGTATACTCCTGGGTCGTGCCTGAAAATAGACATTGCTATGTCTAGTGCACCCACCCAGTAACCAAAAGCAAATAAATAAATAAATAAATGACTCCAAGGCACACCCCGATGCCTGTTGGTCTGTGGAGGGTGGGGGTGGTGTGGTAGGGTCAGTAACCCTAACACCGAATTTCCATACATTTGTTGCTGTACTATCAAGCCTAACTGATGCATTAATGGAGTTTTTTGCAATGAATTTCCCTTATTTTTGAGATACTATAATAGTATCATTATTTTATTGCGCTCCAATCCCGCAAAGTTATGTGAGTGCATAGAATAAATTCAATGGATGCATGCAACTCGGGCATTTTCAGGAATTTTTCCACCCAGTTTTTAACACTGCCTTTTAGGGACCCCACCTCATGAGCAATGGCACTGTCATTTCGTTAATCTGTCCTGAAAGTTTAGTTCGCACAGAGACCGCGCCATTTTGCGCAACAGGTGCGAAAACATGTTTTGAACAGGATGTGAAAAATGACAGTTGTATACTGTTCATAAAGATGTGTGAAAAATGGTAATGTTGAAAATCTGGAGTGAAAATATGAGAAATTGGCAACGTTATGAGCGTGCATAGAAACTGTGCAACACACGCTCATAATGCAGACATTTTTGAGAATTATTTAATCAGATTTTCAACATGGGCTTTTTGGGACCTCCCTTCATGAATACTGGCACTGTGATTTTGTTAATCTGTCCCAAAAGTTGATTTCGCACAGAGACCACGTCATTCTGTGCCGCAGGTGCAAAAACATATTTTGTGCAGGATATGAAAAATGACAGTTGTACTGTTCATGAGGAGGTCTGAAAAAATGTTAATGTTGAAAATCTGGACACAAAATATTAAAACTTGGTGAAGTTACAAACGTGTGTAGAAACTGCGCAACGTAAGCTCATAAAGCGGTCATTTTTTGGAATTTTTGCAGCAAATTTTCAACATGTGCTTTTTGGGACCCCACCTCATGTACAATGGCACTGTCATTTCATTAATCAGTCCTGAAAGGTGATTCCATGCAGCAACCACAAAATCACCTTCGGGTCCGAATAACGAGATGACAGTGACAGTGTTCATGAGGTGGGGTCCACAAAAGCCCATATTGAAAATATGGTGCACAAATGTAAAAAGATGGCCGAGATGTCAATACCGTTCTGTGAACATTTTAATATATGCTTACAGTACCTGTCCTACTATTTATTGTAATGTGTCTATGCTGCATCTGCTTGAGCCTGTTTCTATTGTTCTCTCAACCTTTTATGACATTCTCTCAGGACCTAATTTTGTGTAACAATTGTTCTTGTGTATTATACTTTGTATTATGCTGTCTTTAAACTGTGTATTATATACCCCTGTGTTCCCCCAAGATGCATCTGGAATCGAGCAGTAGCCTGTTCAGTATGCCTTCCTGGTTAAACGTTGAAATAAATAAATAAGTTCAAAATGCCATATACAGACATTATACAGCACTTACCTTCATTCCTCAGTTTTCAGTTTGCCTTTGAAGAGTGCAGACATGACCTGGTCCAGAGAAGATAGCAGCTGTCAACCTCCAGAGGTAAGTGTAGGGTAAGGGGGGGACAATGAGGTACCATTTTCAGTGTTAGGGCCGATGGCCCCAAGGCACACACACAAAGCCTGTTGGTGTGTACAGGGTGGTGGTGGGATGTTAGGGTTGGAAACACCAAATATCACATTTCCCTACTTTTGTCACTTTGACCCTAACTGGCACATTAACAACATTTTTGCAACATTTTATAAATATATATATATATATATATATATATATATATATATATATATATATGTGTAAGCAATTACCAACAGGGTGGGCTTTATCGGGAAATACCGGACTGCCCAGGGGCATAGTGAGGCCCGATGCCAAAGGTGGAGGGCATTATAGACCCTGGAAGGTCTGGTTTTTCCAATAAAGCCAACCCTGAAAGGTATTATTACGCTTAGAAAATGGGCACTGTAAAAAAATAAGTTTAATAAAAAAGTTATTAAAAAATAAATTTAATATAAGTTTTGTAATAAAATAGTTCCTCTGCCTGCTTTATAATGAAGGACTTTAGTCCTAGTAGAGACTCTGTAGTTATCAAAAAACCAAAAGCAAATTGTATGCAGTTGCCATCTCCATAGCAGGCTGTTTTTTCAGTGCCCCCCCCCCAAGAGTTTTGTTTACCATCTCCACTTTTATTTTATTTTTTTCTTTCAGACATTAATACTTGTTTTGCCTGTTTCTTTTAATACTAGGGCAGGAAATGTTGTGGTTCCAGTCTTGTCTCCCCCATTCCCCACATCATGCTGATAATAAAATACATTTCATGTTCCTGATGTTCCTGCAAAATCCCTCAGGAGCTATGTTTTACTCCCCCGATGAACTGTTGCTCACAGGTTTGAGCTGGATAGCTGGTATGCGGCTGCTGAGGAGGGTTGGAACATCAGAAGGCTAAGATCAAGGAGCCAGAGAAAAGAATAATGTGCAAAGTGTTATATTGCTGTTTTTTCCCTGTGGTTTTGTGTATTTGTTTGTTTGTGTGAGCTTCTTTTTATTTATTTAAAATTGGCGACCGGGAAAGGCACACTGAGCCAAGGTTCATTTCCAGGTGCGACCCGGGTACAAAGAAATTCACAGGAGAAAAACTCTTTTTTATAATAGGATTACTATTAGATTAGGTTACATGTTATATTTGTATTGATTTATTTAAAATTGGTTACCAGGAAATAGAAATGGGATGCTGCTGATGTATGAGCAGAGCTAGTTTTAATCGTGTTGATGGTAGCACTAGATGCTCAAGACTGAGCTTCATTTAGGTACAGGTATTCATGGAGTGCATGGGTGACTGACAGAATTACTTTTTTGTTTTCAGTAGAAAAGAGGGTTGATCTTCAGAACAGGGTTATTTTTTTTTTACAGGAATGAATGGCAGGAGAATTTGTGGGCAGGATTTGTGCGTGTGTTTGTGTGGAGGGGCAGAGTCCATTTTTCTTCTGAATAACATGGTGGCTATCCAGTTTGAAAATTTGGTGTGCTCAATGATTTACTAAGTAATGGGGCACCCTGAATTTGCACTTGTTTTCAGGCGGGCACTATCGGAAAATAAATAAATCTCTACTCGGTGTTTCAGCCACTCAGATTCATTTATTTTCCAAGCCCATTTTCTATGTGTGTGTGTGTGTGTGTGTGTGTGTGTGTGTATAAATAGGGGATACATGATGGGCAGAAGTTTAATTCAGAAAATATCTAAATGAGTGAACAGTGACCTTGGGATACCTCACAAGTGGTGGAGCATAGTGGAGCCACGAGTGATGATTCCCAAGATCACTGTTCACGAGTTTAGATATTTTCTGTATTACACTCCTGCCTATTATGTATTCTATTAAAACAACAGGCAGGTTAACGCTGTGGTTTTATTACGTGTTTTTTTCTTTAAGTTTTTTTATTTTGGTATTAATTTGTAGGATTTTTTCTGTGCTTGTCCTCGCATTAGGGCAGGTTGTTAGGATCCATGGTGTCGATACTGTGGAGATGACGTACACTTGTTTACAGTGTGCACTATGATTGGTTTATTTATTTCTGTGGGAGGGCAACAGAGTTTTTAGATTATGACAGCTGTGTTTCTCCTTTCTGGACACTGCCTGGCTTTTGTTGGGAGGAGTCTGTGTTTTTTTTTAAATCTGTGGTCCGGTGTTATTGTATTTGGTTTCTGTGTGGCTGCAATGGTGAGCAAAGTCATCGTTGCATTGGCAGGCAGCATTATGGAGCCGCTGATGAGAGGAACAAGGTTTTTGGGAAGGCTCGCATACCGCAGAATGCTAGTGGGGTATGCAAAGGTTAGTGGTTTCTGATTTGAGAACCCAAAGTAAACTGCGGCTTTTGGATTATGTGTGTGTGTTCAGGAGTCTGTAGGCAGGGAGTTTGGAGTCTTACAATGTAAGTGGTCATGCTGTGTGTATGCAATACTCAAGGAGTATTGCTGGAGCCAGGAGGAATGTGTGGAAAAGTATTGGCTGGGTGGGGGAAGGGGGCATGACATATCTACTGAGTGAATAAATGGCAATGATGCATCTGCTGTGTATATTAATCTCAGATTTTACATTTATACATATAGTAGACACATCATCAAGCTGTTTATTCCACTGGGGTGAGAATACATAGATTTACTTCACTTGATATGGGCTCACCCTATTGTGTGTGTGTGTGTATAAATATATATATATATATATATATATATATATATATATACATCTATATATAAATTATATGCAAAAACTTCTTTAATGCATCAGTTAGGGTTCTTCTACAGTGACAAAGTGAGGAAATTCGATTTTGGGTTCCAACCCCAGCCGCCCCTACCAACAGGCATCGGGTGTGTGGGTAATACTGGCCCTAACCTCACCCAACCCATGTGTAAACAAGCTGGGTGGTGCAGTGTAGGAGAATGGGGGTGAGTTAGGACCAACGACCCCAATGCACACCTCGATGCCTGTTGGTGGGGGTGGGCTAAAAGGGGCAAGGGTGGGAACCCTAAAATCAAATTTCTTCACTTTTTTCACTGTAGAAGAACCCTAACTGATGCGTTAACAAAGTTTTTTTGCATATAATTTCCATACTTTTTAAGAAAGAATAGAAAAGTAGAACGTTGCGAACGTTGGTGGGAGTGCAGGGCTCTTTGGGCCCCACGCTACCACCAACTTGTAAATGTCCGGACCACATTACACACCCAATGACTAAAAAGTACATTGACAACAGCAAGGCCACCCACCAAACAAATGTTATCTAGTAGAGAAATAGAAAACGCTGTCCACAAAATGTAAAGTGTGCCACACAATAGCTCTGCAAAAAATATATTGTCCAACACAAAAACACTGCTATTGACATCTACAGGACATGCCGTCAACACCCTCCAAATTTCAAGTAAAAAGACCAAGCTTTGTCTGAGACATAACATGTCAAAATTTGAAATTTTCATTTGTCAGATGGCACAGTTCCGCATCTGTTGACATTTAACACTCACAACAACTGAAAATGACATCCATGACACTAAGGCTAGGCATCCTATCAATTTCAAGCCACCAGCAGAATCCAAAACACTATCCGCAACATGGAAAGTGCATCATGCAATATTTCCACAAAACAATTTTTCTTTGACACATAAACACCATAATTCACATCTACATGACATGCCATGAGCACCCTCCAAATTTCAAGTAAAAAGACCAAACTGTTTCAGAGATAGTCAATCTTAAAGATTGGTAACATTTCCCTATCTATTGCATTATAAAAAAATCCGGCCATCTTGTCCCTATCTCGCAATCAAAGATCGTGATCAAAGAATCTCATGATTAAAGAATTTGCAGGCTCGTGATCAAGGAATTTTCAGGCTCACGAACAAAGAATTAAAACTGTTCTAATATAAAAAATTCAAAGAATTGTGGTAAACCACCACCACCATGGTTTGTCAGAACGAAGCCCTCTGAGTAAAACACACCCTCATTTGTCTTCCTAGGACAACCCTGAGCTGAGAAAATTAATTTTTTTATCTGGCCATCTCGTTTCTTGCTCGCGATGCATGATCGCGATCAAAGAATTAAGCAACCAAGGAATTTGCAGGCTCGCGATCAAAGAATTTTCAGGGTCACGACCAAAGAATAAAAACTGTTCAAATTTAAAAAATTAAAAGAATTGCGGTAAACCACTGCCATGGGTCACCAGAATGAAGCCCCCCGAGTAAAACCCAACCTCATTTGTCTTCCTAGCACACCCCTAGGCTGAGAAAATAGATTTTTTAATCTGGCCATCTTGTTCCTCGCTTGTGATGCACAATCACAATCAAAGAATCTCATGATCAAAGAATTTGCAGGCTCACAATCAAAGAAATTGCTCACTCGTGAACAAAGAGTGAGGGACGAGATAGCCAGATTTTAAAATAGATTTTTGTAGCCCGGGGTGCCCTAGAAAGTCATATGAGGGTGGGTTTTGCTCAGGGGGCTTTGCTCTATCCCATCTGAATAAAAAGAAATACATTTTCAATATCTCTGGTGGTTTAGCTGCCCCCCCAATCATGATAACATATATAACAATCTCTGTCTTAGTGGTAATCTAGTGGCCCCCCAAATCTGTATTTTATTAATATTGGTTTATTGTATCCCTGGTAGTCTAGTGCCCCCAATGTGTATTTGATTTATATTTGTTTTTATATCCCTGGTAGTCTAGTGGCCCCGATCTGTATGTAATTACTATTATTCTTCATATCCCTGGTAGTCTAGTGGCCCCCATCATAATAAAATAGATAATCATATCCCATTACCTGGTAGTCTAGTGGCTCCACCCCCCACCCAGCTGTGCCTGCCCACCCAGCACCCCCACTCCTTCCCCAGCCAGTGACTGGCACAGCCACCTCTCACCTCCATGACAGCTGCCGGCTGTGTCTATACGCAGTGCAAATGCAAAGTGGCACTCTGAAATAATTTTTGAGTGCCTCTTTGCATTAGCACCTCACATACACACAGTCGGCGGCTAGCTGTAGAGGTGACAGGTGGGCTGTACCAGTTTCCAGCTGAGGAAGGGTGGGGGAGTGCTGGGTGGGCTGGCATGGCTGGATGGAGGGTGGGGGGCCGCTGGACTACCAGGGATATTAAAAACATATTTTTTTATTCAGATGGGGCAGAACAAAGCCCTCGAGCAAAACCCACTCTCATATAACTTACTAGGGCACCCCTGGGCTGAAAAAATGTATTTTAAAATCTGGCCATCTCACCCCTCACTCGCGATGCATGATCATGATCAAAGAATCTCACGATCAAAGAATTTGCAGGCTCGCGATCAAAGATCATTAGCAAGCCATGAACGGAGATTTTAAAAGCTCAATACTCTATTTTTGGACCAATTTGGATAAAACCAAAGGCATGGCTCAATAGATTGGAGTCCCCTGAGTAAAACCACTCCAAGTTTTACTTCACAAATGACCCCTGAGCCGAGATATTTGCGTTTTTCCAATTGGAAAATCGAAAACAAGATGGCGGACCTCACGATCAAAGAATTTTAAAAATCCTCAGGGACAAAGATTCTTGAACCATGAGGCTGCAAATTCTTTGATTGTCAGGAAGGACGAGATGGCCAGAACCCCGCTCTTTGTTCGCAAAACATACATACAAATTTTCCTATTGACTTATAATGGGAACTTTAAAAGTGGCATAACTTTTGAATGCCTTAATATTTTTTCACCAAACAAAAAGCAACATGTTCGGCCTCCAAAGCTCTTTCCAACAAGCCATCTCACAGAGCAGCACATCACACAATGGCTGTGCAGAGCCACATCCAAAATCCCAAAAGCTGCCTCCAAAAATGGATAATTTTGCATTTTTCAGCGTTTTTGTATGCAAAGACTGTAAGTCCGACCAAAATGCAATTTGGCATGCCCCACCACACATTCCAAATTTCAGGCAAATCCATTGAATGGGTCCAAAGTTATTAATGCCCAAGCTTTTGACTTTAGTATGTAAGTGACCTCTGAACCCTAACTATATAAGGCGCACCGCTATAATTATATATATATATATATATATATATATATATATATATCAGAACTTCAACCTATGACGTTTGTGCCTGCTTGCAATATTAAGTAATAAAGTATTAGCATATATATATATATATATATATATATATATATATATATATTTAGATACATATACATATATATGTGTGTGTGTGTGTGTGTGTGCAGTGTAATGTTAAACCCAAACTTTTGAAAGTCAATAACTTTGCAACCGTTTGTCCAATTTGCCTGACACGTGGCATGCACATTGTTGAATCATAGTTCTCTGGATCTGGAAATTTTTGTTCCGGTCAGATTTTTGGTTGCAGAGCTGTGCAGTCTCGAAAGGTGTGAAAAATTCTCAACTTTTGTGAATTCTTTGCATGTCTCTAGCACCCAAACTGTTTGTCCGTCTGGTCCAAACCTTTCAGGGTAAATGGGGATTGAGTCAGGGAAGTGCCTTTTGAAGGTTTGGTGAAAAAATATTAATCCATTCAAATGTTATTAAAGTTAAGTTTCCCATTATATCCTATGGGAAAAATATATGTTCCACATGAAAGCAAGTTGTAATGTCATGAAAGTATCTTTTTCTGTCGCAAATGCTCTCAGTAGTGTCATCCCACTGCCATCTTGTTTCAGTTAGTGGTGGAAAAAAAATTTTACAGTTCAGAAAATAGTGCCCCTAGGTAAATAGCAACTGTTGTGTTTACCTAAATAGGGTCCTAGGACACCCATGCTTTAGTTTTTTTTTTTCAGAAAGACCCAGAAATATGTGTAATTTGGTGCGGCTGTTTGCACTGTCACAGATGGGAACATGACACTTTCACAAATTGCGACACTGTCTCACACTTCTTTCGTAATTTTTGCAAAACTTTTGCAATTTGCGACAGTACTCTCCCCAAAATCATGCTTTTTTTGTCACCTCACTACCACTACACAGATTGGAGTTTTGAGCTGAAATTTGCAGGCTGGCAAGCCCTTGCACCAGCCCTTTGCTGGTTTGATTAATAAAATGACACTGGTTCCAAAGTTATAGCAATCTGAAGTTGCAAATTTCTCCATAGGATTGCATTGTGGCGGTCGAGGCACCTTTCAAAGCCTATATCTCGCAAACAGTTTGAGATAGGAATTTTTCACTAAATGCAGCTTAGTACTCCTTGTACTAAGCAAGCTTGGAGGTGGCTAGGTCATGAATACAACTGCAAAATATTTTTTTCTGCACTTGCTACGGTTACTGAGATATTGGCAAATAAGTGTTACGAGGGTTGCTTGGACTGCATCTAGGCCTCTGCTATGGGTCACAGGGCCTGCACTCCCACCTATGCATACTCTTTATGCTAAACTGGGAGCACGATACTCATGGGTGGTTGGGAGCGCGTGGCTCGGAGGGCCTGCACTCCCATCTATGGACACCGTTTTGCAAACCTGAGGAGACAATTATGGATGGGTGGGAGTGCAGGGCCTGGAGGGCCCACGCTCCCATCCATGCATTCCATAAGACTAACATTTCACTTTTTCAAAAAAAGGGAAATTCATAGCAAAAAACTCAGTTAATGCATCAGTTAGGGTTGATTTCCACACCAACAAAAGTGTGGAAATTGACATTAGGGTTTCAACCCCTACTACCCCACTCTATCCCCACCCCCAACCTCCACACACCAACAGCTGTCTGGGTGTGTGTTGGAATTATCGGGCCTAACTCACACCTTATTCTACTGTATTGTACCAGCTCAGCTTCTTTACAGATGGAATGCAGTGAGAGTTAGGACTGATGACTCCAACATACACCCCGATGCCTGTTGGTGTGTGTGGAAGGGGCATGGGTTAATTGGATTGGAAACCCTAATGTCGAATTTCCACATTTTTGTAGGTGTGGAAATCAACCCTAACTGATGCATTAACTGAGCTTTCTGCAATGAACATTTAAATCCAGATACAGATATATATATTTATTGCAAAAAACTTTGTAAATGCATCAGTTAGGGTTGAAGTGACAAAAGTAGTAAAATGAGGCATTAGGGTTGACACCCTAACACCCCTCACCCTACCAACCCACCCCCACCCATCACAGATCAACAGGTGATGGGTGTTCCTTGGGGTCGTCAGGCCTAACTCTCATCGCATTCCATGTGTAACAAAGCTTACTTGATACAGTATGGGAGAATGGGGTGAGACTTAGGCCCAACGACCCCAACTCATAATCAAGAATTTTGTCACCTCGAAAACAGAGATCGTTAGCAAGTGACGATCAAAGATTTTTAAAATTGGAAATTTTCTTTTTTGACAAAACAAAATCAAAGCAATGAGTTTATACAGGTTATCTCCCTGAACAAAACCCATACTTGTAATACCACATAACACACCTGTGGGAGAAGTTATAATGTTTTATTTGTGTGGGGAAACTGAAAACAAGATGGCGGCCTGAGAAAGGGGAATTTTTCCACACGAACGGGGATCTAATAAATCCCCAATTGTGAGATGACAAAATCCTTGATCGTGAGCCAAATCCTCTTTTGCAAAACATACATATACAGTAAATCAAAGAATGAACTGAGCATACTAAGAACCCGAAAATTCTAAATTGAATAACTTTAGAACTGATTGACATTTTTCACCAAACCAATGCTGGATTGTTCTGTTGGATGATCTCTTTCTACCCAGAAAATTTCAGACCATAATTCCAAACAGTGTGGCCACAGCACGATGGGCAACAATCACCAAAAATTGGCATAAGAAAGCGAACCATGAGTTTTGTTGGTGCTTTGCAACACGTAAACCACAAATCCAATCAAAACAAAACTTGGCATGTCAAGAGATATACAAACCAAGACCACGCACTCCAAATTTCATGCAAATCCATTAAACAGTTGCAAAGTTATTAATGGGGTTTAACATTGAACTGCCTACTCAACTCTAACTATAGGGTGCATGCATGCCCTATACTATATATATATATATATATATATATATATATATATATATATATATATATATATATATATATAATAATATGTACATATATAGGTGTAACCCCCACAAATGGAGGTTCCCAAAAGTCTTCCTTGAGCATGCCTAAATGCTCACTGCCAGGCTGGTGTCCCATGCTTTAGCAATTTAAATGTGATTGCCAGAGAGTGTCTGTATAGCCTCTGTGTACTGTCTCTTTAAGAGCTGCATGGATTGCAGTCATAATTAATCTGAGAGGGAGCTCTGTTAGAAGATGTACTTGTTTGCTGATCATTTGTTAGAGTAGCAATAATATTGCAGTTTGTTCTAACCTGCCTTCTTTGCAGCATGGACAGTTCTGTTTGTTTCCATCATCTTGGTCCTGGACTGCAGAACGGGCCAATCAGTACATTTGGGACTTTAAAATGGAGCCTGCCTACAGGGGCTTGGTGGGGCCAAAACTTGTAGGAATTGTAGTTTTGGGTTTTTGGTGCCTAAAAAAACCTGGAGGGGGAGCCCTTGTTGTGAGTGACAGACAGATCAGCCAACCGAACCTTTTGGATCTTGAGGAAAGTCCAACATTGCTTGCAGTTTCATTTAGATCTGAGTTGGGAAGTGAAGAAGTAACAGCTCAGGATAGTTCGAGTAGCAATCCATAGTGGATTCAAGTGGGAGAACTGTGGAAAGGCCTGAGTGTGGCCTGCATGCCTGCCTGCTGTTCCTGAGCAGGAACTTGTGCTTTTTTTTTTGGACCGAATCCAAACTTGAAGAGCAAATTAAGCCATTGAATTGTGACCAGGCTTTAACCTGAAGAAAGCCGAAGATTTGCTGAATGCGCTCGGCCTGTCAGGATTTCCAGCTACCTCTGAACTCCCAGACTGTGCAGACTGTTACATGTGAATGTGCTGTGTGCTTATAGTGGGTTGTGATCTGGTTCCCCACAGTGTGTCTGAACTGTGTTTTGCTTGCTGGAGGCTGTATCCAGCTCCACGGACTGAATCGTATCCATTTACATTTGCCTGGGCCCTGCTACACTGGCCCAGCCAGAATACCTGCTACTCAGAGAAAGCCATCGATAAGAGACTGGCCTGGGGATCAGCCCCCTGCTCAACGCCTTGAACAAAAACGATGCCTCGGTTATGCGTGTGGGCCCTGCTTCTCCGAGCACTCCAGCTCATTAGCCTGCAGTCTCAATTTCATCCTGCCTGTGTCCAGTATTGGGTATCGTGAGTAAACATAAGGGTAGCTCCTTGCAACAACAGCTAAATCTAATAGTGTTGTCATCTGATTGTCTTGTTGCCTTTTCTTTTACGAACTGAGCCCTCTGGCTCCAGATTACAAATAGTGTGTGTTGTGCATGTTGCTTTTTTCCATCACAGGGCCCCAACCAGCTGCAACGTTCCTGGCTAGCCCACCATTTTCCTACCTGGATACCCAGAGTGTGTGACTGTGTAGGGACACTGAACTGCATGCATAACTGTCTGATTAATATAGCTTTTAAGCAAATCAACCTGATTACACCCCACCCTTATTCAAATCCCCTGAATAAATCAGATTTAACTTTGTTTGCATTTAACCTGACTGTGGTTCCAGTTTGTGCCAAGAGTATTGTACTGTTGTTATTTGCTGTGCTTAACCTTGTTTTACAGGGGGTCCACAGGGTCAAGCTAGAGGAATCAGCCCTGGTGGTAAGGTCAAACAGTGTGGGTAATTGCCTGGTGAATAAGGGACATTGTGAAAGTAATTGTATATTGTTTAGGCCACTAGAAGGGAAAAAGGTGGGTTACAGTGTCACGGAGGGCTGTGCCCAGGTCAGCTTAACCACTAACCACCTTGACCTCTAGGTGGCAAATTTCGCTACAGTCGGATGTATGGATTCTGAGATCTGGATAGTGCAAAAACCTTAAAAGTCACCATTTTTTGCTTACCTCTACCCACACCAGCGACCCGGGTTCAGGAACGAGCCTGGGCCATCAGTGGTCAGCACGGGCAGGAGGGTGGAGCTGGATAGAGCTACTGGCAGACAAGCTCTCCTCTCTGGGGGAAGTAGCATGGCATCCTCCGGCTGATGGTGACCCCAGTGGAGGCTGGGGGAAGCATAGGCTCAGAGTGTGCCTAGGCAATAGACCATGGGGTGAGGGAAGGAGGCTGTAACCAGGCCATACGGCACATTCACGCCTCCTTGTGCATGCGCACCTACTCCTGGGACCGCTGGGTGTAAATTGGTGGAGAAAAATGCCAGTCAGCAGGATAAAGATCAACTCCCCACAGGTGCTGCTCCCAGGCTGGACAAGGTAGGAGACAGTGATTCCGGGGGATGGGGCTGACAGGGTCGGTCAGATGGGGGCTGACCGGCAGGAGCACAAACATCAGTCGTGACAAAAAAAAGTCTCCATTTTTTGCAGTTTTTTCCTTATTGCCTTGTGCCCAAACGGTATAGAATTTTGGTGTTTTTTTTTTTTTATGGTAGAAAGAACGCTGGTAATAGAACTGTCATGCTTCGTTTGGTGAAAAAAATATTAATCTGTTGCAAAGTTATTCAGTTTTTAAGTTCCCATTATTTCCTATGGGAAGATCACATTCCAGGATAAAGCTAAAAAGTTCGACAAAGGATTTGATCTCACGAAAAAGGATTCAGTCGTATTAGATCAGTTTCTTTTTCGTGCGCTGCCATCTTGTTTTTTTTTCCAGTAACTAAAAAGTCTGGAAAATACATTAAAATGCTGTCATTTTACAAATCAAACACCAGAACCTAGCTAAATGGGCTAAAACAGCCCCATTAAGCTAGATTCTGATGCTTGTTTTTCAAAATTAGGGCTAGAAATATTTTGTCTGGCTACCCAAAATCCCCGGTGCCCAGTTTAGTGAAAGGAGCCTTTTCCCATGTTCTCTGTATGAGAACAGTGGATTTTCTTGACCTCTGCAGTCACAGCTGAATTCCTGCTGTCCGCTGCAGTGTTAGCTGCAAGCTACCCTGCCATTTCCCAGGTGTCTGGTGGCGCAAGCCCCCCCACACACACATACACAAACACATTGTCACCAAAAGTAATATATTCACTGGTGTCTAGTGGCACCCCCCACCCTCCGATCACTGTGCCCCTAATTTTTATTTTAGACCCTGGTATCTAGTGGCACCCCACTCACCCACCCACCGATCCCCATCCCCTTTTTTTTATATAATTTGACACTGAGATGCCCACCACAGTCGCTGATCCCCCCCCCATTGTTTTATGAACTATCAACACACCAGGGACCCCAATCCCCAGTGGTACTTTATTAAACAGTATGCTGGTTTTTTTTTTTTTGTTTTACATTGTCATTGCCTCCCCAGCCCATTTTCATAAGTAGTTGCCAATATCAGGAGTGCCCAGTCACCTGTGTTAGCATGTCTTCCACCAAGTAGTGTGGGACTCTGGGGAGCACACCCCCAGCATCCTGAAGTGAGTTAACAGTCCCCCAACGTCTTTTTTTTACTTGAATAAAAGAAAACGGTCCCTCGTCGTTGCCGCCATCCCCATCCCCCCATCCTGACCCTCCCACTGAGCACCCACCACCCCACACACACATCTTACCCTATACTTACCATTGGGGGTTGAATGCTGTCATCTTCTGTGGACCGAGACATGTCTACACTCTTCAAAGCTGATCTGTGAACTGAGGAATAAAGGTAAGATTTCAATGGCATTATGAACTTATGTTCATAACTTTGCCATTTTTTGAAATTTGTTTACCAAATTTTCAACATGGCCTTTGTGGAACCCTACCTCATGAACACTGCAACTGTCACTTTGTTAATTGGGCCTGGAAGGTGATTTCACAGTCACTGCATAAAATCATCTTTTGCGACAGAATAGCAAACTTTAATTGTCAGTTTTGTAAACAGGATTCAGGTCTGCACCCAGTAACTGTGCTTGGCGGAAACAAGTAAACTAAAGAAAGTCAGATGCCAGCACAAGTTACAACCACAAACCACAAAGGTTGCCAATTTTGCCATCTGTAAAGAACAAAGGAAGCAAAAAAGACTTTCTTAGAGTGCTAAAACGTGCTTCATTTTATTTTTAAATGCACCCTGCTTCCGTAAGAAGCTGTCCTTTCTTACAGCATAAAAGTATGCTGTAAGAAAGGACAGCTTTTTATGTAAGCAGGGTGCATTTAAAAATAAAATGAAGCACGTTTTAGCACTCTAAGAAAGTTGTTTTTGCTTCCTTTGTTCTTTACGGATGGTGAAATTGATAACCTTTGTGGCTTGTGGGAAAGTGGTTGTAACTTGTGCTGGCATCTGGCTTTCTTTAGTTTAATTGTCAGTGTTCAGGAGGTGGGGTCCCAAAAAGGCCATGTTGAAAATTTGGTGAAATAGTTCCTAAAAATGGCTGAGTTACGTGCGTTCGTTGAAATCTTTCTACACATGCACATCGCTTTGGTAATTTTCAATATTTTGACTTCAAATTTTCAGCACAACCATTTTTTCACACCACCTCATGAACAGTACAGCTGTCCTTTTTCACATCCTGTCCAAAACATGTTTTCACAGCTGTGGCATGGAATAGCATTTTTGATAGATGTAAAAATGTTCACCTATGTGGATTATGAGGTGGGATCATAAGAAGACTGATGAAAATTTGGGGTCAAAATATGAAAAAATGCCAAAGTTATGACCATTTGTTATAATTTTGCTACACCCACTCATAACTTTAGAAATGTTATATATTTTTACCCCAGATTTTCAACATAGCCTTATTAACTCACCTCATGTATGTCACAGCTGTCATTTTTCAAATTCTGGCCAAGTGTGTTTTCACACCTGTAGCACAGAATGACATTGCAGTTGCACAGAATTATGTTTTGGTGGGAATTCAAAAATGTTCTGTACTGGGTACATGGGTTGGGGTAATAAGATGACTATGCTGACAATTTGGTCACTGTTGTCCTATAAATGGAAGTATAGGGCCCACAGGGCCCTGTGCTTCCACAGCTACATAGATCATAATTCCGCTATACAAGACACTAGTGAGGCCCCACCTGGAGTACAGTGTACAGTTCTGGAGACCATACCTACGTAAGGACATAGACAGGGTAGAGAAGGTTCAGAGGAGGGCAACAAAGATGGTGCATGGGTTGCATCACAAATCCTATGAAGACAGGTTGAAGGAACTGAACATGTACTCCCTGGAGGAGAGGAGGGAGAGAGGGATATGATAGAGACATACAAGTATCTTACAGGAGGAACAGGGTGCAGGAAAACACTATTTTAAGCGAAAAGATGTTTCAGGACTAGAGGCATGAGATGAAGTTGGAGGGAGGACGATTCAGAGGAAACATGAGAAAGAATTTCTTCACAGAACGGGTGGTGGACAAGTGGAACACCCTGTCAGAGGAAGTGGTGGGGGCTGAAACAATCACGGATTTAAGAATGCATGGGATAGACATAAAGGAATTCTAGAGGTCAGGGGTAAGGGGAAATAGACTTCTAGGAAAACAAACTGAACTTACAAGCTCAAATGGGCAGACTAGGTGGGCCATAGGCCCTTATCTGCCGACACTGTCTATGTATCTATGTATACGCATCTATTGAGGGAATAAAATAAGGATACTATTATGCTATCTCAGAGAGTAAGGAAACAAGTTTCAAAAAACTTTGTTAATGCTCCAGTTTGAGTCAAAGCAACAAAAGTTGGAAAATGAGAGGTTAGGGTTTCCCTTACACCTCACCCTCCCAAACCAGGCAGGAGAGCAGGTGTGGGGTGTGCCTTGGACTTCTGAAGCCTAACGCTCATCCCATTCCTTCTGTAAATAAGGTCAGATGTGTAGACTTTATGAGAATGGAGTGAGAGCTAGGCTTGAAAAGTCCAAAGCACACCCCACACATGCTCTCCTGCCTAGTTTGGGAGGGTGGAGTGTTAGGGAAACCCTAATGCCTCATTTCCCAACTTTTGACACTTTCTCCATAAGTGAAGCATTAACAAAGTTTTTGCAACAAATATATATATATATATATACAGGTATATATATGTATATATATATATATATACACACACACACACACATATATATCTATATATATATATATATCTATCTATATATATATATATATATATATATATATACACACACACTTATACTGGTAGCACCCCTATAGTTAGGGTTGAGCAGGCACTTTAATGTTAAACCTCAAATTTTGTACTTTAATAACTTTTCAACAGGTCAACGGATTTGCACAGAGGTCTGCATGCACAGTTTCCTGGAGTAGGTCTCTTGACATGTCAAGTTTTGTTTTGGTCAGATTGGCAGATTTTGCACTGCTCATAGTGCAAAAACATTACAATTCACCTTTTATGAAGTTTTTTTGTTGTCGTGTTGCAGCCAAACAGTTTGGATTTTTGGTCTAAAATTTAAGGGTAGAAAGTGCTTGCCCCACAGAGCTTGTCTACATAGATTTGCTGAAAAAATATTAATCTGTTCCAAATTTATTTAATTTTAAAATTTCGAGTTGTGAGCATGCTCAGTTTACTCTTTTGGATAGAGTCCTGGAACAAAAAGTATTTTGCTCTGGAAAACAAGGATCCTTTTTCTTGAGGGGCCAATCCTTGTTAGCCAGAAAAAAATGCCTTTTGCTTGAGCAGCCTTCTTGTTTTTTATTTCTGGCTAAAATAAACTGTCATAATTGTGCCCACATATGTCATTTATAGGTATTAAAGCATGTATCTTGCTCATCGGGGATTGATGAGCTGTTGTGTGTGTGTTTTTAATGTTTTTTATGCATTCTGAATTTTTTTTTTTACTAATTTAATTCCTTTTTTGCCACTCGCTAAGTTTCTTTTCTGTGAGTCCTTATTCATCATGGCAAAAAAGAAAATCAGCTGGCAAAAGGGATTAAATCCTTTTTCACCAGCCAATTTCCTTTTTCACCATGGTGAAAAAGGATGGCAAAAAGGAACTGCTGTGGTGAAAAAGGAATCATGGAATGACCATCTGGTCATGAAAACTGATTGATTGCCATCCGGTCGCTTCAAATAGAGTCATTTGGTTGCAGAAAAGGATTGAATCTTTGTTCACCAGCTGATTTCCTTTTTCACAATGAAGGAAAAGGATGGTGAAAAAGGAAATCAGATTGTAAAAAATGATTTAATCCATAGCTTTCTGGTCAGGAAAAAGGCTTCACAGCCATCTGGTCCCGAAAACCAGAGGCATCTAGTCATCAGTTTCCCATTTGCATCCCTGGTGTCTGTAGCACCACCCACCCTCAATCCCCAAAGGTTTTTATTCACTATATATTTTTCTTTTATCTTATTTTCTATTTTTATTGTATTGTTTTATATAATTTTTTTTAATATGTGTAGTATTCTGCCATTATGGCCATTTATCCCTGGTGTCTAGTGGTACCCCCTCCACCCTCAAAATCTTTTTTTTTTGGCTTCATTGGTGGTTAGTGGCATCCCCCCATCCCTCCCACATCTGTTTTTTTTTTTTTTTTTTTATAATAAGAAAACCTTCTCTCTTTGTCTTTATTTTTTTTATACTGTAAAAAAAAAAGTTCCATGGCTGATAACTCTCACACCTCCCACCCGAACACACACACTGTGCACCCACCTCCCCACACCACTTGACACCCTCATATAGCATCTCTCACCTGAAGAGGTCCCAAGTTCGAGATCTGCTCTCCCAATCGAAGACACATTTTGCCACTGGAACCGGCAACTGCAATATGAGAAACTAATGTAAATATGCTTCAATGTGCAGTATTGCAATGGAGGTTTCAACTTTTTTGCATAACTCAGCTGTTTTTTGAGACGTTTGTCCCCAAATTGTCAACATGGCCTTTTGGGGACCCCACCTCATGAACAATATGACTGCTGTTACGCAACTCCTATTGGAGAGGTGATTTCCTGGATAGTTGGTGAAATCACCTTTGTGGTTGGATTTGTGTAATGACAGTCATACTGTTGATGAGGTGGAGTCATAAGAAGGCTATGTTGAAAAACTGAGGCCACAATTTCAAAAAATAGCTGTGTTATGACCATTTGTCACAATTTCACTATACACACTCGTAACTTTGGACATTTTCAATATCTGCACCCCATATTTTCAACATAGTCTTCTTATTATCCCACCTCATGTATGTCACAGCTGTCATTTTTCAAATCCTGGCCAAAGTGTGGCACAGAATGGTGTTGCAGTTGCACAGAATTACATTTTGGTGGGGATTTGAACATTTTCTGTACTGGGTACAGTACAATTCACATTAAACTGTTCCTCCAATGAGTTGCTTTAGCATTTCTGACTGAGTTGCATAAGCAATTCTTGATCCAGTACAAAGCCCTGCGCAACTGTTTCTTAAGAGTTAAAACTCAGTTTTGCATTGCATTGTGACTGGACTTACGATACACTGCAAGTGAGTTGCAAAAACAGTTTACAGATATTGCTCTTGAGTTGGTTAAACATTGAAAAACAATGCAATATGAGTTGCCAATGCATTGCCAACTGTAAAAAAACAATGCTTAACCAACTCATTGGTGGAACAGTTTAATGTGACTTGTACTGTACATGCAGTGAGGTCATTTATTTATTTATTTATTTAGCTTTTGTTTACCAGGTAAGCAGACTAGACAATCAAGTGCCTATTTTTAGGTATGACCTGGGAGAATTACAAGGATACAGGCAATAACAATTCAGAGGCAGGATAACAACAATTCAACAAGGTATAGTCAGGTACAGGCAGAGAAGTCCAACAGTAACCAAGTACAGTGACAAGGCTGCAGCTGTCAAACATGATACAGACAGGTATAGACAGAGAGCTACAGTCAGGCACAGGCAGAGAATAATTTCAGTTCAAAAGCAGTGTTAAGACTATGTTGAAAATTTGGGGTCTAAATTATTAAAAATGGCACAGTTATGACTGTTTACTGCAATTTTGCTACACATACTCATATTTTTGGGAATTTTAACAATTTTGAGACCAAATTTTCAACATAGCCTTCTTATCACACCACCTTATATATGTCACAGCTGTCATTTTTCAAGTCCTGGCCAAAATGTGTTTATGCACCTTATGGTGCAGAATGGCATTACGCTTGGGCGTAGTTATGCTTTGTCGGGGATTGAAACATTTTGTTCACTGGGTACATGAGGTGGGGTAATAACATGGCTATAATGACAATTTGGTGACTGTTGTCCTATAACTGGAAGTGCAGGGGCTGGAGGGCCCTGTGCTTCCACAGCTAGATACATATATGCATCTATGGAGGGATGGGAGTGCTCTCACAGGCAAATAAGGATACGATTATACTATCTCAAAAAGTAAAGAAATAAAATACAAAAAACTTCATTAATGCATCAGTTAGGGTTAAAGTGACAAAAGTAGGGAAATGTGGCATTAAGGTTTTCAACTCTAACACCCCATTCCCCACCCTGAACAGACCAACAAGTTGGGGGGGCTGTCGTGGGGCCGTCATACCAACAGTATCAGTGGCGTTTTAAAGCTGTTACACTGCAAGAAAACATTCAGAATTAACAAATGCTTGTTTTGTTTTTGTTGCGCAAAGGTTCTGTTCTTTCACCCACATTTGTCACTGCTAAGACTCATAAAATGGATTCACAAAAACTAAGTTTTACTCACGAAAACAGAAACTACCACTGTGGCAAAAAGATGCCTTATGAAACATTTATGATAAAATGAACTGTGCAGATGTGAAAACAAGATTTCAGTTTCTTAATAATTTAAAAACTGCAAACTTCGTAGCAAGGCCACCTATCAAAGAATAACCCTTGGGCCAAACTGTAACTAACCTGAAAATTTCAAGTGTGAATTCACAGCCACGTTTCCACTACCAGTGAGCAAAATGCATTAAAAAAAGTACTTTTCATGTTTTAACCTTCTATAACTTTTAAACCACTATACCACTCACTACCAAATGTTTAAGATCCAGAGATCCTGGCACTGAAAATGCACTTATGAAATTTCAGATTACTCCAGCCAGGTACAGCCACAATTTTAGTACAAATCAAGTTTATTCATAGCAATAAAAATATGGGGCAATATTTCAAAGTACTTGATTACCATCTTTAAAGCTATGCTAAAGAGGACATGAAATCATTTCTAACTGGCAACTGTTTGCCAAGTTCTTGATTTCAGAAATGATAGTTATTCTCCTAAATTATTTGTATTTAATTATAGTGAATAGTGTAGTGTTGTTCTGTATAGAATTACATCCCTTTCAAAATGCTGTTCTACCACAGTTACAATGTCATGGAATGCTGTTCTACCCTACTGTGGTAGAACTGCATTCTAGAACCTCAAGAGACTGCATGGGTCAATTTAATTTTGAAAGCAAAAGAACTCATAAAACACATTTTTCACACAGTACTATACACTATGAAAAATACAGGATGAGCAACCCCATGCACAAACAGTGTGTTTTGCCACCTCGGGATTCTGATTCCTATGGACCTCTCGAGCTTTGCTCTCGAGGTCAGAGGGAATCAGAATCCCTCTGTGGCAGAACACACTAGTTCTGCATAATTGCCCATCCAGTATTCTCTATGTACTTGAATAAAAACTGATGTAAAAACTGTATTTTGCATTGTTTTGTTTTCATGGTAAGCATTCTGATAAAGTACTCTTCATGGAACCTGTGTTCTGGAATTTTAACTATGTCACGGTTTGTACACAGAACTCTGAGTAAGGTTCTGATAAGGCAACAGCTCATAATTAGCATTCTATACACAAACCGTGACAGAAAAAAATCCAAACTACCAGTTCAGTGAAGAGAACTGTACAGCATGTTGCCCATAAGAAGAAAAAAAATTGAAAACAGTTTTTCACATCCGTGTTTATTCAGGTACAGTTAAATATGAATCATTTGGAGGTATGAATTTCATTGTTGTAAACAGAAACATTACTAACTGTTGCCAATTAGCACAAATTTCCTGTCCCCTTTAAGATGTATAGTCATTAGGAGACAGAGGAGGTGAAAACAAAGTGATACTTAATTTGGTTAGACACTTTGAGACTAGTGGAGCAAGTTATTGCATGTTAGATGGCAACATTTCCCAGATGTGGGGAAGTCTAAACCTGATTGCAGCTTGCCTGGACTTCTTTTTACATTGTGCAGATATGCAGCCTGTTATCAAGATGGAATCTTAATAAATTTGAGGAGTTTGTCCAGGGTAAACAAATTACAGAGATAGTTGGAAAGTTTTAACACAGAATTTAGCACCAAAGAGGTCTCTATGATTTGTACATCTGGGGCCAAATATTAAAAACTTTGCGCCAAGCACAAACCGATTGTGCCACGATTCTACCAGAATTGCACCGGGCTGCTATCTTCAAAAGGCCAAATCGTGCCAGTGCAGTGGGTTGGGACTGGTGCTAAAAGATAACATATGCACAGGCAAAGTGAAGGTCAGGGACATGCATACAGGTGCAACAGTATATTCAAAGGTTTAGCGCCATGCTACGTGTGTAAGCATAACCACTAGTGTGGCGCTATTTACCGCCTATAAAATGGTAGTTTAAACTCAGGGCAAAACCACAGAGAGGGCGTGGACACAGCACGAAGCAAGATGGTGGTCAGCAACAATGCGGGTGATGATCCACCTGATGGCAGCTCTGCTGGAGGAGGAAGAGAGGGACCAATTCCACCCAGGGCCACTCCGTAGGCCAAGGCGGAGATACGCTGCACACAGAATGTACTGGCCCAGCGTCTCATTTGAGACACTGACAGATGACCACCTTGTGGACTGGTACAGACTGAACAGGATCATGCTGAGGCAGCTGTGTGAGTTCTTGCATGAGCAGCTGCAGCCTACCACCCAAATGCAGCCATGCCATGTCAGGTGAGCAAATGGTGATGGCTGTGATGTGTTTTCTATCCACCGGGACCTTCCAGACCCCGGTTGGAGATACCATTGGTGTGTCGCAGTTGGCCACCTCACACTCCTGACCCAGTTCTTGGATGCCTTTCTACCACATTCTGGTAAATTCATTGTATTCCCCAGGACTGTAGTGGAGTACAGAGAAACAATGCAGCAATTCTATCAGGTTCCACACCTACCAACTGTACTCAGCGCCACTGACTGCACCCACATTGCCATCCATGCACCACTTGGTGATGCTGGAGACACATTCATCAATAGGAAGGGCTACCACTCCATCAATTGCCAGGTGGTGTGTGACGTAATTTGATGCATCATCAGTGTCTTTGCACAGTACCCCGGCATTGCCCACGATGCCTTCATCTGGCACCAGTCACGGTTGTGCCAGGCATTTGAGGCTGGCATAATACCCAGTGGACACCTTGTTGGTGAGTACCTGCAGCAGGTACAACTAAATACCTCCCAACAGTGGGACAATGCCACAAAACAGCAGACAAGGGAGGTAGAGAGGAGGGGGAGAGGGAGTATAGGTAGACAGGATGACCTAAACAGTAGGGTCTGCAAACAGGTCAGGGTGCATGATAAAGTATACACCAGCTAACACGTGTCAATGTTTCCACAGGGGACAGTGCCTATCCCCTGAGACCCTGGCTCCTAACACCAATTCTCCAGCCAGCAACAGTGGCCAAGGAGAGGTACAATGAGGCACACACCACAACAAGGACAGTAATAGAGCGAGTCATTGGTATGCTCAAAATGAGATTCTGATACCTAGACCGGTCTGCAAGTGCCCTACGATACACCCCTCAGAAGGTATGCCGCATATTCCTAGCCTGTTGTATGTTGCACAACATGGCGCTTAGCCATAGAATACGCATGCCTGAACCTGAGGTACATGTAGACAGTGACTAAGAGCCAGAGGTCCAGGGGATAAGTAGAGCAACTCAAAAGGTGAGACCCTAACATGGCCAGGAGGTCCCAGAAGCACCAGAACAACATCATCAGAACCCTAACATGAATGTCTAGTTGAGTGAAAGCAACATGGACAACAAACATGTGTTCAAATGTGTATTTACAGTAGAAACAGTACAGTGGCAGACACAGACTGGTGACAGGATTGGAACAATGGAAAACAATAAGCATGTCACACAGATAGAGGGAATGTGGTGGGAAGTGGTCCTAAACATAGAGATGCATGTGAGGGGTGCAGGTGGATGAAGGGTGCAAGAAGGTGTGGCACACACATGGCATCATCGCCGTCTCCCACCATGGACCCTCACAGACTCCTTACTGCATAAACATGAAGGGGGGCATACTGCTGGCCAAGGAGCCAATAGGCGAAGACTGTGGGGATGGGGAGGCCCTGGAATGACCACGGCCATGGTGTGGGATGATGACCTTTGCCACCCAAGGGTCCATGGTGTGCCCATGAGTGATGGTGTGGCAGCAGAGCTGGCTGACCCCGACCTTCTACCACGTGCATTGGAGGCACATTGGGGGACACTACTGGCATGGCAACATTGTGTGCTGTTGGTACATCACTGCCCAGCCATCTCAACATTCCCCACTGTGGTTGTGTGCTCCATCACAGCCCCAGTGAGCTCATCAAAGACCCGGTGGAGGGCACTGAGGTGACATGCCTGATGCTACTCTGCATGCTGTTCCACCAGCAACAGACTGGCGTTTATTGCCTCCTGGAGGTGGGACACTGCCTGCCATACCTCCCTCCTGAAGGTGTGCAGTTCCTGCTGTGCAGCCAGTCTGTGACTCCACTGCAGAGTGGAGGAGCTGCTGGGATCCAAGGGCCTCCTGTCCCTTGGGTGCATGGGCACCCTAGACAGTGGTTGGGGGTGGCTGGGGATGATCAGTGAGGTGGGAGCAGCAAGCACCCTGTATGACTGCCTACCACCCCAATGCACCGTGCCCTGGGCCAGGTATGTTGCGTGTGCAGGCTGCCTGGCCAGCAGAATGTCTGCCCACAGGTGGGAGTTGCATGTGCTGGCCAGTGTGTGTGGCTGCAGCCCTGTCAGGAACAACAGTGGAGGTGGTTGTGATGGTGGTGCTGGTGGCAGTGGCAGTAGCAGAACTTAGGGCATCGACCACTGAGGACCCTGGCAACACCAAAGGCACTGGCTGTCTGGTAGGTGAATCTGTTGGGATAGCACTGTGGCCACTGCCATCAGCCCCTGGCAGGTTCTCCAATTCAATACCAAAGTATGATAGTGAGACCCCTCATCCGCAATAGCAATGGCAATGTCACCAATGTAGTCCACAGTGGGGATGCAAGTCTCATCATCCCCGTCCTCAACATCATCATCAACATCAGTGATGGCTCCAAGGTTTGTGTCAATGGTCACATCCTCAGCTGATGCCTGTGCCGCTGGCCCCCACACCCCAGATGTTGACGGGCCCTCGATCTCATCTGCCTCCACACGGTCCTCTGCTGTGAGTCCATCACCCTGCACTGTGGAGCAAGAATAAGACTGTGAGTGGCCTGTATATGACACAGTGATCCCCCACCAGTGCCAACACATGCAATGCACACCAGTGCTGCCAATGCCACACAGTCCAAGCCAAAACCTGGGGTGCACAACCTACACACCCACACAGCCAAAGTGCACGCACAACCATGCACAGAATGTGCATCCTAGAGGCCTGAGGTTGACCAGCATCAAGTATGAGCAATAGCACACACACACGTGAAACCCACCATCAAAAGGGAGGTTATGGTATAAGAACACAGTGACACACATGGCAGCATGCAACACCACATGGTGAAGGCACACCCACTGGCAAGGTACACACCATGTGTAGAGGTACAGGGTCAGTGTCTGCAGGGTACACCATGACCGTGTGAACATGCCATATGCTGCAGGTCCGGAAATACATAGTACACATAACCAGAGACTGCCAGGTCACACACAAGAATACACAATGCACACGTGTGCACAGGCCAGGCCAGCTGTGTACCACACCACAAGCAGAGCTATCTGTACCCCCATGCACTGACATGCATTCCATGATGCTGCATGGCCATGTACTCGCATGTGCAGTGTAACGCCAGTGGTGTTTCACAGCCACCACCATCCACACCTGCCATGGCCACTGTCTGAATGGTTGATGCTACCACCTCCATGATGGGGTCCGCTGTCCCAAGCTCCACAGGTCCTGGACCTCCCCTGGTGCCATGCAATGTACAGCAGCAGTGTGCCTCCTCCTCCTCCTGCCTCCTCCTCCTTGGCCTTACACTGCATGTTATGCCACTGCTTTCATATGGCATCAATTGTGTGGCCATGTCCACCCACTGCATTGACCTCTGCAGTGATCTGAGCCCACATCTCTCTGGCAGTAGCATCTGGTTCCTGTGCCACCACATAGCCTGCTCCCTTGTTTTGTAGCCATTGACCAGGGTCTTTAGCTCCTCCTGGGAGAACTTGTATGAGTGTAACCTTGCCCATCCATCAGAGGCACCTGTGTGGGGATGAAGGGTGACAGTGGTCAGTGGTTGCCATGTACTCTGAGCGTGTGTGTGTGTGTGTGTGTGTGATAGGGCCACTACACACAACAGCATGTCATAGGCTGTGGGCATGAGATACGGGGATGTTGAAGCACACCTCACAGTACATGGCACACAGGTCCAGCGATGTCTTTCACATGACCATCTGTCTGTGACTGCCATGGGACAGAGTTTGAGTGCAATAGTGAAACAGCCACAAGGCTGCACTGTGAGGGCAACACCAGGATCACTGTCCCATCTGTGGCCCAACAAGTGTGTGGTGGGGCTGTGCTGCACAGACCGGTGGGACTGGCAGACTGCACAGTGTGCCCTTGTTGTAGGGGAGCATTGCATTGGGCACACATACACATGCCAGAGGCACAGAGCAGCCATGTGAACTGTATTGTGTTGTGCCCCCCCATGGGATGTACTGATGCAGATCTGCACCCATATGTGTGCCACAGTTTATGCAAACAGAGACACAGTCACAGAGTGGACATGTGTTATGACAGAACAACAGTGCAGAGCTGTGACTGTATACACCTGCATGCTGGGCCTACAGCATCTGACTGTGCAGTGGTCTGCAGTAACCAACATCATGCCACACTGGGCAATAATTACCAAACTTCATAAGTTTAAAATAAACAGTATTCTAGTAAATTGGATAATTAATTGGCTTCAAAACTGCTTTCAGCAAGTGTCTATTAATGGGAGCAAATTAGCCAGGGGTACAGTGACAAGCGGGGTACCACAGGGTTCAGTTTTGGGCCCATGCCTGTTTCAGGCATTTATTGCTGATCTTACTTCAGGTTGTTCATCGTTCACCATTAAATATGCAGATGATGCAAAAATAGGTGGCCCTTGTGCCTCTGATTACCAGGCCGACACTATCCAGAAAGACCTTGATCACATTACTACATGGGTTAAGAACTGGGGCATGACTTTGAACATCTCAAAATGCAAGGTAATGCATTTGGGTTTAAGTAATTTACAAATCTCCTATTATTTGGATGGTATACTACTTGATACAACATCAGATGAAAGAGATTTGGGCATAATTATCTCAGATAACTTATCTTACAATAAACACGTGCATAACATTATTAACAAATCCAATAGAGTGGTATGGTCTATTCTGTGTAACATCAGATCAAGGAAGCATGAAGTGTTGCTGCCTTTATATCGAGCATACATTAGACCACATTTGGAATATGCTTCCCAGCTTTGGAGTCCATACAAAAAATCTGAAGGCCTTTTAATGGAAACAGTTCAGAGAAAATTTACTAAAAAAGTTTCTGAGCTATATGATGTTTCTTATGAGGGTAGGCTAGATATTCTGAAACTCATGCCACTATCCACACGTCGGCTTCGTGGTGATCTTATGTTATGACATGACATCATTCAAGACCCTTATCTATTGTGTGCACTCGGTCTAGAATTTAAAAACTGTTATCACAATATTAGGGGACATCCTTTACAATTAGTCAGAAAACCTTTTTTGAGGTCAAGTCGTAAATATTTTTTCACTATTAGAGTTGTTGGTCCATGGAACAGACTACCGCTTAATGTCGTCATTAGTGAAACTAAAAGCATTTTTAAAAATAGACTAGATGGCCTTATAAGTAATGGGTAGGACCTTTCCTATTATATATTGGATTGGCATAGGAGCATCATGGACTTCGGCCTTCTCGCTCTTGTACTTACCTTAGTATGAACCTTAGTATGAACGTCCCAATTCTGTTCCCACACACATATTGAGGCCCCATTACAGTGTAGCGGAGCGCACACAGTGTTGCAGTAATATATAGCACTGTAATGACTGAGGGACTCCTACCTGTAGCTTCTGCATTCATGTCCTGGTACATGCTTGGGCCTTGTGTTGTGAACAAACAAATCCTCCTTCTGCCCGCAGTACCTGTGAGCTCTGCAGGTGGAGCTCAGGCAACCCTTAAATAGCCCAGCTGGGCAATCCACATGGTAATGCATGCAGATGAGGCTGTAATGAGATGATAATGTGGTGGATTGCACTCTGATTGCCTAAGTAGGCTCATTTGCATTCCACCTTTGAATATAGCAAATTTTAGTGCTGGGCAAATGCTATAGCACTTGGCAAACTTTTTGTGCCACAGCGTTGGGCTATTTCACTAGTGCTGGGCTACGTCATTTAGCACCACACCCAGGGAGCATGCATGATGATGTCATCACGGTGAAGGTCACACAAGTGCCACGCATGCTCACTGGTGGCAGTCACCTACACAGTTCCAGTGTGCAGCAGTGAAAGGGTGTTGGCAGAACAAGTGAATTTACAGGACATGGCAAGCAGAAGATGTTCCAGGGCCATGGTGCAGAGAGACCAGAGGTGGGGGAAGGCCGAGATGGCTAATCTGGTCAAGCTGGTGATGGCCAGGGAGAGGCAGCTGTTTGGGGAGGTACGTGAAGGGGACAGGCCATGGTGCCAGATGTGCGTCTCTATTGCACAACACCCATCCTCCTCACAGTTGTTAACCAGAATATGCAGCAGAGCCAGCACAGGTACACCAACCTGCAGTGCTGGGAGAGGGCCAGACTGGAAAGATTCAGGCACATGGTGCGGGATGGCACTGTGCCAGTGCCAGGTAAGTGGACACCTTACTTAGAGCTGTGCCTTTTGCATGTCAGTGGGTGTGGGCATCCAGGTACACCCACACATGTGGGTACATTTGTGTCTAGGAGTCACTGCATGAATGCCTACAATGCTGCTGGGTATGACCAGGCAGTGGACTGTGTGTAGTACTAGGGGTACAGTGTTGCCTATGTGTGGGCTGACAGTGCCTATGTCTGTGGGTGTACATATGACATGCAGTGCTGGACCCATGCGACAGTTCACAGGTTGGGCGGGCACCGGCTGTGTGGCACATGGGCAGTGCACCTACAATGCACATGTGTACCATGCGACAGCTGCATCTGGGGGAGGGCACATTGCACTGCCTGACATTTGTGCACTGTGTACCTGGCACAGGTTGGGGGGGAGATACGGCTGTTCATGATGGTACTGACCCTTGTATATTCCCTTCACTCTGCAGACCACAACGCCAGGCACACAAACAGGGGGCGCAGCCAGCAAGGCCAGGGGACCAGTTAGCAAGACGACACCAGCAGTGACGGGCAGCAGGATGCGCATGTGAGTATATTCTTCTGTTGTCTACCTGTGTAACATACCTTGCTGGGTGGGATGGTTTGGTACCCTATATATCACTGGGTCGCACATGACTGTGCATGTGCCCTACATACTGTCACCAGTCCTGGGGACATGTGGCCATGGTGATGTGCAGCTGGGGAGGGCATCGCACACAAGTTACGCTGCCTGTGGTACAGTGTGCCTGGACACTGCCTAGCCTGCCCACACAGCCTGTGGGCCTCTGTTGTGGCAGCACATGGTTCACCACAGCCCTGCAGTGCTGTGGCATGTGGTGTCCTGCATGCACGGGCCATGCGGGGGTCATGCTGTGCACGTCACACTAGGCTACATGTCCACACACCCCCTTGGTGCTGCTGTCCTGTTGTACTGCTTCTGCACACTGTGTGTGGCATGCCGGCCATTCAGTGGACCTGTGTCACATCTGTGTCTGTCAGGTGGTGACATGGGCTTGACAGCCGCTTTGCACCCTGCGCATCGGACGGTGCATGGCGGTCCACCTAACACCATCGATACGTCAGTTATCACCATTGTGCTGTGTAGGGTGTGATGTTCTCCAACTGTTTTCCCCATCAATGTTGTGGTCAGACTTGCTCACTGTACATAGCTGTAGAAACATAGAAGTTGATGGCAGATAAGGACTGCAAGGCCCATCCAGTCTGCCCATATTTTTTTCTACCTTATGAATGTGCCATCGGCCTTTACTCTATCAATGGCCTATCTACTCATACTCATCTGTATTGCTCCCTTATGCCTATCCCATGCCTGTTTGAAGCCCTGCTCTGTATTCATATCCACCACTTCCTGAGGTAGGCTGTTCAATGCATCCACCACCTTTTCTGTGAAGAAGGACTTCTTCACATTACCCCTTAATCAGCTTCCCTCTAATCTCATGCTGTGTCCTCTTGTCCTGCTATTTTTCTTACATTGAAACATGTTACACTCTTTCACCTTGTTAATGCCCTTAAGGTGTTTGAATGTTTTGATCATATCACCTCTCTCCCTCCTTTGCTCTAGGGTATACATATTGAGCTCCATTAATCTGTCCTCATATGTTTTCTGATGCAGTCCCTGCACCATTTTGGTTGCCTTTCTCTGGACTGCCTCCATTTTGTTAATGTCCTTGTGAAGGTGTGGCCTCTGGTACTGCACGCAGTACTCCAGATGGGGCCTAACCAATGTCTTATAAACAAACAGGGATTATTACCTCCCCTCTTATGACTTATGATACCCCTACTAATACACCCCAACATCCCCTACCCTTACCTATTGCTTTAGTGGTCTGCTTGGATGATTTCAGGTCATCTGTGATGAAGATGCCCAAGTCTCTTTCTTCCCTTGTGATTGCCAGCAATTCCCTTCCCAACCTATAGGTGGCTTCAGGGTTGTTTCTCTTCCCTATGTGAATGATCTTGCACTTCTTTGCATTAAACCCCAGTTGCCACTCTTCCAACCATTTTGCCAGTTTATCCAGATCTCTTCTCATTCTGCTCACCCCATCTGGATCATCTACTCTGTTGCAGATCTTGGTGTCATCTGCAAACAGACAAACCTTACCCTCCAGTCCATCTGCAATGTCACTGATGAAGATATTGAAGAGGACTTGCCCCAGGACTGATCCCTGAGATACCCCACTTGTGACTTGCATCTCTTCTGACTGTATACCATTTACCACCACTCTCTGTTTTCTGCCTGCCAACCAGTTTGCCACCCAGTTGACCAACTTCTGACCCATCCCAAGCCTACCCAGCTTATTAATCAATCTTCTATGTGGAACAGTATAAAAAGCTTTGCTGAAGTCAAGGTAGGTGACATCAACTGCACCCCCCTTGGTCCACCACTCTGGTTACCCAGTCAAAGAAATCTATAAGATTAGTTTGACAGGACCTTCCTGTTGTAAACCCATGCTGTCTTGGATCCTGTGCCCCTATGGATTCCAGGTGTTGCACTATCCTTTCCTTAAAGAGAGTCTCCATAATCTTGCCAACTACTGAGGTAAGACTGACGGGTCTGTAGCTTCCTGCCTCCTCCCTGCTACCACTCTTGTGGAGCGGGATCACATGAGCCCTTCTCCAGTCTTCTGGGACCACTCCTGTGCTCAGAAACTCACTAAACAGATCTGATAATGGCTCTGCTAGTTCCACCTTTAGCTCCTTTAGTACCCTGGGATGTATGCCATCCGGTCCCATTGCCTTGTCCATCCTGAGCTTAGCGAGCTCTTGTAGGACCCTTTCTTTTGTGAAGGGACTTGTGCATACCTCCCTCCTCCCCTGTGTGCATGGTGTTGAGCTGTGGGCCCTGCCCTACCTTATCCTCAGTAAATACTGAGCAGAAGTATCTATTTAGGATAGATGATTTTCCTTGGTAATCCTCCACACACTCCCCCTTATCCCCTTTGATCTTTTTTGTTTCAGTTTATCTTTTTATTCAAAGATTTTATAACAATACAATCTTTCTTCCTTATACAAAAGGGTGATGCAAAAGAAATAAAAATACAGCATGAATTAGGACATACAAAGGGATATATAAGAGTGTTTTACATCATCCATTCATGGTGTATAAGAGTACTTCATGTAAGTCGGCAATAATGATATTGAACAAATTATTAAAAATATTGATACGCGAGAGGTACAGAAAAGGTTAGTAATAAGTAAATAAAAATTAAAAATGAGCCACATCTTATATTGTATACCTTGTGTTCTTGCTGAATGAGATGTATGAAGAAAGATCAAAAAGGAAAAAACATTTTTTTATACAATAGTAACCATATAAATGATTAATACAACGGGAAGCAAAGAAAAAGGAAGAGAAAAAATCTTAACAAGTGAGAAACAACAGCTTTCTTGGGTTTAATATATATAGTAAAGAAGTATTGTAAATACTATATATCATACATAGATTATCAGTTATATATTGGAAGGATTCAGATGATTAAAATAGCCTTGCCAACATTTTCCATACTCATCTAGTCAGCCTAAAGCAGCAAATGTAATATGCTCGAAAGAAGCATATTGTGAGATATTTTTAAGGATATAGGAGAATTTTGGTATAGTGGAAGATTTCCAAAACATCAGGATAAGTCGTTTAACTTGGAGAAAAAGTAAATTAATCCATCTATGTTGAGCGGGAGAAAGGGAGATATTAAATGATGTAATAATACCAAGCAAAACATATTTAGGGTCAAACATGATATTGTGGCCAACTACTTTATATGCAAACTGAAAAACATTATGCCAAAGTTTGAGCATGGGGTCACAAAACCAATGAATATGAAGTAAATCTCCATTGGGTAAATTACATCTCCAGCAGTTATTGCTTTGGTTCAAGCCCATATGGTGAAGCACCGCAGGTGTCCTATACCATAGGTGAAGGATTTTAGTTTGGATAAGGACACTACGAGCATCCTTAAAAGTTTTATGGCAATGAAGCCAGCATTTGCACTATTGTGAATCTGTTATGTTATATTTTAACAGAAGGCTCCACTTAGTTTTAGCAGTCAGGGATTGATCCGGAAGTGCATCTCTGATATCCTTGTATATAATGCTATTTAGATTAGATGTAATATTAGTCCAAAGGAAAATATGTTGGTCATGAATAGAATGTGTGTGAACGGAAAGAAGAAAAGTGTTATATGCAGTGCGTAGTTGTAAGTATTTCCAGAAATCTTGTTTAGGTAAATCCCACTGTACACAAAGATCTGTAAAGGATTTTAAGTTAAGAGAATTTTTTTCTAGGATGTCACCTAGAAACATTATGCCTTTATTTTTCCATGTCCAACATAAAATTGGGTGGTTTTCGAGAGAGATATTTCGATTGCCCCATAGAGGAGTAAGCGAGAGAGGGGTAGGATTAAAGTTTAGAAATTTGTGGATTCATTTCCAATAGTGAGCTGAAGAGCCAATAATGGGGTGAGATCTTAAATTGTAAGAAAGCAGGTAGTAGATGAAAGAAACAGGACAGCTTCCTGGACTAAGAGACGCTTCCATTTCTACCCATAACGGGGTTTCAGGGGCTGGTTTACAAAACCATCTGATGGTCTGAGTGGCTCTAAAGGCTAATAAATAAGCTGTGAACCATGGAAGACCAAATCCCCTTCTAGACCAATGTGAGTGAAATTTGGTTCGACTAAACCTGTGTATTTTGCCTTCTCATAAAAAATTGCCAGTTAACTTATCAATTTTAATTAGAAGATTAGAGGAAAGAAATAGAGGGATATTAGCGAAGAGATAAAATATTCTGGAAGATATAGACATTTTTAACGGCCGCTATTTTCCCTGTGAAAGAGAGATTAAGTAATTTCCATCTCTCTACTGTTGCCTTGATATTGGATAATAATGGAGTAAAGTTGGTTTCCCAAACTTTTCCTAAATTGGGTATAATTTTTATGCCCAGATACATGAGGCCTTGTGGTGCCCAGCGGAAGTCCAAAGCAGTGTTCATAAAAGATTTACAAAAATAATTTAGGGGTAATGTTTCTGACTTATTATAGTTTAGAGCTAAACCAGACAGTGAGGTAAATTTGTTAAGTATATTAATTAGTGGGTGAACTGACTCTTCAAGATCTTCTAGTAGGATTAAAATATTGTCAGCATAAGATAAGGAGGTATAGTGTGAGTTACCGATGGGAATCCCTTTAATATTATTAGATTGTCGCAAGTGGGCAGTAAGGGGTTCCATAGCCAAGATAAATAGGGCAGGAGATAAAGGGCAACCTTGCCTAGTCCCTCTCACTAAGGAGAAGGGAATTGATAGAATAGAACTGGTCAAGACTCTAGCAGAAGGCGAAGTGTATAGTAATTTAATCAAGGAACAGAAGTTATTAGTAATACCAAGGTGTAATAGGGTCTGATACAAATAATCCCAATTTAAAGAGTCAAAGGCTTTTTCAAAATCAATAGCAATAGCTGCTGCTGGGGATTTGAGGGATCTAGCTCGGTGCATTAGATTAAAAAGTGAACGAAGGTGATCGGTACCTGTTCTATTTTTAATAAAACCATCTTGAGATTTATGTACTAATTTAGGGACAATCGAGTCTAAACGAGAAGATAAAAGTTTAGCAAAAAATTTTTCATCTGTATTTAACAGGGAGATTGGCCTATAACTATAGGGAAGGGAGGGGTCCTTTTCTTTTTTGGGTAGTACAGTAACAATAGTCTCTGTCATTGTAGGAGGATGCTTCCCAATTTGTGACGCTTCCTGGTAGACATTGAACAGCACAGGGCAAAGTGTCTCAGATAATGCCTTGTAGAAATCGACCAGAAAGCCATCTCCACTTGAGGATTTGCCAGATTTTAAGGAGGATAAAGCATTTTGTATTTCTAGTAATTTAAATGGTTCATCTAAACCTTCCTAATCATGGACCGACAGGCTAGGGAGATGAAGTTCGTCCAAAAACTGTTGTATGTGTGTAGTAGGGATATATTTAGGCTGGGCATATAATTGTTTATAAAAATACATCATTATATGGTTAATTGAGAAACCATCTGTCTGAATTTGACCTAAATTGTCCTTGAGGCCGAAAATATGTCTCTCAGATTGCTGGTTCTTAAGTTGGTATGCGAGTAATTTGCCACTTTTATCTCCTTGTTCCCAATATTTATGTTTGAGTTTGAATAAAGCTAGTTCAGTTTTATGGGAAATCAACTCATTGATTTTAATTCTAAGATGCAAAATTTCTACATGAAGCAGGAATTTAGGATTGGATTTACTAGCTTTAAAATATTGGGTTTCTTTAGTTTTAAGTGTTTTTTTTCTAAGTCATTTAGATGTTCCTTAATCTCTTACGTTGTGCTGCAAAACTTATGATTTTGCCTCAAATTATAGTTTTTAAAGCTTCCCAAAGTGTACACATGGAGGTGTCTGTAGGTTTGTTGAAGAAAAGAAAGTCTTGTATTTGAGATTTAACCCAGGAAAGATATTCTGGGTCTTTCAGTAATAAAGGGTTTAGCCGCCAGGAGGGAGATTTAGGTGATGGTGGACCCCAAAGCAGACGCAAAGCTAACTGGAGCATGATCAGATATTATAATCAGTAAAATCAAAGTATCAATAACTTTTTTGGTTATCGATGGGGAATAGAACCAGTAATCAATTCTGCTTTAAGATTTATGGAGTGATGAGTAAAAAGTGTAGTCACGGTCACGTGGATGAAAAAGCCTCCAAAGGTCTGTAAGACTAGAGTCTTTCATAAGTAAGGAGAGGGCATTGATACTTCTAAGATGTGCATCTGTGGAGATATTGCTTCTATCTAAATGAGGATCCACTGCCAGGTTAAGATCCCCTCCAAGTAATATAGGAGAGTTGTGTGGGCTATTAGACATAATTTGCTGAGATAAATTATGAAAGAATTTGGGGGTGTCAGAATTGGGGGCATACACATAAACTAATGTTAAGGAGCCTGAGGGAGTGTTAAGGATAGCTATCACCCATCTACCTTCTGTATCACTAACTGTTTTTATGTGAGTCCACTTATGATTTTTGTGAATTAGTATCGCCACACCACGCTTCTTCGAAGTAAAAGATGGGGTATATATATGACCGACCCAGTCGCTTTTTAGCCTATCCGTGTCCTCTGCCAAAAGTTTGGTTTCTTGTAAGAATGCAATCTTAGCCTTGTGTTTTTTAAGATATGAGAGTATTTGTTTGCACTTACAAGGAGAATTGAGTCCCTTAACATTCCAAGTATATAAAATCAGATCAGTCATATTAACAGTGTAGGAGAAATATATATACTCTTGGTGGAAGGAGGGACTCAGGGGTAGCTATAAGTGAGGACATCATAGGATAAACTAGATCAGTTAACCTGGTAATAATATGGGACTGATTATGGAAAAATGTACAGGGCCAAAAAAGAATAATAAAATACATTTTGAACAAATGTAGCTGCCATATCTCTCTAAAATGTAGACAATATAGAACTATGATAAACACATTAACACATAACTATCTAATATTAAAGCTACAAAAAACATTAAAGCACCTTGGATGTGCAGTGAGATAAGAGTCAGAACAACTGTCAAAACAACTTTTCTAAAGACTCTCTCACAACACAACTGGGCGAATGGTAGAAATTCAGTATTTCCTTAAGAAAATAACTATAAGTGTATAGTTATCCAAATTCTTGTAATGATATCTAAACCACTTTTATAATAAGAGCTGCTTAATTCGGAATTATAATAAGATAGATTAAAATACTATTTTCTAAAGAGTACCAGAATCATCACTTCATCCGAGAAAATCAAGTAAGTATATTTAGAGCAAAAATAAAACAATACCAACCAGGTATATATGTGGATAACATAAAGAAAGGGTATGCCAACCTTCATATGAATACCCAAAAATTGTGAGGGTACCTGAAGACTATGTAACATAACTAAGTTACATTGGTTATGGGAATTGTATATTACTATACAGGAGGGAATTAAGTCTGAGGCCAGCTTAATAATTACATATAAATAAAATAATATTGGTACTCCAGATTACTCTACAAAGATGGAGTTAGTAAAGGACAGAAAAAATCTGAGATAAATTACACATAATATAGCAATTATGTCTATATAAAAAAGTTTTCACTATATATAGGAGGGCATCATGTGCAGGCTTTAATGCTAAGGTTCCATAAAATGAAGTATTAGTATTATGTAATCTACGCCTCAACTGCTTGAAAATTGTCCATAATGGAGTTCCTTAAGGGATAACTGGGTCTATGAGCTAGGCCCTGAAAGTCCCAACATATCAGAATAGAGATCTCATACAGTATTATGAGAATTCTATCTCACGGACTTCAAGTTTAGGCCTTGTTTAGATCAGCATGCAGAATATAACCTTATTTTAATTAGGATTATTAGTAATGTAGGAATGAAATAGCATGAAAATAGCCTGTCTTTCTAATAGCTTATTTATATATGATATATGGCATGGCCATAAATATATATATGAGGGAGAAAAATATATATATATATATATATATATATATATATATATATATATATATATATATATAAATATAGGTGGACAAATAATGAAGTGAGAAAAATTGATAAGGAGGCCAATATCAAAAGTACCTTAGATTACTAAGTGACAAAATACTTACTAGGTTCTTTACAGATATTAGTAAGCAATGAAATGCGTTGTGTATTATAGATTATTGTAGAGCATTCAGGGTAGCCACAGTAAAAGAATTCTTGAAGGGATATACATATCATGAATCTTATTTAACATTTAAAGCAACAAAAACTGTTGCCTACTAGATATAAATTAACTTCTGAATGGTGAAAGATATACATTAGGGAGTAACAAGACATTATATGATGACCAATATAATAGCACTTCATGATTTGTTATATATCAGTAAAAGCGCGATGTACAGCTTTAATAGTTCTGTACCTGCTGAAAGCAACAGTAGGAGGGCCACTCAGAAGCTGTACTACTAAATGGCTATAACATTAAGCTCAAGGCAGAATAAAAAGCCTGAGATAAGCTATGCCTCACATAATAAAAGAGTATGTTATAACAATCATCAGGTTATAATAACTCTGTAAGCGGCAAGAGAAGACGAGGTGGTCTTATTTCTGGGTTTACCTCTACGCTTCTTTTTCTGTGGTTCTAGTGATTTTATGGGCGAACTAGTAACAACCTCAGCCCAAGAAGAATCCACCGATGTAACTATAGGGTTAGAATTAGAGGGGACTGCAGATTGTGAAGCATGGGTGTCCTCAGTAATGTCCTCTTGAGACGAGTGAATACTGTCCTGAAGTGGGACGAACATGTTACTCAAAAGTAGCGGAGATTCAAGATGAGGGGCTCTTTTAGAAGAGACTGGCGTTTTGCAAGATTTCTCGTCCATGCAGCAAGTAGATTTGAAAGATCGTGTTTCCAACGCTTTTTTTTTCTCTTGTATGCGGGTTGAATGCCTGGGTAAAGGGACCATGTGGTTAGCAGATTCTACATCAGGTTGTGCCAGTGAGGGATTTCCAGTATCCAGTTTGTTGTTCTGAGTATTCACGATGGAAGCACTCGCAATCGCCCAGTGAGCCATCTCGATGTGACTCGGAATGCACATCTCGAGATCCAAACTCTCCAAGAAGGTAGACAATGATTCAGGTGAGTTGAAATCCTTAATGGTCTTACCCAAAAAAAGCTGCATAATCGCTGGATATCTTAATGCAAATCTAATACCTTTTTTGTGTAGACACTGTTTGATCAGTGTAAAGGCTTGTCTTTGGGTGGAGAGCTCCTTTGAAAAATCTCTATATATTGAAATTTTATACTCTTGCCACATTAATACTCCAATTTCTCTAGCTTTTCTTAGAATAATCTCGGTATGTGCAAAATTGAGAAATCTTGCCAGAATGGGTCTGAGGTTTTGATTCGGGTCAAGTCTAGGACCTAGTGAGCGGTGAGACTGTTCAATAATTAAATCAAGATCCGAGGGAGTCACAGCATGGTTGGGAGGACATGTAACAGCAATGCAGTTGTGTCTCCAAGTTCTGACCCTTCCGGAAAGCTGAAGAAACGTAAATTATTTCTGAGGTTCCTATTTTCTATGTCATCCGGTTTAGATTGTAAACTTTTAATAGTCCGGTCCTGTTCTTTAATAGTGGCTCTCAGATCTTGAACAGAAGACTCATTTTGTTAAGATTTAGTTTCAGTTTGTAAAAGACGAGAGTCTAATGCTTTCAGGGTAACAGCATTTTGTTGAGATGTCGTTTTTAGGTCATTCATATCAGAAATCAGCTGCTGGAACATAGATTCCACTCTGGATAAGGAGGAGAGCTGTTTTTCAGACTCAGCCATGGTTGTAGCCCAGCCTAGGAGCCCAGATAGAGCCACCACAAAAATAAGGTCAAATCTTGGTGCAAACAAAAAGATGACTTCCAGGAAGTATGTAGAAAATATCCTAGTTATAATGCATAAGGTTGGCATACTTTGTATTGCCTGGAGGGTTGCAGATGAAGTTAGATAGCTGGTAACTCTTTAGAGAGAGAAGATTAAGCTGCCATCTTGATCAGAGCCAGGCCACACCCACGGATCCCCTTTGATCTTAGCAATACCCCCTCTGGACTTTCTCCTTTCACTAATGTCTGTATAGAAATCATGTCCCCTTGTTTTACTGTTTGTGCTAGTGTTTCCTCAGTTTGGGCCTTTGCCTGCCTTACTGCCTTCCCTGCTTCCCTTAGGGAAGTTTGGTATGCCTCTCTATGTTCGTCCTGCTGTGTTCCCTTATATTGTATTTCCTGAAGGCCAGTCTGTTTGCTCTGACCTTTTCTGCTACTGTTTTTGAGAATCAAAATGGTTTCCTCCTTCTTTTGCTCTTGCTTTTCTGCCTAACACAATGGGATGTTTCTTCAAGTATTGCATCCTTAATGCTTGCCCACTTTGTCTGTACCCCCATACCTGTATTTCTTCTTGCCAGGGATAGCTTAACTCTGTTGGCCATCTTATCAAAGTCAGCTCCTCTGAAGTCCCATATTTTTGCCTTGGAATGGGATGATTTAGTTCTAGTGGCCAAATTAAACCATACCATATGATGGTCACTGGTCCCCAGGTGACCTTCTTCCTGGAGTTCTGTGATCCTTTCCCCATTAATCATTACTAGATCTAGGATAGCCCTGTTTCTTGTGGGTTGCTGTACCAGTTGTTTGAGGCCCTCCCCCAGCAGGGAATCCACTATGTGTCTAGTTCTGATGGATGTTCTTGCTTGTATTGACCAATCTGTATCTGGCATGTTGAAGTCTCCCATTATCAGAACCTCCCCTTTAGCTGTCATGTTCTGTATATCTTCTAACAGTAATGTGTCTATGTCCTCCCCCTGGTCTGGAGGCCTGTAGACAACCCCAGCTTGTATGGCTGTCCATTTTTTGTTTCCAGGCTGACCCACGGTTCTTCTGGCTTCCTATGTGTATTCTGAATTTCTGTAACTTTGATATTTTCATTGACATAAAGTGCTACTCCCCCCCCCCCTTTTTTGCACTTCTGTCTCTTCTGAAAAGTACATAGCCGGGTACTGAAGTCTCCCAAGTGTGGTTACTGGTGAACTACGTCTCGCTAATGGCTACTATGTCCAGTTTAGCCTCTGTCATTGTTGCCTGCAGGTTTGGGATCCTGTTTCCCAGACTACAGGCATTTGTGTACATGATTTTCCATTTGCCAGATTTTGGTGCGTTAGTTGTTGGGCGAGGTCCAGCATTTCCCCTACGCATCACATGGGGAGCTGGACCTTTTTCCTTATCTGGTGATGCAAAATTAACTACAAACATGCTGAACTCCTGTTTGATAACTAGCTGAGGGAGGAGGGATGTTCTTCCCATTCGATGTATTAGGTGCTGCACCCCCCCCATCGGCAAGTTTGAATATTCTGCAAAAGATGTCAAACTTCTGCCCCAATGCACTGACTCCCTCCTTAGTCAGATGCAGTCCATCAAATTTAAAGAACTTTCACTCCCAAAACTGTTGCCAGTTACGCTATAAATTTGTGTCCTTTTTCCTGGCACCAGCCCTTAAGCCATATGTTTAGCTCCCCTATCTCTCCTTCTCTGACCTTCCATCCATCTGCCCCCCTCTCCCAGACTGGTATAATCTCAGAGAAGGAGATGCTGGACAAAATGGATGAGTTTGTCTTGCAGCCTGGTCAGATGTTCCTTGGTCTCCACAACTGACTGGATGGAGAGATCGTTAGTCCCTATGTACACCAGGACATCAATGTTTTCTCCTGCTTCCTGCATGATTTTAGCAATGCGGTCAGTGTCTCTCCACGTTGATGTACCTGGAAGACATTTGACCATTACCCCTGGCTGGAGGTATGCATCAACTCCCCGAATCGTGGAGTCTCCTATGATCAGAAGTGTTTTTTTGTGTTGCTTTTTTTTTGTTTTGGTCCCTGTTTTGGGTGAGTTTTTTTGAGTTAGCTCCTGTGCTGCAGTCTCCTGCTCTATGGCGTCCTCTGCCCCTTTGTTTGATTTTGGAGATGGAGGCAGATACCTATTTGTAGTTTTTATTTGGTTTGTGGAGGTGATACGTTGGAGAGCACTGAGTGATGGGGCACCCGATTTGCCCCTTCTAACCACCTGCCAACCTCCTGGACCAACTGTCCTCTGCTGTCGAGCTGCTTCAGTTGGATCTTGGGGAAATGGCAGGTGGTTCTTATAATATATTTCCTCCTGGATATGCAATTTGAGGCACACAGTCTCTGCCCATGCTGCCTGGAGCTGAGCCCTTAGATCTCCAGTGGTCCAGCATGTAGGACAGTGTCCTAAATCCTGTATAACTGCCCTTTCGAAAAGTGTCCCACAGTGCCTGCAATTAATAATATCCATTCCACTTGAGTTGCCGAGTTTATAACCTGGTCTGAATAATTAGAAGGAGGAAAATGAAAGCAAAAGTTAGATTTTTTTTTTTTTTTTTTGTATAACTTATTATAACAAGTTAAATTACTTGTGCCCCTGTAAATGAGGTCACTGTGTGGACACCCCTCTGATCCTCCCCTTCCTGCTTTGGTACAGGAAATGTCACGACTGTGCTACTCTATAAAAGGAATGTAGCATGCTGTGATTGGGGATAGGAGTGGGTGATGGGCCCTTCCCCTGCCGAAAAAAAAGAACCACGGATGAAAAAACAAGGAGGTAAGAGCAGAAACAATCAACCAACAACAAATGCAGTAGCCCCGAAAGCTTAGCCTAATGACAGATAAAACTGTAAACCCTGTAAGCACCTGTAACAATTTCACAGAAGATATACCTAGCAAAAACACTTTGCTACAGAGAAAATTAAAGCAGTAACAGAAGATATATCTTGCAAAAAAACAATTTGAATCAGAGAAGATTACAGCAGTAATCTGTAGGCACAAAACAGTAACAACCCTGTAGGCACGCCCTGTAATAATGCAGCAGAAGGCATACCCTGCAACAGCAATTTGAATCAGAGAAGATTACAGCAGTAAAATGTAAGCACAAAACAGTATCAAATCTTGTGAGCACAAAAGAAAATAACAACACACAGTAAATCTGCCTAGCAAAAAGAAGCCTTAATCTTTTTCCTTGCTCTGATAATATTCCTTGCTCTGTCCTTTCAAGTAAACCTAGAAGAAACGAGCTCAGGTGAAGCTAGGTGCCTTTGCCAGCAAACCTAGTCTTCCAATTGTGTACACATTGTTGGTGCATGTCCCACCCATATCCCTCCTTTGTTCCAATACTCATGCTAATGTGTGTATTAAGGTTGCTGTAGGCTTGTCTAAGGGATTGATATGTGTACAGCCTGTGTAGGGTGTAGAGGTTACATCTGAAAATGACTGCTTTTTATGTTATAGGCCCGGCTTTTTTGGAGGCTATGTGCAATGACATTGAAGGGGGCCAGCAGTTGTAGAGTGTGTGCATATTGGACATGTCCCGGCTATACCCCTGTGCTCCATGTGTGCTGTGCATGCTATATCCACTACCATTCCATGGTCATATTGTACCATTGCATGTGCCTAGCTCAAACTGTGTACTGTGCTGCAGGACACACCTACATGTGCTGCGGCCATGTTTGCACAGTGTACACTGTACAGAGACCATGTGGTGTGTGGTGCACATGCCTGTGTGCAGCTGTATGGGTATATTGTCAGATTCCTATAAGTGTGTCTGGCCACAGCATGCATACACTGCATGGCATGCATGTGGCCTGGCAATGGTCCCTGTGGACATTGTGTTCACACAGTGGCGTGGGCATGTGTGCGCCATCTGAGTCACACATGCATACCAGTCACATTGCACTGTGCTGTTCTGGTGTGTTACCATGTCAGGGCTGTGCTGTACACTGTGGCTATCGACCCATTGTTTTGGGAGGGAGTTGCTGCTGATGTCTGGCTCAGTGAGGTGTCGTAGGCCTGGGGTAGTGTGACTGTCACATGTCCACACATCACATTTGTGTCATAGTCGGGGTCTATGGCTGTGATGGGTGATGTGGAGACACCTGCACACTGTCTGCTGTACAACCCTGTGGATTGCCACTAGGAGCCACAGTCTGTTGCCATGTGTCCATTGGTTGTGTAGTTTCTGGTTGTGATGTTGCAGTGTCACCTGGCTCTGCCTACTGTTCCATTAGGCAGCATGTCCCACCCATTCTGTTGCAACAGTATTTTGTAGTTGCTCTGTGGCAGTCTGTTGTTCACCTTAGGGGGGCTGTGTAGCTGTACTGTGACAGGGTCTACATTGGTCATGCTTAGGGCGTCATCGGATCTGTGGTGGTTGTGACAATGGCCTTCCGAGCCTTCCCGTCTGCATGGGATGGGCATGTGTACCATGGGGTTTCATGATGCCGCATACAGGCACAAGTCAGGGGGCATGTGCACTGTTTACATTGTTAGATACATGGGCATGGTGGTTGGGACATGCTGTCCTTTCCTAGGGCCACATCCTGAGTTCTGCATTGCTCCACAGTGTCGGCACACCATTCTTACATGGGCATCATTCCCCCATAGGTACGTGTTGGAGCCCACTGTGGGCCAGGCAACCTGAAGAAGGGGAAGGGAGGGATGACCTTTGGAGGCTTGTGCACCAGCAGTGCACCATCATAGAACAGATGGCCATCCTTATTAGCGAGACCAGGCGCATGGCAGGAATACTTGAGTGGAGGCTCCTTGCACAGGACCAGACTCAGTCATCCAACCCTTGATCCCACTCTTCCCTTGTTCGTCAACCTTCCCTGCTCCCCCCAAGTTTGGTTTTTCATTACATTGTAAACAATTATACTTTTTTGTGTGCTGCCCCCCTTTGGTTTTTCTTTCTATTGTAAATAGTTATAATGTTTTGTTCCACCCCCCTTTTGGTTTTTCTTTCTAGTGTACACAGTTGTTTGATGTTTTGTGTGCTGTTACCATGATACAGTTTTTCAAGTTGCATTCCTATGTCCTGTCTCTTTCTTGGGTGACTGTAGTAAGTGTCACTGCTGTAGTGTGTTGCACCTACTGTCCATCTAGTTTACCGTGGTGTATGCAGTCCTGGCCTGTCCTGTGGCACTGGTCTCACAACAGAGCTCTCTGCACTGTCTGTGGCTGCACGTGTGGCAGTGGGTTGTTGTGGGCATGGTGAGGTTCTCCTCCACGTGGTTGTCACATTCTGTTCTCTGTGTGTACTCTGCATGTCCTATGTGTGCAGCAAGTGACATCTGTCTTGTGTCAGCCTGTGCATATGGTCTGTTCCCTATTCCTTGGGTGCAGCACAACGGCATTGCCTGGCCGGATGGGGGACTTGGTCTGCTGCTTGTGTGGGGCTCTGCCCATGTTGTCATGACTGCCGTAGATCCCCGTGTACTCCCGCTGTGTATCCTATGATGTTGGCATTCCTTGTCCCCTCCCCCTGTCCACAGTGGGCACTACTTTAGTCCATACTGCCACACAGGCATGGACTGTCCTTTCTGTGGGTCACATCACCACTGTACCATCTCTGCACCTTTTCCACAGTTGACATCCATATAGTGTTGATACATTTTGTGGTTTCTCTTTCATGTTATTTTATTTGGTTCTTTATTTTTATTTTTTGGTTCATGTGTTTTTTCCTGGCATTGCCTTTGGTGGGTCATTTGCTGTTGTTTGTGTTGTACACTGCTGTATGCTCTGATGTTCACATTTTGGGCTGCACTTCTTTGTATGCGCCCCCAGTGGACACATTTTTACTCTGCATTGTTGCTGTTTGCACTGTTTGGTTGCTATTTTCAGAGCTGTCTTGTTTCCTGGGTTATTTTTGCACTGCACTCATAGCCCTGTTTACACGGCTTCATTTGCACGCTATAGTCAACTGATTTAACCTCGGGGCTATTCCTTGGAATGTAGCATGCAAATGGTTCTGCGCTAATTTTGCCCCAGGGCTAAGTTTTAGATTTTGGGCCCCTAAGGTCCTAACTACTTCAGCCCAGATGCATATGGGGAGAAGGAGCATTAATGGGCAAAGTTACAAAACAAAATGTAAAAACTGTTGGGACAGTTTGGGGGCTGCACCATAAACAACATCACCATTAAGTGTTGGTTGGATCATCTGCTCAACTATACCCTTCCTAGCATACAGGGAGAAACTGCCTTGCAATCGGTATAGCATTTGTCTGATAGCCCCCCACAGCCCTTTTCTCTGAATCAAGACACAGACACAGATCTTTGAGGAAATGGCTGCAGCCATCTGTTTATTGTTCTTTCACCACCATTTAGAGCAGTGTGCACTGCCAAAAGGGTGTGCAGTTTGCCAGGCATCCCACACCTACCCTCAATCCTGGACCACCTCTGGTGTGTGCCTGAGCATCTACCTTAGCTCCTGGGAAGGTCATATGGCCAAGACTCCTGCAACTGCCCCCCCCCCCCGTCTGACTCTGCTGTCCTTGCAGAATAACCTGATGAGGTTAGACCTTGACCCCCACATTCAGATCAAAGTCTTGCACTCCCTGGCCACATGCTGACTGGAGCAATGAGCCCTTTGGGAGAATTTGACTCATCCCCCCTTCCTCCCAGTACCTTTGATCTGCGCTCCTCTCCCAAGCACATACTGACCCGGACCTAGTCTGCCCCCCAAGCCACTCGCTCCGTTTCTCCAAGACTTACCTAAAAAATTGCAACATTATATCCAGTCCCTCTGCCTGCACTTGCCCTTCCTCCCCCACCAAAAGGCCCCGGCAGGAGGTGTAAATTTCCTTATGTCTCACTATTGCACCCCCCATGGATTCCATAAAGGTTCTCTTCTTACGATTAACTCTAATACATGCAATATTTATGGCTCCAACATCTCTCACATATGGCCAGTGCTCTCTTTGAATCAGGTGTGACCAGATGAGAACCGTATGTAGCCACTAGTCTGTAATGTAATGTAATGTAGATCTCACTTCATCATTAACAGCAGGTCCACTGTCTTCTGATGTCCCAAATCTTCCCCTCCAAGGTGGCTCAACAAGATATCTGGACTCTTCTGCCTGTCGACCTCCTCCTGCAGCAACAGGAGCAAGCCCCCCCCCCCAGTGCATAACTTTCCAGGCCAGCCCCAAATTCATGCCGTTTGCAGTGGAATTAATATGTCTCCCCCACCCCGGTTGGCTGGAAAATCAACTTGCTGCCCAGTAAATGAAGGAATGCCCACAGATCCATATACTCCTGGGACCACCGAGGGACCTGCAAGAGAACAAAAAGAACATTACTGCAAGTGAGGTCGGATGTAACACAAAAATGCCTGGTACCTCCACCACCCCAACACCAAGATTTCTTCATCTGACAATCCCAGGCTCCCTGCATTCATTACTGCTCCTATCCGAAAGAAATGGGTGCCAAACTCTTGAGCATCCAAGCCAGCCCGCTGAATGGCCCTATTCAGGATGTAATGAACATGATAAACTGATACCGACTTGCCATCTTCGTGGGCTGGCAAAATAGCCTAGAGGTTAGAGGAATGAGGTGAGAATGAGCTTGATACATCCATCAGACCAGACCTAAGTTTGATTCTCACAACCTCTATTTGCATACTGTGTGACTCTGAGCAAGTCACTTAACCGCCCAGTGCTCCCAGGTCACCCCTGAAAACAGGCACTTGTGCCTAGTGGGCCTTACCTGGTTACCAAAGACTAAAATAAAAAAATTAAAAATAAAAGAATGCCTCACACCTTCGGGCAGGTGGCAATGTAGGCCTTAACCTTGTCTGAAACTTGCCAAGAGGACTTGGGAGGGGCCTTCCGAAAATACCAGTGCCCTGCCTCCTTCTGTTAGGTCTTGGTTTTCCATAGCCGAACATAACCCCCATACACCAAGGACACCACATCCATGGCCAACAGGCTCAATGTCCCTTTTGCCTGCATAGGCTGAGTCAGTTCTGACACCTAGAACACCCCACAAAATGCCAAGAAGAACACTGTCTCGAACAGTTTCACCTTATATTCGCTCCAGCACAACATAGGTAAGACCGCTCAAATGCGAGCCAAGATTACTGGGGTAATGAGATGCCTCTCATCCAGCTGAGCGCTCATCAATCTCCTCCTGTCCTCCAAAAGTTTCTGTATCTTGAAGGCCTTGGTGGTGTCAATGAACCCCATCACCTTAGCAAGCTATGACAATCCAGAAAGATGGCGTCCTACCATTCCTGGTGACAGGCCTTCCCCTTTTGCCTGAGTAATGTATGTACGCAACTGATCCACTGGAACTGGCCAAAAGGCCAGCCACATGGCCTCTTCCTGAGCCATGAGGTAGAGGTCCACCCTATGGTGGTAGGCCTCCCTTGTCCACAGTACAATGGAATTACCTATGCATCTCCAAGTCTCCAGGTCACCACCTTCCAAAGGAAAGGAGGGAACATCCATGGCTGCAGCTCTGCCACTGGTGCCAGCTCCCAGAATCTCTGCCACTGTGAATGAGATAAAGCATCAGCAATTCCATTCTCAGCACCAGATACATGCGTTTTAAAGGTGATGGGAAACAGTTTTTACACCTCTAAGTGTCCTCCAGTTCTTATTTATTTGGCTACCCAATATTCTGAAATGTTTTCAACCTTTTTTGTTAAACTAATAACCTAATGTTGTTGCTTTTGTAATACCTCTCTCCTCAGCAGTTGCTGCTCTCTCTTTTTATACTGCTTGAACATTCTATGACATCAGAAACTCCCACTCTGGACCATTCTGATGAATAGCATGGAATGGGAGTTACTGATGTCATGGAATGTCTTAGAAATATAAAAATCAAGAGCAGTAGGTGTTGAGGAGAGTGGAACTCTATGTAGATCTGAAGGCACCCCAAAAGCTAGATTATTTATTTATTATAAAATCATCAAAGCATATCAGAATACATAACTGGCATGGAAAGGAAGCTGGAAGGGCAGTTAATTATGTAAAAATAATTTTCTATCTCCTTTAAGACAAAGATTCTCATCGGATCCCCCAGGAGGTCTTTTGGTCCAAGCAGCCATTGATGGTGTGCACTACACCCATGTTATCAGTCTGAAAGTGTACTTTCCTGTCCCTCAACCTTGGACCCCAGATGCAGAGCACCACCACAACTGGGAAGAATTCCAGAAGTATGATCTGCCCATTCAGCCCAGCCACTGCCCACTGAGGTGGCCACTGCTCTACACACCACTCTATCTGGAAGTATTCCCTGAACCCAAGCCCTCCGGCCACATCTGTGAACAACTCCAGAGGTTGACCATCCCCTGGATTCTGCCACATTGACTCCCAGTCGAGGTGAGTCACAAACGTCTGCCAGACCTGCAAGTCCTCCCGGAAATCCTCAGTGACACAACTGTTTCCCCTCTTTGCCAGTTGCCTCATAAAAGTTCTCCCAATAGGGATGACCCTGCAGATGAAGTTGAAGTGCCCTACAAATTGTTGCACCTCCCACAATGTCACCTTCTTGACCCTCTCTACACTATCCAAGAGTGCCTGTGGGGATTCCAGCTTGTCAGCCAGCAGACGACACTGCTGGACCACGGTGTTAATCTTTATGCTCAGGAAGGTCATCACTGTGCTGGGGGGTCCACTTTACCTGGAGCTTGGGGCACGCCGATATCTTGGTACACACCCTCAAATGTGGCCAAGGTCAATTCATAAGTCTGGGACCCAGCCAGCCCCACAAACAGAAAGTCATTGAGATAGTGAATAATGAGCTCATTTTTGGCTTCCTGGGCCATCACCCAGTGCAAGAAGGTGCTGAACTGTTCGAAGATGGCACACGCCACCGTGCACTCCATAGGCATGCAATTGTCCATATATATTCCCCTCCAAACTTCATGCCCAGCAGGACTCTGCCATCAGGGTTCATCGGCAACAGCCTGAAAGCCAACTCAATATCCACCTTGGCCATCTGAGCCCCTGGGCCAGCTGCTCAAACCACCTTGATTGTCCTGTCGAAAGACTTGTGTTGCACTTAGGTATATTTCGGGTCAATATGGTCATTGACCAAATCCCCCTCTGGGTAAGACAGACAATTAATCATCCTGAACTCCTCTGGCACCTTCTTGGGCACTAATCCAATTTGAGACACTCTTAGATTGGGCCAAGGGGGCATGGTAAAAGGCCCACCTACCTGCCCCAGCCACTTCTCCTTTTCCAGTTTTTCCCAGACCACCTGCGGTTGGTCCCATGTGGACTTCAAGTTCTCCACCACGATCCAGTTCTCATAAGTCCAGGGGACTATGACCTTCTTTTTATAAGGCTCATCTGACTTCTGTTTTTTACCCCCCTCTGGCTTTGCTGACCGATTCAGGAGGGAGAACATATCCACGTACTCCTGGTTCTGAATCTGCTGCTGGACCATCTTTGTCAAGTGCATCCCCACTGGCTGGTCCAGGCCAGTGTAAGGGTTAATTGAAGGAGGCACAGGTGCCGCCCCACAGGGCTAACCATGGCAGTCATAGGCATCGCCCTCAACCTTAATCATGCTTGCATCTTGCCCTTGACCCCTGCAGCCAGCTCCACCACCACCTCAATGAGTTTGGCTAGTCTCTCATCAACAGCAGCCCATATGTGGGCCTTCAGCTGTGCCAAAGCCAGCAGACCTGACACTGCCCCTCGGCTTTCCGCCATTAGCACTGCCCCATCCTGAGGATCCTGGGTTTGCTGGTGTCAGACCCTCTGCAGCCGGAGTGGTCTCCCCATCCTTTGGGTCCTCTACCTCCCTTTCAGGTCCATCCCCAGTGACTGCCCCAATCACATCCCTAACAACCTGGACCTCTACCTGTGGCACCTCTGGCCATGTCTTACCTGTCCCCAGGGCATGAGGTACCTTTGCTTGAGCATCACCTTCTCCTTAGCTGGTCTCTTCTTAATAGTCACCACTGCCTCTCCTGAGGTGGATGGATCACTCCATATCTTCCAGACATGCTTCAATCCACACCCCACCTCTGCTTCGATACATCTCATGCAGCTGCTCATCCATGGCTACTAGCACCTTCACTAAGGGATTCTTCTGGGGGTTGGGCAACTTCTCCTGAAGCCAAAACTAACCCCCTTCCCCAAAAGCATAATCAGTCTTATGGGTCAGATGACCTATACAAAGTGAGTGCCTGGCCACCCCAGGCCTGCCATTGCCCACGCACTTTTATATGCTTTGCGTCTTCTACTCCCCCTTTTGATTTCTTTCTTGGGGGAGGCTTCCAAAACAATGAGCTGATGCTCATTTCAAGGTGTGACCTAAGAGTCAATCCAAAAGGGGGCCTGAGCATAGCTCAGTGGGTCCACGGAAAATGAAAGAAAAAGTCATTCCATTGCTTCCACCCCGATGCTGTTGAACTGCCAAGTTCATAAGTTGTGGAGGGTGGGTGCATTAGTGAAGACAAACAGCAACCTAGAAGCACAAGGAGATTAAGTGCCTTATTAGATTCACACAGCATACATCTTGTGATTGTGGGATTCAAACCCAGGTCTACTGGGTCTCCATGTTCAGAGCTTGATATTCTTTTTTTTTTATATATATACTTTTTGCTTATTTGCTTTTTTCAAAGACAATACAACCAGTGATCTCATGCAAGAGATAAAAATAATCAGTAAAAGGACACAGTTAAAATAACACAGACGTACTCCCACAATCTGTTACAATAGGAGAGGGGGGAAAGTGAAAACAATGACATATTAATGCCATCTTATACTCAAAAAGTCCAAAGCTAATGCCAGTCAGTTCATGGCTGAGGTGCAAGTCCATAGGGAGAACATGTAGGGAGAAAGCATGCACTAGCCCATAGTGCTATGTTGCCTGTATTAGAAGTTGGTGTAAATATGGAAATCAGGCCTTCAGCACCCCCTCCGCCCCACCACAATACAAACGCTCAAAGAGACAAATTTTAATCATTCAAACAAGATACTTCCTTTTTTTTGTTGAAGCTAAAAGAAGACATAATACATTCTCCTATCCTACTGGGGCCAGTAGCTCTAGGACATTAATGAGGCAACTAGATATTAATAAAAGAGAAAAGGAGATTGTTATACTCATCTGTAAGTCCAGTTACCCTCATCTCCCTCTGAAGCACTAAGCCCCACCAGAAAAGCAGTAGAAATATTCAAAACAGATTCTCTCAATTAGAGTAGCACTAATACCGCTAAAGCAGCAAAGAACAACAAAAACAAAAACTCCCAGTCATCTAGTCCCCTTCCGAGTCAGAACTCTCCAGTGCATTTCCTTTCGATGGCTGCAATCGGAATTCCAGTTCCGTTTTTTTGGCCCAACGGCCCGCATCCTTAGGGTCGTTAAATTGCCAGGTCTTCCCCCCGTATGTAATTCTCAGGCGAGCAGGTAAAAGAAACAAATGAACAATCCCCAAGTGTCTGAGTTTTTGGTGCACCGCGACAAATTGCTTGCAGCATGCGCAAGTTTGGAAAGGCATGTCTGGGAATAATTTAATATTCTGTCCATGAATACTCAATGAGTAGGCCTGTCTGGCTGCAGTGATTAAGACATCTGAAACTTCTGGCCCCACTGTTTTCAGTACTAGAGTGTGTGGTGAGTTGGAATCAGAAGGCCTTACTCTAGGCATGATGCAATAAGCTTGTCGCAGCTCAGTCCAGTCAAATTGTGCAGGGATCTGCAAGTTCTTCGCCAACCAGGTTCTGAGAAAAATAAGGAGGTTAATTCCTTTGACTCATTCAGCAAGTCCCATAATATGAACATTTCCTGCTCAGAGGGCATTTTTGACCACTTCAAGTCTGCCCCTGAGTTGCTGATTCTTGGTAATACTCCTTGTACCAAGTGACCCTAGCAAGTGCATTCTGCAGCAGAAAAACTGACTCCCATGGAAAGTACCAACTTTCTTTCCCTTTTTTTTTTAAAGGTTGGTGAGAGAATGTGTGCATGTGGCCACCATTGCCACACTCAAAATGGCAGACGCGATGTGCTGCCGCCATGTTGGGCATCCCCCAGCCTTCATAGTGCTTCCTGTGCCTCCGGACTCCCAATAGAGTGTACCATGTGGTCGGTGGCCCCCAGTTGCTCATGTGTGTTTCTTCACCCTATGTCTATAGCTTTTTATTTATTATATTTATTTTTTTTTGTCCTGGACCGCAGGGCCCGAAGCAGCATTCCCACCACCATACCCAAGATGGCCACCAAGATCTTGCACCCCACGAGATCCCCAGCCACAAATCAGCACTTTCAAATGGCAGCCCGAATCTCATGTCCCACGAGATCTCGGGTGTGCAAAACTCAACAAAGACCCTCAGAGGGGTGCCCAGCCACCAAATCCAAGTGTCAGTCATCCTACCACCAAACCAGAGCCAGCAGCAGTCAAAAACAGGGAATGCAGAGGTTCCTCTGCCTCCCGACCTTCAAATCAAATCAAATCAACTTCATTTTTAAGAAGATCAAAGTGCTGCACATACACATAAGTAAACACAAAACCAACTTAAAATGAAGGTTAATAAAATCGTGCATAAAACTTATAATTTACAGCAGTATTAAATACTAAAATCTTATCAATTAGACTAGCTAAACAAATGAGTTTTGATGGCTAATTTAAAACTCTGGACGGTCAGGCACTCTCTAACCCGACAAGGTAGAGAATTCCACAGGGTAGGGGCAGCAAACACAAAAGACCTGGCCCCAGATGTCTTTAGTCTCACACTGGGAATCTCTAGCAATCCCTCGTCAGTGGATCGGAGGGGGTTGGGGGCAGTAGGGAGAGAGGAGATCTTGTAGGTAGCAGGGTTGCTGTTCGTGTAGGGCTTTATATGTCAGCAAATCAACCTTGAAGGTGATCCGCCACTGTACAGGCAGCCAGTAAAGTCCATGAAGCACATACGTAATGTGACTGGTCCTAGAAGTACCAGTCATAAGCCTGGCTGCCACATTCTGCACCAGTTGTAAGCAGCAGATATCAACCCCCAGTAGCCCCAGGTACAGGGCATTGCAGTAGTCAAGGCGGGTGGTCACAAAGGCATGGACCAGTGTTGGAAGATCATCAGGAGGAACCAGGTGTTTCACCCAGGTGATATTCCTCAGATGGTAAAACGAGGTCTTGACAATGGCAGACACCTGTGATTTCAGGGTCAAACTGTTGTCAAAAATAATACCTAGGTTACGTACCCAGTCTGAGGTAGCCAGCTGAACGCCCCCAAACCAAAGCCCATAAAGTTGTCCAGCTGACAAACCCACCTCCTGACAATCTGGGTCCACCACCAACACTTCAATTTTAGCTGGGTTTAACCCTCAGCCAGCTGGCACTCATCCAGTCCTGGATCTCGGCAAGGCAGTTGTTAAACACCAAGATAACATCATCCTGCTCGGGTAAAAAGGACATGTACAGCTGAGTATCATCTGCATAACTGATACCACAGACCGTATCACCTAATAATGTTTCCCAATGGCAGCATGTACATCGTAAACAACATAGGTGACAAAATGGAGCCCTGCGGAACCCCACAGGATAGGGGGAGAGTATCAGAGGAAAAAAATCCCAGTGACCACTCTCTGAGTCCTACTCTCTCGAGGAATGATCGAAAGCATCTGAGGACCACACCTGACAGTGCACAGATGAACCACAGGTGCTCCAATAGCACACCATGGTCCCCAGTGTCAAATGCTGCAGAGAGATAACGGAGGACCAAGATGGAATAGGTCCTCTGACCTCTCGCTATTAGGAGATCATTAAGCACCTGAACAAGGGCCATTTCAGTGCTATGCATCTTCCTAAATCCGGACTGGAGAGAATCATAGACATCGTAGGTGGAAAGTTGATCATCCAACTGGAGTGCAACCATCTTCTCAATAACCTTGCCCACAAAAGGCAGGTTAGAGACAGGTCCGTAGTTAGACGGACAGTCTGGGTCAAGGGAGTTTTTTTTCAGGAGCAGTCGCACAACCACCTCCTTTAGGGGATCAGGAAAGATCCCTCTCTCAAATGAACTCCAGACTATCATAGCCAGGACCGGGCAGATGTCATCAACGCAGCCCATAAGGAGTCGCATTGTGCCCAGGTCCAAACTACAGCTGGTTGGCCACAACTTCCAGATAATCCTTACAATGTCCATGAAGTCCAGCCAGATGAAGTCAGACCAAGCAACCCAGGTGCTTGCAACCTCCTGCCGACCTTTGCAACACCCATTGGGGAGGACTCGGCAGATCCCGGACCTGATGGTGGCAACCTTATCTGCGAAAAACTGAGCAAACTTATCACACTTCTTGAGCTGGTCAATTTTGCGCAGCGGCAATCTCCCTGGACAGGAATTCTGCCTTTTTTATGGGAGATTGTCAATTGATAGACTGTATAATGGTCCATCAATCTGAACCTATTGACCTCTAGTCCCAATTTCCACCAAGCCCTCTCTAGCCTTTGACCCATGCTCCTCAATTCCTTCAAGACCCCATCAAACCATGGGGACTCTGGTCGAAGAGTGAGGGGACAAACACGAACAGGACCAATGGAATCCAGGGCCTCCTTGCTCCCACCGATCACTCTGTCCGGCTAGGCTGCCAATCCCCACCACAGCTGCTACACCACAATGCAGGAATTCCCCACTCTGGATTTCCTCGAAAAGCAAGAAACCCTGGGAGCTGTGATCACGTGTATGTGTACCTCGGAAATGTCCAATGCTGCTAGTTGCATCCTTACTCGATCCTTAGAGCCTGAGGGGTGTTTGTGATAAGGCACTGACTTTGTGAGGGCTGTTGTTCCCTGACTGTGGGTCTGGCGGCCGGTCATTGCATGCAGGGCAGGTCAGGGTAGGGGACTCATAGCAGCACTCCCCTCCTTATGCCTGCAAACTCTGCATCTCAAAAACCCACCCTAAAGGTGTATGCCCCAAGGAGCTACTCTACCTGAGAGCTTGAAGGTCAGCTGCAGCTGCACCGTCAGTGTCTTCAACCTGATGAAAGGCAGAGAAAGAGGGGGAACCAATGGCCTATGGTTCTATTTAACCCCTCTGTCTCCTCCCCCCACCAGATGCCACCGCCCTGTGGGTAGCCTGATGGTATCTCCTCCTGGGGTGTTGCTGTGGCCTGCCGCCCACCCCAGGAGGCAGCACCTTCTACTTCTGACTAGGTCCAGGGAGTGAGGGTCCCCAGACAAATGACCAGCTGCTGCAGTGCTTTGGTAGCCTCACTATTCTGAGCTAATTGAAACACTTGTAATAATAGAATTGATATGAGAGAAAAAATCCACTCCTTGGTCAAGCAACAAGCCCAGTTGTTTATATTGCTGCACATTGTCTAACACAACATTATCACTGGATACATTGTGCAGTGAAGCAGAAGTACTCATACCATGTTTGGAACCAAGAAGCATAGTCACATTTTTTATGGTTAAGTACTGGTTGATTACAGATAAACCAGTTTTGTATGTCGATACTGTATTTAAAACAATATATGGGCACACCCAAGGTGTTTGTTTCCACATAAACCCTGAGAGCAAAGGTTGAATGGTTTATAAAAGCAACACATGCTGAGGGTGTGTAAAAGGACAATCTTTACATAGTTGCTCATTTTATTTTTTATAATTACAATTGGAAAGGGAATGCAGCGAATCAGTATGATGCTAAACACATTTTTTAACAGAACAAAATAAAATAATTTGATTACTGCTAAGAACATTTTCGGTTAGGGTGAGAGGGTGTTTTGGGTATTACCAGATAAGCTGTTCTGTAGGGTCGTGTGGGGTCCACCCTGACCTTCCAATCACCCTGAGGAAGCCACACCTTACCCTGAGTACTGCAGATTTACTGTTGACACCAAACGATTGTTTTCTTGCAGTCTGTATTCGGTTTCGTTGGAAGGGAAACAGAAAGTAGCCCATCCAGTCTGCTCACCCTTCTTAATTCTCCTGAGCTGGCCCTAGTGGCCACCCATTTCCTTTACTCCTTCCCCTTTTCTAATAATAATAATAATAATAATAATTTTATTTGTATAGCACCTTTCAGTATATCAAGGTGCTGAACAACCTTAAAAACAATTCAAAACACTACTTAAAACCAGGACATGTACATAAAATCAACCTACAACAATGTAAAATATATAATAATAAAATCCAAGCATTAATAAATAACTTAATTGTCTAAAAAAGCCATACTCCACAAATAGGTTTTCAAATCCCTCTTGAAAAGTTCCACGGAGGTGCACTGCCGTAACCGACATGGTAGAGAGTTCCAAAGAGTTGCAGCATATGAAAACGCTCTGCTGCCACAAGATTTTAAACTCACTCTTGGGATCTCTAACAACCCCATGTCAGCCGAGTGGAGTAATTGGTCAGGGCAGTAAGGAACCAAAAGGTCGTTCAGATAGGCTGGACCCTGGTCGTGAAGGGCTTTAAAAGTCAGCAAAATGACTTTAAAGGTGATCCGCCACCACACAGGCAGCCAGTGCAGTTCGCGCAGCACGGGAGTAACATGACAGAAACGACTTGTCCCAGTCAAAACCCGGGCTGCAGCGTTCTGCACCAGCTGTAAGCGACGTTCAACCCCAGAAAGCCCAAAGTACAGGCGTTGCAGTAGTCCAAGCGTGAGGATACAAAAGCGTGAACCAAAGTAGGCAGGAGTCAGGCGGAACAAGGTGCCTAACCTGGCAATATTCCTAAGATGATAAAGGAAATCTTGACAACGGCTGACACCTGAGCTTTGAAAGTCAGCCTTCGTCAAGAATAAACCCAGGCTACGCACCTGTTCTGAGGACAGCATAGATACTCCACCAAGAACAATTCCAGATGGAGCACCGATACCGCCTCACCACCCGACCACCAGGGTCCACTACCAGCACCTCTGTTTTCTCCGAGTTCAACTTTAGCCAACTAGAATCCATCCAGTCTTGGATCTCCCCCAGACAGTTGTTAAACACCGAGAGAGCTACATCCTGGTCGGGTGCAAAAGACAGATAGAGCTGGGTATCATCAGCATAGCAGTGAAACCTTAGCCCATATCGTCTAATGATACCTCCGAGGGGCAGCATGTACACTGCAAACAACATGGGTGACAGCACGGATCCCTGGGGCACTCCACACAACAAAGGAATTGGGTCTGAGGAAAAGATTCCTGACACAACTCTCTGCGATCTCCCGGTAAGGAATGACGTGAACCATTGCAAAACGGTTCCTGACATTCCACAGATTTGCCCCAGGCGAGCTAACAACACCATGTGGTCCACTGTGTCAAAGGCTGCAGAGAGATCAAGAAGAACAAGAATGGAACGTCTCTTCTGATCCCTCGCCATCAGAAGATCATTTAACACCCGAACCAGCGCAGTCTCGGTGCTATGTCTTTTACGGAAGCCCAACTGGAAGGATTCGTAGACATTATGGATGGTTAAATGGTCATCCAGTTGAACCGCTACGACCTTCTCAATAACCTTCTCAATAAAGGGGAGGTTAGAGATAGGGTCGATAATTAGAAAAACAGTCCGGGTCCAAGGAAGCTTTCTTCAAAAGAGGAGTTACCACTGCCTCTTTCAAGGAGCAGGGAAACTCGCCTAATTCCAAGGAGCACCAGACTATTTGCGCCAGGACCGGACTGATGATGTCTAAACAGCCCAAAATGAGGGGAGTCGGACCAGGATCCAAACCACAACTTGTGGGACACATAGAATGGATGATCCTCATAATGTCCACGAACTCAGGTCGTCGAAAGGAACTCCAGGAGAAATGAGGCACTGTCATCTCATGCTGTCCAGGAGCCTCACCCATAGAGCTTACCGGACCCAGGTTCATCCTGATGTCGGCCACTTCAGTTGCAAAGTATCGAGCGAGCTCATCGCACTCTGCTTGCGAAAAAGCTTTCTGAACATGCAGGCAGGTTGGGTTGCACAGTCTGTCTACAGTTCGGAACAGCTCCTACCTAGAGATGTTGCAAAGTTTTAATTTGCCAGAGAATTTCCAGTGAAGTCACCAACTCTGCCTTTGCTGTTCAATTTGTGGATTTTTGCCTTTTACTAGGAAATTCGCCTTTTGCATCTTGCCTGGTAACTTTGCCAGCAACTTCACCTTTGGGATGCACTTTGGTGAAGTTTGATTAAAACGAGGATTCTGGTAAACAAGTGCCTAAAGGTCACATGGAAACAGCTCTTGCAGGTCACATGGTACTTCTCTATGTACAGATTGAGCCTTAGTTACATTTAGCAGTCTCAGTGAGTTAGTGGAGGAGGTCAGAGCTGCTGCATTAACAGGGGTTAAAAAACAAAGTAAAACCTATTTTTACAGTTTTGTTTGTTTTTCTTGACATTTTCTATTTAGCAACGTGTGTTCATACTAAGGTATAAGGAGCTAAGAAGGCAAGAATAGCCCATATAGAAACATAGAAACATAGAATTTGACGGCAGATAAGGACCGCTTGGCCCACCCAGTCTGCCCATTTCCCTACCTAATGGATAAGCTGCAGATCCCAGTTAACCAGCAGCATACTTCTTCTTACCCCACCCCCTAGAATTGCCTTATGACTGTCCCATGCATGCTTGAATTCCACCACTGTTTTTGACTCCACAACCTCCTCCGGAAGGCTGTTCCATGCATCCACAACCTCTCTGTGAAAAATACTTTAAATTACCTCTGAGCCACCCCCTCTATCTTCAAATTGTGCCCCCTTGTTCTTGCACACCTCTTTTTTTGAAAGATGCTACCCTCTTGGACTTTGTTGATTCCCTTGAGGTACTTGAAAGTTTCTATCATGTCCCCCCTCTTCCTCCTTTCCTTGAGGCTATACAAATTAAGCTCCTTAAGTCTCTCTTCATATGTCTTCCGGTGCAGACCCTGCACCATTTTAGTTGCCCTCCTCTGGACAGCTTCCATCCTGTCTATGTCTTTGCGGAGACTGGGTCTCCAGAACTGCACGCAGTACTCCAGATGGGGTCTGACCAGCTGTCTGTACAGAGGGATGATAACTTCCTGTTTTCTACTGGTGATGCCTCTCCCTATGCATCCCAGTATCCCCCCAGCCCTCCTTGCTGCCCTCTCACATTGTTTGCCCACCTTTAAGTCATCTGATATGACTACCCCCAGGTCCCTTTCCATTTTTGTTGTTGTTAGTATCTCACCCCATTGTGTACTCTTCCCCAGGGTTTTGTTTCCCATGTGCATTACCTTGCACTTCTTAGCATTGAATCTGAGCTGCCATACATTTGACCATTCCTCTAACCTTGCCAAGTCCCTTCTCATCCTTTCCACCCCACCTTGTGCATCAACTCTGTTACAGATCTTTGTGTCATCTGCAAAGAGACATACTTTTCCTTCCAGTCCCTCTGCAATGTCACTTACAAAGACATTGAAGAGAACCGGTCCTAATACTGAACCCTGCGGTACCCCACTAGTAACCCCCCTTTCTTCAGAGTGGACTCCATTTACTATTACTCTCTGTGTGTCCTATTCTCCTGCCAATTCTTTACCCAGGCTGTCATCTTGGGACCCACTCCCAGGCTGGCTAACTTGTATATTAATCTTTTGTGTGGGACTGTGTCAAATGCCTTGCTAAAGTTTAGGTAGGCCATGTCCACAGCCCCTCCCTGATCTACTACTTTGGCCACCCAGTCAAAGAAATCTATCAGATTTGTCTGGCATGACCTTCCCGCTGTGAATCCATGTTGCCTTGGGTCCTGTGCCCCTCTAGCCTCTAGATACTCGACAATTCTTTCCTTCAGAAGTGATTCCATCATTTTCCCTACCACTGAGGTTAAACTAATAGGTCTGTAGTTTCCTGCTTCTGCCTTGCTCCCACTTTTCTTGTTCCTATCCATTTACCCATAATGTACTTTTAAACTGCTTTATTATTACTAATCACTACCTCCAAAGGCAGCCCATTCCATGGCCCCACTATCCTCTGTGTAAAAATTGCTTTTCTTTTGTTTGTATTAAATTTTATTTTCCTAAGCTGTAATAGATGTCCTCGGGTACATATTTCCGGGTTTTTAAAAGCTAAATTTAATTCACTTAATAAGTTGACACTATGCATTGTATCATAACGCATAAGTAGGTCTCCTCTGACTCTTCTAGTTTCCAGCGACATTTAGTTTTAAGCTCGCCAATCTCCCCTCATAAGGAACCATTCTTAGATCATACACCATTTTTGTGGCACGTCTCTGCACCCTCTTTAGAGCATCAACTCCTCCCCTGATATGGTTCCCCCACACCTGACTGCCATAATCCAGCAATGGTCTCACATAAGCCCTGTACAGTGGCAGAACCACAGCCTCACTTCTGCTCCTAAAGTTCCTTTTTACGGCCCGCAGTACTTTATTTGCTTTTGTTATTTTTTATAGTGCGCTTCAAAGGTTAATTTATTACTTATGGTGATTCCAAGATCTTTTTCCTCTTCAGATTTTCTAGGATTTTGACCATTTAAAAAAGAATTATGTTTTTTATTTCTTGTGACTAGGTGTATGACACAGCATTAAGCAGGGTTAAAACTTATACTCCTTTTCACTACCCAGTCCTGGATATGATTTAGATCCCTTCGACCAGAGTCCACACTTCCACTACTTGTAGCAAGGCCAGCAAGTTTTGTGTCATCCGCATATTTACTCATCCAGTTTGTTGATTCTTTATCCATTCTATCCATAAACATCCTGAACAGCACCGGGCCCAGCACCGTCCCCTGCGGCACCCCACTAGTCACTGGCACTGTGCTGCTTCTGGCAGATACCCTTTTATACTCACTCTCTGGGTCCTATGCCCCAGCCACGCATCCACCCATCCATCCTAGAATTTGTTTATTAATAAATTTACTTTTTAAGCATTTGACGATTTCATCATGAGGTACTTTGTCAAAGGCATTGGTAAAGTCCAGGTAAATACAGTCCACTAGTTGCCCCTCATATAGTGCTGAAGATATCTTTTCATAGAAACACAGTAGATTCGTATTATAGGATCTCCTTGCAAGAAACTCATGTTGATTCATGTCCACCTGGTCTGTAGCTTCCAGGTGTGTGTTCATGTAGTCTTTAATTATAGTCTTCATCAGTTTACCTGGGACAGAAGCCAGACTTATAGGTCTATAGTTTGTTTGGTCCGCCCTGTCACCCTTCTTATGTATTGGAACCACGCTGGCAGTTAACCAGTCTAATTTTTTATTTATTTATTTTATTTAGTTTTTGTTGACCGGGTAAGTGCACTAGACAAATCTTGCCTATTTTCAGGCACGACCCGGGGGGGGGGATACAGATGAATGCCAACTGACTTTGAACCAGATTAAGCTGTTGGTGGTATTTATAGTGAATGAGGGAATTTGCCAGGACACCGGGAAATTCTACTCTTTCGATCAAGTGCCATGGGATCTTTAACATCCACCTGAACTACCACCAATCCAGGCAGATGGGACCTCGGTTTAACATCTCATCCGAAGACGGCACCTCAAAGTGCAGCACCCTCTCATGCTGCACTACAGTGTCAGTACTGGGATATTAACCCAAGTGCCAGATGTGGGAACTGAACCCACAGCCCTCTGATCTCCCGGCCTCAGAGGCGAGTGTGCTACCTGCTGAGCCACTGACACTGCATGGTACCATGCATTCCGTAAATGACTTTAAAAAAATGTTTTTCAGTGGTCTGGCCACTTGTGGAAAGAATAGCTTAAGTATAGTGTTAGAGATATTGTCCAGCCCTGCTGACTCTGTATTTTTTAGTCTATTTATTTTGTCCACAATTATTTCTTCTGATATGTCAATACAGGGTACTGAGGTTTTCTATTTTATTTGTACCATGTTAGGCTTCTGTGAGAACACAGACCAAAAATATTCATTAAATATATTACCGATTTCCACTGGATCATTTGCTATTTGTTTCCCAGTTGTGATTGAACAGAGACTGGTATTTGTTTTATGGAGACAATTCACATAGCCATAGAATTCCCGCATATTACCTTTTTTAGCTGAACCTGCTAGTTTTCATTCCATTTTTTGTTTACTTTTCTTACTTAGCTTTTTACATTGTCTCTGTACTAATTTAAGTTCCTCCCAGAGTATTGATTATCTAGGTGCTGTTTCTATGTATTTTTCTTTATATTCCTCAGTTTCATACTGTACATCAACACAAAATACTTTTATAGCTTTTTTGTTGCTTTTCTTGACATATTCTATTTAGCTAGCAGTTTGTGTTGATTTATTTAGGTGCTGTTTCAGTGTATTTTTCTTCATATTCCCCACTTTTATTTGTTCTATTTTTCTTGCCTTTGATCTCTTTTTTTTTCAAACTCAAAATGAGTGGGACTGGTGAGAAGGAGGAGACTGGGAGGGCTGAGACTGGGACCCTTCCCAGCAAGGAGCAGGGGATGTAGGTAATGAATGAGACATACCATACCATCTGTCTGAAGAGGCCAGCTTTGGCATCAAGAACACCAGGAAGTGTAACCCACTCCAACACAGCACAGAACCAACATGCAGTGGCGCTACCACCAGTTGACCCTGCTCCAGGATGCCCTGTACCTGCTGCAGCATGGTTTATCTATGCCAAATCGACAACACTGTTGTTGAAGTTCAGCATAATGAGATCCCCAATGTCGACAGATGAAATTTAGTCTGTCCCACATTGGTGTGTTTCTCTCAGGGGGCTGCGACCCCAAACCCCCCCATGCAGGGGGCTGTGTTCCCCACAACCCCTCCTTTTATAGATTATCAACTCTGAGTCAGAGTTGATTTGAAGGGGGGGCAAAACATGGTGAAAGTGCAAAATTTCACCCTCGGGTCCCTCACAGCAACAATCTCGAAACCTGTTGAGATTGCTGCTGTGAGTGAATTCGCAGTGAATGTTTTGATGTGTGGTCAGCACACCCTGTAGCACCTGACCCTGTGCCCCCACATAATTGCACCACCAACTGAGTCCCATGAGGTGGAGGAGTCCCACTTAGAACCATCTGGTTTCTCCCCTCATCAGCTGCAAAAGTCCCTTATTTAAGATGTTTTTGTAATTGACCTCACCGAAAACAGTGCTATGACATGCACATTGTGTCACACCATCTTTCAGTGTGGGAAACAGGGCAGCCATTTGAGCACATATGACCAGCATGCCCACCTTAAGATGAAGCACCACCAGGAGTGAGAGAAGCATATGAGGAGGAGCAAGAATGAGGCAGCTGAGAGGGGTGGAAGCAGTGGCACCCCTAGAGCTCCTGTGCTGCAGGGTGGGCAGCACAAAAAGAGGCAACATGGCAGGTCATTATGCTGTGGATAGGTCCCAGAGGGAGCATGGGACATAGAGGAAGCTGCAGGCAGACTCAGGTGCTGTGGGGGTCACCAGAGAGACTAACCTCAGATCATCTTCCTACATCCCTTCATACAGATGTGGCACAGCTGCGTGGGGAGACAAGGGAACTCTCCTGGCAAGTTGTTGCCATGAAAGAAACTTTGGAGGTGTTGCTCCAAAACTAGTGGGGCAGTCTTGAGAGTCTGGCTGAACTCTGTGCTGGTGGTGCACTATTTGTCTCCAGGTCATAGCCATATTCTCTCAGTTTCTACACTCCTTCACTCAAGAAATGTTGCCTGTCTTATTGTCTCTTTTATTCTTATCTTCACCTGTTGTAAAAAAAAAAGTAAAAAGTAAAAAAAAAAAGTTGCACATCTTCAGTTCTTTTGATCCTTATTTTTGATACTGCTTCCTTCAAGGTATCTAAATTCTGTTGTCAGTTATCTTTCTACTGCTTAATGAAAGAAATACAAATTCTGATTTCCTCTTAATATTGTTCTCTTTGTTGTGCAATTGCATGGTCCCTACACTATCACTGTCTTCTTCTCGCACCACCTTTCTCAACTACCAGAATAAAAATGTTGCTGTAAGGGGCTGCTCTGTGTGTCAGCCCCCCTGCCACGGTTCTTGTAATGTACTTTAGTAGAAATTGTGAGAAAAGCAAAACATACATAAATTCTGCACTTTCAGAATTTTTCTCAAGTACCAGAATAAATATCTCTGGCTGCTGCATGCTGTTACATGTTGCTAAGCTGTGTATCAGTCACCCCACCACAGTTCTTGTAACACACTTTAGGGGAACATGTGAAAAAAGCACAACATACATTAATTCTGTGCTCCTGGAATTTTTCTTAACTAGCAAAGCAAATATGTCAGGCTGCTACATGTTGCTAAATGTTGCTGCACCTTGTGTCAGTCCCCCCAAAACACTTTATGTAATGCACCTTAGGGGACATGGTGCAAAAAACACCAAGTTCATAAATTCTGTGCTCCCAGAATTTTTCTGAACTACCAGAATAAATACATCAGACTGTTTTATGCTGCTACATGGTGCTACACTGCGTGTCTTTCCCAGTACCACAGCTTTTGTAATGCATTTTTAGGGGAAATGGTGCAAAAAGCACCATATACATAAATTCTGTGCTCCCAGAATTTTCCTTAACTATCAGAAAAATATATCAGGCTACTGCATGCTGCTACACGGTGCTGTGGCATGTATCAATCCCCCCACCACAGTTCTTGTAATGAGCATTAAAAGAAGAAGTGAAAAAGCAACATATATATAAATTTGGTGGGTAATCGCACAGACAGTATATCCTTTGTCCACTCCCGGTCTTACTATACCTGTCACCTGTGAAGACAAAATAGATATTTTTTAGATTGACTAAATGACCGTGTCACTGTTTACCTATGAAAAGAAAACCTAAAATAAAACATTAAAACAAGAAAAAAACAAACCATGTAATGGTACTTACCATCAAATTAGTGAGGGCCATGCCACGTGCTGGCACAATGGTGTCACAGAGAGGGGTGGTGGGGGGGAGGCAACTCAAGTCCGTGCCTCATGGGCTGTCTTGCTTTGTGATTGGCTTGCCAATTGTCCCTGTGAATGGTCAAACCTGCAGCAAGAGGGAGACAAAAAGAAGAAACAAACATATTTTACTGTCTTGCAAGCAAAGTGGAATCCCTCCTGTGCAAGAACAGGCTCATGGTCAATAGTGAAAGTAACTTACCATCACAGCAACAAAACTGGGCCTTGCAGGGCCTCAGAGCTTGCTACCATGATGGGCTGGCTGGCTGGAGGCTCAGCTTGGGGGCTGTATGACTGGCTGGTTGGCTGGCTTGAGGTCTGCCTGGCAATGGCATTTATGCTGGCTTAAGAGTCTGTGTTTCTTAGCCTGGATGCATGTGTTGTAGTCCGTGGTGGTGGCCCATGCTGTGGGTGGATGCAGAGGAAACAAGCAGGCCAGAGGAGGAGGTGGTGTCTTGATAGTTGGAGGAAGCATAGTCTGCATGGCTGGCAGTGGCATTATGCTGGCATAAGAGTCAAGGTTTTTCAGTGTGGATGAAGGCGGTGGAGGTGGCAGTGGCGAATGTTATTGGCAAACTTGACATTTAATGATGTGGTGTTCACTGATTTTCTAATTTGTCTGTAGGCATCACACAGGAGAGGGTAGAGGGAGGTAATCAGATGGACACATGGTGCAGCAGCACAACCTGGAGAAAAATATAATGACAAGAAAACAAAACTCAGTTATAAAGAAAAGGATTTGACTGATGGTGAGAAAAGGATGGACAGGACACATTTCTTTTTATGCTTCAATGATCCTCATCAAGGAAGCAGCCATCACAGTCTTCCATACAGGAGCAGTCCCCATATGGGAATTTTTTTTCCATCTGTGCTTCACCTACCTCAATAGAAGGCAATTTGCCAATGCGGATAACATCAGGCTCCTCAGGTTCATCTTCACCACCACACCACTGCCTTCATGTTATAGGAACTCAGGCATGATTGTGTTGCATGGAATGCACCCCACATTCATTACGTTTGCTTGCATGTATGTGCAAGAAACATAGTGCCATCATCCGAGTTTTTGTAGGTGTGGCACTCTGTCTTCAATTCAGTCAGTGGGTTTGCAGGTGTGGCCACAGTTCACCAATTAATGCTGCAGCTGTCTATGACAGCAATTGAAAATGCAGTGGCGTACAGTTGAAAGGGAGAGACCGCTCCAGTGAGCAGCGATAAGATAGTGTTGATTAGCATATTGACGCCAGTCCTGCTTGTATATGTCTCTGCTTTCTCTTCCTGGAACATAAATTCAGTTTGAAGTGAACTTTTCCTAGGACTATCTTTCCAGGAGGAGGCAAGTGACTAAAATGACATCCTTGGAATGTTTCCAAAAAAAACATCTAATTGCCATCCTTGGAATGTTGAGTCAGAGTTCAGGGTAGGAGCGGCATTGACAAAAGCAGGAAAACAGAACCCCAAAGAGAATGAAAAAGTAGATGCAGTTTTTGTCTGTTGGCACACCAGATCAGTATTGTAATAATATTTCCCAACCCTCTGAGTGTCTCTGAATAGCACCCCCCCCGCCCGCTGCACACAGTATGACTGAAGGGGGTGCCCAATCCCCCGACGGCTCTGCGCTCCCCCCCAGAGTCCTAGGTGCCACGCTGGGAGCCCACCCCAGCGTGGCATAAGTGAGATTGGCAACAGAGGTGCCCAATCCCCCGTCGGCTCAATTAACCCCCCAAAAGAAACAGACTTCCAGTTGCCACGGTGGGAGCCCACGCCAGCGTGGCACACGTCTGTATGGCTGACGGGGGTGCCCAATCCTCTGTTGGCTCCACTGACCCCCCAAAAAAATCTTCCAGCTGCCACACTGGGAGCCCATCCCAGCATGGCACAAGTCCCGCATCATCTTCCTAAAAGAAAACAGACCCTGAAAAGAAGAAAACGGTCCTCGTTGATTGTCTTGCCCCAAACCTGTGCCTCACCTCTGTGCTTCCACCTCCCCACACTCCCACCTCACCCCATACTTACCTCCAGAGGCTGGCGTGACAATCTTTGGTGGACCGGGAACACGTCTGCACTCTTCAAAGCCAACTGCGAACTGAAGAAATGCCGGTAAGCTGTATAATGGAATAAATAGGGTTTTTTCAACTTTGATGCATATCTCAGGCATTATTTTGGAATTTTGGCACCAAATTTTCAACGTGGGATTTTTGGGACCCCTCCTCATGAATTCTGGCACTGTCATGGCGTTAATCGGCCTCGAAAGGTGATTTTGCGGTCACTGTGTGGAACCACCTTTCAGGACTGATTTACAAAATGACAGTGTCACAGTTCATGAGGTAGGCTCCATAAAACCCTATGTTGAAAATTTGGTGAAAAAATTCCCAAAAATTACTGATTTACAAGTGTGCATTGCGAGTTCCTACACACGCTCGTAAGTTCACGTAATTTTTATATTTTCACTCCAGATTTTCAACATTGCCATTTTACCACACCTCCTTATGAGCAGTACAGCTGTCATTTTTCACATCTTGCCCAAAATGTGTTTCCATGCATGTAGCACACAATGGTGCAGTCGGAGTGCGAAAACAATGTTCGGGACAGATTAAGTGACTCTGTTCATGAGCAGAGGTCTTAAAATGGCTATGTTAAAAATTTGGTGACAAAAGTCCATAAAATGACTGTGTTGCGAGCGAGCATTGTGCAGTTTCCACACACCCTCGTAAGTTTATGAATTTGTAATATTTTCAGTCCAGATTTTCACCAGTGGCATTTTTCCACACTTCCTTATGAACAGTACAGCTGTCATTTTTCACACCATAGCCGAAATGTGTTTTCGCACTTCCAGTGCAGAAATGCGTGGTCGCTGTGGGAAATCACTGTTTGGGACAGATTCAGAAAATCACAGTGACACTGTTCATGAGCGGAGGTCCCAAAATGCCTGTGTTGACAATCTGCTGTAAAAAATCCCCAAACTAATTACATTATGGGTGTACGTTGCACAGTTTCTACACACGCTCGTGACTTCACCAGTTTTTTTTATATTTTCAATGCAGATTTTCAACATTGCCATTTTTTACACCCCATGAACAGTACAGCTGTCATTTTTCACATCCTGTTCGAAATGTGTTTTCACACCTGTGGTGCCAAATGGCATAGTCACTGTGCAAAATCGGCTAATGAACTGATATTGCCATTGTTCATGAGGTGGGGGTCACAAAAAAAATGTTGAAAATTTAGAATGAAAATACCAATGAACGCCTGAGGCATTAGGGTTTCAGACCATAACGCCCCACCCTGTAGAGACTGACAGGCATCAGGGGTGTGACTTGGGATTGTCGCCTGTAATGCTCATACCATTCCACCCCACCCACACCCTGCAGCCAGTGAGAGGCATCGAGGTGTGCCTTGGACTCTTCGGCCCCAAAGTTCACCCCATTCTCCTATACAGCACCCATCTCACCGTATTTCCTGATGGAATGGGGTGAACATAAGGGCCAAAGACCCCAAGGCACACTGTGACACTTGTCGGTGTCTACAGGGTAGGGTGTGGTGAAATGGCGTGGCCATTATGCCTGACCACCCAAAGGCACACCCCAATGCCTGTCAGTATCTGCAGGGTGGTGGTGGAGCTGGCTTCAGTTCAATACTTCACTGCCATTCCTATTATACAGCTCTGTAACTCCTACGCTACCAATGCCAATGCCCGCAAGCAAACATTCAGCACTGACAAATGCTTGTTTTAATAAACGTTAGCATGCCAACATTTCTAGGGAACAGCTTTGTACTCCTGTCCTGCACGATTGCCCTTGCAGAACTGAATGCCCTCTCCTCACTGACAACTTGAGGGTAGACAGCTCAGGTATTTGCTATGGAGGTAGGTGCTGACCAATCAGTGACCTTGCTACTGCAGTACAGCAAGGGCTCGTCCATGGTAAGGTGCCTGCTGCCCACAAATATGCATCCAGCATGTGCTGTGCTGCCTGCAATCCTGCTGCCTCATCAGCCTCCTCCTTTTCCTTCATGTCTTCAGTTGCCATCTGGCACAAAATAACCCAAAGTGGATTTGTGATTATTTTTTTTTTCTGTTACCTTGCATGCTTTATTAGCCTGTTTACCATGTGAGATGGTCTCTGTTCAGTTTCATATTGTGCCTTAAATAACTGAGACTTTAAAGGAAAACAATAGAAATCTTAGCAAGAAGCCTACAGTCATTGTCAGGTGGTATTTCAGTGAGCAGTTTCCTCCATAGGGGAAATTTTAAAGCCATTTAAAGAGTACCTAAACAAGTAGTTTCTTAAAACTGCAAACTCCAAAATCTGTCTTCATAGTGAGGTAAAGTAAAGGCTGCAGTTTGCATTTATGCTAAAACTGCTTTTATGTAAATAACATAAATGCAGTTTCATAGCTTTTGAATAATTTAAACATCAGCCTTTCACTTTCAAAAAACAGCCTTGGTTTCTCTCTAAGATGTCTGCCAAGTGTGTTAAATGATGAGTTATGATGACATCATAGGAGCCAGAGACAGAGATCCACATATATTTCTATACTGCTAACTAGTTCTTCTTTCCCTCTTTATCTTAAATTGTTGTACCAGAATGATCAACACCATGTATTGCCTCGTGGATTATTTTGATCAGTACATGTTAGGCTATGATTTTGTTCATTTTGTTTACTTTAACTTGCAGAAAATGTTTTAAAATCCAGCTGACTTTTTCTTTGGCAAACTGCATTACAGTACAACACTTCAAATACCTGATGATCTAATGGTTATGTAACCCCTAGATGGCGCTATCCCAGGGGCTACTACCCCTGCCTGATTTGCCACTAACAGGTTGAGGGGCCTGGATCCAATGGCGGGTGCCTCCACCCAGAGGTCAGGGTTTGCAATAGTTAAACTAACTTGGTCACAGCCCTCTGGGACACTGCAACCCCCTTCTTCCCACTAGTGGCCCACACAATATATCAGAATTACCTTCACAGTATACACTTACCCCCAGGTCTGGTTCCGCACTGGGACCTCCTGTGAAATGAGATACAGTGCAACAATCACAGTACAGTACTTTAACATAGACAAATACCCTCAGGCAGTATAACTTTGCTGGAAACAAGCAGCTCTGATTTTTTAGGGGGATATAACAAGGACGGGAAATCAGGTTAACTAGCTTATCACTCTAATAATCTACCTATGGCTCTGTGCATGCAGGCCTATCCCTATCAGTTACTGTCCCTGGGCACCCAAGCCCTAGTGGCTAGTCCAAACCGTGGAAGCTGGTAGGGCCCTTTCACACAGAGAAAAGGAGAATTAAACAGTCAGCAGTACAGTAATTCCATTTGGATTTAATGGCAATTCAACAGGAGCGACCCTGAATTAGTACTCACGACCTCCAAATAAGATAGGGTCCTTCAATGTCAGCAGGGCTCACTTGAGGTGCACAAACCTCTTCACACATCCATATAAAAGAAAGCACTATACCAGGCAGGCTGCATCTGTATCCCGATCGCAATTACTGCACAATACCCGGGAGAACACACAGCAGATTCAGTTCCTGACAGACCGAGTGTACTTTTCAGCAATTCCTCCAGTCTTCTACAGGGTGAGCTCTGGTTTCTACTCTTCAGAGATCCTTTGATTCTTTTCACAGGACGGATTCAGTCCCAACAAGCTGCAGACTGAACTCTGGGCCTTACACGTTTTTTGACTAAAACTGCACACTGAAAAAGCACAGGGCTCCTTCCTTCTACTGCCAAAGCTCAACTCAAACTCCAACCGACAAAAACCGGCACTTCCTTTGAGTTCCTCCCAGTTCTTGACTGGATTGCTGTCACTCACAATAGACTGCTGCTGTTGGTCCAAAAGGCACTGAAGTCTAAACTACATCTCCCAGAGTCACTGCCCATACAATCCTCTTGTGGCTGGCTCCAGATTATGAGTCCAAGTTCTGATTCGTCCAAGGCACCATTTTAGAGCTAGCTACTCCACACTGATTGGTCCAGTTCAGCAGTTCAAAACTAGAATGGGGAACTAGCAGACACAGTTCTGACTGCAAAGAAAGCAGGTTAGACAAACTGTAATTTCATTATTACTCTAAATAATTTCTGGCAAACAGTTACATCTTTCAGATAGGTTCCTTTGCACTCCTAGTGACTGCAAAAATGAAGTGAATTGGCAGAGCTCGAGGTGGTACTCAGAGAAGCACACAGTCCCTCCATACAAACTAATATGTCTGCAAGCAGACAGCTCTTAAAGAGACAGTACCAGAGGCTCTAAAAACACTCACTGATAAATGGCTTAAATGCCAAACACCATTCAGGCTTGGAGCATTCAAGCAAGCTCCTGGAAGTCTTTTGGGAACCCCCATTTGCAGGGGGGTTACAGTTATATGATGCACTGAATTTTTTTTTTGTTAACCAGGAAAGACACACTAAGCTGAAAGCTTGTTTACAGGTGTGGCCTGGGAGCACAAGGAAGTTTAGTGACTAGCTCAGGGTCACACAGCAAAGTACCGGTCTTATTCAGTTTCAAAGCTCATGCTCTCTTGTTAATCCACGGATAAGGCTTTCTTTTTCCATATGAACCCCCTGCACCTAGCCTGCCTTCTGTTGAACACCCCACCATCCGTACTCTGTCCTTAGTACTGCCTGGGGCTGCATATGAGCTTGTGGTCTCATGAAGAGAATTATCACACCTTTGACTGTAATCCTGTACCTCAGAGAGTTGTGCACACCTATCCTGATATGCATCATCAGCTGGCACTGTTAAAATATGCCTCCCAAAACACTCTCAAGTTCACATTCTCAATGTTTCACTTCTGCTCCCACAGTAAACATTGAGTGGATCACCACCCTTCTGCACAGTGAAGGTAATATGTACAGTTCCCTGTTGTGTTTTTTTTCCCAGCTTATTAACCACCAACTAGATCTTCCTGTAGGGCCAAGCAATAAGCATCATGACCCACAAGAAAAACTGCTGTTCATGCCCTCATAAGAGCTGTACTTACAATGGTTAACAATATTCTTAGCAGGAGAGGCATACTAATACCTTGAGCAAATCCACCTGAATTCAAGTGTCAGTCTACTCCTTTACCTGTGATTTACAGAACCCCACAGGACAGTTCCCAGCAATTCTTCTCCAGTACTTTTCTGTGCTCTACTCCACAATGAGAGTTGGCTGGTTACTACCCTTCCAAATCTTGAATGAGCTACACACAACTCCCTCAATACTGTCCTAACAAACATCAACACCCCCCCCCCCACACCTGAGGGTAATCTCCCTACACTGAATTCAAGTAACAGTTCAGGTGCAGCCTTGCCACTCTGAGTAGTTGTCATCGCTGGCTGCTCTCATCCACAGTCAGGTAGTGATCACGATGCTGGCAGTCCCACATTTCAGATCTCACAGTGATCTGCTCAGCATCCTCCTTCCTGTCTTCAGCAAACCTGAATATAGCTGTACCCTGCTGGAATGGCCTCTTCAGTTCCTCTCTGGCATTCATTCTTCTCACCTGCTCCCCACACCAAAAACTGGTGAGTTCACTATCCTTCCGCATCATGAATGTGGTTAATACAGTCTCCCATGTTATATTTACATATTAATAATACACATGATCTTCTGGTAGCCAGGCTGATAGCAGCATTGCACAAGTGGAACAATAGCTTCCCTAACCATGTAGGATCTAAGCCACCTAGGATTAGGCACTATTAAATGACGTGCATAATGATGCGCATACCCATCATTTAGCAGTGCCTTATCAAAGGTAGCCTAGATCTTTTAAGGATAGGAAAACCCATCATTCCCCTTGTTCCCTGCTGCTATGAGCCTGACTTACTGGAAAGATATGTTTATATCTGATATGTCAAAATAAAACAGGGACTATACAACTTGCATTCATGATGCAGAAGGGTGATGAGCTCACCACTTTTCCGTGTGAGGAGTAACGTGAAGAATGAATACCAGAGGGGGACTGAGACGGCCACTCTTGCAAGGTACTGCTATATTCAGGGAGTGGGGGGGAGACAGAAGGAGAGAAATATGAGCAGATCACTGTGAGAAATAAGACGTGGTGCTGCCAGCACCTTGATCACTATCTGACCACATTGTCCTGGCCAACATTCCCCTTCCTATAAAACCAGTTCATGCAATTGTCCAATGCTGTGTGTGGATTTTAATGTATGAAATGGCTGCCACTACACGTTTAGTCACTTCACTACCAGTCTAGTATTGCTTGTAAAGCACTTTGGGATACAATGTGTATGAAAACCACTCTATAAATGCTGGTTCTTGTTATTATTATTATTATTTCCCATGGAAAAAGAAGACAAGACAAGCATATATTTGAGTTTCGAGAAAGTATGAACCTAACATTGGACTGCACAAGAACTTTGCTACAAAAAAGTGGTGGCTCTAGGGGGTGGTAAAGGGTGTAACTTCAACCCCTCCCCCCAAAGTAATGTTTTTGCTTGCTGCTGCTGCATTTCACTTTGTTGAAGAAGTCTGATTTGTTGATTATACAAATGTTTACATTCAAACTATGGATAACATTTGTAGGTTCTGTCAAAAACAAACTAGAAAAGAATAATAGGAGAAAATATAAAGGTTTAATAAAAGTGTTAAAAAGTGCATATTAATCATGCACTATCCCAGCACCCCCATTGTAGCATCCTGGATCCACCATAACTACCAGACTACCAGGTTATTCAAGATTTGTACTGCACTGTGGTTTGCCACAGAGCAAGTCGGTTGGATTAAAACATATTTTCAGCATGTTAAAGTAAACAAAATGAACAGAACCATAGCCTAACATGTGCATTATACAAAATAATGCACATGGGTTTGACCATTTGGGTGAAATAATTCTATGCAAACAGGAAAAAGAACTAGTTAGCACTATAGAGAGCCATATATCTCTCTGACTTTGGCTCCAATGATGTCATCATATAACACATTTGGTGGCCATTTTAGGAAGCAGGTAAGACAGTTTTTTTTTAAATTGGAAGGCTGATTTTTCAATTTTCAAATGCTTTGGAACCACGTTTAGGTAAATTATGTAAATAAAGTTTTAGCATTAATGAATACAGCAGCCTTTCCTTTAGTCACCTACGGAGTCAGATTTTTGAATAGTTTTTTGCCAAAATGTTGTTTAGTTATCTTTTAAGTTGTTTTTATAAAAATCAGTTTCTACCAGTATGTGGTCGTGCTGAATACGAGTTCCATTCTGTCACGCTCACAGTATTTAAATGAGCTGCATGCTCAAAGCATCTCAATGCCTCAGACATTTCATTACCTATGGTTTCAGACAGTAATACACAGTGAATGTGTAATACTGAAATGAACAGTCATCAGTATTTGCTCCACGTTGTGTGTTTTCTATGTGAAGCAGCACTTACTTTTCATGTCACTTCACTTGTCCTGTGGCTTCCATTTTCAGCGCTGCTTTAGTGTAGTTCACCATATTGTTTGTTTGCGTACCGATTCACGCCGAGGGTGTGCTGGACCCGTGTATGCTCATGCTGGTTCCTAGGCACATTGTGCTGGTGCATGTTTGTATCAGCATGTTTAGCCCTGACACTGATTCATTTTGAGCTTATTATTAGTTTCATTGTTTGGCTTAATATAGGTGTCCTGATACTTTACTTGTTGCATTGATGTTTGCAGCATTGTTTTACAACCATTATTGTTGCACCAGCATTTGAGCAATGGCAACCTGTAATGGTTACAAAAATAAGAATTCCGAAACCATCAGTGATGGAGAGACTGCCGACTTACTAGACAGCCTAATGGTTATACAAGAATCTGATAATGGTCAAATTAGACCTTACCTGTTTGATCTCAGGCATGCAGTTTTTTCCTCTAGCAGTGAAAGTTCAAGCAAAGATGAAGATATTGAAAATTCCCTGCATTTACCAGATCATCTAAATGACATGTCATTGCGGTATTGCAGTAAATCTGCCCAAAATGCCAACTGTGTGAGAGCCCTTATGTTGCCAGGAGGGGTCCCATATATTGGTCTAAAAGACTGAAGGACATACATGTGTTATGGAGAACCCTTATTTTAATACTGGGTGCTTGGATCCATTTGTGGAGTGATTAGCTCTTATAACTATTTGTTCATGTTACCGCCATCCTCAGCAATCGGACCTACCCCCAACAGGTATTCAAGATCATTTGCTTCATTGGTGATAACATTTTGTATTTACTGTGTTCTATTAAATATCCCTAATTTGCATGGCAATAACATTAAAACTCATGCCCATCATTGTCTTGGACAGTGTTTTGTAACAATCATTGTTCATCTGTGACATACCAGAGTAAGGAAAATGTATTATCCCGTCAGATGCTGTCATTCTTCTGATACATAGGGCAACTTGTATCTTTATCACTCTGGCTTACTGTACATGTGCATGTAGCATGCTAGCTGTTGAAATAAGTGAAGGGTGGATGCTGAGATGCATTATCAGAGCTGAGTTCCTTCATTTATCTCTTTACCCACACTGTCATCTTCAGGGTGTTGACAATTGGCTTCAGCTATTTTGTGATTTGTAAATATACTGTTACAGATGTGATTGACAGCTTGTATGTTTGCCCTGATTGCAATCTCCATGTTTTTTATTGCACCTTTGCCTCCTTCTACTGTTTTGATCCTGCACTTCCAAGGCGCAGTCTTGCTATCTCCAGGTGTGGTACGTGGTACCTCACCTGTGCCATTACATGGAAACAAGTATTCCCTGCCCTCCTATACCTATTGTGCTCCATTGTTTGGTCCCAGTCATGGTATCGGTTGTGTCATCAATGCAGCAGAGGTTGTGACCCTCCCTCCCTAGAGGAGGATATCATCATGGTACAGGGTTGATCCTTCCACCTCCAGCTGTCACCCAATGTTCCCATTTCTTTACTAAAACATGGTGATGCACGCTGGGGTTTTTTTTTTTGACCATCTGTACACAGTAGCTCAGTAGATTGCATGCTAGCCTCTTGGTCCAGAAGATGAGACTGCCATCAGTTATACCCCACACCAGGCACTTGGGGTAACACCGATAACTGAGTGCTGGAGGGATGAGGTTGTGTGCTTTGGATGAGAGGTTAAACTGAGATCCCTTCTGCCCCTCTCTGGTCACTGTCCAGGTGTAAGTAAAAGATTCCATGGCACTTTTTTTTTTTTATTAAACTCTAGGATTACAAATATCTTTCAGCTGGAACTGCTCATTTACAAAGGTTCCACATCAAAGGATGTAGGGTAACATACATACAAAGGTCAACAATGGTTACAGTCTTAAAAACACAAAGATGTCTAAGCATTTATTATACAGCCAAAAATGGAGAGAGACAACATAAGCCAGCTTCAGACAAGTTTCAGGGTGAACAGTATATAGTTAGTATAGGGTAGGAGGAGTCAGGAAGAAGTAGGCAGGCTAAAGGGCCATGGTCAAGTAGTAGAGGTGGGTGGCAAAAGTGCGAGAGTGGATGGGCTGGAGGGCCCCATATCTGAAAGTGCCATTAGAGAGGAGAGGGGTGGGTGAGGCAGTGTGGTGTGGGGGATGGGGGTAAGGGGTGTGGGGGGGAAACTGGTGCCAAAAAAGTGGAGCTTTAAGGGAGGTTACAGGTCACCTTCAACTAGGGTAAAATGAGGAAGCAGTTAGTTAGGAGAAGCAGTCACACACTGAGTGGTAGAGGTGAGGAATAGTCAGAGTTGCCTTTTAAAGGTACCAAGCATCACAGTTGTAAGTATTTCTTTGTTAAGAGCATTGCACCACTGAGGAGCCCTGTGCATGAATGACCTCTAACCTATTGTGGTCTGGCATCTGGGGACCTGGAAGGTTTGACATAGAGCACTGCGTGGAAGCTGGGTACTGATGTTGGCAGTAAGGAGTTTTGCCTCTCCTGATATCATGAGCCCGAGAAGAACTTTTTTGGTTAACAAGCAGGTCTGGTGTTGTATTCTACTAAGGAGTGGTAGCCATCCAGCCTGGGCGTACAGGTCACAGGTGTTTGTTAGGTGGGCAGCACCCGTTAGAAGCCTACAGGCCTTGTTGAGTGTCACTGATATCCTCCGGAGGGCAGTAGGGAAAGCAGAGCCATAGATGACTAGAACATAGTCGATGATGGAGATGACAGAGCTGTAGATGGCCAGTCTAAGGACATCAGTGGTCATGCAGGGTTTGTGCTCGTGGAGCAGGCCAATCCATATGTTGGTGACCTTAGCTACATTGCCAGTGTGCCACATGTAAGAAAGGGAACTGTCCAAGGTGATGCCGAGATATTTAAACTCAGGAACATGTTCAAGTGAAGTCCTCACATGGTTCTTGATGGTGAGGGACAGAGGTTTATACTTGCTCCGTGCTTTGCAGAATGTCATGACCTTAGTTTTGCTGTAGTTCAGGATGAGTTTATGTGAGTTAAACCACTCTTCAACATGCCTGAAATCACACTGCAACTGACTCTCAAGTTGTTTAGAGTCTCAGTTGCTAGTAAACAGTACTGCATCATCCGAATGGAGTAATATTCTCTGTTGGCAGATGCTAGGGAGACTGTTCAGGAAGAGAGAAAAGAGTAATGGCCCCAGTATAGACCCCTGCAGGACACCTAAGAGGACTGTTTTTCATCAGAGGTGACGCCAGCAATCCTAACACGTTGGACTCTTTCCCTAAGGTAGCTAGCAAACCAGGGCAGTGCATCCTTGGAGAGCCCGTGAGTGGTCAGTTGCCTGAGTAGGAGTGGGTGGTTAACAGTATCAAAGGTCTTTGTCAGGTCAATGAATACTGCCCCCTCCTCCCACAGATTCTTTGGTTGAGGGTGTCATGGATGAATCCAGTAAATTCCAACAGTGCCGTGGTGGTACTACACTCTTTTTGGAAGCCATGCTGTTCTGGGCACTGGATTTCATATTTGTCCAGGAACTTAACAAGCTGGTCCGAGACTATTCATTCCAGAGTTTTAGATAACAGGAGTAGGATAGAAATCTTATCGAACAAGAGTACTGTATGTGAGTTTCATTAAAATCAGTCCCTGCAACCCTCCCTCCAAGGATGTACCTGTAAATAAGCTATCATAGCTTAGTGTTCCTTTCCTTGTCCAGAATAATAAATAAATTAAAATAACAATTACAATTTCCTGTCCTTGGCACATGATTCTTTGAATGCCCACTATGCAAGGAACACTGCATGACTGCAGCATACATGGGTGTGAAGGCCATAGAATGCCCACTCAGATGCTGTCCTCAGCTTGTGAATGGAATGGCTAGCACCATTCCTACAGCAGTCCCTGTTGGTGTTCATGTGAAGATGTAAATGACTGGATGGTTGACCACACACTGTTATGCTTCTCTGTTCCAATCAGCTGTGAAGTGCAACCATGTTGTTGTTACTATAACAGAGGGAGGGTGGAGAGTGATATGGGGTAGAAAATGTGAAAGTGGGACATCTGTGCTGTTCATGTTGACAGCCCTAAATGTGTCATACATGTGTGTGACATGAAGCTATGCCTGCTCTCCCTTTGACCGTGCTGTCACCCTTGCAATACAGATTCTTTATTATTGGTGTAGTACTTCCATTACTCTCCTCACTCCAGCACACTGGTAAATGTGTTTCCTATTTTTCCAGCTTTCACCATGAAAATGAGAGAGAGAGATTGAGAAAGAGAGAGAGAGAGAGAGAGAGAGAGAGAGAGAGAGAGAAATTACTTACCATAGTAATGTTGTTTCTTCCAGGGGATCTCTCAGTATGCTTGACTAATGCAGTATGCCAGCTGGGTTCAGTTTCCCCAGAAGTGGAGACTATACTAATGATGCTAAGGGAATTAACCAATCAGACTGAAGTAAGAGAGCGTTGTGTGCTGGTGCTACTGAACGTCAGTCAGATTCATTTAGAAGACTGGGGAGGGCCCCAAACTCTAAAAATATCCTAGAACTATAGAAAAAAGGATGAAAAATAGAAAAAGGAACAAGGAAACAAAGAACTCACCTGTTGGCGAACTATGTACACCATGTTTCATTATGGAACATTACACTTGCTAAAGCTCTACAGCCAGAAATTTGACCTAAGACAAGGCAACTATGTTCAGCCAGATTATGTGAGGGGAGGCTGGGTGGGAGGTCAAGCATACAGAGGAATTCCCCAGAAGAAACAATATTAACATAGAAACATAGAGGTTGACGGCAGATAAGGACCGCAAGGCCCATCCAGTCTGCCCATTTCTTTTTCTACCTTATAAATGTGCCATCGGCCTTTGCTCTGTCAGTGGCCTATCTATTCATACTCATCTGTATTGCTCCCTTATGCCTGTCCTATGCCTGTTTGAAGCCCTGCATTGTATTCATAGCCACCACTTCTTGAGGTAGGCCGTTCCATGCATCCACCACCCTTTCTGTGAAAAAGAATTTCCTCACATTCCCCTTAATCGGCCTCCCTCTAATCTCATGCTGTGTCCTCTTGTCCTGCTATTTTCTTATATTTAAACATGTTAGACTCTTTCACCTTGTTAATGCCCTTAAGGTGTTTGAATGTTTCGATCATATCACCTCTCTCCTCCTTTGCTCAAGGGTATACATATTGAGCCCGTTAATCTGTCCTCATATGTCTTCTGATGTAGTCCCTGCACCATTTTGTTGCCCATCTCTGGACTGCCTCAATTTGGTTAATGTCCTTGTGTAGGTGTGCCTCCAGTACTGCACGCAGGCTCCAGATGGGGCCTAACTAGTGTCTTGTAAAGAGGGACTATTACCTCCCTCTTATGACTTGTGATACCCCTACTAATACACCCTAACATCCCCCTAGCCTTACCTACTGCTTTAGAGGTCTGCTTGGATGATTTCAGGTCATCAGTGATGATGATGCCCTAGTCTCTTTCTTCCTTTGTGACTGCCAGCAACTCCCCTCCCAGCCTATAGGTAGTTTCAGGGTTTCTCTTCCCTATGTGCATGCTGTTGCACTTCTTTGCATTAAATCCCAGTTGCCACTCTTCTGACCATTTTGCTAGTTTATCCAGATCTCTTCTCATTCTGCCCATCCCATCTGGATCATCTACTCTGTTGCAGATCTTGGTGTCATCTGCAAACAGACAAGCCTTACCCTCTAGTCCATCTGCAATGTCATTAATGAAGATATTGAAGAAGACTGGCCCCAGGACTGATCCCTGATCACTACAATATTACTATGGTCAGTATTTTTTTCTTCTCACCCCAGGAATCCCTCAGTATGCTTGACTAATGCAGACTACAAAGCAGTACAGTTGGGAGGAGGGAACAGAACCTAATTAGGAAAATAGGTTCTGCAGGACTGCAATGCTAAATTTGGCATCTGACCTGGACTGTACATCCAAGCAGTAGTATTTTGTGAAGGTGTGTACAGTCTTCCTGGTAGCTGCTTTGCAGATGTCGAGAAAAGCTACGTCCTTTGCTGCTGCCACTGAGACAGTGGTGCCCCTTGAACTGTAGAGTGGACCCTGAGGCCTTGGCATGGCTGTTTTCCAACCTTACTGTAACAGAACTGTATGCAATAGACTATCCAGTGGGAGACAGTCCTCTTAGAGACTGATCTGCCCTTACCCACCTCTCCATAAGTGAGGAAGAGTTGGGTATGAGAGGACCTGAGCTGCTTGGTGTGCTCCAAGAAGTAGGTCAAAGCCCTTTTCACACCCAGGCTATGAAGACTGCACTCACCAGGAGTGGATTTGTCTGTGAAAAAGAAGCATTATAGATTGATTCAGATGAAATTCAGACAGTACCTTAGGAAGAAATCTCCTGTTGGTCCTGAGAACTACTTGGTCCCTGTGGGAAATAATGTAGTTATATTCCATGCAGAGAGCTTGCAGCTTTGAAATCCTTCTGGCTGAAGTAATGGTCACTAGTAAAACAGTTTTCCAAGTGACGTACTTGAAATCTGTAGTAGCCATAGGCTCGAATGGAGACTCCATCAGGTTGGCTATACACAGGTTCAAGTCCCAGGGGGGATCAGGTTCCCTGAGTGGGGGATGAAGGTGCAGCAGGCCTTTAAAAACATTTCTTGAAGATGAAATGGAGAAATGACATATTTCTCTTGATCAGCAGAAATATAAGCCGAAATGGCTGCCAGGTGAACTTTCAGAGATGAGGCTCTAAGGCCTGATGCTTGTAAGTGTACTAAATAGTCTAGTATAGAGGACAGACTAGCATGCAGTGGGTCAATCTGCCTGTCTTTACACCAGAAATAAAATCTCTTCCATTTGGAAGCATAAGTCATTTTGGTACTTGGCTTTTTGGCCCGTCAAGGGATTCTGAAGACTTGTTCTGAATAATGAATGGGCCATTTGACTGAGAGGGTGAGAAGCAGGGAGTACTGTACCATGGCTGACCCATCCAGTCCAGAGCCACCAGAATCATTGTTGCTTTTGAGTTTGAGAAGGACCCTGAGAATCAGGGAAAATGGAGGGAAGACATACAGGAACCTTCCTGTCCAATCCAGAGGCACAGCATCCACTGGCACTGAGAACCAGGGGCCTGCAGCAGTACAGGGGAATTTGATGATTGAGGTTGGAAGCAAAGAGATCTATCTCTGGAGTGCCCCACCTCCTGAAACTTGTGGCTAGTACTTGCTTGTTCAGAATCCACTCATGGTGGCCCTGACTGATGTGACTTAAGGAGTCTGCCATCACATTGCCCTTGCCTGGCAGGTGAATGACATAGAACTGCATGTCTAGGGAGTAAAACAGAGACCAGATTTTCATGGCCTCTGTGCAGAGTTTTGTGGATCTCTTGCCACCCTATTTGTTGATGTAGAACATAGAAGTAGTGTTGTCTGTCCTGATCTAGACAGCTTGACCCTTTAGCTAGGGGAGTGAATACTTTGATAGCCTGGTACACAGCTCTGACCGCGAGGAGATTTATATGAAATCTGTATTCCCTGGGAGACCACACCCTACTTATGGACTGATCCGTCAGGATGCACCCCAACATAGGAGGGATGCATCCATAATGAGCATTATAGAAGGTTCCTTTTGCTGGAAAGAGATTCCTTCCCTGAGGTTTTCTTTGTCCTTCCACCAGTCCAGAGTCTGCAACAGGGTCCTTGTGACTGGAATGAGCTTTGACAGGGAGCCCCTTTTCTGAGACCAATAAAATCTGAGATGGTACTGAATGTCTCTCATCTGAAACTTGGTACCTGGAACTACCACTGTAGTAGAGACCATGTGTACTAGGAGCCTGAGGAAGTGCCTGGCTTGCCTTGGTTGCCCTAGGACAAATGAGTTTGCCAGGGTTTGCAGATTGTGCACCCTGTCTAGTGGGAGCAGAGTTTTCCCCAGCTGTGTGTCCAGCTCATTTCATTTTTCATTTTCATTTTATTTATTTGGAATTGCAGGTTAGGTACACTGGAATTTATATTCCATTTTCAGGTATGACCTGAAGTCAAGCATAAAATACAGCATACACAATAAAAAGTTTTTACAAAAAGTTCAAATAACATTGCTGCAGTACAATCATTTACATACATATTCATTCAGGCTTTTAAAATGGCTAAGAGCAGCCATGTTGAAGGCATTAAGAGAGGTGGATTGCTTAACATAGAAAGGCAAGGAGTTCCAGACAGAAGCAGCACAGTAGGCAATGGTTTTCTTGCCTGCATTTGATCAAACAAAAGGTAAGGTCAATTGAGACTTGGTGGATGATCGTGACTTGTAATTGGAAGAAAGTTTAATAAGTAAGTTACATAACATGGCTGGAATTCTGCTGTTTATTATTTTAAATGTGAAACGAGACATTATAAGCATGTAGTTATTCTGTACAGAAAGCCAATTAAGAAGCAATAATACCCAACAGGGTGGGCAGTATGGGCAATACTGGACCACCCAGGGGCGTAATGAGGCCTGACGCTGCAGGCGGAAGGCCTTATAGCTCCTGGATGGTCAGGTATTGCCCATACCACCCACCCTGGAGAGTATTATTGCGCTTAGAAAATGGGCTACATGTGCCATTTTTTATAGGATTGGGGAAAAAAAGCCTAATCTATAAAAAATTAATACAAATGTATTTTTTTTCCTTTTATTTGATAAAGTAGTCTCTGTATCTACTGTATTAGCCAGTAGAGGGATGTGTAGTGGTTGCTGCATATTTTTCTGGTCATACCCACACACACACTTTTAGATTGCGATCGGTTCTCAAGTAAGGAAGTGAGACGTGGCAAGGTTTCTTTTATACTTTCTTTTTGGGTGTTTTTAAGGCAGAGATTTATGCTGAGGCATTATGTTGTGGACCAGGACAGCGATGTTGCACTTGGTTGAAGGATCAGCATGTAAGTGTGGCTGCCTCTGCGGCGAGAGGTTAGAGTGATGCAGCTGTTCACTTACAGCAAAAGATTTTAAATCTCCAACAGCCGAACAATGACAGCATTAGGGGACAGCAGGGGGGAATGGTTTTAGAAGGGGAGAAATTGCTACAGAGTGTGAAAGTGCAGTCGGGAGAGTGCTGTCTTGTAAATTATTGTGGCTCGGCTGTGAGAAATCATTAATTCTGTTCTGGACCGGAATTCTGAATCAGGAGCATTGTAGCGGTTGGTTGAAGGATCGGTAAGAATTTTTTTTTTTTTACTTAAATCCCCAAGTTACAGCCGGACAATGACAGAGTTAGGGGACAGCGGGGAAACAGTTTTAGAAAGGGAGAGATTGGTACAGAGTGCGAGAGCGCAGTCGGGAGAGTGTTGCCGTCTTTGTAAATGACTGCGGCTGTGAGGAAAAATAAACTGTGGATTGAGTTTCTTTATTTCTTTTTTTTTAACATGAACAACAGCCAGCTTTGAGAGGACAGGGTAGAAAGTGGGTGTACCAAGTAACTCGTTAAGTGAGAGATGACAAGGTGGTGGCAGTTAATAGTTTTAAACTGTATGGGCTCAAGGAATCAAGATATCTGACTGGGAAAGTGGAGGGTCATGGGAGGAGAGAGCGATATAAATATAAAAAAATTACTGAAAACAATATAGACAAAAGTAAGTACAACAGAGGATAATGTACACTTTTGCCAGGCAGTTGGCACTGAACTATGAAGCTTTGGGGAGACCCTATCTCTCGCTAAGTCAGACAAAAAAATGGTGGCAATTTTAAATTTAAATTACCTGGTTTTAGTCAGTTAGAAAGGAGGGTGGGCACTAAGATACTTTAGTGGGTGATGGGGCTTTAAAAGCTGGTACTTTTTATTTCCTGGGCATCTATTAAAAGTTAATGTATCCCTCTGGCAAGGGTACTAGACAATCAGATGCCAGGAAATAAAAAGCCAATTTTCTACGCTGATTTACTATTTGACAATGGTGTGGACAATGAGGAGCCAAGACAGCAAACTTCCCTATTTTCTGTAATAAGATTTTTTTCTTGATAAAGTACTAACAGGTACAGTGTCAATGACCAACAATGCGTAGTTCAAAATGGGTAGCAGATTTTGCTGTGCAATAGCGAAATGTGTTTCTTTCATTAACTAATTTCGTAATTGATATAATGTTCCTAACTTTGCATGTATTTTGGAGGTGACTTTGTCCATGTGAACATTAAATTTTAAGGATGGATCCAAGGTTATATCTAAGTACTTGAATGAAAGTTCAGCTGTGCTCCAATGAACTACAATAGTTGAGCTGGCTCAGAGTGGGACTTTTCTGCGTTGATCAGGAAGTCCATGGACTCTAGGGTGCACTGAGTAAGTCTGAGGGAGTCTCTGACTTTTTGGGAAGACTTGTCCACTATGAGCTAGTCATCCAGATTCGGAAAGACAAAGACCTTCTGTCATCTGAGATGGGCTGCCACCACTGCCAGGCACTTTGTGAAAACTCTGGGAGCTATCTCACCACCAACAGCTCCTGTGACTGCCCCACTTAACCTTGTTTCTCCACTTCCCTTTCTGCTCTAGTTGTCCCCCCTCCCCTCCTCACTGGATTCTACCCTCACATCTTGGTATACCCAATGCTGCACTTTTCACCCTCTTGCCACCCTTCCTACATTCCTTCTCCCCCCCCACCCTCTTCCCTCTCCCTATGACTCTGGCACTTCTTATCTGTTGTCTATTTTCTGACAAATGCCACTGGCTGCCTTGTTACAATGCTACCCTTGAACTGTATTAATCTGTACTCTGTTTGCAATGTCCACATTGTTGTAATGCCTGTCTTGATGTTCCCCATAATTTGTATTTCTCTGACGTGGAACCTTTGTAAAAGAGCCATGGCTCAAAGGTATTTGTAATCCTAGACTTGATTGATAAATAAATAAATAAATAATTAAGAAAGGCCAAAAGGCAGAGCTGCAAACTGGTAGTGACCAGAGGACAGTCTGAATGTGAGATACTTTCTGTGAGAGGGCCTGATTGGAATGTGACAACAGGCATCTCTGAGGTCTGGGGAGGCTAGCCTGTCTCCCTGTTGCAAGGAGGGAATTTGAACATTCAAATGGTCAAAAACAAAGTACTTGAAGACTTAACAACTGAGGTCCGAGAACTTAATAAACCAGACAACACTTCTTGGAACAATTGTGACTGCCCTAAATGTGACTTAAGAGGATATCTTTTAAGCATCTCTTCTGCTTTTAAAAAAGACCGACTTAAAAACAAAATGATTTATTAATAAAAATTACAGAAGCTGAAAAGAATCTTTTAATAATCTCTGCAGAATGTCTACCCCGATAAAGCTAGTTTGCTGATTTCTGATTAAGATGTGGATAACTTTTGTCAATCTCTTTAGGTTTATGAGGTAGATTAGAGGTCATTAAATCAAATGCCTTACCCAGAATTCTTTATCTTTTTATGTTGTTACCCTGCTGTATTACTAAACATTGATTGTTGAGGATGAATTCTCACTTTTCCAGATTTATTTGGAACTACAAAAGAGTCAGATTAGCCTACAGGGCTACCTCCTGGTTCAATTCCCTCCCAGCCAATATAGCTGACTCCACTGAGCTTGGTCCTTTCAAGGTCTCCCTCAGAAGCCATCTGACAAGCACTTGCTGCTGCAACTGCACATAATCTCCCACCTGCCCCTTACCTTCACCCCTAAGCTGGGTGTGCCCTGTCTGCTTTTGCTGTATATACCTGGGGTCTCATGCAACATTTGCTGACTAATGTAATAAAATATCTCTGGTTGCTACCTGACGTGGTACTTGTGTACCTATATTATGACTACTGTGATCTACCTATTACTAAGTGTGTACCACCAGTGAATGCCTGTAACACTGGTTGCTTTTTTAATGTAAGCGTTACATACTGTACTGTTTGCTTGCTGTGATGTATTGCTCTCTTGAAGAGGTGCCTTTATAAATGAGTCTATGACTCAAAGGTATGTAAACCGATGATCTAATAAATAAAATAAATAAATTAGTAGTGGTGGCTTGAAAGCCCCAAATCTGTACTTATATTATACTTCAGCTAGAGTTTCTCAACTCACCAAATGGTGTCTAATGTTCTCAGGGGATATTTATATCCAAGAAAGGGTATCTACAGAGAAGGACCTATTTGATAAACATAACATTGGCTTTAAAGCACTAATTTTCATGAAACCAATCAAACTAATGGACAACAAAATAATTTCTGACTCACTCAGACAATTAAAACAGGTAGATTCTTTATTGGAGCTCAATCTTAACAGGTTCAGAATACAACCCTTAAGGAATACTCCAAACTTCATCTATAATAAAGAGCCTTTAATAAGATACAGTGGAATAACTTAGGGATACAGTAAGTAAGAGACATCTTAATACAAAACAATGTTGTTCCATGGAAAGAATTAGCACTAAAATACGGTTTGCTGGATGCTGACAAACCTTACTATACCAATCTTTTAAACTCTGTTAAGGAAATGTGTGGCACTCATGATCCAATTGACACATATAATACAGTCTCAAAGCAAATACTGGTACTTAAACAATTATCAGCTAAGATTTCCCCAATCTATAATATTTTAGTAGACACAGTAAGAGGAACTGCGGATGAGAATAACAGGTGGTGATCTAACTCAGTTAATTTGCCCTCTATCTCAAGCCCACTAAACATAGAAAACTATGTTATAGGACACTTTAATGAATCCCATCTCTTGTCCTTAGAGAAAAACATACTAAAGCCCTAATTGGAGTTTCTGCAAAATTATGTATATTGAAATCCTGGCTGGATCTGATTCTACATCCATTCATGAATGAAAACAAGAATTAGTAAAAATTCTTAGAATAGAAAAATTAGCTTTACATATGAAAGACAATGGGTCTCATTTCTTTAAAAGATGGGGTAGTATTTATAACTTTTTGTGTCCACAGGTGAACAATGACATTTGAAACAGATGTTGGTTCTGGTGAATAATTCAGACTGTCTTTACAACTTCTAAACATTCTTAATCTCCTTCTCCTAACAGACAGTTCATATCTTGATTGTTTTCTTTTCTTTATCTTCCTTTCTTCTTATCACTTCCTCTTGCTCTTCACTGCTCTTGGATCTTCCTAATGCTTCTTAAGGTAAGGGTAAACTTATTTCTCTAAGAAAGAAAAAAGAAAGAACTGTTGGGATCACTATTCTTCTTCTCTTTCTATTCTTTACTTCTAATTGTTAATCTCTTCTCCTCAAACCAGATCCAAAAGTATACATTTATATAGTGTTGGGAAAGTATTCACATACAATGCAATTGGAGACTATATATACATATATATATATATATATATATATATATATATATATATATGTATATATACTATATATGTATTTTTTGCAGATTGCCTAAGTTAATACTTTGAATTATTTGTTACGTTATTTTTAATGTATGAAAATGAATCTTTCTTTTGATATGATAGTAAATGGTTATAATTAGTAATAAAAATGTAGGTGATAAGAAAATGGTGCGGCCCTGCATCGGAAGCTCTATGAGGAGAGAGAGAGTGATAGATCTCAATATGTACATCCAGTAGGGGAGAAGGGAGAGGGTTTACATGATACAGACCTATAAATATCTCATGTGGGTGAATAAGGTACACAATGGGAGAATTTGTCAGAGAAAAACGTGGACATGAACTATGGAGCATGCAATGAAGCTGGAAGGTTGTGAATTTCCAATGGATGTGAGGAAGTAATTCTTCACTGAAAGGGTGGTGGATGCCTGGAACAGTCTTCCAGTGGAAGTAATGTGTGCTAGAACAGTGGTTGTCTTGAAGCAAGCATGGTATAGGCACAGTGGAATCCAGGAATAAAAGCAAGGGTGTGGGAGGGTAGCTGAAGATCAGGTAGTGTGTACCATGACAGTATAGGCAGAGAACTGAGCAGACAAGATAGACAAAAAAGTAATGACCTGGTGACATATTCTGTATTGTTATCTTCTCACCACAGGACTCCCTCAGTATGCTTGACTAATGCAATATGCCAGCTGGGTTCAGCTGCCCCAGAGGTGCAGTCAGTGCTAATGATGCTAAGTGAATTAGCCAATCAGATTGAAGCAAGAGAGAGTGTTGTATGCTGGTGCTGTTAAAAGTCAGTCAGATTAATTTCTCCACTGACTGGATAAGTCCGCCCCAGGGTTCTGTCTTCATATCTTCATTCTGAAGTACTTTTATCATACTTTTGGAGTTATTTCCTTAAATTTGTGCTGCTTTTGGTGAGTTTTTCTTTTATTTGTGCTTTTTGTTTGTTTTTTCCATAGTTCCTTAGTTCCCAGGAGCCGTGATTTTTATTTGCTTATTCTGAATAAAAAATACTGCGTCTGAGATAAAATTTTCAGTTTTTTATTTTTGTAATGCTATTTTTTTCTGAGGATCCTTATTTCTATCAAGAAATCATGTTTTTTACCATATTTTTCTTGTTTTCTCCTTGGTTAGGACTGTGAGCCTTACTTTCTGTTTCACTTTATTGTTTTTTTTTTCCTTTTGGGAAAAATATTTTTGTAGGTCTTCTGACAAATTGGTGGGTCAGACAGACCTTGAACAAGACTGGTATTCACTGTTTTAAATTGTTTACTTTTTGGTTGTGGACAAGGTAGACTGACACAATCTTGTTTATATTAAAACCAGTCACTTGCTTGTCTGTGAGCTTTCGCTAATTTTGCACATATAGTTTAAAAATAAGCCTTTAAATTAAGGCTTCTCAGTGTACCTCTCCTTCTATAAAAAATTCATAAGAGGAGTCCACCTCTCAACAAAAGTCTAAAAACGGGTCCTTTAAGGACCCCCTAGAAAATAAGTCTGATAGAAATAATAATAATAATGACCAAGACAAAAATTAAAGACATTCACAGTAGGTTTCTTATTCAGGACCTACTAAAAAGAAACTAAAAGAAAAACATACCAGTGCCCCTCTGGCTGAAAAACAAAGGGAAACACCAGTGTCAAAATATGATATAGCCCTCTATGGAGGAAATGGCAAAGGCTTGGCAACTATATCAGACTTTTCAGGCTGTGGACACTCTTATAGGTGACCCAGCTGCTCCAATTATACCTATTCCATCTGACCCTGGTCTCGGGCAGGGTATCTTCTTTGAGGGAGGTGATGATGAAGAGGAGGGTGAATTCCTTGATTCTGACCTTCAGGAGTTTGGTTCTTCCTCTAATGAGAAAGAGTTTTTTTCCTCTCACTATATCTTTGTCCAACACATGGTGGATACTCTTGCCCTATCTATTCGAGATTCCACTGCGGAGCAGGAGGAGGCAGATGTCTTAGACATGATGGGCCTCCCTCCTCCCAAAAAGCTTTTCCTTCCAATTCATACGTCCCTTAGAAGGGTTACTTTCAAAATACTTCAGAATCCTATCTCCAGCCCAGGGATGGATAAGAAAATAGAAGAAAGTACCAGTTAGATATATCTAATGCTGAGTACCTTTACATGCATCCGGACGATGAAGGAGTGGTGCAAGCTGCAGCTTGTGATAAAGTTACAAGTACCCCTTTCTTCCCAGCCTCCAGAAAGAGAAAAAAAAAGTGGTCACTATGGGGAAGAAATTTTACACCACAGCCTCTCTGATGCTACGCCTCTCTACTTACACGGCGCACACAGCTCAGTATCAGAAAGCTCTCTGGAACTCTGTCCTGGCTATCAGCCAGCAAGCCCCGGTAAAAGTGGCTCAAGACATGGTGGAAACTGTCAAAACTGTCTTGGAAGCCACAAAATATCAGTTTCCCATGGCTGTGGATGCTAATGAAACTGCTTCCAGAGCTATAGCTCAAGCTATCTCTCTCAAGAAGTTTGCCTGGCTGAGAACCACCAGTCTCTCCCAGGATACCCAAACCAAAGCTATGGATTTCTCCTGTGAGAAAAACTCTATTTTTGAGGACAAAACAGAAGCTTACATGAAAAAGGTGGAAGACTACAAGTCCACCTACCAGAGCAATACAGCCAAAGAGAAAGCAGCTACTTCCTACAAGCCCCAGGGTAGAGGGGGCAGAGGTAGAGGCTACTTTCCCAGGGCCTTCTATCCCATGTTATTGCCCATGCCTTTGATTACTCTCAAATGAGAGGATTCTTTAGGGGAAGAGGTAGAAGGGCTCAGAAACATACTGAACAAACCCCTTCTGCAAAGACTCCGACTAAACAAAATCCCTGACTGGAAGGCCCAGTCCATCTCTTCCTCCCAGCAGGAGGAAGGATGACCCACTACCTCAAAGACTGGCAATGCATCACCTTAGACAAGTGGTGCTGGAGGTGGAGGGTCTAGGTCTTACCTTGCAGTTAAAAAAATACTACACAACAGTGCCATAGGAGTTTAAAACCCCCTAACTCCCACAGAAAAAATCCTGCTGGAATTAGAGGTAAAGTCTCTCCCATCAGCAAATACAGTGGAAAGAGTTCCTCCCTCCCAATGGGGAAAATGCCTCTATTCAAGATACTTCCTCACTCTAAAGAAAAGCTGGGATTGGTGGCCTATTCTGGATCTCAGGTACTGTACCTAAACAAGCACCTGTTCAATCCCAAATTCAAAATGGTTACTCTGCCAGTTGTGATGGTTTTGTGATAGTTCTGTAGATTTTAACCCCAAATAATCTAAAGCATCCCCAGCCCAAGTGAATTCAAAGTCTTGGATATCCTGTCACAAGCATGTATTACTTAATGCCAACAATTTAGATTTTTCTTTGTTGAGTTTATATCCTGAGATATTTCCAAATTCTAAAAGACTCTTTAGGATACTAGGGAAGGAGGTCTTAGGGTTTTGAAATTGTTAATAAAATATAGTCTGTAACTGCAGAAGTTAAAATATATGTTCCACCTAGTGTTATCCCTGAAATAGTCTTATCAGTCTTTAATGTTCTTATTAGGGGATCAACAGCTAAACTGAATAAGAGTGGTGACAAATATATCAAAGACTCCCTGTCATGGCACCCTGTAGCAACTCCATCACTTTCTGCCTCGGCCCAGATTCTGCCAATAAAAATTGTCCTAGGTCCCAACCATAAAGCCCTGACTATTGTCTCCGTATACATCCCACCCAGAGACCCTAAACATGGCTTCAACGACGTCCTAAACTTTATCAACTCTCATCCTCCTGAAGCTGAACTTATTCTACTAGGGGATTTCAACATAAACTGGTTAGCATCGAGCGCCAGTGACTTTAAAGACTCCATCTGAGCTGCTAACCTCACGCAAATGGTAAACTCCCCTACTAGGATTAACTACAAGACTGGCACCAGTACCCTCTTGGATTGGGTCCTCACCACTCATCCCACAAGGATTTCTCATACGACCATTCTCCCAGACTCTCTCAGTGACCACTCCCCAGTTAAGTGTGCATGGTCTAACAAATTCCTTAAGCCCCCTCCCAAAATTATCACTAGCAGAGTTCTTCCTCATGGAAAACTTCCATATCTCAAACAATACCTGCTTCTCCAAGACTGGCTATCCATCTGTGAAGCAACAGATGTTAACTTGGCTCTTAATCACTTCATCTCAATTTTCAACAAAACCTGCGACCTCTTTGCCCCTGCTAAAAGGTGCAAAACAAAATCTCTCTCTCTCTCTAACCCATGGCTCACCGCGGCTCTTCTCTCACAGCTGAAACTAAGGGACCACGTCTGGACAGTAGCCAGGGCCACTGGCAAACAACTGGACATACAAAATTACAAACAAGCACGAAATACCTGCACAAAAGCCATCCGGCTAATGAAATCCACCTATTACAAAGACGCTCTCACCAATACATGGGGAAATGGTCATGCTTTCTGGAACAATATCAAGGATGTCACAGGGAAGCAGCCAAAAACCTCTCCGGCCATGTTAATGGTTGATGGATCCTCAACCCTCGACCCCAAGGTGATCGCAAACATATTTAACATGGCTTTTTCAGACCTTAGTGCTGTCCTACCCCATGACTTTTTCAAAAACAGGGCCTACTCCCCAAATACCTCAGCCCCTCAGTCTAACCATCCCCTCTTCTACTTTAGGGAGGTAAGGCTGAATGAAGCTTGCCGCTATGTTACTGCAGCTATCTCTAAATCTAGATCTAGTAGCGACACCCTGGACCTTAAGCTTCTGTTGTTCACCCTCGATGAGGTAATTCATCCATTAACAAAAATCCTAAACCTCTCTCTCAGCTGTGGAAAATTCCCGGACTTATGGAAAACCGCGACTGTGACACCCATCCATAAAAGTGAGGATAAGACGAATCACTCAAATTATCACCCCATCTCCATACTGCCACCACTCTGTGAGGCACTCGAATGCATCGTGGCTGATCAACTAACCGACCACTTGGATAAATACAATATACCTTGTCCACAACAACACAGTATCTGGAAAGGTCACAGCACCACCACAGCCCTTAGAAACATAGACTTTTACGGCAGATAAGGACCGCTTGGCCCATCTAGTCTTCCCATTTCCCTACCTACAGGATAGGCCGCAGATCCTAGTTAACCAACAGCCTATTTCTTCCTATCCCCACAAGAATTGCCTTATGTCTGTCCCATGCATTCTTGAATTCTCCCACAGTTTTAGACCCCACAACCTCCTCATGAAGGCTGTTCCATGCATCCACTACCCTCTCTGTGAAATAATACTTCCTCACATTGCCCCTGAACCACCCCCTTCTATCTTTAAATTGTGTCCCCTTGTTCTTGCACGTCTCTTTTTCTGAAAGATGCTACTCTCTTGGACTTTGTTGATTCCACTGAGGTACTTAAAAGTTTCTATCATGTCCCCCCTCTCCCTTCTTTCCTCAAGAATATACATATTAAGCTCCTTTGGTCTCTCCTCGTACGGCGTCTCTTGCAGACCCTGCACCATTTTAGTTGCCCTCCTCTGAACTGCCTCTATCCTGTCTATGTCCTTGTGGAGATGGGGTCTCCAGAACTGGACGCAGTACTCCAGATGGGGTCTCACCAACTATCTGTACAGAGGGATAACAACTTCCTGTTTTCTGCTGCTGATGCCTCTCCCTATGCATCCCTGTATACCCCCAGCCCTCCCTACTGCCTTCTCACATTGCTTGCTAACCTTAAGGTCATCTGATATGATTACCCCCAGGTCCCTTTCCTTTTTTGTTGTTGTTACTACCTCGCCCCCGATTGTGTATTCTTCCCCTGGGTTCTTGTTTCCCAGGTGCATTATTTTGCACTTCTTTGCATTGAATCCTAGCTGCCATACTTCTGACCATTCCTCCAACCTTGCCAAGTCCCTTCTCATCCTTTCCACGCCTCCTTGTGTATCAACCCTGTTGCAGATCTTTGTGTCATCTGCAAAAAGGCATACTTTTCCTTCCAGCCCCTCTGCAATGTCACTGGAGCTCTGCACTAATCCCTTGACAATGGCCTTCTCAAAGGGGCTGTTTTCATTGACCTCTCTAAGGTCTTCGATACAGTACACCATGGACTACTACTTTGACTAACTACTGAATGCTGGGCTATCACCTGACTCTTCTCTCTGGTTTAAAAGCTACTTAGAAAATCAGTCACAGAGAGTAAAAATTGGGGACGCTCTTTCTGACACCCTGCCTGTTCGCTCAGGTGTCCCACAGGGATCCATACTTGGCCCCCTCCTTTTTAGCCTTTTCTTAAACTCCCTCCCTTACCACTGATCTGAGCAGATCATACTATATGCCGATGATGCTGTTGTATTCTCCACTCACAAAGATCCTGCAACTCTTCAACACAACCTTCAACTTGGTTTCAGTTCTGTAGAGACATGGTTTCTTAATCAAAAACTGGTCCTCAATGACAAGAAACCAAATCTATGCACTTCTGCAGCTCTCATAACCCACACAAGCTACACCTCTTGGCTATCTCCAACACCTAGGGTAACACTCTAGATCAGGTGGGGTCCTTCAAATACTTAGGGATACAACTTGACCCTAATCTCTCCTATGGACCTCATGTAATAATAATAATGTAATAATATAGCTAGAGCTGCTTATACACGGCTTGGTCTCCTCTACAAACACAGACAACACCTCATGCCAGAAACTTTAAAGGTTGCAGTCCTGAGCTCTGTAATCTCTGTAATAGACTATGGTCTCATCATTTATGGCTCGGCCACAACCTCAACCCTTAGAAGCCTCTCAACTGCCTTAAATAAGACATGTCTGCTCATCACTGGCACTCACAGTCTCACCCACACATGTGACCTGTACACGCAGACCGGCTGGCTCCAACTATCAAACTGCATAAAGTTTCTCACCTGCTCCATGGTGAAAAAAATCTACCTTGGCCTTGCACCCCCTGGGGTCTTAACTCTGTTACAACACCGAATTAACAAATGGTGCCTTTGGAGATCCACGCTACAGCTACTGAAAGTCCCCCACTGTCACACTTCACAGGAACAATGCTCTTTTGCTTATCGAGCGCCACTCTGGTTCAATGGCCTCAGCCCCACCATCTCCTCTGCCCTAACAACTGGTATGTTTAAAACTAGGCTCCGGGACTATCTCACTACCAATAGCTCCTGTGACTGCTCAACTTAACCTTGTTTCTCCACTTCCCTGCCTGCTCTAGCAGTCCCCCCTCCCCTCCTCACTGGATTCTACCCTCACATCTTGGTATACCCAATGCTGCACTTTTCACCCTCTCCCCACCCTACCTACATTTCTTCTCCCCCCCTTCCCTCTCCCTATGACTCTGGCACTTCTTATCTGTTGTCTATTTTCTCTGACAAATGCCGCTGGCTGCCTTGCTTACCATGCTACCCTTGAACTATATTAATCTGTTTGCAATGTCCACATTGTTGTAACATCTGTCTTGATGTTCCCCATAATTTGTATTTCTCTGACATGGAACCTTTGTAAAAGAGCCTTGGCTCAAAGGTATTTGTAATCTTAGACTTGATAAATAAATAAAATAAAAAAAAACAAGGGACAATCTTGTCTGATACCCTTAGTAATCTCAAAACTGATAGAAATGATCCCATTGGTAACTACAGAAGATGATGAATTATTATAGAGAATTTTCACCCAAGAGATGTACTGTTCATGAAAACCATATAGATTTAACACATCCATAATATGATGCCAAAATATATTATCAAAGGTTTTCTCTGTATCCAATGACAGGAGGTCAATGGGCATTTTAGATTTACCAGCGTAATGTATAATATGAAAGATTTTCCTGACATTATCTGCGGAAAGTCTACCCCTGATAAAGCTAGTCTGTTGATTTCCAATTAAGACATGGATAACTTTTGCCACCTATAACTGCGGCATAATTGTGGATCTTTACCAACTTTATGTATCAGGCTAATAAGACCATGTGTCATACTCTTGGAAACTTTTCATTTAACTATGGGCTCATGAATTATCTATTTTGGTATGGGAGATAACTCATGAGTGAAGTGGAGTGAAAATGAACCAAAAACCTGTCAGGGCCAGAAGCTTTATTATTTTTAAGACACTGAATGGCAGCAGAAATCTCATCAGAAGTAATGGGTTTAATAAGCTAGTCCTTATATTGATCGAGAACTTTTAATATTAACAAATCTTTACAAAAGTTGGTCAATGTCATTTGTGAGTTTTTATTTTCTAAAGTGTATACAGTCTTATTTTTCTATGGCTAGAAATGACTGTGTTATTAACAGGATTTCTGACGGCAGTGATACTGGTAGAGGTACTGTTTTACTTCAACCGCAAGGCCAACATTTTTGATGCTTTAGGACCTCCGTCTATATAATTCATTTTGGATTTTCTGATAAAGAATGTGGCTTTCCTCCTTATTAGTTCATTATATTCAGTTTTTAGTTTTAACCACAAGGTCCAAGCATTGACATATTCATCTGTTAAGAGATTCTTTTCAGCTTCTCTAATTTAATTAATAAATCTTTTTGGTTTTTAAGTCTGTCTTTTTTAAAAGCAGAAGAGATGCTTATAAGATATCCCCTTAAGCACCATTTGAGGCAATCACAATTGTTCCAAGAAGTGTCGTCTAATTTATTAGGCTCTAGGAACTGGGTTATGTTGTTTTTTTTGTTAGAAATCATTATTTCATTAGTAAGTAAAAACTTACTTTTTTTCCACCTTCTGGATTTTTCATGGTTGTTTGTTTCTTGAAAATTTAGCACTACAGCGGGGTGATCAGAGATTACTTGACCTTAAATTTCTATAAACGGAATTCTGTTCATAAAAGAATGAGGTAGATACAGTATATCTGGTCTACCCTTGAGCCTGACTGATGGCATTATGACCAAAAAGTGTAGTCTTTGACATTTACGTGAAATACTCTCCAGGCAACAACCAGATTAAAGATGTTTACCAGATCATTAAGATCCTTACCTGCCTTAGACCTGCTGAGTCTGGCCTTTGATCTATCCAGCACAGGATCACGTATTGCATTAGCATCTCCTGCCATTAAAATAGTGCTGTCAGAAAAGTTGTGTAACACATGCGTGACTTTATTGAACACTTAATTCACTGGAGAAGTGGAACCAAATATGTTTACTAAAATTAGATATTCCTGCCCAAGTTTGCCATTCACAATCAAACAAGTAACCTTCAGAGTCAGCTATATCTTGCCATACCTGAAAATTCAAGGATCTCTTGATTAAAATGAGGACTCCTGTCTTTTTAGGGTTATTCCCTGGCCCCAAAACATGCCCCACCCACTCACATTGCATCAGGGCGTAATCACAATTTTTTTAAGTGAATTTCTTGGAGATAAGCTGTGGACACATTTAATTTTTTTCAGGTGATGGAAAACAGAGTACCTTTTAATTTTGTGGTGAAGACCTCTGATATTCCATGAAACTAAACAGAGACCACTACAATTAGAAATTTTTATACAAAGTTGGTATCAAACAACTAGTCCATCTCCCATCAGCTTCCAATACTAAAGATACGACAAAGAGTGATAGATGAAATGACAACAAAATGAAGAAAGAACAAGGTAAAGAAAATTATAAACTAAAAGCAAGTTCACTATCTCCAGTCTGAGTAACATAAATATAACTCCTATCCAGGAAAGACTCAGTCAGAGTATTAATGAAATAGTTAAATTCACCCATTTGCACATCCATGAAGAGCTGAATACTTAAAAGAAATGCCCCCCCATTTTAAACATTAAATGAACAAATACCTAGTTAAAGTATAAACAAACCCTAAAAAGGTAAGGTGGCAATACTTAAGCTAAGAAACGCTGCAATAATTATAGCCGTTCTTTAAAACTGGTAAGCTACTACTATAATTTGTTTATTCACTTATTTAACATTTTGGTAACTGGGAAAGGCACACTGAGCTAAGGCTCATTTCCAGGTGTGACCTGGGGGAAGGGGAGTGGGATACACAAAAGTCGAGTAGCAAACATTGCATAATTACAGTAAGAAAGCAAAACAGTTAAACAGTGTGGAGCAAAACAAGGTGCAGTATTGACAATATATACAATTTAGATGCAGTAAATACAAAAATCAACCAGTAATTACAATATATACAATATCTACAATTTGGGATACAGATTGACTTAGGAATCATTATGTACCGGTGCAAGTGCCAATTAATCAAAGCAGGAACCAAGTTTACAATGAGCATAATAATAGACACATAGAAACATAGAATTTGACCGCAGGTAAGGACCGCTTGGCCCACCTAGTCTGTCCATTTTCCTACCTAACAGATAAGCTGCAGATCCTAGTTAACCAACAACTTACTTCCTTCTACCCCCCACTAGGACTGCTTTATGTCTGTCCCATGCATTCTTGAATTTCCCCACTGTTCTTGACTCCACAACCTCCTCAGGGAGGCTGTTCCATGCATCCACAACCCTCTCTGTGAAAAAATACTTCCTCACATTACCTCTGAGCTGTCCCCCCTCTATCTTCAAATTGTGCCCCCTTTTTCTTGCACATCTCTTTTTCTGAAAGATGCTACCCTCTTGGACTTTGTTGATTCCCTTGAGGTACTTGAAAGTTTCTATCATGTCCCCTCTCTCCCTTCTTTCCTCAAGGGTATACATATTAAGCTCCTTTAGTCTTTCTTTGTATGTCTTCTGGTGCAGACCCTGCACCATTTTGGTTGCCCTCCTCTGGACAGCCTCCATTCTGTCTATGTCTTTGTGGAGATGGGGTCTCCAGAACTGCACACAGTACTCCAGATGGAGTCTCACCAACTGTCTGTAGAGAGGAATAACAACTTCCTGTTTTCTACTGGTGATACCTCTTCCTATGCATCCCAGTATCCCCCCAGCCTTCCTTACTGCCTTCTCACATTGCTTGCTCACCTTTAGGTCATCTGATATAATTACCCCAGGTCTCTTTCCATTTTTACTGTTGTCAGTATCTCACCCCCCATTGTGTACGCTTCCTCTGGGTTTTTGTTTCCCATGTGCATTACCTTGCACTTCTTTGCATTGAATCTGAGCTGCCATACATTTGACCATTCCTCCAACATTGCCAAGTCCCTTCTCATCCTTTCCACTCCATCTTGTATATCAACCCTGTTGCAGATCTTTGTGTCATCTGCAAAGAGACATACTTTTCCTTCCAGTTCCTCTGCAATGTCACTTATAAAGACTTTAAAAAGGACCGGTCCCAGTACTGAACCCTGTGGTACCCCTGCTAGTAACCCTCCTTTCTTCACTGTGTACTCCATTTACTACTACCCTTTGCTTCCTGTTGTCTAGCCTATTTTTTATCCAGGCTACCACCTTTGGACCCACTCCAAGGCTGGCTAACTTGTGTATTAATCTTTTGTGTGGGACTGTATTAAATGCCTTGCTAAAATCTAGGTAGGCCATGTCCACAGCCCCTACCTGGTCTACTACTTTGGTTACCCAGTCAAAGAAATCTATTAGATTCGTCTGACGTGACCTTCCCATCGTGAATCCATGCTGCCTTGGTTCCAGTGCCCCACTGGCCTCTAGGTACTCAACAATTCTTTCCTTCAGAAGTGATTCCATCATTTTCCCTACCACTGAGGTCAAACTAACTGGTGTGTAGTTTCCTGCCTCTGTCCTGCTCCCACTTTTGTGAAGAGGAATCACATCTGCCCTCCTCCAGTCCTTGGGTACCACCCCATCCTCCATGATTTGTTAAAGAGAGTAGTCAGTGGTGTCACTAGTTCTACCCTTTGTTCTTTTAGAATTCTTGGGTGAATCCCATCAGGCCCTATTGCTTTGTCCACATTTAATTTTATAATATGCAGAGAAAGAGGAGAGATATTGAATCCAGCTAGCAAGGAGTATCTGTACCCTGAGGGCAGCTGGCACAAGTGAGGGGTAGATGAAGGTAAGTATAGGAGAGGAGGGGTGAGACAGTACCCGGAGGGCGGCAGGCACAAGTTAGGGGTGAGGGAAGTATAGGAGAAGAGGGAGGGCGGGGGAGACTGCATTTTTTATGTAATTTAATTTTATTTATTTATTCTAGGATTACAAGTACCTTTCAGCCAAGGCTCTTTTACAAAGGTTCCATGTCAGAAATAACAATCAACAAGGAAGCAACAGTGAAATAACAATAAATAATTCATGTACAATAGTGCTATTGAAAGGGGTCAATTATAGGAAAAGAAAGGTGTAGCGGAGGAGGAGGAGAAGTGTAGGTAGTTAACAGAGGCAGCTATAGTTAAATGGTGAACACAGCTAGGGATGTAGCCCACAAGGAATGGGTAGGGTCAGGCACCCGGGGGTGGCAGAGAAACAGGGATGAGAGGAGTGGGGGAGGATGAAGATGCAGCCAGAGGCATTTGTCAAAAAATAAATGGGAAGGAGTGATAGAAGAGGAAAAAGGGGGCAGGGTGAGGGGGGAATAAGTGCTGTAATGGTGCAAGGAGAGACTAATGAGGTGGTATGAAGACCTGAGATTTGAAGTGGTGCATCAGGAACTGGGGGGAAGGGGACTGGAGGAACTAGGGTTAAGCTGTATATAAGTTAGGATTAAAGTTGTGTAGGTCATCATCTAGGAGAGGCAGTCACAGGAGCTAGAGGCAATGAGATGGGCCCGAAGCCTGGTTTTGAACAGACCTAGTGTTGAAGCAGAGGAGATGGTGTGGCTGACACCATTCATCCACAGAGGAGCCCTATAGGTGAAGGAGCATTGGCCCTGTGTAGTTCTACAGCGTGGATCTTGTAGAATCTGGGTTGTCGAGCTCCTGGTGTTCTGTCAGTTGGTGTTTTGATGTAACAAGGCAGTAACACTGGGGGGATATGAGGCCAAGGTTGATTTTTTCCCACAATAGAACATGTGATATACTTTATATGGTTGGAGAGTTGAAGCCATCTGGATTGTTCATAAAGGGCACAGGTGTGGGTGAAGCAGTGGGCACCAGATGTGAGTCGGCATGCTTTGTTAAGAGCAGTTGTTATACGACGGAGGACGGACGTCGTGGAGGAGCCATAGATAATGAGGCCATAATCAATAATTGACACCACAGAGCTCTGGACGGCAATCTTCAGGGCCTCTGGGGTGAGGTGTTGCCTGTTCTTGTAGAGTAATCCAAGATGTGTGTTGGCAGATTTAGCCTCGCTATCAATGTGAGCTGTATAGGAGAGATTGGAGTCAAGCAGAATCCCTAGGTATTTGAAAGAGTAAACTTGTTCGAGGACAATCCCCTGCTTGGTGGAAATGGCAAAGGGGTGTTGCTTGTAACGGTAATGTGAACTGCAGAATAGCAATGGCTTGGTTTTCTTGTCATTGAGGACTACTGTATGACTGGAGAACCATGTTTCAACGGCACTGAATCTGAGTTGGAGGCTGTGTTGTAGTGGTGAAAGGTCCTTGTGCGTAGAAAAGACAACAGCATCATCCGCATACAGGATGATTTTTCCAAGCAGGATTGTGGTAGGGAGTTTAAAAAGAGGCTGAAAAGGAGAGGGCCCAGTATACCCCTGAGGTACTCCGGAGCGGACAGGTAAGGTGTCCGAGATAGCATTGGTGATTTTTACTCTTTGAGAGCGGTTGTCAAGGTAGCTTCTGAACCAGTGGGCTGAGTCCGGTGCGAGGCAAGCAAGGAGTAGTTGGTCATACAGCAGCCGATGATGGACTGTGTCAAATGCCTTCGAGAGGTCGATAAAGACAGCCCCTGTAAGAAGTCCTTTATCAAGGGAACTATACACTGCACTGGTAAATTCAAGCAAGGCAGTGGTGGTACTATGCCCTTTTCTAAAACTGTGCTGTTATGTGCACAGAATATTATATTTTTCCAAATAATCAGTGAGCCGGTCCGCAACAATATGCTCTAGGGCCTTGGATAGTGGTGGCATTATGGAGGTCGGACGGTAGTTAGAGTGGCAGATCTTATCCCCAGTTTGTGGACCGGGGTCACAGTGGCAGTTTTCCATATTTCAGGGAATGTACTGGTGTGGAGAGAGAGGTTAAGAATTTTAGTTAGGGGACTGAGGACCTCATCAAGTGTAGTGATAGCAGCTTAAGGTCTAGGGTGTCACTGTTGATTCTGGAAGTGGAGATAGCTAAGGCAATGTGGCAGCGAGCTTCATTCATCTTAATCTCCCTTAAGTAAAAATGAGGGTGGTTTGACAGAGTGCAGGGTGTCTTAGAGGGGGTGTGGGCAATGTGAGGAAGTATTATTTCACAGAGAGGGTAGTGGATGCATGGAACAGCCTTCCTGAGGAAGTTGTGGGGTCTAAAACTGTGGGAGAATTCAAGAATGCATGGGACAGACATAAGGCAATTCTTGTGGGGGGCAGGAAGATATAGGCTGTTGGTTAACTAGGATCTGCGGCCTATCCTGTAGGTAGGGAAATGGGCAGACTAGATGGGCCTAGCGGTCCTTATCTGCCGTCAAAGTCTATGTCTATGTCTACGTCTATGTCTATGTCACAGGCCTTATTGAAGGTGATGATGAAGTAGCCGAGGGCAAGGTTAACATCCATCATCGTGTAGATGGGCAGCCAGTCTTGCAAGGATAGGTACTGTTTAAGATGGGTAAGTTGACCACGGGGGAGGACTCTGCTGGTAATGATTATAGGGGTGACTTTAGAAATGTATTAGACCATTCACATATAACTGGGGAGTGGTCACTGAGAGAGTCTGGGAGAACGGAGGCATGAGAGATCCTGGTTTGGATAGTAGTAGATAATAGGGTAATAGATTAGGTTAGGTGGGTGGGGAGTAGGGGAAGGCATCAAGGTGGACCGGGGGAGAGAGCATATGCAGGGTGGTGGAGGGAGAAGCTTCAGCTGACATTTTAGTATGGTTAGAGTGGGGGCAAGGCAGATAGATTGCGAGAGTTGATTCCATATGTCTGGGAGTCTATAAGAGAAAGCAGTATTGCCAGCTTGGGAGTGTGGGAGCGGGAGTTTGAAGGTGCAAGAGTCACAGGATCTGAGCTCATACGCTGATGAGGGAGAAGGGGAGAGGAGGGAAGAGAGACAGGAGGGGAGGACATTGAACAAGTACTTGCGGATAAACATGGCACAGTGTGCAAGGTGGCAAGTGGCCAGGGAGGGAAGGGCAAAAGCAGAGTATAGGGAACGGTGATGGGTTTGGTAGGGGAGGCTTTGGGCAAAGCAACAGAAAGCATGGTATAGAGGGCCTAGTTTGGAGAGGGATGATGGGGGCCAAGCTATATACAACACCAGTGTAGTCAAATGTAGGGAGAATTAGTTTGGTGGTTAATTCTTTGCAGATTGGGGATGAGAAGCAGTCTTTGATTCTATATAAAGCTTCCAGTTTAGGTAGTAGTTTGGTGTGGATGGAGTCAATGTATTCAGAGAAGTCTAGCTTGGAGTCCAACCAGACCCCTAGGTACTGAAATAACTCTACAGTATCTATGAATATGCTATCCAGGGAGAAGAAACCAGGGGGAGTTCAGAGTTTGGCCAATCGCTGGAGGGAGCCGAAGGCCATGGCAATGTTTTTTTTGCATTGCACCTCAGGCTGTTGGCCTCAAACTACTTGAGGGCTTTTATAAAGTTCTCTTACAGGGATGCCTGGATAGTCGTAAATGAGGGGCCTGAGGCAAAGATGATAGTAACGTCAGTGTATGTATGTGTATGAGAAAAAGACCGAGGTAGAAAGGTCAGTGGGGGATGCTGAAAAAGAAGGTAAAGCCATAAAAAAATGGAGAGCAATAAGTGCCAATGCCCGTAGTCTGAATAACAAGCTTCCTGAATTAGTAGCCTTGATGGAGGAGGAACATCTGGATATCGTGGCAGTCACAGAAACATGGTACACACAAAACCATGACTGGGACATTAACATACCAGGATACACTATCTACAGGAGGGACAGGGAGGGTAAAAGAGGAGGAGGAGTAGCTCTTTACATAAGGGAAGGAATCAAAGCAACAGAACAAAAGGAAAACAGGAGGAGAAGAAGCACTGTGGGTAAATTTGGAGACCGCAAAGGCACCACAATCCGCACAGGGTTAGATACAGACCCCTTCTCGAGGGAGGAAATGGACAAGGAAATGATAGAAAGTATGCTTAGAATGGCAGAAAAAGGGGAGATATTGCTGATGGGTGATCTGAATATGCCAGATGTTAACTGGAGTGCAGTTGCAGCAGCCACTTTGAAGAGTGGGGTTATTCTAGATGCTCTACAGGGGGCATGCCTTAGACAACTAGTATTGGAGCCCACTCGAGAGGGAGCAATCTTAGACCTGGTTCTCTCAAATGGAGATGAAGAGAGGATCACAGATGTAGAAGTGGGTAGCCATCTGGAAACTAGCGACCATCGAACAGTATGGTTCACAATAAACACAGCAATAGAGTCAAGCCATACAAAGGCAAAAGTACTGGACTTTAGGAGGGCTGACTTTGCCAAAATGGGTGAGTGCCTAAGGAATGCACTAGCAAATGGGCAGGAAGGAGGGGTGGAAGAACAATGGGGAATAATAAAAACTGCCATCACAGAGGTAACAAGCCTTTGTGTGAAGCAAATAAACAAAATGAAATGATGTAAGAAACCACTATGGTTCTCAAAGGAAGTGGCAGTGAAGGTTCAAGAGAAAAGAAAGCATTCAGGAAGTACAAGAAACACGGAAGGAGCAGGACAGAAAACTGTATCAGTTAAAGCAAAAGGAAGCTGGGAAGGCAGTCAGAACAGCAAAGGCCCAAACCGAGGAAAAGATAGCCAACTCAGTTAAGAAGGGGATAAAACCTTTATAGGTACATCAGGAGCGAAGGAAGACCAAGGAGGGATAGTGAGGCTTAATAAAGGGAGGGAGGGTGGGCAGAGGGTGACTGTCGAAAAGGCAGAGATACTAAACAAATATTTTTGCTCAGTATTTACAAAGGAAGAGGGGGAGGTACCTAAAACAAAACAGTAGAAACACTCTGGATACAGAAGTTGATACCAGCCCATTTACAGAAGAAAGGGTTCTGAAAGAACTCTTAAAACTGAAGGTGGACAAAGCAATGGGGCCTGATGGGATTCATCCCAGAATTCTAAAAGAACTAAGGATAGAACTAGTGACACCACTGACTACCCTCTTTAACAAATCATGGGAGGATGGGGTGGTACCTGAGGACTGGAGGAGGGCAAATGTGATTCTCCTTCACAAAAGTGGAAGCAAGGCATAAGCAGGAAACTACAGACCTGTTAGTTTAACCTCAGTGGTAGGGAAAATGATGGAATCACTTCTGAAGGAAAGAATTGTCGAGTATCTAGAGGCCAGAGGGGCACAGGACCCAAGGCAGCATGGATTCACAGCGGGAAGGTCATGCCAGACAAATTTGATAGATTTTTTGACTGGGTGACCAAAGTAGTAGATCAGGGAGGGGCTGTGGACATGGCCTACCTAGACTTTTAACAAGGCATTTGACACAGTCCCACATAAAGATTAATATACAAGTTAGCCAGCCTGGGGTGGGTCCCAAGATGACAGCCTGGGTAGAATTGGCTGGAGAATAGGACACAGAGAGTAATAGTAAATGGAGTCCACTCTGAAGAAAGGGGTTACTAGTGGGGTACTGCAGAGTTCAGTAAGACTAGTCCTCTCAATGTCTTTATACGACATTGCAGAGGGACTGAAGGAAAAGTATGTCTCTTTGCAGATGACACAAGATCTGCAACAGAGTTGATGCACAAGATGGGTGAAAAGGAAGAGAAGGACTTGGCAAGGTTAGAGGAATGGTCAAATGCATGGCAGCTTAGATTCAATGCTAAGAAGTGCAAGGTAATGCACCTGGGAAACAAAACCCAGGGAAGAGTACACAATGGGGTGAGATACTAACAACAAAATGGAAAGGGACCTGGGAGTAGTCATATCAGATGACCTAAAGGTGGGCAAGCAATGGAGAGGGCAGCAAGGAGGGTTGGGGTTACTGGGATGCATAGGGAGAGGCATCACCAGTAGAAAACAGGAAGTTATTATCCCTCTGTACAGACAGCTGATGAGACCCCATCTGAACATCATGTGTAGTTCTGGAGACCCAATCTCCGCAAAGACATAGACAGGATGGAAGCTGTCCAGAGGAGGGCACTAAAATGGTGCAGGGTCTGCAACCAGAAGACATAGTGAAGAGAGACTTAAGAAGCTTAATATGTATAGCCTCAAGGAAAGGAGGGAGAGGGAGGACATGATAGAAACTTTCAACTACCTCAAGGAAATCAACAAAGTCCAAGAGGGTAGCATCTTTCAAAAAAAGAGGTGCGCAAGAACAAGGGGGCACAATTTGAAGATGGGGGGGTGGCTCAGAGGTAATTTAAGGAAGTATTTTTTCACAGAGAGGGTTGTGGATGCATGGAACGGCCTTCCATAGGAGGTTGTGGAGTCAAAAACAGAGGTGGAATTCAGGCATGCCTGGGACAGTCATAAGGCAATTCTAGGGGGTGGGGGTAGGAAGAAGTAGGCTGCTGGTTAACTAGGATCTGCAGCTTCTCCACTAGGTAAGGAAATGGGCAGACTGGGTGGGCCAAGTGGTCCTTATCTGCCATCAAATTCTATGTTGCTATGTTTCTATGTCTATGTGTGTGTGTGTTGGCAAACAGATGTAGGGGAGGTCATTGACAAAGATAGAAATGAGAGTGGAGCCCAATATAGAGCCTTGAGGGGCACCAGAAAGAATGGGGAGGGGGTGGACTTGGCTTGGCATAACTGCACATACTGGTTTCTACCAGAAAGACAGGATTTGAACCATTCTGTGAAGGAGGGGGCAAGACCTAAGGAAGCTAACTTGCTCAGGAGGAGGTTGTGGCAGACAGAATCAAATGCCTTGGTGAGATCTACGAAAATCACCTAGGTGAGGTGACCTCTGTCCATGGCAGACTGGATACTGTTTATGAAATGCAGCAGGGCAGAGGAGGTGGAGTGGGTGTGTCTAAACCTAGATTGGAAGGGGCTTAGAGTGTTGGCAGAGTCTAGGAAGGCATTTAGTGTGGATGAGATGAGCTTCTCCTGGATTTTTGAGAGAGCGGGCAGAAGCAAGATGGGCCTATAGTTTCCAAGTAGTGAGAGATCCCCTCCTTTGTGGAAGGGAATGACACTTGCCAGCTTCCAGGCTTTTGGGACAATGCACTCAGTTGTAGATAAATTGAGAAGGTAGGAGATCGGGGGGCTATGGCAGGGGCCAAGATTTTGAGTAATCTGGGATTGAGAACATCAGGACTGTGTTTGGAGGGGTTTAAAGCTTTTAGAGTGCGGAGCACTTCTGTAATGATGATAGAAGGGAAGGAGAACCTGCAAGTGGAGTAAGTAAAAGGGTGGTGGAGGGATGAAGGTGAGGGCGTATGGGGGTGGGACAAGGGGAAGGGCACTTGTGGTGTAGAAGAGATTTATAGTGGAGGCAGCTGAAGAAGGCTCAGAGCCAGCAGAGTTGGGGAATGCAGGAATGGAAGAGGGGGGATCCTAGAAGTGGGTGGAGGGTTTTCCAGAATTCAGCTGGTGTTGTCCTATTATCATTCAACTTATTTCTAAAGAAATTAGCTTTTGCGATGCACATAGCTTTGGCGCAGGCATTGCATAGTGTTCTGTAGTGTTGCAGATCCACTCGACTAGAGGAGGACTTGTATAAGCCAAGCCAGATCTCTGGATTTGAAAAGGGATATTAGCTTGTCAGTGATCCAGGGTAGATTCTTGTGGTGTAGGGGGTATTAGGGCTAAGGTTTAATTCCACCTCGCAAGCCATTAGTAGGAAAAGAAAACAGGGTATTAGAAACTTAGAGTAGCACCTTTTCTTTAGGTTGTTGAAAGAGTGTGCTGTCGGCCTGACTGTTAGGGCATGACAGCCTTCTGTGGGAGAGAGTTTGGGGCAGAAACTGGGTTTGGGAGAAGGGATGTATGTGAAGGAGAAGTGGTGATGGTGGAAGCAGGAGGGGGAAGTTAAGGGGCCGGCTAAGGTGGGACCATGAGTAAACTGGGGGGGTGGTGGTGAAAGAAGGGGGAACTTGGGTGAAGGGAGGAGATTGATTGGGATGGCTGTAATAAGTAGGGATGGGAGAACCTCAAAAGGTTCTGAGGTTCTGAAAGGTTCTGACAAGCAAAAAAGGTTTGGATGCTTATCCGAAAATTTTAAACATTTATTATTTTATGGTGACTGTATGTGAAAAAATCAGTTTAAACAGCTTTTAATCAACATATCTATAGAAAAAAGCAATTAAATCACTGTTCAGTAGTACTAAGATACATGAGTACTGAAATGAGATGGGGAGTGAATAATGTGACTGTGAATGTGCCTACTGGAGGATGACGATATGGTTCAAAGGCAGGCAACTCCCAGATCTCAGGGGCAACGTGAGGAAGCATTTTTATACGGCAAGGGTGGTGGACACATAGAACAGCCTTCCTGAGGAGGTTGTGGGGTCAAAAACAATAGGGGGATTCAAGAATGCATGGGACAGACATAAGGCAATTCTGGTGGGGGTTAGGAAGAAGTAGGCTGTTGGTTAACTAGGATCTGCAGCTTATCTAATAGGTAAGGAAATGGGCAGACTGGGTGGGCCAAGCAGTCCTTATCTTCCGTCAAAGTCTATGTTTCTATCTCTATTTTTTTTTTAATCAGTCTCCTGAATCTGACTTTTTGTAGAAGGGGACAACTTGTTTGTAATATATGTCACTAATTATGTTCAGCAACAGCTCTCGGTATGGAACACAACAGGTAGGGCATCCTGCAGAACGTTAAAAAGAGAAGAAGATGAAGAAGAATCATCATTTATATAGTGCTTTTCTTACACAGTGTATCCCAAAGTGCTTTACAAGCAATGCTAGACTGGTAGTGAAGTGACTGAATGTGTGGTGGCGGCCATAACGCACATCACCACCCACACACAGCCTGGATAATTGCATGAACCGGTTTATGGGAAGGGGAATGTTGGCCAGGACTCTGGGAATGTTCCCTACTCTTTGCGAAAAGTGCCCTGGGTTCTTTTACTTCCACTTGGACACCCACCAGGAGAACACCAGGATGGGAAGAAGGGACCTCGGTTTAACGTCTCATCCGAAAGACAGCACATTCCAGCAGTACAGCACCCCCCAATACTGCACTCGGATGCCAGCGATTTTTAAGTGCAAGTCCAATCCCGGTGTGGGACAAGAACCCATGACCTTCTGGTCCAGAGGTGGATGTGCTACCAATTAAGCCACGCTAACACCTAAACTTGAACACTAACAGAAGCATCGTAATGGACCAAGGCTCATGAGTGACATGACATACAGTAACTGGGTGTCCTGATTCGTGATGAAACCAAAGATTTAAAAAGAAAAAAAAGGTTGCACCAAAAAAAAGTTTAAGTGGTGTGATTCGTGATGACCATGAACGTGATTCATCATCACATGATGTGAGCCTTGTTTGCACTGGCAGTATTTCCTAGAGCACCAGAAACTGGATGGAACTGAAGGTCCACAAATAGTTGCCATTGAAAAAAATTTGAAATACCTACAGCTATACTTCCCGGAACTGTCTGACTGAGAAGATCGCATGCTACAAACAATATTTGCTCTGAGATTATAGTTACTGGATTAAGTACAGCTGGCTTGTGAGGACAAAGATTCGAGTCCATCTGCTAGCGTATGCCGACACCTGTTTGACAATTTTACCGTGTCCTATATTACAGCGACAACATCGACAGGTCACTGTAATGTCGGTGCAAGACCCTGGCACTGCTGTCTGGGGGTCTTGCACCCCCTTCCTGAATCAACTCTGACTCGGAGTTGATTATTTAAATTACAGGGGGTGCAGGGGGAAGAGCCCTCCGCATGGGGGGTTCAGGGGCAAAGCCCCCTGAAGACAACATAGTCTTCATAGAATGGCTTTATGTCAACCGCAATCGCGGCCAACAGAAAGTCGTTGCTGTAATGTCATTCGACAATGAATTTGTCTAACCAGTGTCATGGCTCCATCTGCTAGTAGGGCATCATGCAGAAGGCGAACACTAACAGAAGCATCATACCAAGGCTCGTGAGTGACGTAACATGACTGGGTGTCCTGATATATGATGAAAAACAGGGTTGCATCAAAAAAAGTTGTTTCTTCTGTAATCACGAAGTGTGGAACAAGTACTGTAGGTGTATTTTTGTAGAATTTCTATGTCAGTACAATCAGAGGAAAACTTTGTTATGCAGCGTCTAGTTACTTTCTTAATAATGTCTCTTTTATGAGAACAGAACAAAACATAGTATGGCAAGGCAAGGCAAGTTTTATTGTTATGGCACACAATCCCAGAGGCTCTGGGTGCTGTACAGAAATATACAATAAATATGCACTACAATAATAAAAATTTCAATGATACAATTTAAAGTAATTCAAATATAAATCAATTTAAAACTAATAAAATACCATAATCAGGTACTGAACAACATGTTAAAATTCAGTAATCATTAAAAGCCATGCCAAAGAGGTGTGCCTTCAACTTCCGCTTAAACACCTCTACCAAGGGGTCTTCTGGACTGCAGATGGAAGCGAGTTCCACAGGGACAGCCCAGAAGTGCTGAAAGCGCAATCTCCTGAACTTTTGAGCCGAACCCTGGGAACATCCAGGAAGCCCCTCAAAGAGGCACAGAGGGGGCAAGCAGAGGTCCGGTGTCAGGAGCTCTAACAGATAGCCAGGGCCAAGTCTGTTTAGGGCCTTATAGGTAAGAAGCCCCACCTTGAAAAGGAACCTCCGCCGGACTGGCAGCCAGTGCAGAGCACGCAGAACAGGGGTCACATGACTGGACCTAGAAAGACCAGTCAGTAACAGAGCTGCTGCATTCTACACCAGCTGCAGTCTGCAGAGGGTCCTTCCCATGACCCTGAAGTAAAGAGCATTGCAGCAGTCGAGCCTGGAGGAAACAAAGGTGTGCACCAGCGTTGGCAGGTCCTCGGGCAGAACGAGGAGCTTAATCCGGGCAATGTTCCATAGATGATAAAACCCATTACTGACTACCGATGATGCCTGATCTTCAAAGATCAGTCTGCTGTCAAGGATCATGCCCAGATTTTGCACCCTCAGGAAGCTGTCAACGGGGTCGAACCTAGTACAAGACCAGAATCAGCCCCAGACAGCAACCCATCATGCCCACTACCAAGCTCGATTACCAGCACCTCTGTCTTGGCCGGGTTGAGTCTCAGCCAGCTGGAAGCCATCCAGTCATTGATTTTAGCCAGACAGTTGTCAAGCACATCCATAGCTCCGGATGTTCCAGGAGCAAATGACAAATACAGTTGGGTATCATCTGCATAGCAGTGAAACTCAACACTGTATTATCAAATGATCTCACCCAGGGGCAGCATATACATTGCAAACAACATTGGTGACAGGATCGAGCCCTGTGGTACTCCACAGGACAGAGGCACAGGGGAGGAGGAGAAATTCCCCATCACCATCCGCTGCATCCTATCTGAGAGATAGGATTAAAACCACCTGATGACAGTACCGGCGAGTCCACAAAACTCACATAGCCGATCCAATAACACAACGTGGTCCACACTGTCAAAGGCTGAAGAGGGATTGAGGAGTAGAAGAATTGGCCTGTCTCCTCTATCTCTAGCCCTGAGCAGATCATTATGCACCATCACTAGAGCTGTTTCAGTACTATGTCTAGCCCAAAAATCCAATGGAAATGGCTCATAAATGTCCGAGGACACCAGGAGATCCTTGAGCTATTGTGCCACTATCTTCTCAACAACGTTGCTCAAAAAAAGCAGGTTGGAGATAGGATGGTAATTCACCAGGACATCAGGGTCGAGGGAAGGTTTCTTAAGGAGGGACCTCACCAGTGCCTCTTTCAATGCAGCCAGGAGAACCCCTCCGCCATCGAGCACCTGACAATCCTGCTGAACACCGGGCCAACAGCCTCAACACATCCTATTAAGAATCGTGTCAGGGCTGGGTCCAGTTCACAAAACATGCTTTAGCTCTAAGATCAACTTAGTAACATCGGACATCTCTACTAGCCTAAACTCTTCCCAGACATATGGAGTGCCTCTATTCTCCCCAGCCGGACCACTGCTAGGCAATAGCCTACCTAGTGGAATCACCGGCCGCATGGCCGACACTGTCAGAGGAAAACAGAGCAAACTCTTCACATAAAGTGGATTATAACGCTTTTTTCGACTGCAGACAGGTAGGATGTAAAAGCCTGTCTACAGTCTGAAATAGCTGAGAAGGTCTGTTCCTCCCTGCAGCAATCTCTCTGGACAGAAACTCTGCCTTCAGGAGATTGCCCCCGGTACTCAACATAGTGAGCACACAGGGCCAGCTTGTCACACTCCAGCTGGGTCTTCCGCCACCAACACTCCAACTTCCGACCCCTGATCCTCATCACCCTGAGATACCCGTCAAACCATGTGGATCTCATGTGAGAAGACCTGAGTCATAAACGAAACTGGTGCGATGGCATGTGTTTAAAGAATGGATAGTTTCTTTGTAATGTCCCAAATGGGACAACAAAAACTTAAGAGTTATAATGATGCATGTTTTCTCTTTCTGAAGAAGACAGCATTTAAGTGTTTTGTATCTCAGAGCTGAGGATACTGTCCCTACTGGAAAGGTTTGCTGCTCCTGTGGTATCGTACTAGAACATGCTACCAGAAATAGTTGGCAAATGTGAAAATCGTGAATGTGAACGTGACCGTGATGACCGTGAACATGATTAGTCATGAGAATGAGGAATTGTGTAACAGTGGCAGTGCTTCCCTGAGCTTCAGATACTTAATGGAACTGAGCTTCTTCGTGACTGTGATGACCGTGAACATGAACGTGATTTATTGTGAGCATGTGGAGTCATATTACAGTGGCAGTGCTTCCCAGAGCTTCAGATACTGGATGGAACTGAGCTTCTTCATGACCGTGATGACCGTGGAACATGATTTGTTGTGAATCGTGAGGATGAGGAATTGTGTAACAGTGGCAGCACTTCCCTGAGCTTCAGATACTGGATCGAACTGAACTTCTTCGGGACCGTCATGACTGTTAATGTGAATGTGATTTGTCGTGAGGATGTGTAACAATGAGAGTGCTTCCTGGAGCTTAAAACACTGGACGGAACTGAGCTTCTTCGTGATTGTGATGACCGTGAACGTGATTCGTCGTGAGGGTGAGGATTCGTGTAACAGTGGCAGTGCTTCCCGGAGCTTCAGATACTGGGTGGAAGAGAACTTCCAGAAATAGTTCCCAAATGTGAAATTTGTGACAGTGATGACTGCGAATGTGATTTTATTTTTTTTTTATTTATTCCATGTGATGTGATGGAATGCCCTGCCCACCAAGCCAAAACTTATACCCCACTGAGCGAGCACAGGGAGGAAGATGACAAATGACTTACTTCTTGGGGGAGGGGTTCAAAAAGACAGTATGCAAGAAGTGGCATTGGTGTGCTGACAACTGACTGGCAGATTTTATTTCACACACAGAATTTATTTCATACACAACTTAGCTAAGGCGATGCTGCAGACACTGCTGCTAGTATACCCACAGAAATTCTGGGGGACACTGCCAGGCCTAACCCTCTCTAACACAGTACTTTTTCCCTTCAAATAATTTTTACTTTTTATTTATTATTCCACGTGATGTGGCGGAATGCCCTGCCCACTGAGCCAAAACTTATACCCCACTGAGCAAGCACAGGGAGGAAGATGACAGATGACTGACTTCTGGAGGGGGGGTAACACAGACAGTATGCAAGAAGTGGCACTGGTACACTGATGACCATCTGGCAGATTTTATTTCTCACATACCACTTACGCTAAGGGCGATGCTGCAGGCACTGCTGCTATAGTACCAACAGAAAATCAGAGACCCTGCCTAGCCTAACCCTCTCTGACACAGTACTTTCCCTTCACAGATTTTTATTTATTCCATGTGATGTGACAGAATGCCCTGCCCACTGAGCCAAAGCGTATACCCCACCGAGTGAGTACAGGAAGGAAGATGACATATCAAAGGCTTCTTGTGGGGGGGGGGGTCACACAGCATGCCAGAAGTGGCACTGGTGACTGGCTGGCAGATTTTATTTCACACACACAGAATTTATTTCACACACCACATAGACTACAGGCCGATGCTGCAAGCCCTGCTGCTACCAACAGAGAATCAGGGACCCTGCCTGGCCTAACCTTCTCTGACTCAGTACTTTCCCTTCAAGGATTTTTTTTTATTTATTCCACATGATGTGACGGAATGCCCTGCCCACTGAGCCAAAGCTTACACCCCACTGAGTGAGCATAGTGAGGACGAGGACAGATCACTGGATTCTTGTGGGGGGGGGGTCTCACAAATAGTATGCAAGAAGTGGCACTGGTGCACTGATGACTGGCTGGCAGATTTTATTTCACATACTCCTTACGCTAAGGGTGATGCTGCAGGCACTGCTGCTACTATACCCACAAAGATTCTGGGGGACCCTGCCTGGCCTAATCCTCTCTAACACAGTACTTCTTCCCTTCAAGAATTTTTTTTTTATTTATTATTCCATGGGATGTGATGGAATGCCCTGCCCACTGAGCCAATGCTTATACCCCACTAAGCGAGCATTGGGAGGAAGATGACAGATGACTGACTTCTTGGGGGTAGTCACACAGACAGTATGCAAGAAGTGGCAATGGTGCACCGAAGACTATCTGACAGATTTTATTTTACACACACACACAAACAATTATTTCACACACCACCTACACTAAGGGCGATGCTGCAGGTACTTCTGCTACCAACAGAGAATCAGGGACCCTGCCTGGCCTAACCCTCTCTGACGCAGTACTTTCTCTTCAAGGTTTTTATTTATTTATTATTTTTTTTTATTTATTCCATGTGATGTGATGGAATTCCTTGCCCACTGAGCCAAAGCTTATACCCCACTGAGTGAGCATAGGGAGGAAGATGACAGATCTTTTTTTTGGGGGGGGGATCACACAGACAGCATGCCAGAAGTGGCACTGGTGACTGGCTGGCAGATTTTATTTCACACACACAGACTTTATTTCACACACCACCTAGGCTACAGGCCAATGCTGCAAGCCATGCTGCTACCAACAGAGAATCAGGGACCCTGCCTGGCCTAACCCTCTCTGGCACAGTACTTTCCCTTCAAGGATTTTATTTTATTTTTTTATTTATTCCATGTGATGTGACAGAATGCCCTGCCCACTGAGCCATAGCTTATACCCCACTGAACAAGCACAGTGAGGAAGATGACAGATCACTGGCTTTTTTGGGGGGGTCACACAAACAGTATGCAGTCAGGGACACTGCCTTGCCTAACCCTCTCTGACACAGTACTTTCTCTTCAAAGATTTTTATTTTTATTTATTCCACATGATTTTACGGAATGCCCACTGAGCCAAAGACTGTATAATAATAAGATAAAATAACAATAATAATAAATCCCCACTGAAGTGACTGAACAGTGAACACAGGCAGGAGAATGGAGAGCTGGCTTGTTCTTGGGGGGGGCAACTGGGCAAACATGAAGAAGGCTAACTGAAAGTGGTGTGGTATGAGTGGCACAATTCACCCCCTCTGCTGCTCCAAAAAAAACTGGCAGTCTGGCTCTGGCACTTCAGTCTTTTCTCTTCTTGGCTTTCTTGACTCACTCACTTACTCCCAGTCTCCAAGTTCTTACTCTCCTCCCCAAGTCTTCTCTCCCAACTTCCCAGTCCCTGACTCTCACACCCACACTTGACCCATTCCTCGGCTCTGAGTAATCCCCTCCCAATCCCGAGTCCCTGACTCCCCAACCCCAACTTTTCTTTTAGTTTCTTTTTTAAAATGAATATAAAAAAATGTAATTCTTTTTTTTTTTCCTGAGTTCACAAGTCAACTTCTTTCTTGCCCAATGGGCAAACGCAAGCAGCACGCACAAGCACAGAATCACAGAGTAGCCTGTAGAAGCTGCTGCTCTTTATCCATCCTGTATTCCTCTGTGTAGTTCCTAAGGTGGACCGTGTGGGTTGCTAGAGCAAACCCAATCAGGTGCCACCATAGGAAGATGGACAGCTTAGCCATCCAATGAGGAACCAGAGTCTCTGGTCCCTCCTGTGGGCTCCTTCTGTTCTGGCACTTCTCTCAGAGCATTTCCCGCAATACTGCGGCCATCTGAACTGATCCGAACAACCAAAGTGTTCAGAAGCTGTTCCTTTATAAACACTTCGGCATGTTTGGATTGGTTTGTATTTTTGATGAACCAATTCACCCATCCCTAGTAATAAGGAGGAAAAGAGGGAGCAATAAATGAGAGGGCTAGTGAGGCGACATTAGGAGGATGGGTAGGGGACAGAGGCACTAGTTTCTCAAGTTATCATGGGGTTGGGTAATAGAGAGCAGGAGGTTGAGGAATGAGGACACTAGGAGGCAGTATGGCAGGATGAGGTAAATGAACAGAAGAGGATAGTAATGAGACTAGTAGCTTGAAGGCTTGTTGGTGGAGTGGCCTAGTGGATAGAGTGCTAGGCTGTGGAGGAGTCAGCGAGGCATAGACCAGGGTTTGATCCCCAGAGTCAGTGGCTGATTGGTTCTGGTGACAACCTTTAAGGGTAGCATTACCCCTGGGTGGGCAGAACCACTCAGTGTGACCGACCCACAGACCACGTGGTCCTGAGGTCAAGATGGCGCTGCTCACAAAGTCGGAGACAAGCTGCTGCAGGTACCTGGGGGAGTTGCTGTGCCATCCAGGAAAGAGGAGGTAGAAGCGGGGGGGGGGAGACAGTATTTAGGCTAGGAACGGGAGAGTGGTGGAGAGAGCCAGGTCTAGTGCAATGAGCAGGCAGAAATGAGGAGGCACAATTTCAAACAAAAATCTATACTGTAAACTGTAACTGAAAATGACTCTACAACAGAGCAGATCGCTAGAGCAGTGCACAGTGCTGTAACACAAATAATGAGAAACAAGCAGACAGCCTTCCGACTCTGAAGGGACCCAAAATAAATAGTGCAACTATATGTCAAAAATATATCTCTCCAGCTCTTGAAGTAACTAGCAAAACAACAGACAATGCAGAGCAAAACAGACTCTATCAGTACAAGTCTGCCAACCGATTCGGAGACTGTTGTATACTTTTCTGGATCACAGAACAGATTCCAAGATTCATTTAAGTAAAACAGCTATCTTATATTTATTTTCCAACTGCATAACATAACTAAGTAAGCTCAGAAAACAAACTGAAGTCTTGACACTGGCTCAAACTGGTTACACATGCACTCTATTTCCTGAGTTTATGACTCATACTGAAGGAGTCTTAAAGAGACAACAGCATATATTACATCCCCCTTTTTTAACTGAATTGCCCACAAACAATTCAAACATTTCAAATGTCCACTTTAGAGTTTCTTTAACTCAAAAATGAATACTGGACTTTCACCCCACTCGACCAATTAAACCACAAAGCTATAATTTTTAAGATTCGCATAATTTTTATTTTATTTTAGTAACATCCAGTATTAACTTCTACGTTTCTCTTTAACACCTAAGTATACTGAGTCTTTCAAAATGTCCAAAGGAAAGTTTCCCACACTTACCCTTGATGAATTCAGCTGTGTACCACTAATCTAAAACAGAGTCACTATACTTGACAGGCATCTTCACTCTCCTTCCTCTTCAAGTGAGCCTTTGTACACCTGTAGGAGACTCTGGTAGCAAACTTGGGCCTTGGCCTTCTACTGATTCTGGAAGCTGAATATGTTCCAGCTCAGGCACTTCCACACCCTATTCTGAAGTGTCACCAGTCTCTATCACCTGTTCACCAATTGCTGCTTCAGCAGCTGTTGTAACAGTCCTGTTGTGTCTCAGGTGACGTCTGTTCCTGCAAAAATGTGCACCACTTGGTGTAACAATGGTGTATGATCTGGGTTCAGGTCTGGTGTCCCCAACTGTCGCTGGCTGCCATCCTCGAGCTGTCTCCATACATGCTCTGTCTCCTGTAGTATGGATAAGTCTTTGGCACTACAGTTGTAATACTCCCTCTGCTTCCTTTGTAGTAGTTTAAGTTTGCAATGGGCTCCTTTAGGGACATGTGGCTGAAGTACCCGTCTTGTTTCTGGTAAGGTGCTTCTTAACACTCTTCCCATTAGTAGCTAAGAAGGTGAGTATTGCATACCTGAAAGGGGAGTGTTCCATAGGCTCAAGAGTGCTAAATGTGAGTCAGTTCCAATGTGCGATGTCTTCTTAAAGATCAGTTTTACAGTTTTAATCATTCTCTCAGCCTGATCATTCAACTGTGGGTATTCTGGACTGGAATGGATCAACTGTATTCCCCACTGTGCTGCAAAAGAGTGTATTAGAAAGGCATGTTGTCTCTGACCATTTCTTTCGGTATCCCATGTCTCAAGAATACTGAGTTGAGTTTTGCAGTTATTGTGCTAGATGTTTTATCTTGCAGTCTCAGCACTCCTGGATACTTTGAAAAATAATCTACAGGCATCAAAAAGGATCTCCCTTTGAAGTCGAAAATGTCCGCAGCTAGCTTGTAGCAGGGTAATTCAGGAATCTGGTGGGACCACAATGTCTTTTTTTGATTGCTTGGAAGATTTTCTTGACACACTTTGCAACTTTCAATCATTTGTTCTATGTTTTTAGACATTCCTGACCAGTACATGACATTCTGGCTTTAGCTTTTGATCCTTTGGTAATCATCATGTAATCTTTTTAGCATCTCTGCTCTGGCACCTTGCGGTATCACCACTCTGTCTCCAGACATGAGCAGTCCATTCTCTACTGCCAGTGACTGTCGTATTGGCCAGAATACTTGTAAAGTAGGTGGCACCTGTTTTCTTCTCTGTGGCTATCCCTTCTCGTGCAACTATATTGCAGCTCTCAGCATTTCGTCTTTCTGGGTTTCCTCAGTAAGCATATTTAGCAGTTCTGGGCTTAAAGTTTCTGTCATCTACATTGCATATATAACTTTTTCATCAAAGATTTCTTCAGTTTTGTCAGAATTGCCCCTTTCAACTGCCCTTGAAAGCATGTCAGCTATGCACATGAATTTTCCTGGAGTGTTTGACACAATCAAAATCATACCTTTGTAGCTGCAGCAACATTCTCTGTAGCTTGGCAGGAGCTTGCCCCCAAGGGCCTTGAAGGAATAGCTTCTAGAGGTTTGCGATCTGATTGAACTTTTACCATGACTCTGTACACATACTGATGGAACTTCTTTGTAGCAAACACTATAGCTAATAATTCCTTTTTAATTTGTGCATAGTTTTGTTCTGCACAGGACAGCGCATGGGATGCGCATTCAATAGGTCATCCTGCTTGGATCAGACATGCTCCTAGACCATATTTTGATGCATCTGCTTGTATTTTAGGATCATAAAAATTAAGGACTGGTGCTCTTGTCAGGGCTTATTTTAAATCTTTCAGAACTTTTTCATACTCCAGCCCATATTGCCACACTATGTCTTTTTTAAGCAGCACTCAGTGGTACAGTCAAAGATGCTTTATTTGGAATATATTGAGCTAGGTACTGTATCTGGTCATGCCCAGTAGACGCATTAGTCCTTTCTTGTCCTCTGATGGCTGCATGTTGTTTATTAATGTTACTTTTCCTTCATTTGGCTTTATACACTCTGAAGCAATGACATGGCCCATGCATTTGACTTGATTCAGCATGTATTGTACTTTGTCTTTGTTGAATTTGACATTGATATTTTGTGCTCTCTCTCTCTCTCTCTCTCTCTCCATGACTTGACACAATATTTGATCATGCTCTTCTTTTGTGGATGCAGCTATGATCATGTTGTCTGCTATGATGTGGACACCATGAATGTCACCAAAAGCTTCTGCACTTTTCTACTGAAATACCTTACCTAAAGATTTTATCCCAAATGGTAGTCTGTTAAACTTGTAGTGCCCCCTAGAGGGTATTAAAAGTACACAGCAGTGAAGACTTTTCATCTAGGATTACCTGCCAGTAACCATCCTTTTCTTTGAGTATGGTGAATATCTGCATTCCAGACAGCTTGCACTGTACATCCGCAAGGGTCGGAATGGAAAAATGTTGTCTTTTCACTGCCTTATTGAGGTCTCTTGGATCCAGGCAGACTCTCAGGGTTCCATTTCTTTTTTCTGTGATTACAAGACTGTTCTCCCAGGCTGTGGCCATCTGCACTGGACTTATAACACCTGACCACTGTAGCTGCTGTAAGGTGTCTTTCAATTTGTCCATGACTGCATAGGGAATTTTTATACAGCCATGTATTACTGGAGTGACTGTACAGTCCGCGTGAATATGATGTGCTCCTGGGAAATTACCTAGACTTTCAAATACTGTAGGATACTGTGCAATTAATGCTTCTTTTGTTGCTGGAGATTACACATGCACAGAATTAATTGTGCATATCAAGTCCAGTTCAACACATGCTCTCTGTCCAAGTAAAGGTGCAGTGTTTTCATTTGCAATGAAGAACAGCAGACTAGTTTTCTTGTTTTGCACTTCCACTTGCAATGTGATACAACCCTGAGGTACAATTCTTGTTCCTCCATAAGCTACTAGCACTGTGTTGGTAGGCCTTATATTTACAGAACTTGGCAACTTGTTTACCGTTTCAATTGGAATTACAGTTGCCTCTGCACCTGTGTCAAGTTTAAATTTAACAACAGTTTTCTCAATATAAACATCTGCATACCAGGCTTCATCCATCTCTTCTTCCCCTCTGCTTGAGTTCACTTTCTGTATTACTCCAACAAATAGTGTGTCTGTCTCTCTTGATTTCTTTTTACTGGTTCTGGCTTCTGGGTTTTTTAGCCTATAAACCTTGGAATAGTGATTTTTTCCTCTGAACTTCTGACACATTGTACCATATGCAGGACACTGTTTTGGCTGGTGGACCTTCCCACACCATTTGCTTTTCAGTTCACTTGAAGGTAAGACCTTCTGTGTGCTATGTTTGTTCCCTTTTCTGGTGTCCTTTTTACCACTGTGCTGTATGAGAGCTTGTACTGACCTCTCCTGGGTACTTCCTGCCATTGCTTGTACCTGGGTCTTTGTTATCTCTTTCACTCTACATATATTTACAGCTTTTTCTACTGTTAAAGCAGGATCAGCTTGCCGTTTCTCTTTTAGAGCATCATTGTTCACACTAATCACAATTTTATCTCTCGGTATCAGGTCCAAATTCACAGTTCCTTGCTTTTTGTTTCAATTCAGTTAGAAATGTATCTATACAGTCTGACTCTTGCATGGGGTGTGTCCAGAATTGATGTCTTTCAAACATAGTATTTTTCCTTGGATTGCAGTACTTTCTAAATGCTTCAAGCACTTCAGCCATTTTGGGTGCTTGAAGATCTGCATATGTTATGTTCATAGTGTTGTATAATTTTAATCCTTCATCACCAATCGTGTATAACAAAATAGCTATTTTCATTTTTTCAGATTTCTCACTGACACCAGTTGCTGTCATGTAACGCTTCAGCCTTGGTTCCCATCATCTCCAGTTTTTACTGAGATTTCCAGTTAACACTAAAGGATTGGGTGGCTTGAACTGCTCCATGACTAACACACACAACACTTTCAGTTCTAACTTCAGTTCTGTTTAAGACTGTGCAAATCTTCTTTTACTGTATTCTGGGTACTCACTGTTTTCTGGCCCCGAGTTCTCTGTATTTTTACTGTGTCTCTCCTAGATTGGCTTTCCCTTCTGACACTATGTTGTATACTTTTCTTATACCTTTGATTCTTCCTTTAGTTTCTTCAGAGTTTCATTGGAGACCACTATAGCAAACAGGAGCAGGACCACAAAACAGATTCCAAGACTTATTTAAAGGGGACAGGAATTGAGAACATATGTGCAGCTGCTTGAAATATCTCTATTTTCATAAATTATATTACTACCTCTGGGGGGCATGGGTTGGACCCGGAGAAGATGGCAGCTTGAACCTTTCGCTCTGTCCCAGCCCAGCGAGAAACTGCATACTGATCATCATAATGCTGGACTGAAGGCTCATCTTTTTGTTTGACTTTACCCCTTCCCACCTCTGTCACCACTTCAGGACTGTTCTTGGGGATAGCCACGCTCCTGCAGCACCAGATACACCACACAGATATCGGTCCTGTTCTCTCTTGATAGGCCACAAAGGCCCGAGCATGGTTTCTAAGGTATGCAGTTTCCTTCCCGGTCAGAGCATCGGTGCCTTTTCTCCCCCACACTCATTCCCGGGCTGTGATTGAGGGCATTCAGCGGCTAAGCAGGACCTAAGCAGCCCCTGGCAGCAGATCACTAATATACTGCCTATCTGCAGATCACTGGTTCTCTCAATGAGCTGGATCATTTAGACAGCAGTAATGAGGGAGCCACCAGCTGGGCAACCCTTGGATCTCCAGATCAGGTGCAGGAGGGGGAAGCACTTGCAAATATTACTAAAATGCTCGAAGCATTACTATCCAGAGTTGATGCAATTGGTGCCTCCCTATCGGGCAAAGTTGTGGATGTCCGCAGATTTGAGGATCAGCACAATGTTCTCGAACAGCAAGTGGAGGAGCTGGAAGGCCAACATATAAATGTACTGCATAAACTTAGGGATCATGAAGCTAAGCTAGCCAAATTATGGCATAGAGTGGAGGATCAGGAAAACCAAAGCAGGAGAAACAACATTCAGATCCTTGGGGTGCCAGAGGGGACAGAGGGCTGAAACATGGAGTGATTCCTAAATGAGTGGATTCCCCAACTATTCGGTGAGTGCTGGAAAGAGCCGGTTGGGGTTGAATGTGCTCATCAAGTTTATGGCAACCCAAACAACACCAAAGGCCCTCGGACTATAATCGCCTACCTGTTGCGCCTCTCAGTTGAAGAGCAGTTACTTAGGGCTACAAGGGACATTGGGGAGTTAACTTGGAGAGGCAATACCATCTCTTTTTACAAGGACTTCACACAGGAGATTGCAGCCAAACATAAAGCCTACAACCCTCTGAAAAAGGTCCTGAATGCAAACTCAATCCAGTATCATTTCAAGGGCCTTACTGCACTGTATCTATCCGAAAATGGCTAATCCTTCCATGCAGAATCTCCCCAAGATGCTGAGGCCTGGATTCGGAGTCATTGGCCTAATATGTTGCCAGGAACTACATCTCCCAGATGCCTCTGGGAACCATGGGGCTGAACAGAACAAGGAACTAATAGGAAAGGAAACGCTGCCCCCGGGGACAACAATCATAGCCGGACAGGTTCACCCAATAAGGACTCCCTCAAGCACAGGCAACTCTGGGCTCCATCTCCTGTAGGGGCTAAGCAACCTTCAGTCCCCACTGTACTTCACTCAACTCTCGACGTATGTAATGCTAGTCAAAATCCCAAGCTGTTGGAACCAACCAACTCCCCCTTCCCAGCGAGACAACGTCAGTGCTCCAGAAGCCCTCGCTCCTCAGTGCAGGGTAACTTCACTGCGTCAGCACCTGCAAAGCTTCTTAAGGCAGACCTAATGGTGCTGGAAAAGAGAAAACAGCTGGACTGCACTGAGGGCTTAACTGAGGTTCTCATGGATGACCCGGTTCCTTTGGGCTGGGCTACGGCGATGGAAGAGAGTGAGGGAGAAGCTGCAGCAACTGCTGGTTTGCTAAATCCTGGACTGAAAACTTTTGTGGAAGCCCTTTTGATGCCTTGCAACCCAGCTAGGATGGACTCAATAAGTGAAAATGGGGAAGCCTTAAAGGAGCATGATAAACTAGTTGTTTAGCATATATACAATTCTAACCTACTGTTGGTTCAGGCCTCTATATCCCCAGTAGGCCGAAGGGAAGGGAAAGCGGGCTCTCCTGCCCCTCTCTCCACTTTGCAATTTGACCCTGATGGGGCACTGCCTATGAACTATAGGCTTTCGGACCACTCCTCTGCCTTATTTCCCCATTTTCTGCAGATCATTAGCCACCCTCCCGGGTGGATGATTGAACTGCTGTGACTCACGTGGTAATCCCCCCCCACACACCTATTGTTTCCTCTTCCCATCCCCTTCTACTGCTAAAGTCGTTTATGTAAATAATTCCCCCCACCCGATGAGCACTGCAATCATGCAACCTCAACTCAAGGAAGGAGCTCCTGTATCCAAATGGTGCCCATGATCAGAAGTAACCATGGCACTGTTAAGGGTTGGTTAAGTCCCCTTCATGGGCGCTATGGTATGCAGGTTATATCTGGCTATCCCCTATCAATCCCCTAAATCTCTGATAAGCTACTGCTCCTATCCGCTGTTCGAGTTGCATATGTAATGGGTGGTTGACAGACCCCCCCACTTCCCGAGCAGGCAAACCCAGCCTGCTACCTGCTGGTTGACCGTGTTCCCCCCCCCCTCCAGCTCAGGGTGGTCATGGTCACCAGATCTACCCTGACTCTTCGGAGCAGGCCTCATGACCAGTTCTATGGAGTCGGTCTGGGACAGATCACCCATGTTTGGTGTGACCTCTCCCCCTTATATATTTGGCGTCTGAAGCAGTGTGGCTTAAGGGCTCACTTGTCCCTTCTCACACATACAACTCAGCACCAATAACTGAGTTATTGTTGTTTGCTTAGAGAATTATACTATATTGAAGCTAATTTGTTGTTGGATAATTACTTATTGTTAGGTTTATAGTTCCTTAAGATACATAATTTGTGCATTCTCTTCAATTTGTCCAGGCTTTTTCTCAGCTAAAGGCAAGAACACTTACTACCATCATCTCTCCTTCTTCTCAGCACCTGTCCTTTGAGGTTACCTGTTGCATATGTTCTAGTACAAGCCAGTAGCTGGGTACCCCCTCTTCCTTTTTTCTGCCTCTTCTACTGCTGCCGCCTGGGTGAGTACCTTCTTTTCTACTACAGGTAAGTGTCTGGTGGTGAACAACAATGGTTTTAACTTTAGCTGTGCTGACAGTTGCGAGTGTGTCTCCTGGAATGTGAGGGGACTGAACCATCCAGCAAAGCACACTAAAGTCCTGCAATTTCTGAACTCTATGGGTGTAGACATAGCCTTATTCCAGGAGATGCACCTTACCAACCATATGGTGCAGTGGTTAAAGAAGCTCTGGGTGGGAACAGTGCTGGCCAGTTGTGCTTCCACAAAATCCAGGGGAGTTGTCATCCTATTACGGAGGACAGGACCCTGGACCGTTGAGGTTTAATGCCAAGCCTCACAAGGGAGATGGATAGTGGCCAAACTATCGTACCCTGGGGGTAAAGTTATAGTAGCCAATGTCTATGGCTATACTACTGATTCAGGAGATGTCTATTCGGTACTGAGCCAGGCCTGTACTGAGCTATCTGTTGAAGAGCTCAATATCCCAATATTGCTTGGAGGGGACCACAACTTGGTGCAGGATATCTTCCTAGATAAATCCCTCCCTACACCTCAGTCCCATCCGAAGGCCTTAGAAATATTAAACACACTGATGTCGGAATGCGGGTTAGGGGACCCTTGGAGAATCAACTATCCGAATGGGCGGGACTATACCTTCTTCTCCAATGTCCATGGGACTCACAGTAGACGATTTCTGGTTGACTAACTATGCTGCTATGCCTGGGGTAGGGACCTCCACCATCAGTAGCATAGTTATATCGGATCATGCTCTGGTGACGGTCATGTTCCTTCCTCCGGAGCAAAGTTCGCCCTCTGTGAGATGGAGGTGCAATCCGCTATTGCTGCAGGATGCAACATTTCGAGACTACATGAAGAAGGAGGCCCTCTCCTACTTTTCTACCAACACCCCAGGGGAAACTCGTGCCACCACAGTCTGGGAAGCTTTCAAGGCAGTTATCAGAGGGAGAATTATCTCCTTCTCAGAGGCCAAAAATAAGGAAAGAGCGATGTGGAAGCGTGGGATCAATGACAGACACACAGACAGAACTTTGGTGCATAAAAAAATGCAAATTACTGCATTTATCATTTTATTTCTTAAATCAGAAATAAATGTCCAAAAATAAATTGTTCAAAACAAAAAAAAAAGAAAGAAAGCACTGTTACTTCACAGAAAGAAATATAAAGTGTCAAGTCCAGCACACTTCAAACAGGAATCACTTCTTCTTGATCTGTCTTCCTTCTTTAACAGCTATAGCTTTCCTTGAACAAGCTCCTTCTTGCTCAGTGTCCAGAACCCTACTGAACACTCCTTCACATCTCCTCTCTCTAGCCAATCAAAAAGGGGTTATATAGTCTCCTCCTGGTACATTTTACTCCTCCCCCTTTTTGGTGACATCATACCTTCTTCCTATATAAACTGACATTCTGGGGCTGGCCAGCTCCTAAGCAGGGCCTACTGAAGCTTCTGGTAAAAACAATCACTTTCATTTCTTTTTCATGACTTCACAATCCATAATATATTGTGTGGTACAGCTTTAAGAAGAAGTCGAAGAAAGTTTGCCTGTAAGTAATAGCAAAACAATTCTGTCAGAAATACTCTGTTTTGTTCTTTTAAAACAGTCTAAGACAACAGAAAGAAAAACAGTTCTCTGTACCTCAGAGAGTCATTTTAATTCAAATTACAATCCATTAGCTACCATAAAGAGCTTTTTTAACTTTTTCTGCCTGTTTGGTTTATTTCAGATGGCTGAAATTGCAGCTTTTTACCTTCCTCTTCCCTCCACTGTTTACAGGGCTCAATAACAAGAGAAAACAGCTTTTCTTGGATCAGCAGGGACTCTGTTCTGTAGATACCACGACTCTTTAACAACTCTGCAGCATTGTATTCTACTTTTGGGGACAAATGCATTTTAAAACAGGATAAAGACAGCAGCTTCTATTAGGAAACTGCTTTTTAACCAGCAAGACAGTTTGATTTTGTTTTATGAAAAAGAGGCATTTAAAGGGATAGTAAAGCACAAAGAGATGTGTTTGTCAGGTTGGCCACCCTGACAAGAAAAGAAACAGAATAGTCTGGAATAAGTAAAAGAATATAGAAAAGAGTGAAACAGAATTTGTGTTTATTTTAATAACAGTCATATAATCAACAATATTATTATACCCAACATTCTTTCCCTCTTCCCAATGCTCTTTAACAACATCAAGGGGCCCCTTGGATTTCGACCATACAGCAAAGAGAATGGGGAAAAAACAGAAGTGGCCTGGGGCACCTCCCAATAAGCAAAAAATAGGTATGGCAAGTACTTATCCCAATCTCGTCCATCTTCTTGTACATACTTCTGCAGCATGCTTTTAAGGGTTTTATTAAAACCTTCCACTAATCCATCTGACTGAGGATAGTAAGGGGATGTTTTTACAGCTGATACTCCTAAAAGATGATACAATTCCCTTAACATGACAGAGGTGAAGTTACTGCCTCTGTCTGTTAGAATGGTTTGCGGGAATCCCATTCGGCTAAAAACTTTGCCCAACTCTTCAGCTATTCGAGGGGCCATAACCGTCCTCATTGGAATAGCTTCAGGATAAAGAGTTGCGTAATCACAAATAACTAAGCTGTATTGGTTGCCTTTAGAACTCCTAGTAAGTGGTCCTACCACATCCATCGCTATCCTTTCAAATGGGGTGGTGACATAGGGAATGGGTTGCAATGGTATCAAATCCTTTTTTCCCTTCTTAGCTACCATCTGGCACTTGGGACAGGCTCTACAGTACTCAGCTACCTCCTGATATATTCCTGGCCAATTAAATCTAGCTAGGATATGCTAGGATACGCTGTATGGTTCTGTCTCACCCTTCATGCCCTGTCATAGGTATTTTATGTGCCAGGTGCATTATTTTCTCTATATATTTTTTTGGTACCATAAGCTGTTCTACCTGTTGTTCAGTACCAGGTTCTCTAGTTACACAATATAATACACCCTTATTCACAACAAAACTAGAACGTCCAGATTGTACTTCTTTTTTCACCTGTAAAAAGAAAGGTTTTAAAGTCTCATCATTTATTTGATCCTGTTGTAATTCACAGGATGAAAGTTCAGGTATACTCTCTATCCCTTCTTTAACATGAGTTCCATGCCACCGTACTTTCTCTTTCCTTCTTTCTTGCTTTGATTTTCTTGCCTTCTCTTTCCCATAAAAATAGTCCTCTTCAAAAGAAAATACGTCCCCAATTGTTGTACTTTAGCCTGTGATCTAGTTACCACAGGTACCAATTTAGAAGACATTGGTTGACTTTGTAACAACTTATCAAACTTGGGGAAGTCCTGTCCAATAGTGACTGGTACTGGTAGGTGCAGTACTAAACTGACCACCATTTGATGACTTTCATTTTCCACAGTTAGGTTCATAGTGGCAGTATGGTATTGATGAATGTCACCATGCACACATCTCACCGAGGTATCGTTACCAGTAATTTCTGTTTCTGGCACCAAATCAGATCTTAATAAGGTCTGCTTACTCCCTGAGTCTAACAATCCCAAAGTTTGTTGGTTACCAGTTCCCACTGGGGTCACATATCTTATGTTGGCAAGGGATAAATGAGTCACATCTGTCTTATGGGGGCAATTTTGAAAAATATGCCCCTTTCTTAGGCACCCGTGGCATATTATTTCTGCATATGGTATCCTACCCCCTGGTTGTCTTCGACCATAGTTAGTATTTTGGGTGTTAAGGACAAAAACTCTGGCTGATGTTTGACTTGGGACTGGATTACTAGGTGGCCCCCTTGGTCTAGAGGGACAAGCAGCCAGATAATCTTCGGCTAATTTTATTGTAACTTCAGAAGATTCAGATTTGTGTTCTTTTACCCATAACTGAACATCCATGGGCAATACCTGGATAAATTGTTTTATTATAATCAGCTCCATTATCTGATCAATAGTCTTAGTAGCTGGCTGTAACCATTTTACACAGTAATCCCTTAGTCTGGCATATGTCTCTCTAGGTGTATCATAGGATGACATTTTCTGTTGTCGGACGTGCTGCCTATAGGTTTCAGTATTTATATTATACTTTCTTAGTACCTCTTCCTTAACTTTGCCATAGTCATTAGCATCTGTCCCACTTAACTGGCTATAAACAAGTTGTGCTCTCCCCGAAAGATAAGTTACCAACCTGATTACCCACTGGTCCCCGGACCAGGCACATGTCACTGCTATCTGCTCAAAAGTGGTTAGATGAGCTTCAATGTCATCCATTTCTGTAAGTTTTGTAAGCTTAATATCTCGGGGTCCTGCTCATTCTGTATGACCCTGATTCATCTCCTGAATGGCTTTCAAGGTATCCTGCCATTTCTCATCTTGAGCAGACTGGATGGGCCTTGCAGTCCGTATCTGCCATCAACTTCTATGTTTCTATGTTTCTATGTTTGTCATCTCCAATCCTCAGCCTGCATCCTTCGGTCCTCTTCCCGCTGTCGTCGCTCCTCTTCTCTCTGCAGCTGCAGGTCCAGTTGTCATAGGCATAACCATTTTAACAAGTCACCTGGCTTTTCGGGTATCACTGCCATCTGAGCTTCTGGACTCTTCCTCTCTTTCTTCTCTTCTGTATCAGTCTTCATCTTGGGTCTTGCACCAGGTTCCAACCCAGGCAACAAGGGTAGACCAGTTCTTTCTCTTACTGATCTAGTAAGATGTCCTGCACCAGTTACTGTCTGATCCTTTTCTTCCATCTGCCAGGGCACTGATATGTGACAATGCCCCCTGGTAGCACTCCCCAAGCAGCCTTAGTGTATCAGGAAGATCCCACTGCTGACACCAGTGTGGAAGCGTGGGATCAATGACAGACACACAGACAGAACTTTGGTGCATAAAAAATGCAAATTACTGCATTTATCATTTTATTTCTTAAATCAGAAATAAATGTCCAAAATAAATTGTTCAAAACAAAAAAAAAAGAAAGCACTGTTACTTCACAGAAATAAATATAAAGTGTTAAGTCCAGCACACTTCAAACAGGAATCACTTCTTCTTGGTCTGTCTTCCTTCTTTAACAGCTATAGCTTTCCTTGAACAAGCTCCTTCTTGCTCAGTGTCCAGAACCCTACTGAACACTCCTCCACATCTCCTCTCCCTAGCCAATCTAAAAGGGGTTTATATAGTGTCCTCCTGGTACATTTTACTCCTCCCCTTTTTGGTGACATCATACCTTCTTCCTATATAAACTGTCATTCTGGGGCTGGCCAGCTCCTAAGCAGGGCCTACTGAAGCTTCTGGTAAAAACAATCACTTTCATTTCTTTTTCATGACGTCACAATCCATAATATATTGTGTTGTACAGCTTTAAAAAGAAGTCGAAGAAAGTTTGTCTGTAAATAATAGCAAAACAATTCTGTCAGAAATACTCTGTTTTGTCCTTTTAAGTAAGGATTAAGCCACGAGAAAGCATGGGTCTACTGTGGTATTAATCCATGGTTAGGGGTTGGACCCACGAGGGCGAAGGCAGTGGGTCAACCAACAACACATGGATTAATTCCACTGTAGACCCATCCTTTCGAATGGCTTAATCCGCTTGTAACATGGCAATGAGTGTATGACTAATAGTCTTTGAATAAATGAGTACAAATCACACTGATTTACTTTCAGAATACTATAAATTGAGTTATTAAATATGTTGTACATATACTTGAAAACAATTGGAAGACACCTATTGGAAATGTCGTGGAGGCTATTTCACTTTTGTTAAAGTAACTTTCATTACAAGCTTTAAGCTTTGTAACATCAAAACATATTTTACAAGTTTTCAAAAACTTGCAAATATCTTTCTATTCTAGGTGCTTTGATTTTCCTCTCTATGTATTAAAAGATGTGGGCTGCACTGCATGATGGGAGTGTGCTATGGTACATTTTAGTTTTCTTCCTCCAGTTCCTTTGCAGACCAATAGGTGGCTGTCACACAATCCTAGTAGCACAAGCACCTTTTCTCCAAACGTACTGAACTAAGCCAATCTGAAAAGCACTTTATTAAACAACTACTATTTTGCGGAATATTATTTTTACTTTTTTTCCCTCTAAACTACCTAACTCAGTAGGACATAGAACAACATAACATTTACTGCTTTCACCTTTCAAATACTTGTTTTGACTACTATTGTTAGTCTGGTTCTTTGATTTCTTTTTGTTTCTCTCAATTTGTTTTTCTTTTCACCCACAGAAGTATCCTCTCTATTTGATTTTGCTTTGTTTATCTCAATGTCTGTTACTTTTGCTTTCGGTTATAGAAGCTGCATGCTCATCTTTACCACTGTGTATTCACCAAGAAAAGGTTAGGACAGATAATGTTATTCAGTCATCCACAATGCATTGCACCCACAGTTGCTTAGAAAGCAGTAGATCAGAAGGGATGGTAACAGTATGTAACTATTCACTTCTAAAGAAATATTGCTGCAGCATAATTAACAGTATATGTGGAGTTTAAATGTACAATCTTTAGTAACTCATGAACTTCTGTTGTAGTTACAACATTGAATAATCTTGAAAAAGTCAAAAACCCTGTGCCAGGAAAATTCTTACTAAATACAAGTTGGGACAACTACACACTGCAAGCTATTTGCATATTGCTTTCGCTTGTATACTGCTTCTTACCTGTAGTGGATTGCCAAGGTATAACAATACAAACCATGATCTACTATGGTATTAGACCATGGTTTCTACTGTACCAGATGGTGTGTTTGCACCTATCTGAGTGCTTCATTTTGTTTTTCTTTTTTATGCCATGTTACAAAAGTTGTTTGCCGCTGTATGCCTGTGATTGAAACTAATGGCATGTTCAATATTATGTATCTTACAAACAGTTTGTCAAAATTGAAAACTCAATAACATTTTACATGATAAAAAAAAAAGAAATACCTCTAAAGGATCCCTATTAAACTGTGTCTGAATAAAAGCTGAAGCTGCCAGTTGTGTTTTGTATTATAGTGTATGGTGGAATGCGGTTGTGTATGGAAATCCATACACCGCAAAAAGTTTGTTCTGCTGCAGTAGTGACATCCTCACTAACGCAGAATGACTTTTCTTTCTGCGTTAGTGAGGACGTCATAATACAAGGTGCTACAGCAGACGTCCTGATTTGTCCCTTGCTGTGTGAGAGGGGTGCACGAGTGTGCTGGGCAGCGACAGTTGTGAATCGATGGCCTCGGCAGAACCGAGTGAAAATACGGAAAAGTGAGTCTCTTTTTGTCCTTTTTTCAGGCACCATACACTATAAAGAACAGTTTATGGTTACCCATACACTACAAGGCTATTCTTTCACCTTGTAGATACAATGCCAACTTGGAGACCTCTCGAGCTTCGCTCTGGAGGTCTTTAATCGGCATTGTATCCACTCGGTGGAAGAACAGCCTTATAGTGTATGGGTAACCATACACCATCCTATATGCTTTCTTTGTACGGACATTCCATACAGTTCCTTTCACGGAACTAAGAATTTTGGAGTTTTGACTATGTCACTTCATGGTTTCAGAATCTTGGGCACTGCACTAAGTTCATGCTCACATTTTTGAACCATGAAGTGACATAGTCAAAACTCCAAATTCTTGGTTCCATGAAAGGAACTGCACAGAATGTTGTCCATACAAAGAAAACCATACAAAACACAACTGACAGCTTCAGCTTTCATTCAGATACAGTTTAATAGGGATCCTTTAGAGGTATTAATATAATTTATGAAAATAGAGACATTTCAAACAGCTGCACATAAGTAATCAATTCCTGACCCCCTTTAAGTAAAACAGTTATCTTATATTTATTTTTCAACTACATTACATAACTAAGTAAGCTCAGAAAACAAACTGAAGTCTTGGCACACACTGGCTCAAACTGGCTACAACTGGCTACATATGCACTTTATTTTCTGAGTGCATGACTCATACTGAAGGAGTCTTAAAGAGACAACAGCATATATTACAGAGACCACATGGTCCTGAGGCCAAGATGGCGCCACTCGCAAAGTTAGAGACAAGCTGCTGCAGGTACCTGGGGACTTGCTGTGCCATCCGGGGAAGAGAGATAGAAGCAGGAGGGGGGAACATGAGCAACTGCACCTGCCCACAATTACCCTCATGGTGGTCCATCTCTGCTATGTGTCGGCTTCTGGGGAGACAGCAGAAAGTATTTAGGTAAGAAATGGGGGGAGGTTATAATAGGAGAGGTAGAGGATGGCAAGAGAGGGGTGCAAGGTGCCCATGGGAAGGAGGCAGGTCTAGTGCTGTGAGCAGACAGAAATGAGGAGGCACAATTTCAAACAAAAAGCTAAACTGTAAACTATAACTTCAAATGACTACAACAGAGCAGGTCGCTAGAGCAGTGCACAGTGCTGTAACACAAATAATGAGAAACAATCAGACAGCCTTCTGATTCTGAATGGACCCAAAATAAATAGTGCAGCTAGCTGTTAAAAATATGGTCTCTCCAGCTCTTAAAGAAACTAGCAGAACTAGCAAAAAACAATGGACAATGCAAAGTAAAACAGATTCTATCAGTACAAGTCTGCCAACTGACTCAGAGACCAGGTGGTCCTGAGGCCAAGATGGCACCACTCACAAAGTCAGAGACAAGCTGCTGCAGGTACCTGGGAAGTTGTTGTGCCATCTGGGGGGGGTAGAAGCAGGAGGAGGGAAACAGGAGCGACTGCACCTGCCCACAATGACCCTCATGGTGTTCCATCTGTGCCTATGTGGGCTCCTGGGGAGTTGGTATGCCGTCCGGGGGGGAGGGGCAGGAGGGGGGGAACAGGAGTGACTGCACCTGCCCACAATGACTCTCTTGATTGTCCATCTGCGCTGTGTTTGGGCTCCTGGGGAGAGAGAGAGCAGACAGTAGTTAGGTTAGGAGTTGGGGGTGGGAGTGTTGTAATAAGAGAGGTAGAAGGTGGAGAGAGAGGGGGGCTAGGCACCCATAGGAAGGAGGCAGGTCTAGTGCAGTGAGTAGGCAGAAATAAGGAGGCACAATTTCAAACAAAAAGCTAAACTGTAAACTGTAGCTGAAAATGACTCTACAACAGAACAGATTGCTAGAGCAGTGCACAATGATCTAACACAAATAATGAGAAACAGGCAGATAGCCTTCCGATTCTGAATGGACCCAAAATAAATAGTGCAACTAGTTGTTAAAAATATGATCTCTCCAGCTCTTAAAGAAACTAGCAGAACTAGCAAAAAACAATGGACAATGCAAAGTAAAACAGATTCTATCAGTACAAGTCTGCCAACTGACTCAGAGACCAGGTGATCCTGAGGCCAAGATGGCACCACTCACAAAGTCAGAGACAAGCTGCTGCAGGTACCTGGGAAGTTGCTGTGCCATCTGGGGGGAGGGGTAGAAGCAGGAGGAAGGAAACAGGAGCGACTGCACCTGCCCACAACGACCCTCATGGTGTTCCATCTGTGCCTGTGTGGGCTCCTGGGGAGTTGGTATGCCATCTGGGGGGGAGGGACAGAAGGGGGGGAACAGGAGTGACTGCACCTGACCACAATGACCCTCATGGTGGTCCATCTGCGCTGTGTGTGGGCTCTAGGGGAGTTGCTGTGCCATCCAGGGAGGAGGGGTAGAAGCAGGAGGGGGGAAACAGGAGTGACTCCACCTGCCCACAACGACCCTCATGGTGGTCCATCTGCACTGTGTGTGGGCTCCTGGGGAGTTGCTGTGCTGTCCAGGAAGGAGGGGTAGAAGCAAGAGGGGGGGAAGAGGAGCGACTGCACCTGCCCACAACGACCCTCATGGTGTTCCATCTATGCTGTGTGTGGGTTCCTGGGGAGTTGCTGTGCTGTCCAGGAAGGAGGAGGAGAAGCAGGATGGGGAAACAGGAGCAACTGCACCTGCCCACAACAACCCTCATGGTGGTACACCTGCATTGTGTGTGGGCTCCTGGAGAGTTGTTGTGCTGTCTAGGAAGGAGTGGGAGAAGCAGGAGGGGGGGGAACAGGAGTGGCTGCACCTACTTACAACAACCTTCATGGTGGTCCATCTGTGCTGTGTGTGGGCTCTTAGGGAGTAGCTGTGCTGTCTGGGGAGGAGGGCTAGAAGTGAGGGGGACAGGAGTGACTGCATCTTCCACTATGACTCTCATGGTGGTCCATCTGCACCATGTGTGTGCTCCTGGGGAGAGAGTAGACAGTATTTAGATTAGGACTGAGGGGGTGGGAGCGTTGTAATAGGAGAGGTAGAGGGTGAAAAGAGAGGGGAACTAGGCACCCATAGGAAGGAGGCAGGCCTAGTGCAGTGAATAGACAGAAATGAGGAGGCACAATTTCAAACAAAAATCTATCCTGTAAACTGTAACTGAAAATGACTACAACAGAGCAGATCGCTAGAGCAGTGCACAGTGCTGTAACACAAATAATGAGAAACAAGCAGACAGCCTTCCAACTCTGAAGGGACCCAAAATAAATAGTGCAACTAGCTGTTAAAAATATATCTCTCCAGCTCTTGAAGTAACCAGCAGAACTAGCAAAACAACAGACAATGCAGAGTAAAACAGATTCAATCAGTACAAGTCCTCCAACCGACCCGGAGACCATGTGTCCTGAGGCCAAGATGGCACTACTCACAAAGTCGGAGACAAGCTGCTGCAGGTACCTGGGGAGTTGCTGTGCCATCTGTGGTGGAGGGATAGAAGCTGGAGGGGGAGGGAAACAGGAGTGACTGCACATACACACAATGACACTGAGGGTGGTCCATCTGCACTGTGTGTGGGCCCCTTGGGAGTTGGTATGCTGTCCAGGAAGGAGGGGTAGAAGCAGGAGGGGGGGAACAAGAGTGACTGTACCTACCCACAGCAACCCTCTTGACAGTCCATCTGAGCTTTGTGTGGGCTCCTGGGGAGGGAGCAGACAGTATTTAGGTTAGGACCAGGAGGGTATAATAGGAGAAGTAGAAGGTGGAGAGAGAGGGGGGGGGGCTAGGCACCCATAGAAAGGAGGCAGGTCTAGTGCAGTGAGCAGGCAGAAATGAGGAGGCACAATTTCAAACAAAAAGCTAAACTGTAAACTGTAGCTGAAAATTACTCTACAACAGAGCAGAACACTAGAGCAGTGCACAGTGCTGTAACACAAATAATGAGAAACAAGCAGACAGCCTTCCGACTCTGAAGGGACCCAAAATAAATAGTGCAACTAGCTGTCAAAAATACATCTCCCAAGCTCTTGAAGTCCACCAACCAACCCAGAGACGATGTGGTCCTGAGGCCAAGATGGCACCACTCACTATCAGAGACAAGCTGCTGCAGGTACCTGGGAAGTTGCTGTGCCATCTAGAGAGGAGGGGTAGAAGCAGAAGGGGGAAGGAAACAGAAGTGATTGCATCTACCCAGAACGACCCTCACAGTGGTCCATCTGCGCTGTGTGGGCTCCTGGGGAGTTGCTATGCCATCCAGGGAGGAGGGGTAGAAGCAGGAGAGGGGAAACAGGAGTGACTCCACCTGCCCACAGCGACCCTCATGGTGGTCCATCTGCACTGTGTGTGGGCTCCTGGGGAGTTGCTATGCCATCCAGGGAGGAGGGGTAGAAGCAGGAGGGGGGAAACAGGAGTGACTCCACCTGCCCACAACGACCCTCATGGTGGTCCATCTGCACTGTGTGTGGGCTCCAGGGGAGTTGCTGTGCTGTCCAGGAAGGAGGGGGAGAAGCGGGGGGGAACAGAAGCAACTGCACCTGCCCACAACAACCCTCATGGTGGTCCTTCTGTGCTGTGCGTGGGCTCTTAGGGAGTTGCTGTGCTGTCTGGGAGGAGGGGTAGAAGCAGGAGGGGGAGACAGGAGCGACTGCACCTCCCACTACAACCCTCACGGTGATCCAGCTGTGCTGTGTGTGGGCTCCTGGGGAGAGAGCAGACAGTATTTAAGTTAGGAGTGCGGAGGTGGGAGGGTTGTAATAGAAGAGGTAGAAGGTGGAGAGAGGGGGGGGCTAGGCTTCCATAGGAAGGAGGCAGATCTAGTGCAGTGAGCAGGCAGAAATAAGGAGGCACAATTTTAAACAAAAAGCTAAACTGTAAACTGCAACTGAAAATGACTACAACAGAGCAGACTGCTACAGCACTGCACAATGCTGTAATTCAAATAAGAAACAAGTAGACAGCCTTCCAACTCTGAAGGGACCCAAAATAAATAGTGTAACTAGCTGTCAAAAATACAGTCTGTCCAGCTCTTGAAGTAACTAGCAGAACTAGAAAATAACAGAAAATGCAAAGTAAAACAGGTTCAATCAGTACAAGTCTACCAACTAACATGGAGACCATGTGGTCCTGAGGCCAAGATGGCACCACTCACAAAGTCAGAGACAAGCTGCTGCAGGTACCTGGGGAGTTGCTGTGCCTTATCTGGAGGAGGAGTAGAAGCAGTAGGGGCGGGAAACAGGAGCGACTGCACATGCACACAATGACCCTCACTGTGATTCATCTGCACTGTGTGTGGGCTCCAGGGGAGTTGATGTGCTGTCCAGGGAGGAGGGGTAGAAGCAGGAGGGGGGGGGAACAGGAGTGACTGCACATACACACAGCGACCCTCATGGTGGCCCATCTGCACTGTGTGTGGGCTCCAGGGGAGTTGATGTGCTGTCCAGGAAGGAGGGGTAGAAGCAGGAGGGGGGGAACAGGAGCAACTGCAGATGCACACAATGACCCTCACTGTGATTCGTCTGCACTGTGTGTGGGCTCCAGGGGAGTTGATGTGCTGTCCAGGGAGGAGGGGTAGAAGCAGGAGGGGGGAACAGAATTGACTGCACCTGCCCACAATGACCCTCACTGCGGTCTGTCTGCACTGTGTGCGGGCTCAATATAAAATGCAATAATTCAAAACAACACAGACTAATTCAGTGTAATACATTGTGAACTGGATTGAGAAACAACACAGTACGGTGTAATCTAGAATAATATTTAAAACAGTGGTAATTAATAGTTTATTATTAAACTGGAAACAATCTATGAGATTATACTGTAATTTACTAAAATGGAAACAGTCTATGAGATAGTATTATTAAAGCCAGGTACGCCCACTGCATCAGAGTGACTTAAACATTAAATGTTATTGCAAACGTGTCTACAATTAAGTAAGAGCAACAGCAGTCTATACGGTACCTCATTCAGATACATATTTATATAAAACATGAATGCATAAATCCAAAACAGTTTATGTGTTTGGAGTAACTGTAAGTCTTTTGTGCATGTCAGGACGATCTCTGTCCATGAAGCGGATGTGATCACACATGTAACCCCCCTGCAAATGGGGGTTCCCAAAAGTCTTCCAGGAGCTTACTTGAATGCTTCAAGCCTGAATGGTGTTTGGCGTTTAAGCCAGGTTTCTGTGAGTGCTTTTAGAGCCTCTGGTACTGTCTCTTTAAGAGCTGTCTACTTGGAGACATAATTAGTTTGAAATGGGGGGTCTGTGTGTTTCCCTGCTCGAGTCCCCACTGGGCCACTGAGCAAATCACTCCATTCTGCAGTCACTATATAGGCAGAGAGAGCTCTTTCAGAAGATGTAATTGTTTGCTTGTAACCTGTTAAAATGATAATGAAAGTGCAGTTTGTTTTAACCTGCTTTCTTATAGCCAGGACTGTCTCCCTCATGTTGGTCCTGAACTGCTGAATTGGACCAATCAGTGTGGGGATCCTTTAAATTGGAGCCTGCTCTGGGCGAATCAAAATTTGGACTCTCCTCTTGAGCCAGCCACAATGGGACTGTATGGCAGATGCTTCTGGGAAATGTAGTTTTGACCTCGGCACCTTTTTCCACCAACAGGGGGAGTTTATTGTGAGTGACAGCCAAACCAGCCAAGAACTGGGAGGAACTCAAAGGAAGTGCCCAGTTTTGTCTACTGGAGTTTCAGTTTTAGCTCTGGCAGTGAGGAAGGAGCCTGTGCTCGCCGGTCAACGCGGATTTTGGTCGGGAACGCGTAAGGGCCCTAAGTTTCGTCTGCAGCTTGTGCAAGTGCTTGTTTAGACTGAATCCGACCTGTGAAGAGAATCAAGGAGATCTGAAGAGTAGAAACCAGGCTCACCCTGTAGAAGACTGAAGAAATTGCTGAATCGCGCACGGTCTGTCAGGAACTGAATCTGCTGTGTGTTCTCCCGGGTATTGTGCAGTAATTGCGATCGGGATAGAGAAGCAGCCTGCCTGGTATAGTATTTTCCTTTTACATATAAATGTGTGTAGTGCTTGTGGGGACTCATGTTTCAAATCCCCTGTACAGTGAATTGAGTGCATGAAGCTGGAAGCAAACCCCAGCTTAATCCAGACTACATTCATTTGCACCAAACTGCATTGGGGTCCAGTCACAAGGACCTTGCCCACATGGTCTGTTCCTCTTGGCAATCCAGGACAACCTACCTCTTATTCAGTTTTCAGTATTGGGCTGTGAGTGCAAGCCGGGTAGCTCCCTGTCATCGGTTTATCGAATTGCAAGTGTGTCATCTAATTGTGTGTTTTTTATTTCTTCACGAACTGAGCCAACCGGCTGCGGATTACAATTTTGGTATTCTGCATGCATTTTCCATCTTCAGGGTCCCAGCAAGCTGCACCAAATAGGCTAGCCACTTATTGCCTCGGTACCCAGTAAGAGTGACATTTGGGACATTTGGGATTCTGAAATATGTGCACAGTACTGTGATTATTAATGTGTTTAAAATAATTAGCCTGATTTCCCCCTGTCCTTGTTATATCCTCCTAAATAAATCAAATCTGTTTGTTTCAGCAAAGTTACACTGCCTGAGGTATCCGTTTATGTTAAAGTATTGTACGGTGGTCTTCGCACTGTATCATTTTGTTTTATAGGGAGTCCCCAGAGTCCTGCTGACCGAACTAGTTCTGGGGGTAAGTGTATACTGTGAAGGTAATTCTGATATATTGTGTGGGCCACTAGTGGGAAGAAAGGGGGGTCGCAGTGTCCCAGAGGGCTGTGACCAAGTTAGTTTAATTGTTGCAAACCCTGACCTCTGGGTGGAGGCACTCACCATTAGACCTAGGCCCCTCAACCTGTTAGTAGTTAGGCAGGCAGGGGTAGTAGCCCTTGGGATAGCGCCACCTAGGGGTTACACACACACAAACATTTTCCAGAGAAGGTCAGGTCTTCATAAGGACATACACAGGGTGGAGGCAGTTCAGAGAAGGGCGACTAAGATGGTGCAGGGCTTGCAACAGAGGACTCATGAGGAGAGAGTAAAAGACCTCTGTATGTATACACTGGAAGAGTGGAGGGAATGAGGAGATATGACAGAAACCTTCAAGTATCTTAATGCATAAACAAGGTGCAATTGAAGACATCTTTTGGTACAGGAGAGGTACAAGAACAAGAGGGATCGATATGAGATTGGACGGGGGGCAGAATAAGGGGTAATGTTTGGAAGTTCTTTTTTACAGAAAGGGTGGTGGGTGCAAGGAATAGGCTGCCCCAAGAGGTGGTAGGAGGGAGCACAGTGGCAGGATTCAAACATGCATGGGATAGGCATAAGGGAACCCTAGAGGTGGGAAGGAGAAGCTAAAGCCGATGATCAAGTAGGAACAGCAGCCACTGATACAGGTAGGGTATATAGACAGACTGGATGAGCCTAGCAGTCCTTATCTACCATCAACTTCTATGTTTCTATGTTCTATGAAACAAAACAATTGATGAATATTTAGTTATATTTAGGCATCAGAGTGTATTCATGTTATTTCCTGAAGTCAAATTGAGGTAAATCGGAAGGAAAGGTCCTTCTTTTGACCAGCCTTGGCTGCAGTCAAGCCATTGTACTCTAAAACTCTTTTAAGTGCCCAGATTTTAGGAATGGTTGGATAGAGTAAACTGTATTTGTAGCCAGTCTCACATAGTTTTTTCCTTATCTGAAAAAAGGCATCTCCTCTTGTTATAAGTTCAGGAGGCAAATCCTATTTGTTGGCTGTATGATTAAAGTCTGCAATGACTTTAATCATACAGCCATCAAATCGGACGTTGTTATCATCCCTTAATACCTTCCAGATACTGTATGTACTTTATGCTGAAAATTAAGGAGTCTACAAACAAAAAATCAGGGTCGTTCATTAAGGCTAGGTTTGGGTTTTAAACACATATGGGCCCTTTTGGTCACTTAATATTTGATGTCTGGAGATGGCCCTGCTATCTGAGACAGGACAGTGTTACAGAACAAAATTGGATCACCGACCTCAATACCCTGTCTTAATCCAAAGATCTTTCCAGAAGCAAATGATTTGATACATTTTAATGGACCAACATAGATGTAACAACAAGAACCTTATCCTGGGGAGGGTGGCAGGTTTATTTCATTGTAGTTGCATCCAGAATCCTTGGAAATGTGTATGTGTGTGTGTGCCTGTGTCTGCGTTCTTCTGAAATGTCACTTACAAATACATTGAAGCAGACTTGTCCAAGTTCTGACCCCTGAGTCACCATGCTGTTCATTTTCCCTACCTCCCGAGTATGTGCCATTGACCACTGTCCTCTGTCTGCTATTCAGGTAACCAAATTCATACTCATTTTAACACATTAAGACAAACGCCAAAACTGTTAAAGCTCTTCTTGAAACTGGGTTTAGATCACAATGTGTAGACTTCCCTGTGGGAGTATGATACGAATATTATATGAAAATGTGTGTAAAAATTAATTTTGGATGGAGGGGATTGTGTTTTTGCACAGAATGTAAATTTATTTGTGCATAAACAACTTTTGGATTGGAGAACTTTAATAACCTTTCTGATATAAAATCTATTATTTATAGCTTTCATGGCAACTTGATACTGTTGATAAATACAAAGGGAATAATGTGTATGTATATGTATATGCCTTGTGGATATTTTATGAAAATGCATAATATCTATTACAAAGTTTGAATATTTATTGTCATTTCCTATAATAATCTGATAAGATTATTTCTAAAAAGGTTGCATTGCATCTGTCCATGTTTTAACACTTGCACTTGGTTATTTTATATGGGGTTTTCACTGTGTGATATTCTGGCCAATCAGGATGCAGTATGTGTCAAAATTTTATAAAATGTCAGAAACTAATTGTATTTAAGGGCACTGTTTGATGTATAACTCCACCCACCCACCCCCCAATAAAGAGGGATTGTTCCCTCGAAGTGCTGGGAATGACGCGGGCACAGTAAATGCTCTATGTTTTGCTCAATCTGCTTGTGAGTTGCTGCCTTTCCTTTTTGCTACAATTTATGCCATTGGTTGCAGACTCAGCAGCAATTTTGCTTGTGAGCGCTCCTGTGCTTTATTTATTCAAACCCCCAAACTGTCTGGTTTGCATATGAGTCTCCTATATGGTACAGTGTTGAAGGCCTTGCTGAAGACTAAAAAGCCCACTTGTTAAGTAACTCAAGTGCCTGTGACAACTTAAGTAAATCACAACTGTGTGCTCACTCCTTCTTAGTGTTTACATCACATGATAGTAATGGAGACCTCCATGACTTCTGTGCAATATAAACACTAAAGAAAAGGAGAGCATGCAATTATGTTCACTAACTGTAAACGAACATGAGTTTCTATGAGAGGAGAGCACACATTAACAAATACTGGGTCAGTGATCGGAGGGTTGGGGATGTCACTAGATACAAGGGGAATTTTAAACATCTATGGGGCAAGCGAACAGAGGGTGGGGGAAGCCACTAGACAACATGGAAATGTTTAATTCTTATGGGGCCAGTGATCAGAGGGTGGGGTGGTGCCACTAGACACCAGGGACACTTTAAACTTTTATGGAGCTGGTGATCAGCGGGTTGGGGGTGCCTCTAGACCTCATGTTGTTTGGGTCCGGGTACACTCATGGCAACTCCTGTTTAGTTTATTTGTTACTGGCAAAGGTTTTCTGTCTGCTGTCAGAATATATGATCAATTTATCTGGGTATTGGAGGTGGAATCCAATTTGTGCTGATAACAGCTTGTTGAGGATGGTGCAGTGTGCTGCTTTTTTCCCACACCTGGGGGGGGGGGGCAGATCTTGAAATATAAGCAGCTTCTTTTCCTTCCATGAGATTTCCTTTGTTATCTTAACTTTGTTTAAGATGTGGTCCTTGTCCAAGAAGTTAAGCAATTTGAATATAACTGGTCTCAGATGGTCCCCTTTAGGTGACATGGGACATAGAACCCTGTCAGCCCTTTTAATCATATAGTTCAGGCCATTTGGTGATGGGCCCAGTTTCTGGACAAAAAGTATAGGGTCATTCCCTTCTAATTTTTCTGGGAGGCTGATGATCACTAGATTCTTTCGGTGACTCCTTCCCTCCTGGTCCTCCAGACTGTCCTCCATTCTAGCTAGCTTCCAACACAGTTGGACATTCTTGGGGTCTACTCGATCCCACCAGTCTTCTACAGAGCTGACCCGCGCTTGAACATCTCCAAACCTCCAAGTCAGCTCATCTATTGCAGAGCAAATGGTGTTTAGTTCACCAGACATATCGATAATTGTTTCATAGAATCATAGAAACATAGAAATTGTTGGCAAATAAGGACCATTAGGCCCATCCAGTCTGCCCCTAAGCTTTTCAAAGGAAAGAGCTCCTTGACGAAACTCTCTACTGTTAACGTTTCCGTCAACAGGGTGCTTGGAGTGTCTGGTGAGTGCTCTGGTGGGAACACTTGTGCTCCTGTTCTTGCTCTGCAAAAGGTGAAGTGTGCTGCAATACTGTCGAATTATTTTCCATGGTGAGTCTTATACTAGAAATAGCCATAACTTGCCATATAGGTCTTAATAAAGCTCGTTGTTGCATTAAAATAATAAAGCCCAGAGTCAAACACAAGAAACACTTTTAATTAATGGCTGGAATGTGTGGAGCTCAGTGTCTGAGCAGGCACAAGCTATAATGCATCATGTGACTCCTCCAGGGTGCCACTAGACACCAGGGTAACTTTAAACTTTTATGGCACTGGTGATCAGAGAGTGGGGGATGCCACTAGAAACCAGGGAAACATTTAATTCTTATGAGGCCAGTGACTGGAGGGTGGGGGGTGCCACTAGACACCAGGGAAACTTTTAATTCTCATGGGGCCAGTGATCGGAGTGGGGGGGGTGCCACTAGACATCAGGGAGAGGGAAGTGTTAACTGCTGAAAGAAATTCTGCCGAACTGACTTCTGGCAGTGATCAGTTCTGCAGAATTTTTTCCTGCAATTTAATACATTAACCCACAGTTCGCACATTTATTCTGCCATTCTAAGGTGGAATTTGCATGAAAGTTGCTAAAATTATTTCCAAACTTTTGCAGAAGTGAAAGTCTGACTTGTGCACAAATTCCACCGGCTAAGCTCTAAGCAGGAATTTAAAAAAATTAAATATGTCAACTTGCTCTGCATAAGCTGTCCTGAGGGAATGTGGAAGTCAGTCACTGTGAAATCCATGGAGCAGACAATGTGATGGTGCTTAGGGGTGAAACTCTAGCAATGAAGGTCACTTTGACCAAGAAATGATGACTTGTTTTTAAGATCATCTTACACTGGAATTCTATGAAAGCATACCTTCTGGTCCGGCTGCAATCTACCAGTGGTGTTGGAGCAGGCTAATACTATACAAGCTAGCATGGTAAAATGTATAACATTAAATGGCCAGAAAATATTAAGTTGTTGAATACAAATGAAAATACAATAAAGGCAAACACCAAGCATATTACTGCCACTATTTATACTTCTGACATTGAATGCATGCTGTCTATTAGGCTATATGTGAAAGACAATTGCAGATCATGAACAGCAGGTCACTGAAAAAAACACACAGGAGACAGTGTATGCTGTGAGCCCTCAAAAGAACTCAAAGACAACACAAAACATTTAATTATAGTTAACTTCCCACCAAATACAACTTTTCCTTAACAGTGACTATCATGAGATCACATGATGCAGGGACCCTAGTAGCAGCACTGATCCGGAGCTCCTGCACCTCGCTTCTCATCAACTTTATCTAATACAGTAATCAAGAGAAACACTTTACTGCATAACATCAGGAAGATCTCTGGTCTATAATGATCGTCTTTTATACAGAATTAGCATCGCAGCTGGCTATAATTGCCGCGATGGACGCTGACATGAGACAGGCCTTGCCTAAACACATACCACCTGCTACACCTGAAAAAAATACCCAAAAAACAACAGACCCAAGAGGCTGTAACTAGCAAGTCAAATACTTCAACCTCTGTTGTGACCCCCTTAACAGAGGACCGCTTCTTACAAGAAATGCTGCCCTTCAGGGAAACACTCTCTGATATCTCGATGGAGCTAAAATCTCTCCATAGCGACCTCAATGGCCTTACGAGGAGAGTGGGAGATACAGAAGCTCAACTGGCATCCTTGGAGAAATGGAAAGACAAAACGGAGCCTGAAATAACACATCTCCACTAGCAAATACACAAACTACAACTAAAAACTGAAGATTTGGAAGAAAGGAGTCGGTGAAACAACATCCTGATTCTCGGTCTACCGGAATCTGAGGAATGGGCCAATATTATTCTTTTCCTGCAAAAGTTTTTGCAGAAAGTGGTGGGCACTTCCCCTCTCAGCTCCAGTTACCAAATTGAAAGAGCGCATCGCTCCCTCAGGCCATGACCCCCCCCCCAAGGTGCGCCCCCCAAAGACCAATCATTCTGAAGTTCCTGAGTTTTACCGAAAAGCAGTATGTCCTTACCAAAGCTAAAGAGATAAAAAAAATTGCCTGGGAAAGTTCAACCCTCCGGATCACACAAGATTTGCCTTTCAAAATATGCCAGAAGCATTCAGCCTTTCACCCCACTGTCAGCAAACTAATCGCTGCTGGAACTCCTTTCAAGATGTTGTATCCTGCAAGACTCCGCGTCTCAGTAGAAGGGACCTGGATCACGTACAACACACCAGCACAAGCATCATCGGACTTAATTACGAAACTGCCTAACCTTTTCAAAGAGGGCTGAATAACTAACACTGAACATTTTGCTGATCCTAATAGTTCCATTAAGCATTTGTGGTTAACTTGAAATACCTGTTGCTAGTTGAAGGTTTATTACGTCCCCATTAGGCTCGACTGGGAGGTTTCCAGATCACTTAGGCCCAGTAGGTTTGGTTCAGATTGCAATCCAAGCCAGGGAGGCTTCATGTACCCTTCGAATTACAGTAGGAACCGTCTTGCAGGGGGAGGTTTCAACGTCCAGATTAGACGAGGACTGAGTTGGTACCCTCCGTATCTTTTCCCCCGGCTAGTTCCTCAGGCAATGAATATTGAAGGATTCAGGTCAGTTTACTCCTGCGAGTATTTTATTTCTTTAAAGCAGCAATCACATTATATGTGTGAACTCCTTATTTAAGTTTTGACCTGTGTCATATACAGCATCTACAAGGATAGTTGCAAGGTTTCTTGTTGTGGATTGCTTGTTGTATTAATAATAATGACCCTGTTTTTTTTTTGTTTTTTTTTTTCCGATTACTGAAAGCTCCCATTAGGGCTTATTTTTTCTTCATCAGAAGCGTTTACGTCAGAGGAAAGTTTGTGCCTCTGCCAATTCAATGTAATTTAGATAAGGGGCTGATATCCCTTGGTTAACTTCATTTAATATTAGCTAGGAGACAATCATAGAGTGTCTGTGGGTTGCATGTTTACTAATATGTCTATAGTTATGCCAAGTTTTTTATTATGAACAGGGGCAAGACACACTGAGGTGGCGGGGGCAGGGTGCGGGGCTCTGAGAAGGAGCAGGTTCAAGGTAGAGCTACATAGCGTACCAGTTTTGGGGGGTGATGGTGTTTTGGTTTTTCTTTATCTCACCTTTCTGTGCACTGGATGCCCATCAGGTCAGTGGTCATTTTCAGTATTTTGGGATCTGCAAGTGCTATTGATTCAGTCCTTCCCTTTCTGTATTACTGGGGAAACAATCGCCATCTGGGGTTGGCCACTCACTAAGCTTTCATATAGGTGCAGGCTCGTTCTGATTTTGGGTGAGAGGCCTAGTGTATATAGTTGTGAGATTTCATTAAGGTGGGGAGGAAGGGGTATTATATGACTTAAGGGTACCTATACTTCCACTAAACACTTCAATTAGTCCTCAGATAGATGGTTTAAAGATAAATAATGTTCTGGCTATCGTAATACATACTTTTAGTTTGGAATTGTATTTTCCTAACTTTGTTGCTATAGGGATAGAAGGATGGGGGGTGGGATGGGAAGGGATGGAGTGTGCCTTTGGGGATTTGATTACGTGAGGAAAATAGGTCTATGGTTGGTATCTGTTGTTGATGATAATGGCTAATAATCCTGTTAAAATTGTCACATGGAATGTTAGAGGAGCAAGAGATGCTTCAAAAGGGTACCAGATTCTTAAACATTGTGCCCTTCTTAATGCCGGAATTATCTTGCTTCAAGAAACCTATCTGCTAAGTACTGAATCACATTGGTTACGTAGACAAGGAATCTCACAAGTCTTTGCAGCCGGGGACTCATCCTCGTGTCGAGGGGTGGTTATATTAATTAAAGGGAATATCCCCTTCCAAGTAGATATGACCATTACAGATCCCAAGGGTAGATATGTTTTAGTTAAGGGGACACTGAATAACACTACAGTGGCCCTGGGATCGATATATAGCCCGGTAGGGGGGGACCCAGGATTCTTAATGGATCTGGCTAATAAAATTGCAACATTCCTGCCCTCCCCTTTGATTCTGGGGGGGGGGACTGGAACACCTCGCCCACTCAGGACCTGTACAGGACCTATAGGCCATTGAAACCACCTTCTTCTTCTCAGAATGCACTGAAGGATTTCATAGCCCTGTTGGGTCTGTGTGACCCATGGCGTATCTTAAATCCCTCTCACCAGCTATACACATTCTATTCACGTATCCATCAATCCTGGTCAAGATTAGACTACATTCTAATTAGTTGCTTCCTCATGCCCAACCTTTGTCAAGCTGGAATAGAGCCCATAGTTATATCCGACCACTCAGTTGCCTGGTTGGTTCTCTCCCTTGATTCTAATATCCAGAGAGATACAACCTGGAGACTAAGCACGCAACTGTTAAAAGACAACTGCACCGTCTCTCACGTTAAATCTCTCATCCTTACATTTATGGAGCTTAATAGAGATTCCACACCAAGAGGGGACCTATTATGGTGTCCTCTGAAATGTTACCTTCGAGGAGAATTTATCAAGTTAGCTTCTAGGAAGAAAAGGATAAGAGAAACTAAAGCTCTATCTTTATTAACCCAGATTAAAGTGAAAGAAAATGCTTTATCCTCTACTACATCCCCGGCCTCCCTAGAATTGCTGCTAGCCCTATGAAATGAATATGCAGACTTGATAAAAGAAAAAGTGAAATATGCCCCCTTAAGGACCAAAGCTAAATATGTAGATCAGGGTGAAAAAGTGGGGAGACTACTCGACTTATGTCTACACCAGTTAGAGAGCTCCCGATTAATCTCATCCGTACAAGCTCCTGATGGCTCCATTAAAACTATACCTCGGGAGATTGCTGAGGTCTTCGAGACCTTCTATAGGACACTGTATGGGAAATACCACTCCCAAATATTACCTCAAGACATAGAAGCCTATCTAGATTCCCTTGACCTCCCTGATCTAACTACTTTTTTTTTAGTCATCTTTAGTCTTACCAATAACCACCAGTGAAATAGAGATGGCTATTAACGGTCTCTCCCCAGGTAAAGCACCGGGCCCTGATGGATTTCCCTCTAATTTTTATAAAATTTTCTACAAGGAATTATCCCCCCTCCTCCTCAACTTATATAGTTACATGTTCAAGGCTGACAAATTAGATCCAACCTGCTGGAAGTGACGATTATTCTCCTACTCAAACCAGACAGGTCCCATCTAGATCCGGCTAGCTATCGACCGAGTTCTCTCCTCAACTGCAACATTAAAATCTTGACCAAAGTTCTTTCACTTCAGATAAAAGCACTTTGGACTCAGCTTCTAAGCCCTGAACAAGTTGGATTTGTGTCTGGACGCTCCTCGGTTGACCACCTCAGGACACTCACACATGTATTTCAAGAGGCCCAATCTTCTCAGTCTCTAATGGCATTGATCTCCCTGGATGCCAAAAAAGCTTTTGATAGGGTGAACTGGGAATTTCTATGGATAACTTTAAAGAAACTGGGTTCCCCCTTCCTTTTATTGCAATGATACAATCAGTCTATTCCTCTCCCTTGGCCAAGATTTATTGTAACAGTGTTTTCTCTGCCAGACTTCCTCTATTTACCAGTACCAGACAAGGTTGCCCTCTTTCACCCTTCCTCTTTAATCTCTGTCTGGAACCTCTTCTTCATCACATAAAACGGTCCCCTCAGATTAGAGGTATTCCGATTCATAATCAAACTCTAACTTTCTAGATGTATGCAGATAATATTCTTCTTCACTTGGAGCAGCCAGCATCTTCTTTGGAACACACCCTGAAAGTTATTGGCCAATATGGACTTCTATCTAATTATAAATTAAATCTCTCCAAAACCAAAATCTTCCCACTGAATAGCTATACCCTGAAATCAGAGTTCGTTCATCTGGGTATGAAATGGTCCCCTCAGTCAATTAAGTATCTTGGTATATACCTAACTAGGGATACCATTAATACCAGGAAATTAAACCTGGATGATCTAGTGGTAACTATTCAGCAGGATCTCCAGAGATGGACGAACCTGCACTTATCTTTATGGGGTTGGATAAGTATAATTAAGATGAATGTTCTTCCCCATGTTTTCTATCCCTTGAACCTATTCAATTTATGGCTTCTGCTATCCTTTTTCAAACACATACATTCTATTATCTCAAGATTTATCTGGTTAGGCAAACATCCCCACTGTGCTTTCCTTAAATTTAGCTTGTCCAAGGCTTTTGGTGGTCTTTGTCTTCCCAATTTTCTTTTATACTATTGGGCGAGTCACTTAACCAAACTGGGGAGATGGCTTTCTCATAGGGTTATGGACTACATTCCCATTTGGTTTCAAATAGAGAACAGCTTCTTAAGATCCAATGATATAGACCTTTCCACAGTCTTCTATCTGATAAGATCATCACTGCCAGTCTCATTGCAAAATTCGGTTATCAATACTTACCTTAACATTCTCTCACAATGTTGTGCATTTTTCAAGATACCTCTCAAATATGACTTGGGCCAACCAATTCTTTCAAATCTCAATGTAAAGATAGTTGGCTCCTACCTTCTCCCTCACTGGCTCCCACAACTCCAAGGAGTCCGAGTGGAAGATTTCTTTTCTCAAGACAACCTTCTTTCTTCTCCAGAAATTCTCACAAAATGTGGTATCCCGAGGAATCAGATCTTTAAGGTGTTTCAACTAAGACATTTCATAGAAACATTTTTTGGTGTCATGCCTCGGACCTCTCTGGCCAGACCCATTTTGATGCAAGTATCTGAATACGCTTTGAAGCCACACTGTGTTTCAGCGATATATGCCTTCCTCTTGACCACCAACTGCTCTAACCCCCTTCCCGGTTCTCCAGTTTGGAACACTTTACTCCCAGACCTGACCCTCAGTTGGGCTCAGATTTGGAAGAATCTTTATATATACCAGACCCAAGACAGATTTAGACTCACCAAATACCACATACTGAACAATATGTACTATACTCTCATTAGATTAGCCAAACTGGGTAGACTACCAGACCCCACTTGTACTAGATGTGGTAAAGCGGAAGGGAATCTGGTGCACATATTTTGGTACTGCAAAAAAGTGACCCCATTTGGCAGGTGATTCACTCCAAACTAGACCCCTGGTTGGGGTTGGAAGACCTTTTCATGATTGAAATCTGTCTTCTAGGCATGTACTCTGGTATTAAAGTTAAAGAATGCAGATTCCACATGGCATTGATAGCCATTATAGTTAAAAAGCTTGTTCTTAAGCATTGGATGGACCTGTTAGTAATTTCGTATAGTGAATGGTTAAATGACATATCTGTATTTTTTAGAACAGAGTGCTTGATTGCAGGTTCTCGTAATGATATGACAGGTTTTGACAAAAAATGGGGCAAACTCTATGCTCTATACTTAGAATAGGTACGCTGTTAAATACCTGTATCTAATTTATATTGGTGCTGTTGTCTTTCCTGTATTTTGACTCAGAGGAGTTTGTCATCTCTTTCTCCTCTTTCTAATAGTAATAGGGGCACACTCCGGTGGTAGGGGGGTGGGTGTGGATGGATTATGGAGGCGGGAAGGGAGATTTATTTTTGTAGGATTTATTTTTGTTGGATTTGTATATGTTTTCCAATGTTACTCACCATGTGTACACTCTACCATGTATAACGTGTATTTTATTAAAATTAATAAAAAATTTTGAATTAAAAAAAAAACAGTGACTATCATACTGAACCATGGATGCAGAGTTCATAGTAAGGTACACAGCCTCCGAGCAATGCAGGCTTGCTGTACCTTTAAATGAATGACCGTGCTATGCACGCGCCTGCATTTTGACAATGAGCAAATAACTGTGCTTGAAGATGCCCCTACACAGCAATAGTAGAACGTGTGTGTGATAGGGGTCTGCAGTGCATTGTGGGATTCAAAACGAGGGTGGAGAAAAATGGCCACCAACACTGTCAGGAAAATGGATCTCATTGCCAAAAATGAAGCATGCATAAAAAAGGGCAAGGAATTCACAGCAAAAGATAGTAGCGACTGCAACAGCAATCGGGCAGTCATCAAATGTGTGAGGACACTGCACTCATCCATTGTTTTCCTCTAACATCTGTGCCCCACATACTCACCTTATTAAGTGATCAGTTAAATTTTGGACCTGAGCACACCCACCATCAAGTACTGATGACAGGCCCCGTTTATGTTGTGGGTCCAGCATGGTGACAATCCAAAAATCTACAATATGGTTATTGCAGTCCAAGACATAGAGCATGTGTTCCATTAAGGCACAACTTCCCAAACTTCCAGTTTAGCTGTTTGCAAGATGGCCACTTGAGCATCAGCTCTCCACTTTCCACTTCGGGGTCTTATTTTTTAAAATACAAAATTCTGGTTGAAAAACACCACCAGATTTTGTTTTTACGAACATACATATGAACATATGAAGAAGCCAGCAGAAGAAGGCCATTTGGTCTATCAAGTCTGCTCGTATTGCAGGGTCCACAGCTTAAGCTAATGTTCCTGCCCTCCCTCTCAACTCCTCCTATCGTCCCTACCCATGATCCTTACCTTCCCCCATGCCTATCCCAGCCTCTCTTAAAGCTGCCTACGGTCCTCAACGAGATGACCTCTTTCCGCAGCACATACCAAGTGTCCATCTCTGTGAAGAAGTGCTTCCTGACTTCCCTCCTAAACCTCCCACCCTCCAGCTTAAGACTGTGCCCCCTCATGTTATGGTTGCCACTCAGCTTAAAGAGATTCTCCTTATCAACCGTATTCATTAATTTTATTCATTTTCCTGAAATAAAAAATCCTCAAGATCGAGGGGTCCAGACTAAATTTTCTTCTTAAAAATTAATTTAAAAAAAGCACTCCAATTTTAGCTGGCCAGACAGCAAGTGGGACTCCTGAGAGTGAGTTTTCAGCGGCTACAGTAGACCCGATGATTAAAGCAATGTTTAAAAACATCCTGAAAGATGTCTCTGGGATTAAATATTCTATCTCATCTCTTGAAAACAGAAGGGAGAACCTGACAATGAGGGTGTTTGACACAGAAGGGACCCTTTGACATCTAGAAATTCAGGATGCCAAGAGAGACACAGAACTGTATATTCTGAAGTCAGCAATTGCCCTGTTATGGGACAAACTGGACAACCTCAAGTGTTGAGGTAGATAGAATAATCTGCAGACTATAGGAGTCCTAGGGGGGGGCAGAGGGAAGGAATGTCAAAGACTTTCTTCAACATTTTCTGTCAGCACTTTTCTGTCTCTAGAACTACCCCCTCAAAATACAAAGAGACTACCATTCCCTGGCAACCTGGCCAAAGGCAGGGGACAAAGCCAAGCCCTTCCTTGCTTTCTTTCTTCACTTCTCCACTAAGGAAAAAACTTCTGCAGCTAGCCAGGAAGAATGGTCCCTTGATTTGACATGACCAACAAATGTCTCTATATCAGGATTATTCTGCAAAAATCAATAAAAAAAGATCAGCTTTCATTGAAGTGAGACTCTCTGCAGCAGATCAGGATATGATAGAGCATGGCCTATACAGCCACTTTTAAAATTGAAAGGGACAGTGTATTTCATGATTTCACTGTACTCAAGGAAGCTGCTGATTTTGCCCACCATACATGGAGCAGTCAGAAAAAGCCCACACCAACGGGCATCAAAGCAACCCACAACACCAACATGAACAAAGCACCACCAGAGCACTTCCAGATGGATATCTCTCCCTACTCCCCAGCACCATCCACTAGCTCTGCTCCTCCAGACCAGTGGCAGAAACAAAAGGAATGACATTGGAAAAATATAGCAGAGCATTCAGGACCACCAAACCCACACTCCTTTAGTGACTTGAAGCAACACAGCAGGAGTCGTGGGCCCAGAGCCTCAATAAATGACTCCTTTACCACGGATTCTCCACCAGACAGACCAGTGTTGCCAAAACTTTAACCTCAGCAGCACCAGCGCATTGCCCCTGAGGGGCCTGCAATGGGCTCACAACATTGTCACATCAAGGAGCCACTGCTACATCCTGAGCTGAAGTAGCACCAGGCCAACTGGGACCATGAACTTCTGGCTTCACAAGCTGACAAACACTTAGTCAGAACTCTACAATAGAACAGCAGAATTCCAAAATGTGAACTGAAACCAGAAACTGCTATATGCTTGGTGTGTAAACACTAACTGTTGGTAATTTGTATGTTAAGTACAAAAATATCTGTGTTTAGTAGGTGTACCCCTGCCATGTTTTTGCAGATCAGCCTTCCCCCATGTGGCTTTTCTTGGTCAAAATCCCCTAAATAGCCCTGTACAGACCCCCTCTACTCCTCCCCTTCCTCGTCTTTTTGGCCACCTAGAAGTTGCGGAGGAGGGAGGAAATTTATGTGTTAGACTTGATGTGGGGGGCCGAGCCCTGGTGGACAATCCTAGTGGGATGGCACTAAGATTTCCATGTGTTGCATTTTCCTCTGAGCTTTGTGTAACAGCTCACAGGCTTTCCCACCTTCCAGACCTTAACAACAACAGCATGATGCAGTCAGATGTTTGTGAAGGAGACCGTCACAAGGACTCCCTCACAGCCATGTGAACCACCACTGGCAAGAGAAATTTCTGCCACTTAGTCATTGTCAATATCTGATTTTCAGTAGGTGCCCCAAAGTGGGATAGCAAAATGCAGCTGGTGGTGGAGTGTGGGGGAGGGGGGGCAATTAAGAAAAAAAGGGGAAAAAATTTTATTTCATATCTCAATATAAGAAATAAAGCACCCTGGTAACTTTGCTGCATTACATTAAATGGCAAGCCTACATCCCCCTGAAAGTCCAGCTCCAAAGAGCCACCACCTCCCTTTAGTCCTCGCTTTCTATTCCTACCAAACTGTTGGAAGAGAGTGGAGTCTCCTGGAGGGGGTCGAGAAAGGGAAAAGATTACAAAACTGCTCACGGGGCAATTACCAGAACAAATTTAAACTGCTAAAAATTTCCCAAAAGCAGTGAGACTTACTCTCCATATTTGATCTCAACAACCGGGAGCCCATCAGCCAATGTTGATATGGCAGGCTAAATCCCCTCAGGCATCTGAAGCGGTCCGGTGGATCCCCTTCCCATAGTTCCTTACTGTAAATTTGTTGTAAAGGTTAGGTGTGAGCAACATAATCTGATTCCTACATATGCACTCCCACATAAGCTCATCAAAGGCAGCTGTAATGACCTGATGTGCTCACTTACAGTTTGCAGGGTATGGGTGTTTTTTCCCATCCATTGGAAAGCTAGTACACTCTTATCCTTCTGTATTAACCAGATCACAGATTTCTCGTGCTGGCTACCATAACCTCCTCTCCCCTCCCCATCCTTGGCTGAAGCTGTCCCAGATGAACATCTTCACATCCTATTATCTGCCTAAATTCCATCTCAACCTCTCCTTCCCTAATAGATGACACTCTTACAGAGTGCTATGAGGCTCCGCTTCTGCTGGAACACCACATTTTATAAAAGCTAACCCTCCTGATTCCCACCCACTGCTCTTTCTAACATTTTGGAAAAAACTCCTTGGGTCACATTAAGGTGGTGCAAATTTAAAGCACAATGCAAATGTATACAGATACACCTGACACCTCCACAGACCTCCATACCTGATCATAATAGAAACTGTCAACGGCATGAGATGCAACATGGGCAGCAGGTCCTGCTGCATTAAATGAGAGGTCCACTCTCCTCTTGCGAGGCAATGAGGAAGCACACACTTGATTTGCTGTCAGCCTCCAAGACCTGCCAAACTCTCAACTGGTGTGTACAGATGTGCCACATGTGGGCCAAATCAAACTGGAAGGCAGGGGAACTTTACTTTCAGTGCACACCATGGTGCATAAGTGGTGGACACTAAATGCCACACCCTCCTATACAGACCGGGCTGCTATGTTCTAGTTCCCTGGTTAGCACAGATGTCAAGGGCTGTCAAAATAACTATGCAGCTGTCAGCCATACAATTAGAATTTCCCATTGAAACCAGATGCCTGCTTAGAGAAAGCAGTGATGGAGGCACAAGGTGAAAATATACCATCTGGACCTGCAGCACGCTACACACTGGCTCCCCTAGAGCAACCTTTCTGCAGCCTTTGTCGAGGGGGTCATGTGCAGGCTCGACTGGGCAGCACAGCAAAACTGATCACACCTAACATTGATATAGATGAAGGAGGAGTCCAGTGTGCAACTTGGGCATATTTCCAGGCAGCTGTATAGGCAACAGTGTGTAGACAATAAATGTGCTTACCAGTGCCCCTGAGAGGACAGATAAGGTACAACCTGATAATTAAAAATGACCCAAAGGTTACCTGTTATGCACAGTACATCAGAGCAGCACAGAATGCACTCTTGCAGACATTTGCACTGTTGCCACAAAGGGATTGGGCATCTGGACCCTAAGGCTGGATGTCATGACAATTTGTCTTAACTGTCAAACCCAAACAGCTAAACAACTAACAGAAGCCCACCACATATGTAAAGAGCTGCCCACCTGCTCATGCTGCTTGCAAATCAGCCTTTCCTCCACCCCTATGAGCATGGTAACATCTCTATAAAATCAAAGTGGCAAGACCTCCCATTATAAATGATTTTAAGCAGAACCTCACACACACACACACACACACACACACACAAAACCCTCCCTCACGACCTGAAGTGCTTTCAGGAAAGCATTACCTTTCTCCCAGCCCAAGGGGAGAACACAAAGATTGACTGATGTTTCTTCCACCTAGTTAATCTAGAGGCTAGCAGTAGCCATTGGGGAAGCATAGGTGAATTGTTGGTGAATGCACTATTGGTCTCATTCTGGTTAGGTCTGTATTGATTCTTGGTTAAACATATTGTTGCTAAATTGTTGCTCTTTGATGGTACAGTATTTATTAGGCATTTGTTAAAGTCTACATGGTTAGTAACTTTGATGGTGTTTTTCCACTTACCTCAGAGTTTCATTTCTCTGAGGTATTTTCTGCATCTTACAATATACTTATGTATTTGTTCTCCCCTATTGCATTATTCAGGTCAAAATCTATAGAATCGAGGGTCAGAACCCCATGGGGGCAAAACCCTGCTCCTATCAACCATCATTCTCCAGTCATCCAGCATATTTTGGGTCTCACTAAAAATGGCCCACCATAGCACCCTACCACTCCTGGAAAAATATCCCAATGACTATTTCAACTACGAGAGGGACTAATCTATTTAAAATTAATTCCTGGAATATCCAGGGCCTCAACTCCCCCATAAAAAGGAAACAAGTACTCACACATTTTATGAGGGAGAAGTGTGATATAGCTCTTCTCAAAGAAACATAGCTACTGGCAGTTGGAACCTAAAAATTCGATAGAGAGTGGGTAGGGCTAGTGTTGGGAAGCTCATGTTCCACAAAGATCAGGGAGTAGCCATCCTATTCCACAAACATCTAAAATCCGAAATCCATAAAGAAGACCATTCTAAAGAAGGTAGGTGCATACTGGTAGGAGCCCAAATGAATGCTGACGCATTCTTGATAGGAAATACTTATGGCCCACATGACTCAGGGGCTCTTTATCCTGAATTAGCACAAGAACTGGCATCTTTGTATAAGTTAGGTGACAGAATAATATTGGGAGGACTTCAGTGAAGTTTTGGGCCCCCTACTAGATAGGCTGAAAGGACATAATATAGCCCGCACAAAAACTCATAAACTTTGTAGGTGCTATTTAGCAAATTCTAGTTGACTGACCCCTGGAGAAGCCTCTTCCCTACAGGCCGAGGCATTACGTTTCACTCTACTCCACACAATGTCAGCAGCAGAACTGATGTCTTTCTCGTACCAGTGCAGCTGGTGCATGAAGCGCAAGCTATCTTCATTGGTCTAATTATTATTTTGGATCACACCTGTGTGCACCTCACTCTTGCAGTGAGACCAGGCCCACCAACCAGCCTCCTCTCACTGACACCTAGATGCCTTTCTGTTATCTCAAGACACCTTCCAGAAATGGCTCTCAAAAGAGATAGCATTCTTCTTCTCAAAGAAATAATCCACAGAGTTCACCAAAGCACTTCTGTGGGATAGACTAAAAGCATATTTAAGGCAAGAATCATTAGTTATGCCACTCATATCAAAAAGCAATGCAACAAAGAACTCAAGGAGTTGGAACAGGCTCTCAAGCAGAAGAAAAAAAAACTAGAATGCACTTCCAACACACTCAGCTTCACTGAATTGGGAAATACTACAGCTGAAATATAGAACTCTCTCTCCTATGCAGCTGAAAAAGCAGTAATGAGAATAGCCCACAAATACTGGGAGTCAGGTGAGAAGGTGGGTAGGATGTTAGCTTACAGAACTAAAGTTTGGCAAACTGGTAAGCATGGAAGGTCCCTCCATCTGCCAGCAGACTGAGTGGTGACCCAACCCATTGGCACTGCTGAGGCCTTCCTCAATTTCTGTTCACAACTTTACTCCTCGCTGAAAGCACCTGACTGTTGAACCTGGTGGAATTCATGCAGGGCTCGACCCTTAATAAACTTTCTGATACTCAGATGGCCAAGCTAGATACCCCAATTTCATTACCTGAACTCTATGTTGCTATAAAGACCATTCCCAAAAGGAAAACTCCAGGGCTAGACAACATCCTGGCCGAGTTCTATCAGACTCTTGCCCACTGTGGACATTTATCTCTATGCAGCTCTAATGCAATCTTCTGAAAATCATGACAGAAGCTTTAATTATCTTACTACCTAAACCCAAAAAGGACCGGACCATCAACTGGTGTCAAATTACCATCCCATATCACTGCTAAACAATGATATGAAGGTCTTGGCTAAGATCTTGGCAGTTACACTAAATAACTCTTCCTCTGTTTGATAGACTGCCACCAAATGGGTTTTGTTAAGGGTCATATGACCATGGTCAACATACGAGTAGCCATCAATATTATTTGGATTGCCTCAAAAAGCAAAGTCCCAGCCCTCTTAGTAAGTGTTGACACAGAGAAGGCATTTGACACCACTGAGTAGGGACTATCTATATCAAGCAGTGCAAAGTATGGGACTAGGTCCTGCTTTGATGGCTTGGGTCCACACTCAGTACTTCATGCTTTCAGACAGAATATTAACAAATGGCCTCATCTCCATGGCTTTCCACCTGCCAGGGGGAGCCAGACAGGGATTTCCACTCTCCCCTTAGCTCTTCCTTATGGCAATGGATCCACTGCTGCACAGGCTTCAACAAACCAATTAAATTAAAGGGATGCAATGTGGTGGTAAGCTGGTCAAAACCCTGACTTTTGTGGATGTTTTACTGTTAACTATTGCAAACCCATCAGTTTCCCTACCTAGAAACCTAAAGGTTCTGGATGATTTCAAGCTTCTAACTGGACTAAGAATAAACTGGTCCATAACAGTTGGCCTTCTACTAAATTCCTATATGCATGAACCCTTAATATACCACCTGGGACTAAAATGGATGTCTCACCAGATAAAGTACTTGGGAATCACCCTGATGACAAAATTAAGTTCCTTGGGGGACGTCAATTTGAAGCATCTCCTGTCTGCATTAGAAGCAGACTTTTGCAAGTGGAGGAAACTCCACCTCATCTTTGAGGGTAAAATTGCCAAAAACAAAATGATGGTATTTCCTAAAATATTGTTCTAACTCAGTAAGTTACCTGTACTAATACTGCAAGCAATGTTCCAATGCTTTGAGAAGCTGGTAGCCTCCTTTATATGGGAAGGAAAGAAACCCTGTTTCAGTTTACAGAAATTACAGGCTCTAGGCAAACAAGGTAGACAAGCACTACCTTGGTTATGGACCCACCTACAAGCAGTGGGTCAGAAAAAACCTCCACTGGTTATCTGCTGGGGAGGACCAGACCCCTATTTGGCTACAATTGGAATCAAGTCCCTACCACGACCCACCATGGGCTGACTCCAGTAGAACTGCCCAAAGTAGAGCATACAGCCAGCTATCACCCATCCAGGTATTCCCTAGACAAGCATGGTCCACCCTCACAAAGCATCATAATTGGAGGGCATCACACCTGGGAAGACAGGAACCAGTGTGGAATAACCTATACCTAATGGGGGGAAACAAACCTACTGTATTCCCTGGGCCTTACAGGAAGCCAAACGCATTGTCACTATAGGTAGTTTATCTGATCCACATACAGGAACTCTGGAAACAGTTACTAACATACTGGCCAAGTACGATCTCCCTAAGGGCTTTTTTTATCATTATCTGCAGATTAGGGATGCAGTCCATGCTTGAATCCAGCGTCAAAGTACTACAACGGGATAAACTGCCCCTGTCCCTCCTCTCAAGATGGACCGAATCCCCCTCTAGACTTAGGGGTAAAATTTATGACCATGTCTTGTCCCTCTTTGTTCTGCCCTAGAAAATTGCAAAACTGCCTGAGAAAACATATTACAGGTCACCATTCCCAAGGAAGGATGGCTAGGCATGATCGGAAATAGTAAGGTGATGCACATAGGAAAAAAGAACCACAGGATGAAATACTAGATGGAAGAGGAAAGGACCTGGGAGTCATCTTAAGTGACCCCCTAAAACAAACTAGCCAGCTCCTTCAATTCTCTGAGCCTGTTCTCATTGCCCACCCTTCCACAGATCTTGGTATCCGTGAATTGGCAGATTTTGCCCTGAATCCCCCCCCATGAAACAAATAAAATGTTACAGAGTATGGGACCCGAGGTTTGGCGGTTGAAATGCAGTGCCAGAAAGTGCAATATGATGCACATAGGGGGAAAAGTGAGATAAAATACTGGATGGAAGAGGTTAAGTTCTGCAGTACTTCAGAGGAAAGGAACCCAGGAGTCATCGTAAGTGACTCCCTTAAACAAAGTTGATAATGCAACAAGGCCTACAGCAAAGCAACCAGAATGTCAGGGTGTATTGGGTGGGGTTTCGATAGCAGATGGACATAGATCACTGGGGAGACCCAATCTAGACTACTGTGCCCAATTCTGGAGTCACCACCTAAGGAAAGACAGAGACAGGTTGGAGATGGAGCAGCTCAAAGTATCCAAAATGATTCAGGACCAACAGTACAAATCTTATCAGGATTAGCTTAGGGCACTGAACATGTACTTGCTGGAGACCAGAAGGAAAAGAGGTGACATGATAGAGACCTTCAAGTTCCTGAAAATAATTAACAAGATAAACTGTGAAAAACTGTTTGGCAGGAATGGTAGGTCAAAAACAAGGGGGTATAAGTGGAAGCTGATAGGGGAAGGGATTCACGAGGGCTGTAAGAAAATTTTACTTTACAGAGATTGTGGTTGAGCCTTGGAACAGCCTATCAGTTGAGGTGGTAGGCACAAAAGAAAATTAATGGGTTCAACCACAGCTAGGACAGAGTAAGGGACTTAATAGATACTCAGATGGGGTAGCAATAAAGCAAGGAGCAAGGGACTGGCAAGGGCAAAAACTCCATCTAGATAATAAATCATAGAGTAGGATAGGGAAAAATAGGGTAGACTGGATGGACCAATAGTCTTTGTCCACTGCTATTGTCTATGTTTCTTTTTTTTTTTAACTCAGCTTTAATAAGAGGCAGAGCATATTCATATTCATATACATATATATATATATATACATATACATATACAAATACATATACATATACATGTTTACAGGTACATGTCAAAGATTACAAAGTAGTATACACTGTGCCATGATATCCAGAACATCAACATTTCAGACATGTCACTCTTCTGGACAATTACTACCATGGGTATGAGCCAAGCTTTACTTTTTAGATATATTTGCTGTTCAATGTCAACATTCCTTTATATGTTTATTGATATTTTATTTTGGTTTTATGTGAAAAGCTAAGTGAGAAAATAAATATGGGGCTAAACTGCCCTAAACAAACCTTCATTAAAGCTGTAGGTAAGGCTAAAGGGATGTTGGGGTGTATTAGTAAGGGTATCGCAAGTCGTAAGAGGGAGGTAATAATCCCGCTTTACAAGACACTGGTTAGGCCCCATCTGGAGTATTGCGTGCAGTACTGCAGGCTGCACCTGCACAAGGACATTAACAAAACGGAGGCAGTCCAGAGAAGGGCAAGCAAAATGGTGCAGGGACTGCATCATAAAATATATGAGGACAGATTAACAGAGCTCAATATGTATACCACAGAGCAAAGGAGGGAGAGAGGTGATATGATCGAAACATTCAAACATCTTAAGGGCATTAACAAGGTAAAAGAGTCAAACATGTTTCAACATAAGAAAAATAGCAGGACAAGAGGACACAGCATGAGATTTGAGGGAGGCCGATTAAGGGGTAATGTGAGGAAGTTCTTTTTCACAGAAAGGGCAGTGGATGCATGGAATGGCCTACCTCAGGAAGTGGTAGATATGAATACAGTGCAGGGCTTCAAACAGGCATGGGATAGGCATAAGGGAGCAATACAGATATGGATAGATAAGCTATTGACAGAGTACAGGCCAATGGCACATTCATAATGTAGAAAAAATGGGCAGACTGGATGGGCCTTGCGGTCCTTATCTGCCGTCAACTTCTATGTTTCTATGTTTCATTCCTGCTTATAAATCTGCCTACAGTTAGTGTGGTGGGGGATTGGGTTATTTCAGGGGAGTTAGAGAACGGTCAGAGAGCAAACCTTACTCACAGGATCTAGTAGTAAAACATGTTATTTTTATACAGGTAAAAGTTGGTACAAAAATACCATTAGGGCTTGTGACAGGGTTGAATAAGGCATGTCCCATTTGTTATGCAGAAATAATTAAATGCAAGGCTCTGTTCTAGCCTCAATCTGCTCTAGCCTCTCCTTTTCTGTCTCTTGTCTGTCTGGTTGTACAACCAAATGTTCTTGTGAGACCTAGGAACTGATCACTTTGACGGTCTTAGATCCAGAAGCAAATGATTTGATACCTTTTAATGGACCAACATAGATGTAACAACAAGAACAAAGTGCTCTAGCTTTCGGACCAACCAGTCCTTCTTCAAGCACTTTGTTCTTGTTGTTACATCTATGTTGGTCCATTAAAAGGTATCAAATCATTTGCTTCTGGATCTATTCTTGCAAGGACCAATACGGCAACTACTAAATCTAGTTTTTGACAGTCTTGTGATTCTCCACCTCTTGCTATCTCTCTGCCTTCACTTGCTGTTTCTGTCTTTTCTCTCCCCCTTGCATATCTGCAATTATAAAAAGATATGTGAATCTTTATGTGAAAGTGGGATCCTTTGGTTTGAAATGTATATAGTTATACTGTTGAAATGATTGCAAAAAGTTATTTGGAATTTAGGGGGTTACCATGAGATGCAGTTTGCAAACTCTTTGCAGAGCTGTCAACAAGAGGTCAGTTCTGGGTCACACTGTTCTGTTTGTTGCACCTGCAAGGAAACTGACAAGAACATTGTGTGAGAGTAGGATGTTCTCTTAACAAGTTCCCAGGCAAAGACATAAAACGAGCAGCAATGTTTTTGCTAAAAAAAGAGAGAGAGACTGAAACTCGGAACTAGAAGTACCCTCAGAGGAAGGACATTGTTTTCTGTGTTTGTACTGTCTTTGTAAATAGTTATACTGAACAATTTTATTTTACTGTTATTGGAAAAAAATAAAACACTACTTGAGAATTTTACAACTACTCCTGGTCTTCCTATGCTTCCTGACCTGTGCCTCGACAACAGATGGTGTCAGACTAAGTGGGATTTATGCTGTGTATACTCTAAGCCAGGAGTTTTGTGTGTGGATATTAGACCTGGTACCAGGGAAGCATGGCAGAAAGGTATGGATTCTGCAGCAGCAAGTCCAGGAGTGACTACTAGATTAATGGCAGCCAAACTAGAAGCAGAAACAAAACTCCAAACTGAGACTGAACAGGCAGTGACAGAATCTGAAAGCCTGACTGCCTTTTTCAAATGGTGGGATGTACAACAAAAACAGACGGAGAAACAGAGAAGAGAAGAAATTCAGCAACTTGAGAAGCAGAGAAAAGAAGAAATGCTGCAACTCGAGAAGCAGAGAAAAGAAGAGATGCAGCAACAGGAGCAGCAAAGAAGAGAAGAGATGCAGTGACAGGAGCAGCAAAGAAGAGAAGAGATGCAGCAATGGATGGATGCCTTGCAAGTTTTCAAAGCTGGAGGATATGGCACTGGTCCAGCAGAGCAACAAGACACAAACAACTTAAAAGACATTAAACTTACAAAGTTGTGCCCCTCAGATGATATCGAAGCATACCTGACAACTTTTGAAAGATTTGCCACAGCCTGTCAATAGCCAAAATAGCAATGGGCAATCAAGCTGGTACCTTACCTGACAGGTAAAGCCCAACTTGCCTGCAACAATATGGACACTGCACAGTCAGAAAACTATGATCTGGTGAAAACAGAAATCTTGTAAAGGTATGACATCTCAGGAGAGACCTACAGGCAAAGATTCTGGTCCCTGAAGTACAACGCATTCGACAATCCTCGAGAAGCCTTCACCCAACTCAGACAACTCCTTATTAAATGGCTCCAACCAGAGGGCAAAACAGTCCCACAGATCATCGATACATTTGCAATTGAGCAATTGATCAACATCCTGCCTATAGATGTGCAGCTTTGGGTGAAAGAACACCAACCAGAAAGTGGGGAAATGGCAGTTTCTTTGGCCGAGGACTATCAGATGACCAGACAGACCACGCCGCAGTGAGGTAACAGCCAAGCACTGTTAAGACCTTCTTTTTCCTGATTTAACTCCAAATCAGATAAAAACTCTGTGGTGGTAATAAATCTGCACCCAAAGACTTTATTTGCTATAGCTGTAACAAGCCAGGCCATATCACTAGAAACTGCCATAAAAACAAAGAGGGTAACACTGAAGCAGATTTGGCATTAGCAAATTGGGGCAAATATTTAACAGATGTCAAGGTGGGAGATAAGACTGCAAAGGGACTTATTGATTCGGGAAGCAGACAGACCCTAGTGCATGTTGAAGTGCTGGAAAATACTATGTAAAAGGACCAGGTACTGGTGTCATTTGCATCCACAGGGACACACAATATTTTCCTACCACACAAGTGACCCTGAATATTAATGGGGTGTCACATCCAATGAAAAACTGGGGTAGAACCCAAATTATCTGTACCCATGATTATTGGAAATTACTGTCCAGGATTTACTGAGTTAATCTCAGAGGAACTGAACCCTGCAGTTTCAGTAGCAGTGGTAACAACGGCACAGGCAAGAAAATTTCAGATGGTGGGGACACTTTTCCTTTCAGTGGCTTTGATGGAGACTTGTTTGAGCCTAGCTCCAAGATCCGGAAGTCCAGGAAAGAAAGAAGAAACCTGAAACAACAGTGGCAACAAAAGACAGATGGACATAAGGGGTTAAAATATGAAGATGCTGAAGCTAAACTGTTAACTGATTGTGATTTTGTTTCAGAGCAAGCTAACAATGTTTCTCTCCAGGGTTATTGTAAGCAGCTGGGGGTGAAACCAAAACAAGGTGAACCAATGTTTAAAAAATATAATGGGTTACTCTACAGGATTTGGGTTAAATCTCAGACACAAGAACACATAGAACAATTGGTTATACCACAAAAGTATAGACCTGAGTTGTTACAGGTAGCATGATAGTCCTATGGCTGGTCACTCAGGGAGGGATCGCACCCTTGCCAGATTGCTGTACAGATTTTAGTGGCCTGGAATTCATGAAGATGTTGCTACCTATTGTAGTTCCTGTGCCGATGTCAGGAAGTAGCCACAGTGACTAATAAAGACAAGGTGCACCTGGTGCCCCAACCTTTGATAGATGTGCCTTTTGAGAGAATTGAAATGGATGTGGTTGGCCCCTTAGACAAAAGTAAAAAGAGTAATCAATTAATTTTGGTAGTATGTGACTATGCTGCTCAATACCCAGACGCTGTTCCTATGCGCATTGTCACAGCCCCAAAAGTGGCAGCAGAGCTTGCCAAAATTTTCAGCAGAGTGGGCATACCTTAAGAGATTATTACTGACCAAGGTATTATTTTTGGTGCTGTATTACTGAAGAAGCTGTACCGACTACTAGGTATCACTGCCATAAGAACCTCCCCTTATCACCCTCAGACAGACGGTCTTGTTGAGCATTTTAATCGAACTCTAAAATACATGTTAAAAAGGTTTGCAAAAGGGGAAAGGAAAGATTGGGACCCATACTTACCTTACCTGCTTTTTGCTTACAGAGAAGTGCCACAAGCTTCAACAGGTTTTTCACCATTTGAAATGCTGTGTGGTAGACAACCTAGAGTTCCATTAGATGTAATAAAAGAAACATGGGAAGATAACCCCACTCAGAAATAATCTATTATATCTTACATTTGCCATTAGAAAAAAGCTGGCAAAATATGTTGAAATTGCCCATAGTAATCAGGAAGAGGCCCAAAACCAGCAGAAGGCATATTACGACCATGGGTTAAAAGAAAATGTTTTTGAGCCAGGTGAAAAGGTCTTGCTACTGTTACCCATTACAGAAAATAAATTATTAATGAAGTGGCAAGGGCCTTATAAGATGCTTAGACGTACAGGCACAGTTAACTATGAGGTTGAGACCCCAGATAGGAAAAATCCTACTAACATATGCCACACAAACCTCCTGAAGAAATGAGTTGAAAAAACACCAAAGGCTGCTTTGCTAATTTTTCCAGAAACTGATAAAGAAGATATTGATATAGTTTATGACATACTGAAACAAACTATAACTGTTGATGCTGTAAAGGTGAATGTTTCCTTAACCTCCAAACAAACCGCAGAAATTTGTAACTTACTAAAGACATTTAAAGTACTTTTACCACAGTGCCAGGCCAAGCAAAAGGGGCTGAGCACGAAATAGTGACAAGGAATGCTTGCCCTATTAGACAAAAGACATATAGATTATCAGAGCAGTTAAGAGCAGACATGGTTAAGGAGTCAAATTAGAATACAGTGATTATAGCAATATACAAGGACCCCAACATGTAATACAATACACAACAGAACCAAATAATTTATAATAAACACAGGTTAAATATGAAGCAAGGTAACTTAACATGATTGTGGGCTTACAGAGTGGGTAGGACAGTGGGGGAATTAGCCAGAGGAGGCATTGTTGAAGAGTGGGGGGGTGGAAGGCTTAGAGGAGAGATGGTCACCAAGAGAATCGGCCAGAGTGGGCTTAGTCAATGGAAGGGGGAAGGCACAATGGAGAGAGGGTAGGGTGGCAGGGGAAGATAATGGGAAGGTTGGGCATTTGCAACAGAGGGGGTGACCAAGGTTGGGTGACCAAGAGTGAGAGAGATTAAGTAGGAGAGGGGGCAGGAATAGTTAGGGCAGGATAGTGCTGGCATAATTTCAGTGGCTAATGCCAAATTTGTCTAAGTGTTAGAGGGGAGTTCCAGAGTTCCATGGTGCACCCATCAAGGTCCAGCTAAGAAAAGCAATCACAACTACTTTGTGCTATAAGTAACTGGCAGAGCTTATGTTTAAATGGACCCAGAATTATATAAAGTTTTGGAAACCTGTTTTTTTTTTAAACAGGTTCCCTCTTAAAGAGGAGGGTATGTGACAGGATTGAATAAGGCCTGTCCCATTTGTTATGCAGAAAGAGTTAAATGCAAGGATCTGTTCTAGCCTCTCCTTTTCTGACTCTTGTCTATCTGGTTGCACAACCAAATGTTTTCGTGAGACCTAGGAACTGATCACTCTGACGGTCTCGTGATTCTCCGCCTCTTGCTAGCTCTCTGCCTTCACTTGCTGTTTTTTTTTCTTTTCTCTCCCCCTTGCATATCTGCAGTTATAAAAATATATGTATATACTGTTTAAATGATTGCAAAAACCTATTTGGAATTTAGGGGGTTTACATGAGATGCAGTTTTCAAACTCTTTGCAGAGCTGTCAACAAGAGGTTAGTTCTTGGTTGCCATGTTCTGTTTGTTGCACCTGCAAGGAAACTGACAAGAACATTGTGTAAGAAGCAGGATGTTCTCTTAACAAGTTCCCACCCAAAGACATATAAAAAAAGCAGCAATGTTTTTGCTAAGAAAAAGAGAGAGAGAGAGAGACTGAGAGACTAAAACTTGGAATTAGAGGTACCTCAGAGGAAGGACTCTGTTTTCTGTGTTTGTACTGTCTTTGTAAATAGTTATACTGAATAATTTTATTTTACTGTTATTGGAAAAAAAATAAAATCCTACAGTGGAGTCAGCCATGATTAGGCGCAGTAACTTGCAGTGATGACATGTCACAAAATCTTACATGACAAAAAGGCTTAATTGCCATTGACGTAGAATGGCCCCTGCAGTAAACTGCAGCATTCTGTGATATTCTGCAGCATTTCTGCATTGCATCCTGGTTCTCACATCTGTACTTGCGAAATTTAAAACTACTCTTGGTCTTCCTATGCATCCTGACCTGTGCCTCGACAACAGGGCTGGATAGCCCTATTTACAAGGTGGTCCTGTTTGAGCAAACATTTTCAATCACAAAATAATTTGATTATTGGCATACATTACAAACAATATATTTAAAACAAGTACTAAAAGAGACATACAATTGCAGTTGACTGTGGGCTGATAGTATATAGTGCTTCCACCAACACGGCCCTAAAGTGTGTCAAAACAGCACTCAACAAAGCCTGCCAGCTCGTCCTGGGTGATGACAGGCTCACCCACACATGCAAGTTGTATGCCGATACACAATGGCTAAACCTACCAGGGCAAGTAAAGTACCAAGTATGCCTCATGGGAAAGAATGTGCTTCTTGGTCTCACCTCGCCTGCCATCCACAACCTACTGCAGTTCTTGCAAACCCAACACTGCACCAGGGGTGCTGCACAATGCTCGCTATCTGCACCATTCAGGAGAACCTCTCTCGCTCAGTGCTTTTTTGCTTACAGAGCCCCACATTGGATTAATGAACTCCCTGCCGATCTTGCCAACTCCAGCAACATCAGCTCTTTTAAAAAAGAATTGAAGCGCTGCCTAGCTACCTCCAGCAGCTGTGACTACTAAACAACCTTGAACTCTTCACCCTCAAGATTACTTTTTCCCCTCTGCTTTAGCAAAGCTGACTGCACCCCATCCTTATCCCAGGGACCTTTAATTGACCCTTTTACATCCCCCTCATCTCCCTGCCATCAGCCTCTTCTTCTACTTCCTCATCCCCACTGCCTACCCAACCTCAACTGCACACCTTTAACCCTGTACCCTCCCCATGGAACCTCCCCTCCCCTCCTCCCCTAACCACCTGTACCTATCTCTCACTTTCTGGCCTCCCATCCTCACTTTACTGATACAATTGTGACAATCCTACATCTCTGGGTGCTGGCCTATGGATCTCCTTATCCTTCCTTAGTTTTTATAGTTCGTCTATGTGTCATGTTTTATCTTATTGTATAGCGTTACTTGTACTTGGTTTGACTACTGATGTTATGTGCTCTGTAAATTCATACTTGCTGCTGTGTACCCAGTATGCTTGTCTGCTATTATGTTGTTCTCCTTGACGTGGAGCCTTTGTAAATGAGCTCTGAGCTCAAAGGCTGTATCCAAAAATTAAAATAAATAAATACATTTTTGGTGACTCATATAAATATGTATATATGCAATTCATGTTTTACTGCAGTATTAAATGCCTTTGGTTTACAGTAGATGCCAACTGTTTAATATTTGGGTCGGTGTCATTCCAAAGTTTTGATACTGCTTGGGAGAATACCATGTCCTTGTATTCATTTTTTGGAACTGATTTTTCATATTCTCTGTATTTGTTAAACCTTAAATTATATTTATGTTCAACGTTTTGCAATTTGCCTATTAAATTTACTGGTTTGTTTTGATTTAATATGTTGTTAACCAAACCTGCTCAAATCAGTTTTTGCCTGTTTTCTATTGTAAGCCAACCCAATTTCTCATACATTGCACAGCAATGGATCTTATAATCACAAAGTAACACACATTTAGCCAAATTATTATAAGTAACTTCTACTTTTTTAAACTAGTTTGAAGCTGTATGTCTCGGGTGTTGTGCAAAATAATGTGTGTCTAAAAGCTTCAAGTTTACAATTTACCTTTTCTGGTACAATACAGATATGGTGATGGAAATTTAAACTTTTGTCTAATCAGATGCTCAGGTATTTGTATTCAGATTCCTGTTCTAATTCTGTATCATCCTTTGTTACTGTTTTTATCTTTGATTGTTCACCTTCCTGCTAGTGGTGTCAGTAAAAAAGCCATAACTTGAGATTTTTTACTATTTAGTACCAAACCAGAATGTTCAAACCAAGAACGCAAGTCCAGAAAGTCCATCTGCAATTTTTCTTCTACGTGTTTGTAATCTTCACTATATACAACCATTACCATGTCATCTGCATAAAGGTGAATTTCTGATTTTTTTTATACAGATCCAGAAACAAATGATTTGATACCTTTTATTGGACCAACATGGATGTTACTGAAAAGAACAAAGTGCTCTAGCTTTCGAACCAACCAGGTCCTTCTTCAGAAGCTTTGTGGCAGTTATTTCAAATATCCCATACTATTAACACCAGATTATATTGAAAAAACAGAAATAATTCTCATTGGTTTAACATATACATTTAAAACATAACAGAAGATTATGTCAGAGAAGCTAATTAACACCAGTATGCCTTTAACTGAGGAGCCTCAGAAGGGCAAAGGTTATCAACTCTCTACAGTCAGAGAGTTCTTGTCACATAAATTTTAAAATGTCTCAGTATACCAAGAAAGCATCCTAGTGATAAAAAAACCTTGGGGTGGCATTCTCTCTAATACATGTAAGATGAGCTTACAACTTACATTCCAATTGTCCTGGTATATTAAAGAACAGATAATGAGAGACAAAATCCTGAAATTAGGTATAACTGCAAGTTGAAAACAAGTCTCAAATTAACATACACATATATACATGATGCATGATAGTATCACTTGTAAGTGTAAGTGCCAAAGAAAAAAATACTTGTCAAGGACCCCCAAGAAAATGAGACCATGAGCCTGATAAGTGCAGATTTCAACACAGAGTCCATGTATAACAAAAATGCACAGAATCAGTCTGAGGAATCTAAATGAAAACCCAAAGGAATTACACCTTTTATGAACCCCCAAGTAAATGAGTTATGCATCTTAATATGAGCAGATTTAAAAATGTGACAGTGTGTAATCCAACCACTGACAACTAGTAGAAGGAAGTAAATGTACACTATATGTAAAAACTAAGTGTCCTAGCCACATAACAATTGCCCCATGCCACGCTCCCCCCACACATATGTGTGTACATACACCACACCACACACACACACACACACACACCTGCACACCCCACACAACCACAACACACAACAAATATAACAAACACAATCCACACACACCACACCACACCACACCGCGCACAACAAACAAAACACACACACACCATACCCACAATACACAAAAACATTTTTTTTATGAAATTCGGTAATCTATTGGGCCCAATACAGAGCCCTGTGGTACTCCTCTAAACACTCCATTTAAATTTGATAATTAACCATCAGTACTAACTCTTTGAGTTCTGTTTGTAATATGCAATGTAAACCATTTTAGGGCTTCCCTCAGAAGTAGATCTGCTAAATCAAAAGCCTTTGACAAGTCCACGAACACCGCACCCACCACCTCTCCTCTATTTAAAGGACTAGAAACTAGATCTAAAAGGTCGGTGAGTGCAGTTCTCATGGAATGTCCCTTTTTAAAATCTGATTGATGTTTAGTGATGAGATATTTTTCCAAATAATCATGCAGTTGTGTATGGACCTATCTTGCAAAAAACCTTTGACACCACTGACAGCAAGGCAATTGGTAGATAGTTTGATGGTACTGTTTGTTTGAAATTCAACTTTCTTTTTTTTATATCATTTTTTCTGCACCGCACTCCAGCAGGGGCATCCAGCCACCAGCCCCCACCGCCCCGGCGGGCAACATGCTCACTCGTATGATGGGGGTCCGGTGCAGCTGCCCCAACTCACTGGAGGTCCCCCCATGCCTCTCTGAGCCAAGCTGGGCCAGACCCCCCAGCACGATTCCATGACAGTCCTCCGGGTCAGCAGGAGCACGGCCATCAAGCTGCCTTGGCCACGCCCATCCATTTTTCCTCCAATTTGTTTCCCCAGGAGCCAACAGTGCAATGACGTTCGTGTGTAAGCGCATGTCTTGCCATGCTCCTCCCCATTCTGTGCACTGCCTTAGGGCAAGCCCTGTGCTACACCCAGTCATCACCAGGCATTGCTACAGAGCGACATGTACCCCCTCTACCCACCCCAGAGGGAGGAGAGCAGTCCTAGGATGTTCAATCCACCCTCTCCCCTGCTGACCCTCAAGGATCTGAGTCCATTCCCGAACCTGGGTCACCAGCATGGCATGAGGTGTGGCATCCAGTGCCTCAACCCTCAGCACCACCGGGCCAGCTGCCATTCAACTTTCTGGATATATATTCTCAGTCAAGTTCCAGTTGTACACTTGTGCGAGGATAGGTGTGATCACATCGGTGGTACACAGGAAATAAAGGCACCATCCAAAGTTCTAATCATATACCACAACGTTTTCTTGCATGAAAATAAGCAGCAAAATAAACAAGCATTTGTCAATGCCGAACGTTCACTTGCAGGTATTTGCAGTGGTATTTGGCACTTGGACATGGCTTAAAAAAATCAGTGACAAGGAAGTACAAGCATTTGTCAATGCTGAATGTTGCTTGCTTCTATGTGCTGTTTAGGTATTTGGAACTCATTGGGTGCAAATATTGAATGTGCGAACATCACCAGGCGTGTGTGTAGGAACTGCGCATAGCGCGTACTAAATAAAACAGTTTTTAGAGTTTTTACCAAATTTTCAACATAGCCATTTTAAGACCTCTGCTCATGAACAGTGTCACTGTGATTTTCTTAATGTGTCCCATACATTGAGTTCGCGCACTGACTGCGCCATTATGCGCTACATGGGCGGAAGCACATTTGGGCAGGTTTGAAAATGACAGCTATACCGCTCATAAGGAGGTGTGGTAAAATGGCAATGTTGAAAATCTGGACTGAAAATATTGAAAATTCGTAAACTTACAAGTGTGCGTAGGAACTGCGCAACGCACGCTTGTAAAACAGTCATTTTTAGGAATTTTGCCACCAAATTTTCAACATAGCCATTTTAAGACCTTTGCTAATGAACAGTATCACTGTGATTTTCTTAATGTGTCTCATACATTGATTTTGCGCATGGACTGCGCCATTGTGCGCTACATGGGCGGAAACACGTTTTGGGCAGGACGTAAAAAATGACAGCTGTACTGCTCATAAGGAGGTGTGGTAAAATGGCAATGTTGAAAATCTGGACTGAAAATATTGAAAATTCGCAAACTTACAAGCGTGCTTAGGAACTGCGCAACGAACGCTCGTAAAACAGTCATTTTTAGGAATTTTTTCACCAAATTTTCAACATAGCCATTTTAAGACATTTGCTAATGAACAGTATCACTGTGATTTTCTTAATGTGTCTCATACATTGATTTTGCACATGGACTGCGCCATTGTGCGCTACATGGGCGGAAACACGTTTTGGGCAGGACGTGAAAAATGACAGCTGTACTGTTCATAAGGAGGTGTGGTAAAATGGCAATGTTGAAAATCTGGAGTGAAAATATTGAAAATTCACGAACTTACGAGCGTGCGTAGGAACTGCGCAGCGCACACTATTAAAACAGTCATTTTTAGGAATTTTTTCACCACATTTTCAACATAGCCATTTTAAGACCTTTGCTAATGAACATTATACAATGGCAAAAAAAATCTTGGACTCTGATTGGTCAGTCTGGTACTGGAACCGTGATGTTATCCAAGTACAACATCACGGATCAAGTCCCAGCACACTTATGACCGCATAAAATGTAAAAACAAATTAGTCCACAGCCATCTCTGTCACCCTTCAAGACTCCCCGCAAAAGTAGCATTTGCAATGCACAGCACTGTAACCCAGTACTTCCACATATTTCCCGAATGTTCTGTTTCTTCACTTTAAAAAAAAAAAACAGAATCTGAGTGAAAGCCGTCTTTATGATCGGCTTTACAACAATTCCGCTCCACAGCTGTTTCCACTAGCGTAAGCAGTGCATCCCTTGATAATTTCCTCGGCATAAAACAATTTCTTCTGTTCCGTTTCAACCCGTGGCCAGGCAGGACAGGTGTTATGCTGAATGATATGAAGCTTTGTAGCTAACAGAGGGTGTTAGGAGATGGATTTACTTACGAGGCTGTTGTAGAGTAAAAAGAAAGTACTGCTGGTTTTTTCCACCACGAACCAAAGTGAGCGACTTTACTGAAGTGCGTGACCAGTGAGTCTGAGGAAAAGGAGATTTGAAGTGTGATGCCGCTGGTAGAGGAGCAGTTGATTCCGAATATGTGTGACAGTGTGAAAGCAGAAAAGGCTGGCAGCTAAGCGGGACTTTTAAAAAATATCGGGTAATGGTTTGTTTTATGCCGGAAATTACTGCGGGGTGCACTCGCTACGTTGGGGTGGAACTAGCTGTGAGCGGAATTATTGTAGTGAATCATAAAGACGGCTTTCACTCATCTTCTGTTTTATATCCCTCTTGTGTCAAATCTTCACAGATAAAAAAAACAAAAAACACCAATACCAGACATCACACAATGGCGGGGGGGGGCACGAAGAATAGCATGTCAGAAGGATACCAATACATAGCAACAGCACCACCTTCTGGACACAATGAAAATTGCGCACTATTTTGTTAATTAATATACCTCCACATACAAAAAAATGAACTGAAAATGTAAAAAATATATATATTTCATATATTTTTTGTGATTTTACAAGTGAGCCATTGTATAATAGCAATAATGCACTCCAGGGTATGTGTTGTACTGGGATAACATCCCTTCTGGGGTGATTAATGCTTTCGACCTCAGACCTAGTGCCTAATCACCCCAGGCATGATATTATCAGCACACACACCCTGTCGCTACTTATTGCTATGCTATCACTGTGATTTTCTTAATGTGTCCCATACATTGATTTCAAGACACCGACTGCGCCGTATTAAAGCTAGACGGGCGGAAACACATTTTGGGCAGGATAGAAAATGACAGCTGTGCTGCTCATAAGGAGGTGTGGTAAAATGGCAATGTTGAAAATCTGGAGTGAAAATATTGAAAATTCGTGAACTTACGAGCGTGCGTAGGAACTGCGCAGCGCACACTCGTAAAACAGTCATTTTTAGGAATCTCTTCACCACATTTTCAACATAGCCATTTTAAGATCTCTGCTCATGAACAGTGACACTGTGATTTTCTTAATGTGTCCCATACATTGAGTTAGCACACCGACTGCGCCATTGTGCGCTACATGAGTGGAAACACATTTTGGGCAAGATGTGAAAAATGACAGCTGCACTGCTCATAAGGAGGTGTGATAAAATGGCAATGTTGAAAATCTGGAGTGAAAATATTGAAAATTAAAACTTACGAGTACATAGGAACTGCATAGCACTTTTCGTAAAACAGTCATTTTAAATTTTTTCCTAAATTTTCAACACAGCCATTTTAAGACCTCTGCTCATGAACAGTGACACTGTGATTTTCTTAATGTGTCCCATACATTGAGTTCGCACACTGACTGTGCCATTGTGTGCTACATGGGTGGAAACACATTTTGGGCAAGATGTGAAAAATGACAGCTGCACTGCTCATAAGGAGGTGTGGTAAAATGGCAATGTTGAAAATCTGGAGTGAAAATATTGAAAATTCTCAAACTTATGAGCGTGCATAGGAACTGCGCAATGCATGCTCGTAGAACAGTCATTTTTAGGAATTTTTTCACCAAATTTTCAACATAGCCATTTTAAGACCTCTGCTCATGAACAGTGTCACTGTGCTTTTCTTAATATGTCCCATACATTGATTTTGCACACCGACTGCGCCATTGTGCGCTACATGGGCGGAAACATGTTTTGGGTGAGATGTGAAAAATGACAGCTGTACTACTTATAAGAAGGTGTGGTAAAATGGCAATGTTGAAAATCTGGAGTGAAATTATTGAAAATTCGCAAACTTACGAGCCTGCGTAGGAACTGCGCAATGCACTGCAGTAAAACCGTCATTTCAGGAATGTTTCCACCAATTTTCAAAATAGGCTTTTGAGCCCACCTTATGAATGCTGGCACTGTTGTTTTCATTAATCGGGCCGAAAGGCACCTTCGGCCCGGTAACAACATGACAGTGGACAGAATTATGAGAAGGGGTCCCAAAACCCCATGTTGAAAATTTGCAAAATTCCAAAAATGCCTGAGATATGCAACAAAGTTGAAAAAAAACATCTAGCCCATTATACAGCTTACCGGCATTTCCTCAGTTCGCGGTCGGCTTTGAAGAGTGCAGACATGTTCCCGGTCCAGCGATGATTGTTGCGCCGAGCTCCGGAGGTAAGTATGGGTGGGGATGTGGGAGGCAGGGTGCGCAGTGGGTGGGTGCGGGTTGTGGGAGGTGGGCAGGAGACTGCGGGGACCATTTTAATTTACAGGGTTTTTTTTGTACTTGAGCGTGACGTTGCCACGCTGGGGTGGGCTCCCAGCGTGCGGCAGAAGGATGGCTGGGAGCTGTGGAGCCGACGGGGATTGGGCAACCCGCCGGGCAGACAACACGGTACGCTTGCCACGCTTGGGTGGGCTCCAGCGGCAGCAAGGATTTGGGGCGCACGGTGAAGCACACAGCGGTGGTTTTCTTTGAAGAAAGACCACCGCTGTCATACACAGCACCGGTGCGGATTGGTGCAGGACTGCCACGCCTGCTCAAGGGAGCAGGGGATTGCTCAGGAGAGGCACACCTCCAAAGTGTCCCATTCTCCCAAGACGTTCCTTGTGCATGCGCGCAAGTGAACGTAAAAATGAAGTTAAAAGTGCCATGTAGTGATGACTAAGGTGACTAAGTTAGGAGAACTTAACAGTAGAAAGGAGTTGGCATATTTGTATCGCAAATTGTTTTAAGTAGAATTACAGCTGCTTTCACTTGGTATTTGTTCACAATTATTTACAGGCATATGTGCATTTAATTATGTAATTGATTAACTAACAGGAATAGAGATATATAACTATCCCTGTGGTATTGATTTGGGGATATATGAGTTTATGAGTATACCCCCCTTGCACTTCCTGTTATAATGCCAAGTGTATGCTTTATACCTTTGTACCCAAAAAACATTTTTGTTTACTTTTCAGCTATTTATGCACTGTCACTTTAATTAACACAGGATAAATTGTGTCCACTAGAGGTGCAAGGCAGTCTCTGAGAAAGCGAGCATGCGCGAAACCAGTCTGGCCTTGTAGGAGTGGGGTCAGCACTATACAGAACTTTTCACTTTGTTTTTTATTTTGCTGCTTATTTTTGTGCAATAAAACATTATGGTATTTGTTTAGAGCGTTGGATGGTGCCTTTATTTTCTGTGTACCTGAGATTCCTGCTTTGGATGGCACATCAGTGTGTGGAGCCAGCTTTCTGGTGTTTTGTGATCGCATCAGTACCAGGTCAGTATAGTGCAACCTGAACAGCTTGGCAATAACTGCACTGCAGATAGTGTTTAACCTTGTACAGCAGCAGGGGTTTTACAGTGTGCAGGATTAACCGCTACCCCTGTCACCGTATGCTCAGATGGGGGAGTGTTTTAGTGGCTGCTGGTGTGGTGCCTGGTCAAGTCGCTCCTGTGGCGGAGTGGCTAAGCCACCAGTACCCAGCAGCATAGGAGACCTGGAGCCGTGATTCGGTTTCCCCAGGTCTCACGGTGTTGCTGCTTTTTTTTTTCTTGATAAAACTAATTTTCCCCCCTCCAGAGTTTCACCCCGTCCCTGAAGTCCACACCCCCTCTGAGTTAGTTATATTTAGTCCAGGGTGGGGGTGTAAGGGGTGAAGCCCCCCATGTCAGGGGGTGAGGGGGACAGAGCCCCCCCCCTCTCAAAAAAGAAGACAGTGACATTGTTTTCAATGGTGTGTGCTGTTTCTGTTGTGGTCAGTGTTTTTCCCAACCTTATTTCAGTGCATGCCATTGCACCTGCAGCATTGCTTGTTTGCATTGTTATTGATACGGCATTATGACCCCATGCCATGATATCTGCTGCATTGTTTAAGGACTTAATCATTACACCATTTATTCCACTAGATTTTTTAGGTTGTAGTTTTCTTAATATTTTATACACACTTCCAGAGACCATTTTAAATCTAAATTGTGGAATATTATAATTTATTTTATAGTTTAAGCTGTTTTCTATCTCTTTGAAATGTATATCCTCTTTCTCCAGAGTTATGTTTGGGAGTTCGATGTCAGGTAAATATGTAAAATAGTTTTTTAATATGTTTGCAGAGTGAAACGAATTCTGAAATACCCTGTTTTGTTTCATTTGAATGGGGGAAGAGTTTTTAAATGTTTTTTCAAAAGATTGACAATCCCAATACTGTCTTGGTTTCGTGGATTCTTTAATCTTTGCATTATAATATTTTCTTTTATCTTTTTTAGTCTTTAGATTGTTTCAGGTTATTTTAACGTTTTCCCAGTCTTATGTTTTTAATATTCTTTTTGGTTTTTTCCACAGTCTATTTTTTTTACTCATATGTCCTTCTTAATTTTTTCTGTTATTCAGGGAATATGATTTTTTTCTCTATTTTTTTTTTAAGTTGCTACTTTTTTACAAACGTCTAAGAATAATTTAGTAAATTCAGTTACATCCATGCCTAATGCTGGAATGAGAAACAACCTTGACCAATTTACACTAGCTAATCTCTTTAATAGCAACTCTTTAGTTCATGTTTTAAAATACCTCCATTGAATTTCTACTGATTTTGTCTTTTTGTTTGGTTTCCTCACCTCAATATTTGTATGCTGCAACTAACAGTGTTATGATCACCTAAGGTTGGGGCATTTATCACAATCTTGTGTATATCAGTTTTGGAGGAAAGAAACATAATAACAAGTATATTTCCAGGGCTATTTAATCTCCCTTTTCTGGCTTCGGGGTATTTTTAACTTGTTTTAAATCTAGCATTTTAAAACTATTTTCAAGACGTCTACTCCTTGGCACCCTTATGCAGCATTAAAATTGTCTATTGACACTAGGTCTTGATAGTCTACATGATTTTGGACAATTTGTGCTAGATTATTAAAATCTTCCAGTCTGGTCCTAAATGGAAAATAAATCACTCCTAGACCAGGTTGAGACACTGTAGTTTCGCTAATAAACATTTGATGTTTTCAACCTGTCCCTGGTTAGTATTTTTGTAGGGCCCAATTCCCATTTGGTAAACAGCAGCACACACCCACCTCTCTTCTTATCTCTATCTCATCTATGGGTGCGATAATTCTCCAATTCAAATTCATTGTCAGATATCCTGTTTGTTAACCAGGTCTGGGTGAGAGCAATGATCTCTGGCAATTCCAGATTTATTCAGGCTCTAAATAAGTCAATTTTACTTTTAAGCTTCTTGCATTATTATGTATTTTTATATAATCTTTCATCTCCATAGGACCTGGGTTAAGTTCAGTGTCTCCACTGAGTATTAGCACCATGCATATGGAGCACCTGTGAGTAGTTACACACAAGTTGTTTGCCTCAATTGCATGTTTTATATTTTAAGTTTATGCATGATTAACAAAACAGGATTTCTCCTTTTAACTTCTCTCTGATCTCTGGAGATAAAGAGCTCCAATCATTGCCACAGGGCCAGGTGTTTGTTGAGGGATACATGGAGTGTAGCTGCTATTCTCTCCATTCTATATAGCTGCCCCACCCTGCCATTCCAGACATCCAGGGAGGGCAGAGTGACCTGCAGTCCTAGGGATGTAATCCCCCTCAGGGCTACCATGTGAAGTGCCCAAAATAGTCTTTGCAGAGCCTAGGTACCCACCTGGGCAACCGGTACCACCAGTACCAAATGGGGGAAGGTGAGGGGGGACTGGGACATTCCACAGCATTTGCAGGGCTCCATGAATCTGTGTCCAGTAATGCTGTAGGACTGAGCAGTCCCAAAATATATGAAAATAGGATCCCCCACCCTCTCCAGCGCAAGTTAGTAGAACTGCAACTAAACTGGCATGTGATGGTAGGCGTGTGGAAGAGGTGGACCACCCCACACTTCCAGCAAAATCCTTCCACCCTAGAGACATTGTTATCTTCCGGCCCTCCCCCAGTGCAGCATCCCATCCTGTCTCAGGAATGGGAGTCCCACAGTTCCCCTCGCACTGCAGTGTTAAACTTTCCAGTTCTAGATGTGTATCTTGAATGAGAACCTGGTATACTCTCTGCTTATCATACTTCCCTTTCCAATTAACATTATTGCACAGTAGGAAAATTCCTCCAAAGTGATCAGGTCTCTTCCTACTTGAGCCAGCAAGTTATTAGAGTTCAGTTAAGGCCTGGCTTGCAGGTACCTACAAAAACACTGTTTTAGCTGTCCATATCATTGCTGCAGATCTAGAAAGGAGACACAGTGGGCACCTTGTACCTGATGACTGTACCTCATTAATGTGAGGTGGTTCCACCTGCAGAATCCTGGATCTATGCTCAAAGGGAGGAATTGAGGGTCCCCTGTAATGGAAGATAAAGGGCTCAAAACGTTAAGCATCTCTGTGAGTGTCTTAGCTTTCAGAAGCACCCTTAAGGTGTGTCTGGTCCACGGGTTTGAGATACCTAATATCACATGGGGTGTGAGAGGGATGTATAGCAAGGCAAATAATGTTGCTGGTAGGGATGGGATCACTTCCATCTCCAACCAACCAGAGTCCCTCTTTTAACACAATCCCATTTATTGTAAATGGTTGGGCTTCAGCTTATCTGCTAATGTTTTTGCTCTCTATAACTGTAAATGTTTTTTGCTCTCTGTAATTGTACTCTCCTGGGTCGTGCCTGAAAATAGGCAGGTTTTTGTCTAGTGCTCTTCCCCGGTTACCAAAAGCAAATAAATAAATAAATATTTTTGGGCGGGGTATTCAGACTGTGCCAAGCAGGGGTGCAAGCCTGGGCGCAGTGCATCTGGGCTGAGCCAGGGCAGGGACCAGGAGATATTCAATGGTGCTGCATCATGGTTCAGCACCATTGAATATGGCACTGAGGGTGCACACACTGCACATGGTGCAGTGGCTGGTGGCGTGCAGTGGGATGCGCCAGCACAAGTGCGGTTGTGCTAGGTGCATCAACCATGATATTCAGCACTGGGCATGCAAATGAGGCCATTATGCATGCAAGATGCAAATAGAGCCATTTGCATGTCATTATGACCCCATGTGCATATGATGCGCCAATCCCCGGTGACTTGTGCCTGGCACCCTGCCAGGCTGCAGCCGTCTGGGACTGATGCCCTCCTGCCCCTTTGCGGGCCCCGCTTCCATTCTCTCAATCACGGACATGTGTACAAATAAGCCCTGGTGGTCCAGTAGACTGATCCCCTTTGCCCGATCATGGGCATAGGTAAGAAATCCCTGGTGGTCCAGTGGAAACCCCCCCCCCGCATCCGATCACGGGCAGAACGTTCTAAGGACACCCTGGTGATCCAGTGGTACCCCCCTCCCCACCTGCCCACTGCATCCCCCGCCACCCTGCACCCCCAGTCAGCGGTGGGCGGCAGCACCCTGCCCGCAGCTGCCTGGCCACCCACCAACTGACAGCGTACAGTAGGGCTATATGCCTATTGGTCCACTGCATGGGCCAATGGGCATGAGATTATACCGCATTAATATTAAAGTCTCTGAATTGTGAATGAGCATTCATTCACAATCCGGGGCTGTGTAGTACAGTCTCTTTTTTGAGTCCTAAGGCAAAGCTGATAGTATGGCCTGTGAGTACAGCCTTCATGCCATCCTACCATGCTGCATGTGAGGTCTGCCCTTTGGGGTTCAGTGTCTGATATTCAACCACACATGCTTCTACCATTGCTTGCCTATGTTTCTATGTTACAGTTTTTGAGGCTTTGCGCCTGAACGGTTCCTCACGCACTCTTCATTGTGACTTATACTTTACTCTTTGTGGCCTTTTCTTGGTGGGGACAGCCCTTGCATGCTACCCCTCTAATTTTCAAGTTCTGGTCTAATACTATCCACAACTACTGTTCCTCCCTCCTCATGCCTACCCATCCTTTTACTTATCCCCTCCATCAACCAACCCTTGCTCTTTTCTTAGTTCCAGATGCCACCCCTCAACAAAACAAGAAACACTCTCCTGGAGACTCCATGCCCACTGCAACTCCCTCCGTCCTTACCTGCAGTCCTTCACTTTAAAGTGGGCAATTAAAAGGTAATCCCAGCAGCTGTTCTATCCTGCCTATGGGTGCTCCTTCCCCCCAGAAGTTGGCAGCTAACCTGGGCTTTGTATGGATACACCTCAACCCACTCTCAAACCCTCCAGGTCATTTTACTTTAGTTTATTGTGTCCCACACCTTCCTTTCTTCTGCTTGTATACCTCAGTCTTTCTTCCAGACTGCTATTTAATCGTGTTAAGTGTTACTCATTCTATCTAATGTTTTGATGCACTACAAAGTACTGCATTTCTCTTCTCTCCTGTATATACATTTTGTACTGTACTCTGTACTGCATTTGCACACTCTGAATCATTTCTGCCTCGGATGTACCATACCCACAAGAGCACATCTTAAAACAAGCTGCTTGCATGGCAGAGTGTTCTCCCCTGGATAAAAAATTCAGATGAATACAATAAATAAAGTAGTTCATGATTTTCTTAGTGGTGCCTACTATCTTTTGTGCTGATGAATAAGAACTGAGGAAACATCCGCAGTAGGTCCAAGCAGTTGATAAAACAAGCTGCAGTGGAATCATCTTAATGGGGATGGCAGCATGTCCATTTTTTGTCTCCACTTATTAGACATCACATCACAGTTATCAGAAAACACACTTCAAATGTACCTCTGAGCATCTTCCCACTCATGCACACCCTACCCTCCCTCTGGCATGTGCAGTACTCATCTGTTCCTCCCCACTGCAATCTGTAGAAGACAGTACTGCCTTCTCTGCTTGAACACAGTAGTAATGATCTCCCTGGCCATTGCACTGCAGCATGGTAGTGTCCATTTGAACACTGATACAGACCATACAGCATGTAAACAGACAGCAGTACCAAGGAAAGTGGTGTCTGAATGGTCAAGAAACCGAAAATATGGGGTGAGTAGTGTATTGAACAGCACAGAGCATGCAGAAAGGTGGCAGAGAGTTGTGAGAATGGGACAAGGTGTCCTTATAGACAAACAGAACTATCACTTTTAAACAATCAGAGCCACTATTGGAATGTATTACCACTTAATCGGTCCCCAGTTTGATGTCCCAGTAAAGCAGATGTCCCCATTCACCACATCCTGATTAAACAGCTTCTACTTTACATGCAGAAGATTGCCACTATTTACAATCATTTATAAAATGACAAGAAAAAATCTAGACATTTAATTGGCTGAGAGACATCACCTGACCATGCATTAAATCTCTATAAATGCATGGTCAGGTGCCGAATCTCATTTTCCTCCCCCAAGAAACTACTTACAGCCATTTTATAAGTGTAATAAGACTCTCCAGGGTGTGTATCATAGGATTTTAAGCATGTTCTAGCACTGTAAGGACACTCGGCCTTCGGCCTTGAGCCTTACTACACCCCTGGGGCATGCATTAAAATCCTATAAAGCCCTATCAAAAACAAGTGCCAATTGCATGCCCCAAAGGCAAACTGGTAAAGTTGTGCCATGTCAGAATTCAAAATCAAGTAGCCACCATTTTTTTAACCTCGCTAACCGGAAGACCAACTGAAGAAGCCCCCCCCCCCATGAAAGAAGTCACCTCCCCCACACCCCATGTAGCCAAACCATCAATATTAAGGCAAAAACACATTGTTAAAATAAAATCAAAGCTTTCAAGATACAGCAGACTTTTTTATTAATGAACAGAGATACTTGAGGCTCCTGCTCCCTCAAAAGCCGGCTGACGTAGTAGTGAAGCAAGCCGGCAATGAGTCTGCATATCCAGGAAGCCCAAGTTAACAAAGCCCCACCTCTGCTCCTCAGTCTGTTTGTCTCAATCGTATTACTATTAAAATGCTAGCCCTGCCAAAGGCCACCCTGTCATGTATTATTGCTTACCTCCTGCTGCATTTTATGCACAATCACCCTAATGTTCCTCTTCTGTTTTTTTGTTGTTTAAACCTGGCCTGATTCCATCACTGCTACCGCTCCCAACAACCGATTCCCTGCATACTCTCAAAAATTACTGGTACATGGGTACTGAGATGTAACCCCTCGGTGACGCTATCCCAAGGGCTACTACCCTTGCCTGCTTAACTACTAACAGATTGAGGGGTCTAGGTCCAATGGTGGGTGCCTCCACTCAGAGGTCAGGGTTTGCAGTAGTTAAACTAACTTGATCACAGCCCTCTGGGACACAGTAACCCCCCTTTCTTCCCACTAGTGGCCCATACAATACATTAGGAATATCTTCACAATGTACACTTACCCCCAGGACTGGCTCTGTCGACTGGACTCTGGGGACCCCCTGTAAAACAAGATGATACAGTGCAAAAACCACAGTATAATACTTTAACATAACTGAATACCTCAGTCAGTGCAACCTTGCTGAAAACCAACAGATCTGATTTATTTAAGGAGCTGTAACAAGGAAGGGGGAAATCAGGTTAATTAGGTTAAACACATTAATAATCACAGTACTGTGCGCATATTCAGAGTCCCAATTTGTCACTTTCACTGGGTACCCAGGATGGGGGCTAGCCAGGATCGGTGCAGCTGGATGGGGCACTGTGATGGAAAAAACACTTGCACAATACCCAATTGTAATCCGGAGCCGGAGGGCTCAGTTCACGAAGAAATGAAAAAAAAGCAACAATTAGATGACACACTTGCGATTTGATAAACAGATGGCAGGGAGCTACCCTGCTTTGTACTCACAAAGTCAAGGCTTGGAACTGGATGGAAGGCTGATTGTCCTGGATTGCCAGAAGGAGTAGACCATGTGGACAAGGTCCTTGTGACTGGACCCCACTGCAGTTTAGAGCAAATAGATGTAGTCTGGATTAAGCTGGGGTTTACTTCCAGCTTCATGCACTCAATTCACTGTACAAGGGATTTGAAACGCAATTCCCCACAAGCACTACACACATTTATATGTAAAAGGAAAGTACTATACCAGACAGACTGCTTCTCGATCCCGATTGCAATTACTGCACAATACCTGGGAGAACACTCAGCAGATTCAGTTCCTGACAGACTGAGCGTGATTCAGCAATTTCTCCAGTCTTCTACAGGGTGAGCCTGGTTTCTACTCTTCAGATCTCCTTGATTCTCTTCCCAGGTCAGATTCAGTCCAAACAGGTGCTTGCACAAGCTACAGACCGAAACTTAGGGCCTTACACGCGCTTACTGTGTGGAACTATACAGCGCAGAAGCTCACAGCTCCTTGTCTCTTCACTGCCCCAAACTGATCTGATCTTTCCAGTAGACAGAGCCGGGCATTTCCTTTGAGTTCCTTCCAGTTCAGTTGGCTGGTATGGCTGTCACTCACAGTAAACTCCCGCTGTTGGTGGAAAAAAGGCACCAAAGTCCAAACTACAATTCCCAGAAGCATTGGCCATACAGTACATAGGTGGCTGGCTCCACAATGAGAGTCCAAGTTCTGATTTGCCAGCAGCAGGCTCCATTTCAGAGGTCCCCCCACACTGATTGATCCAGTTCAGCAGTTCAAAACCAGAATGGGGACTAGGCAAACACAGTTCTGACTGCAAAGAAAGCAGGTTAGACAAACTGTATTTTCGTTATTACTCTAAATGATTTCTGGCAAACAGTTACATCTTTGAAAGTGCTCACCTGCCCACTTAGTGATGGCAGAAACGGAGCATTTACAGCAGCTTGAGTGGGACTCAAGCAGGGAACACACAGACCCCATCCAATTCATTATGTCTGCAGGCAGACAGCTCTTAAAGAGACAGTACCAGAGGCTCTAAAAGCACTCACAGATAAACGGCTTAGACGCCGAACACCATCCAGGCTTGGAGCTTTCAAGCAAGCTCCTGGAAGACTTTTGGGAACCCCCATTTGCAGGGAGGTTACATGAGACTCCCGCTCAGTGAGTCATTTCAGACTTGTCTCATCCAAAATCTCACCGCAAAATCCTCAGCTCATTCCATGAGTGCTCCTCTTTAGCTGTCACTCCCTACTGCGACCTCGGATCCCTTCCCCATCTTTTATATAGGACTACAAGTCCCATAAAACTGTGGGGCAGCTATACATTTTGGGCAAACAGAATCTCCTAAACAGCAGCACCCTCTACTGGCAAGTATAGCACAGTAGGGGGACTACTTTAAAAGAAAAATTTACTTTATTATTTTCTTAACATCAGTTAGACTTGATTAAAACCTTTTTTTTAATTTTATTAAAAAATATTACTTATGGGCCATTTTCTAAGTGCAATAATACCCTCCAGGGAGGACGGTATTGTGGAATACTTGACCTTTCAGGGGCTATAAGGCGCTCCGCCTGTGGCGTCAGGCCTCATTACGCCTCTGGGTAGTCCCATATTGCACAATACTGCCCACCATGTTAAGTATTATTGCTTACGTGATACACAGTAACTACTATTCCCATCTTGTTTCAGTAATAAACTTGGTGATCCAGCTACCAGTACCCAACTTCAGATAATTTATAGACATAATGAACAGTGTAATTTCAGAATCCTCCGTGGAACTCCACTGGTCATCTTTTTTTTCTTGTGGACCAATTAACATTCATTATGACTCTGGCTCCTATCCTGCACCAGTTTGGGATCCATTTAAAAAGCAGCTGATGCCTTCAGGAGAACTTTACCAAAACATAATATTTAGACACAGTCCAGCTTATATTTAACACTCCTTCTGTATTTCCCCTTCCCACGATTTATTACTGAGATCATCTGCATGAAAACAAGATCTTTGTTCCTGAAGAGTTCATCTATTCCTGTTGCTGTCTCCCTACCCAAGGTCATAATACACTGCTTGTGACATCACAGTTACTCCCATGACAACACTGTGATGTCACAACAGAGGGTTATGACTTGAAGTAGGAAGTCAGCTACAGGGGCAGATGAACTCTGAGGGATAAAGATCATGTATTCATGCAAATGTTCTCAGTAATAAATACTGGGGCGGAGGAATCTTTATAATATATACAGAATGGAAGCTGAATTGTACCTAATTATTATGTTCTTCAAAATGTTTTTTAAGACATCAGCAGCTCTTTCAGCCTTCATTACAACTAGGTTATTTAATTTGTGAACTGATGCAGCCTCCTGTGTGGAATAATATCAGATACTTAGCAGATATTCAGATATGTAACATCCACAGAATCTCCCACTTCCACTTCCTTAGTGACATTTTCAAAAAAGCAGTGAGGTTTGTTTGGCATGATTTTCCCTTCCAGAATAATACTGGGCCACCAAAGCCAAACTGTTGTTTTTATTAGTGTTTGACTCGTTTTGTTTCTTATGACTGTCTCCAGCAGCTTCTCCTGTACTGACGTCAGTCTCACCAGCCTATAGTTCCCTGTTTCTGCCCTGGAGCTTTTTTAAATATTGATACCACATGTACCAATCTCCAGTCATCAGGAACATCCTGTACGCAGTTTTGACAGACCCAAAGAATAACATTGCCAGTGGCATACATAGTTCCTTAGCTCATTCAGGATTTTTGGATGTATTCCATCAGGTCCCATTGTATTACATTTACTATCTTCAGTAATGGTTCGACTTTTTCAGGTGTTACATATATGTCTATTTACTTTGCAAGAAACAGAAAACCCATCAGTGAATGTTTGACGATCTGCTTACTCAGATTCTCCAACACATTTTAATGAAGTGGTCTTTGCTAAAACCTTCCACTTGCTGCCATGTTCTGAGGATTTTTGTCATTTAGTCTCAGTTGCTAGAATTGCCTTAATTCTGATCCTGTTGAATGTCCACTGTTGTAACCTGTGTGTCCCGTTGTGATGTTTATCTTTCACGGGGTACACTCTGCAGTGTATGCGCAGTGTTGAATGGGACTGTGGTGTGTATGTGAAGGTGATGTTACTTGCTGGAGAAGTCAGTGTTAAAAGGTGGTGCAGCCAGTCCTTCAGCACATCTCCAACACATGCAGCCTCAGTACATACACCGCACACCTCTGTGATCAGTGCCCACAGTTGTACGTTGTTCTTTATGATTGTCTTAAGCCTGTCCTGCACCAGAAGTCTGACCTTTGGGTAATACGTTTGTAGAACGGTTGCTGCATCTGTCCATCTACTATTTAGTTCAGTCATATTTTTTTTTTTGTTTAGTTATTTAACCATGCGCAAGCTGTTGTGTTTGCTCATTTTGTGTTGTGCTGTGACTTGATGCTAACAGCTGCTGTTTAGTAGAGCCATATTGTGGAATTATGCTGCTGTGTTGTGGGTAATCTGTGCATTGTTACTTTCTTGGACACGTAGGTAGTGCTGGGGTGATGGGGTCATTATGTTTGTGTGTGCACCCTCCTGAGACACTGTTGTGTTTGCTGTGCTTGTTAGCATGGTTATTGTTGTGGAAATGTACCACAGTGTGCATGCAGAATGTGTGGACAGATGTGTTTCTGCATGGGTGTCTGTCATGTGTGAACACAGTTGTGCTGCTGCTGCATGTTCCTGCTTGGTTCTTTGAATGAGGGTATTCTCAAAGTCCTGCGAGCCTTTCTTATTTGACATGGGCTGTGGACTTGGTGACCCTGTGGAGCATCAAGGTGAGACATGCATTACTGTATGTGCTTTACATATGACTCTCTAGGTATGCAGCCTGAGACATACTCTTACCATGTGGGACCTGTACCGGTGTGTCTGGCAATGGTGGTTGTGTCAGAATGTGGCCGTGGGTGCTGTATGACCCCTGATCATTATTATCACCATCATCGGGTTATTTAAGTGCATTCTCTCCTTCAGATGCTTCTGGATGCTGGTCTGTGGTGTTACAGAAATGTGCATCATTGATTATGTATTTGGCGAGTGCCCATGTCTGGCATATTAATGTTAGTGTTACAACACAATGTTCATGTGTGCCTACCTGGTACGGGGTCCAGTGCATCATCCTCACCATCCAACATGGTGTGGGAGAATGTGCCTGTCACCATATCCTTCACTGGTGTGAGGTCTGGTTATGTTGATGGTCCACTCCCTGTTACATTCTGAAAGTGCCTTGCCTGTGTCAACCTGTGCTTCACTACTGTCCAGAGGTCCATCCACTTGTGCTTTGTGTCCTCAGTAGACCTTGGGACAGGGCCACTGGCATTGACAGCCTACTCAATGCCAGGTCAGATGTATACTTTTTTCCCTATGGTGCCCCAAGTAAGAGACATCTATGCTGGGTGCCATAGTGTGCCTGTATCTCTGTCATGGCAGTGGTGATTTGTTCCTGACTAAAGCTCTGTGCTCTGTTGTGGGTATACCATTATGACATTAATGTGGGGACATCAAAATCCTGACATCGAAGGACTTTGCGTCAACGAGGATTTCTCGGCAATGGGGATTTCTCCTCAATGGTGGGATGCACCTAAGTCCACTGTCTGTGCAATGTGGAGTTAGATATTTAAAAAAGGGGGTGTGGACACCCCCCCCACATTGACATAGTCAAGTGTGGTGGTTGATGGTGGCGTGTTGCAGGTCAGGGTCGGGATGCGTCGGTGTCGACGATGTAGGTGGGATTCCATCGACGTAAGGGATGTCATCAGGATTTCTGTCACTGCAGCTTGGTGGAACTGCGCTGTTGTGTGTTGCCCCAGTGACTCTTACCAATCCATGGACTCTGCCCCCTTATGCCAACATGGCTTCAGCCACATCCAGTGTCATAGACCAGTGCTGTGCTTGCCCCACCTTTCCGCCATCAGAGCACATTTTTCTAGTAGCTTTTCATGTCCTCTGGTCCTAGTGACTGAGTGGCCATTAGCCTATCTATGTCTGGGATCACTGGCCACCCTTGGTGCCTGTGTTGTGAACTCTCACCACACAAGCCGTATAGCCATGTGTTGCTACCTGTATTCACATACAGCATGCACTTCCATATACATACAGTACCTAAGGGTGCATGTCCTTTTATGATAGGGTCAAGGTTCGGGACACCTCTGATACTGCACACCCCCTTATGCTTATATATTTGGGAAATGTGCATCTACGCACATATTTACACAATTCAAACAGTAGCACCCCCTTTTCCTGCATTGTACCATTGGATACATATTTTCCAGCTTCTTAGCTGCCCACAGGACTTAAGTTTCATATAGTCCTTCGACCTTTGTGCACAGGGATCTATGAGATTTTTTTCTTAAAATACTGCCCGGTTTAGCAGTCCTTTAAAGGCATCCAATGGCAGAAGTGGTTATTCTGATAGTCAATTTGGACAGGATTTTAATTCTGAGGGTTCTTTTTAACAGTTTCTCACAATAATCTAATGGAGATGTAGTATTTCATTTTCAGTAGCATCCAGCTTCTACCCCGTTTTACTGCTGGGAGGACTGCAGCACTTGGGGGGGCAAAGAGACTTGCTTAGTGTCAAACAGTGAGGAAGCAGCTTCAGGGGGATTTGAATTTAGGTTGTTTGGCTTCCAAGCCTATGTATCCTGTTACAACTGTGTTCACCGTGCCTCTCTCATAAGGTGCCCTGCATTGAGAATTACGTTTTTTGCAGCATCTGCTGCCTGTGAGAATAGCCTTTTTTATTTTAAACTGGATTGTACTGTAAGTCAAAGTGATTGACCTGCCATGAACTGCAGACTGGGCTTTAACATCTGTACTAGCTGGTAGAAGTACATAGGGGCATCTAGAGGTAAGTCACGTGACCCCATTAAACGACTGTGGAGAAATTAAAAAAATATATAAAAACGTAGCTCCTAAGGGCAAATGGAACTGATTAGCTAACACTTGTTCTATTGGTAGCACAATCCAGGTGATATTCAGTCTTTGATCTCAGAGTGAGAGTTTAGGAAACCATCATTTATATTCTACTGCTCGTATGGTGTGATAATATAAGATGAATGGTAGTTAATTAAGCTCACCCACTTCAGATGGTTTGGCAAGAGGTACATACTGTAGGATGTTCTGAATGCTTTTCACTACATAATTATGCAAGGATTCTATGTAGTTTCAGCAACCAAAATCTTGAAATGAATGCAGGCATATTAGTGAGACAACACACAATAATACTTTAGGCAGTATCTTAATTTATGTAACTGGGTCAGCATGCAGATGTTACAGATGTTATACTCAGTTACAACCTCTGGCTTGCACCTGTGGAGGCCAAGACAGGTTCCGGGGACTGGGCTCATTAGATGTCTCACATGGGGGGGTTGGTTCTGAAGGGGAACAGGGGGAATAGTGCAGTGCCTCCACCCAGATAAGGAAGTAGTGTACATGGTAACAGAGGATAATGGTCAGCTATCCATAACAAGTGTGGGTAGCCATTGAAAGGTCTTCACTGGCATTCATTTATACCTTGAGAGCGAAGCTCGAGAGGTTTTGATCACCATGGCAACCTTGAGACGGCTACCTATGCTTGTTATGGATTGCGGACCATACATTGTCTTTTATAGAGTATGAATTATGATCCATTATCCCACAAAAACCGAGTCAAATTTGTGCCTTTGTAAAATAATGTGTCCTTACTTCACTGTTTTTATCTGTGTGATGCTCTCCTTTGCTCTAGCTCCCACCACCGCGGCCACTCTTAACAGTGGGAAGTTCGCATATTGCGCATGCGCCACCCCATTCTAAGTTTTTTTGCTGCACTAGCTACGCAGCTGGTGCAGCATAACAAACTAGCTGAGGTAGCTAGTGCAGCATAACAAAGTTTCTGAAGTGATGGATTTCAGCACACAACAGCGTTTCATCATACACTATAAGTAAAATACTGCCTCTTGGGGTACAGTACCGGCCCACCTCCCTAATAGCTATTGGACACCACCCAAAAAACAACCTGCACCAGTGCCCACACATTAATTGCAATTTCAAACACTTTTTTTACAAACTAAGATAGATCACTAATAGTATGTTTACACACCACATTTTAGAAACTAACAACAGGACTAATTATTTGTTGGCAACACAGGTCTTGTGAAGAGAATAAGGGTTATGCAAAATTGGTTTAGCAACAATTTTAGACAACAGCAAAAAAATTATCACTTCAGATATGTTTTGTGCATCACCCCCAGCTATGTGATCTCAGATGTCAAGGCCTCCCTGCAGAGATGGTGTAGTAGGCCTCCCAACACCCAGAGACAAGACTTCAGACAAGGCCTACTGTACTGCAAGGCCTTCCACTACCCTCAGTAGCAGATCTCCACAGTTTCAATTTACTTTCAATGAGATACTTTCTTAAACTGCAGCTCTATATTAACTACTAGGTACCTAGGTAAACTATACCCTGTTGCAGGCCTGATGATGCAATGCCTGAGATCTTACGTTAGTGCTCTTACAGATATACAAGCGTGCTTTTTTTACCCCACCCAACTGACTTCTGGCTAGCACTTTTCATATCAGAACAGACCATAATCCAACAAGGAATATGACACAAAACTGTCCAAACACAGAAGTTTGACAGCAGCGGTTGTCTGTCTGGTAAGTCAGTACTCACATGTCCTGTATCAATTTGGAAGCTGCCTCAAACAAGTCTGATCCATTAATATCACAGCATCAGGCAGATGGTAGATGTAGGTCCAGGCTAGGCCCTGTCATTGTGTCATGGCTCTCATTTCCTCTTGATTAGCACAGGGCAACATGGAAAGCTCAGAGCAACTGAGACAGATGAGCTACCCCACTTCACCCCAGTGAGCGCTCATTCTATCCAGGATACAGGTACCCTGGAAACAAGTTCCTGACCATCTCCTTACTTGATAAACCAGACAGGGTACAATTGCTTTGTTTTCACCTCTGATTTCAGTGGATCTGAAGATGGCTTCAGCAGATTCGGTCTTTCACAGTTTTACAGGCTTTGCAGCACCTTCTCTCAGCTCAGATGGAACTTCCAGCAATCAGATTCAGCAAACACCAGGATCTCTGGATCTCAGGCCAAGCTAGACCCTCAGCTCTCCTCCTCAACACCTCTCTCCTCTCCAGTCACTCAGAAAGGACTGCCCCTGAACTCCTTCTAGACTGAGGAAGGGCTCAGCTCAGGTGCCTCCTCTTGCTGTCTCTTACTTGCCTTCAGTCTTGTCACACAAGATCTGTCCCCCTCAGTGGCTAGAAAAAGGGTGCCAAACACTTTTGCTGTTCCTTGAAAGTGTTTATACTAGGACCCTTTGCATTCTAGTTGGTCAGTCACAGAGGTCAGAGGTCAAGATGCCAGCATCTATTTGTTTATGTTCTGTTCCATATCTGACTTCTGTTTACACATGTTTCTTGATGTTCACTGCTTACTTAATTTTTTTAAACACTTGTTCCAGGTGAGAATACAGTGTAGTTTACAATGATGACGTCCGTGATCCCTCTGGCTCATCTTTGAGTGCAGGGGCACCTCTTTTCATCGGCAGCGTACAACAAAAAACAACAAGACAAATAACAACTCCTCTTCTCCTGTCATCCAGCACCTGTTCCAGCTTGAGGATGTAGACATCGTGGGCAGACCCACCTCCAGGGGCTCAAAAGGTAAGGAGCCCTAGCCCCATCTTTGGGAGAGTTACATTTACAGTTTATTTATCCAGGATAGCCCTGCTGAGATGCATCATTTTTTAGTGGATTCCTGCTGCTACCAATTTCCAAATAATAATGATGAGGAGCTGGGGCAACTAAATGATGTTTTGTATGGGAAAATGTCAATTAAATGACAAATCACTGCTCATTTTATTTGCCCTTTATTAGCTAATAAATATATCTTTAAAGAAAATTAGTTGTAGCGCAAACAATGTAGACGTACTCACCCCTTCAATTCAAAGTCCACTCCAATAGTTGCTTTTTTAATGCTTCATGAGTTTTTTTGTAGTGCCAGCCCCATGCAGAATGTCGCTCCCAGGAATTTTTTATATTTTGCACCCTCCGGTGCGTCAACAGAGAACACAATTAATTTAACAGTGCAACCATTTATACTAACACAATAGTGAATTCCACCAATTAGATTATATTGTTCAAATTCAAAATAAATCACATGACTCTGACATCGTTTACTACCATTCATTCATAAAGAAACTTAATGACTGACCATTGTAGTTAGTATTAGTAATCACATGACTCTGACATCATTGTTTACTACCATTCATTCATAAAGAAATTCAGTGACTAACCTATGTAGTTAGTACTAGTAAACAAAATAAAAATTACTAGACGTAAATGTTTATGACTGTTGGAAAATAAAGCCTCACATACATAATCATAACATTTCTCATTCTAATATTTACAATCAAAATAAATTAGAATTAGAAGAAGGAAGACTAATCCTAAAACAGTTTCATTTATTCTTATTTTATATACCATATATATATATATATATATTTATACTCTTGATGAGTGCTTAATTCAGCTACCCATTAGTGTCTATAGTTCTTATTTCTTCACAATCTGAATGTGAAATGAGGACTCCTCATATAAACCAGTAGATACAGCACCTGAAATAGTACACATAATTATGGAAAAAAGAGTTAATGTGTGTGCAAGTATGGTGGTGAGGGGGGAGTAACCAACTTACAGTTACTGTGCTTTAATAATCTATTTTCTTTTTAACAAGAAAGGAGTCAGTTCAAATTTCTCATTCAATCCAAGAGCTTTTAAAGCTCCTAGTTTAAAAATCCATTCTTGTTCTTGGCAGTTTAACAAATTATTAAGGTCTCCCCCTCTGATGTTTTTAGAAATACATTCAATACCTGTGGCAGTAATTTTATGTGCTGACCTGTCCTTCTGAGAACTGACATGCAGTGCCATTGCATAATTAATATTATTGTTTTTAATCGCCAACACATGTTCATTAATCCGCAGCCTGAGTTTTCTTTTTGTTCTACCAATATAGAACTTACCACAGCTACATTCAAGGAGATAAATAACTGCCTCAGTATTGCAGTTTATTTTTCCTATAATCATTTCCATACTTCCTGATTTTCTGTTTAGAAACTCTGTGCTTTTGGTCATAACCTGGCAGGTTCAACACCCACCACAGGGCCCAAAGTCCCATTTTGTCATATCTTGGCGGGTGTCAAATCCCTCTTTTGGCAAATAAGTATGCACTAACCTATCTCTGAAGTTAGTTCCCCTTTTACAGGAAATATGCAGAGGTTTCTCAAATAGGACACGTAGCTGTAGAGTGCCTCTTAATATTTGCAGGTTTTTCTTCACTATGTCAACCACTTGTTTTGACCCCCCGCCCCAATACGTGGCCACAAAAGTCATGGATTGATTACCTTCTCATTAACCTTAAGTGTAAGTAATGTGTCTCTCAGTATTATATCAGTTTGAGTTCTGGCTCTTTAAATGACACATTCACTATAACCTCTCTGTATAAGTCTACTTTCTAGCTCTTCGGCTCTAGTAGTGTACAGATGCTCATTGCCACAGTTCCTGCGTACTCTAACAAACTGACCCTTTGGAAGGTTGTTTATAATGTGACCTGGATGGCAGCTGTGGGCATGAAGAAGACTATTTCTATCAGTTGGTTTCTTAAATAAGTCATTGAGTATGGTGCCATCAGGATTTTTAGTTATTATGAAATCCAGAAAGTTTATATTTTTCTGATCTGCATGTACTTTAAATTGCAGATTGCTGTTAGTACTCTCTAGATACTTCATAAATTCTAACAAATTTGAATGATTCCCTTTCCAGACAATTAATATGTCATCTATAATCCTCTTATAGAGGTCTACTTTTTCCAACAAGGGATTTGTTGCACAAAATACATATTCTTCTTCTTCCCATGCCCCAAGGTACAAATTAGCCAAACCTGGGGCCAGAGTTGCCCCCATCGCAATACCCTTAAGATGTTGGTAGTTCTTGCCCTCGAACGTAAACACATTGTTTTTTAACACAATATCAGTCAAATAAAGTAAGAAGTTTATTTTTGTCTGGGGAATATCTGTATTAGTGTGCAGATAATGTTCGATGGCAAAAATACCTCCCTCGTGGGGAATATTAGTATACAATGAGTCGATATCAAGTGTCACCAAAAAACATTCTTCTTCTACTTGCATTTCATTCAGTAATCCCAGTGTGTGACCAGTGTTCCTAATATGACTTCTTAATTTTGGGACTAATGGACAAATGAAACTGTCAACATATTGGGATAGTGGCTTTGTCAGACAACCAATCCCAGAAATGATAGGGCGTCCAAGGGGTTCAATTGGATTTTTATGCATTTTTCGCAAAGTGTATATTGTTTTTTTTTTTTTAAGGGAATCAACAGATAAAAAATATAATTCATCCTGTGAGATCATCTCATTATATAAGCTTCCAGCAGATACATTTCAATGTCCTTTTGTATTTTAGAGCTAGGGTTATAAGTAAGTAATTTGTAAAATTCCTGATCAGAAAGCTGTCTCCTAATTTCTGCTGCATATTTATCTCTGTCTTGCACCACAATACTTTCCCCCTTATCTGCTGGTTTTATTACAATGTCTTAGTCCTGCACAAAAGCATTCAGGGCTTCCCGTTCTGACATATTAAGATTACAATAGGGTGTGTGTTCTCTTTAAATAGAGCAGACAAATCTTTAACACAACACTCAAGATACGTACTAATGCTAGGGTGGAGGGGGGGACAGAAAGTGGGTGGAGACTTGAACTGGTTACTAATTTCCAGTTCCTCATTTGCACAGTCGTCCTGTGTCCCAACATTATTTAGTTCCCCTTCACTAACATTTTCATTAGTATTTTTATCAAAAAAAATAGTTTCAAGTTCAGTTTTCTGACAAATTTGTTAATGTCTACATATGCATCAAACTCTTTAATTTTAAAAGTTGGAATACAGGAGAGGCCCTTGGACAGTACCTGTAATTGTGTTTCACTGAGGTTTTTACTAGAAATATTAATTACAGTCAATATCTGCTGATTATTGTAGGATTGCACCATGTTCCTCATCTTCTTGTTCTTCCTCTCCACCTCCTCATTTTCCTCCTCATCCTCTTTGTTATTCCACTGCTGGCAATGGAAATTGAAATCGGGTGCATCTGTTGCTCCTCCTAGGCATTACCCCAGGAGAAGTTACCCCTAAAAAAGGACCCTCATTTTCACTCTTGTCAGTTTCAGCGGTACTTTCACCAGTACTATAGCCCAGTTGCTCAGTTCTTTTCAAGATAGACCGAATAGTCTTTTCAGTTCCACCTACTGCCCCAGGTTCAGTGTCAGTCGTAACAACAGGGACTGTATTAGATGCATTTGATGTGGGTGTCAGTTTCTTTTTCCAATAAAATACCATGTGGTTTTTATAGTCATTTAAATCTCTCAGTAACTTCTTCCTCTTCTGGGCCTGAATTTTAGCATCATAATTTTTAAGATATTCTTTGAATTGTAGCCAACACTGTTAACAGTCTGAATGTTCTTTAAAGGTAGCAGCTATTAATTCTTGTGCATGTAAACCTTGTTTAACTTCATTCTGTGTACTAGTGCTTTCTCTTCTAATCAAGTCCATGAGTTTATCTGATGCTTTGGCTAATATTTCTTCCCACTCAGTGATAAATGATTGTCTATCTTCACCAAACGTGGATCGTTTTAAAATTCTAAGTCCACGCAGAGCCCTGCGTACTGCAATATAGGCCATCATTTGTTCCTGCCAATGAAGTAGTCTCACCCTTGTAGCCAGTCGCTCCACAGTAAAAAAGCCTCTCTAATAGTTTTAGTAGTAAAAATGTGTTCTGTATTCATACTTGTTTCAGAGTTCATGCTTTGTAGTAACAGATTATCCATATTGTCCAAAAAAAAGGAGTCGTACAGGCTTTCTCTTACTGCTGTTCCTTGGTTGCTGCTCCCTTCATTCAGGTTCTCCATTCTGGCTCACTGGTACAAGGGCTGGCCATCACAGTGAAGAAGGTTTTCGTAAACACGTGCCTGGTCCAATTGAGTTACTATCTTGATAATAGTGACCAGCCCAAGGACAGTGGTGCAGATCTCTTGGTAAATCTGTAGTGCAAACAATGTAGATACATACACCACTGTCCTTGTGCTGGTCCTTATTATCAAGATAGTAAATAAGTTGTGGGGTTTTTTTTGTGTGTTCAACCATGCATATAGTATTATCAGTATTATAATTAAGCAATAAGGCATGACAGGGTGTGTATTATTGTGTAATAACGTCACTCCTGGGGTGGGTTGAAGCACGAGGCGAAGCCAATTGCTTTCACCACCCCAGGAGTGACGTTATTACACAATAACACACACTCTGGAGTGCCTTATTGCTATTATACAATGGCTCATTGTGATACAAAATAAAAAAAAAATTTTTTAAATGTTTTTAGTAGATTTTTAGTGAGTTTCTTAAGAGAAGAGAAAAAAAGGTAAAGGTGATCTATGGTAATGGCAAGAAAAGCTAATGCTAATCAGTGACAGTGATGTTATACTGTAATATTATCACTGTCTCAGGCACACACTGACCATTCAGAATCCGGGATTCTTTCTTGCCATTGTATAATGTACGGTAGAACGTTATCTGCTAAAATTCATCTTTTCCTAATGTTGTTGTAACATCGATTGGACGCCACGTTGTTGTTATACCATCGACGGTACATTACATCAATGGTACAACAAAATAGAACTGAGACTCGTGGCTGTCACCATGGTAGCAGGCATGCTTGAACAATTGAAAATTTTGAAATCGGCTAACCCGCTGACAGTTTAACATCCTGCACATAGAAATATTAAATGTTCTTTTTTTCCATTTATCTTTCCAGATCTGCCACAAAGCAATCGAGTTTCACAACATAGTGACACGATTACTGGCAGTTGTTGATGGCAGTTCCGAATGGTGGGAGAAGTCACATGATCTGTACTCATGGCTGTTGCTGTTTTTAGTTGATAGTCTCAATGAGTTTAATGCCTGATAGTTTTTTTTTTATTGAGCTGCTTATTTACTTATTGTTGTGCTGAATTGGTTGATGTTTATTAAAGAGTTAATGTTACCAAATCTTGTTGTGCTGATTTGGTTAATGTTTATTAAAGATTTTATGTTACCAAATCTACACTGCCTCATCTCGTCCATCATTAGGTAAGAAGACTGTATTTTTTTGAAAAATGTGTCCGCATGGAATAGTTCTGAGAATGCTAACAACTGTTTTGGGCTGAGTTACGGTGCTATCATCGATGACCATGCACTATAAAAGACAATGTATGGCCATCGATAAACAATCACATTATGCTTGCTTTCTCATGGTTCCCATGGCAACTTTGGTAAATCTCTTGAGCTGTGCTCTCAAGGTTTACCTTAGTTGCCATGGGAACCATTCAAAGCAAGCATAGCGTGGTTGTTCATCAATGGCCATACATTATCCTCTGTATACATCCATGTGCAGTACATTAACACAGTGCAGCGCAAATGGTGCTTCCACCCATGTATGTACAGTAGCATACCCTTTCTACAGTTACACCCCACTCTGACCCTGTCCTTGTTTATTCCTGCTTGCATTCTACCCTGTTCTCCATGTGCCTTACCCCGGGTCACATAGTGAGTTAATGATGTGTGAGGGATTTAGACTTGAGTCTTTAGGTTCACAACTATGCACTCTTGTGTATTTATTACATTTTGTAACCAGGTAGGCTCACTGAGGCAAAATGTCCATTTTTTGGGAGCAACACTGAATTAATTACATAGAATATACTAGTAGAACAATCAAAATTTACAAGGAATAGATACATAGAGGGAAAGAAGCACTTGAGATACAACAGGGGACAAACTGCTGGCATGGGTCAAGAATTGGCTGTGGGACAGGAACCAGAGAGTGGTGGTAGGGGGAAAATTATCCAAAACTAGACTTGTAACCAGCAAGATCCCACAGGGCTCAGTACTTGAACCTGTGCTGTTCAACATCTTTATTGATGACATAGCAGAGGGGGTCAAAAGTAAGATCTGCCTTTTTGCATATGACACTAAGCTCTGTGGACAGGAGGACACAGAGAAGGGGAGACAGGATTTAAGGGAGGATCTGACTAGGCTGGAGAAAAGGTCAAGCATCTGGCAGTTGGGTTTCAATGCTAAGAAATGCAAGGTTATGCACCTGGGTGCCAGGAACCCAGGGGCCAGTTACTGGCTGGGGGTGTACAGGTGACAGTCTCAGAGAAGGAAAAGGACCTTGCAGTGATGGTTAGGGGTGATATGAAACACTCAGCACATTGCCGTAAGGCAGCAGCCAAAGCAAATAAAATGATGGGCTGCATTGCCAGGGGAATCACCTCTAGGAGGGAGGAAGTTATTCTGCCACTGTACAGGTCACTGGTGAGGCCACACCTGGAATACTGTGTACTGTTCTGGTGCCTCTATCTGAAGAAGGCTATCAAAGTACTGGAGGGAGTCCAGCAGAGGGTAACCAAAACGATCTAGGGCATGGGGGACAGAACATATGAGCAGGAGCTGAGAGAGTTCAACATGTACTCCCTGGAGGATAGAAGAGAGAGCAGGGAGACATGATAGAGACCTTCAAGTACCTTAAGGTCATAAACAGGGTTGGATCGGAGGGCATCTTTTATTTAAGAAAGGAGGATATAACAAGGGAGCATAGCCTGTAATTAGTGAGGGTAGATTTAATAAGGAAATGATGAGGCACGTTTTCACTGAAAGGGTGGTGTCGGGGTTATATGAGTTGGCATAGAGAGGAGGCAGTTGTGTCAAATACGGTGGTTAGTTTCAATGGAGGGTGGGATAGGGTGAAGAAAAAAATTAGGACGGGAGGAGTCATTATGGGGAGTGGAAGGGGAAGAGTACTGGGGATGGAGATGGTAGACTCTAAGAGGAGTGGGGGCACTTCCAGGGAGCTAAACTGAGCTGCACACTTTAGCAGACTTGATAGACCATTATGGCCTGTTTCTGCTGGCAATTTCGTATGTTCATATGTAACAATAACAAAAGTTATAACACTGGTATTAGATAGAAATAAAGGCTAAAACTGAACAAAAACTGGACAATAAGCAGTATAAAAGTAGATAAATATACCCAGTAGGGCTGCAAGTTCAGTTCTCCAAAAGAATCAAACACCTCAAACTTTGAGTGTTCAATTTGTTTGGATGGTGGCAAACTTTTAGTTGAAACAGGAAGACTTTTGGTTTGGCTAGTTTGACCTGGATCAAGTGGTGCGGGCCAGTCAAACCATTCAAACAGTGAACTGCAGTTTACACCTAGGGGCACAAGTTCTCACTTCTCACCTAACTCAGTTTTTAACTTTTTCCTGGTGTAAATTGTATGCCCACATAGAAAAATAAAAACTATGCTCAACCCTCGGAGATCAGTGTAGGGCTGTCCATGTTAAAGTAAAGGTATCCACCATCTGACAAGAGGGCTAGCAGCAGTAAGATGTGGCTGACAGTGCCTAGCAGTCAGCAGCACCAATGGGAAGGGAGTTTGGGACTGGGACAGGGTTGGCTGAGGCTTTGTTTGGCAGCTACTGTAGAGAGCTTCCATGAATGTATTTGATCAGAACTGATCACTGTTGGTAACTTGCTTTTTTGTTCCTTCAGATAATAATACCTTAAATATTTACCCACCACCACCCCAGGTTTGGTACTGCATTATCTCAGGAATACTAAGTCCTATTCCATTTTAGTTAGTTCCATAGTGAGCCTCACATTCACTCACCGTGAAGATACCCAGTTGTTCACATTGTGGCTCAGTATAGTCCCGATTTATGGCTCCCTGCATCCTGGTCTGTCACACCCATCTAAGCAGACTTACAATATGTTATGCTGATCAACATTTAATCCATAGGCGTAGAGCTTGGGGCGGCTTCCAGGCTTGAGTCCCCCTCCCCCCACCCAGGATTTGGATGATGCAAAGAAATTGTTTTTGTTTCTTTTTTTAAATAGCTGGCTTGCTTGGTTTGAGTGGTATGTTAATAGAAAACAGCTATTGAAAATTTAAGCCATAACTCCAAAGCATGCGCATCTGTGACGCTAATGCTAATGCTCAGAGTCGCAGCTTGGACTGGCTTGGCACTGGTCTCTGTTTCCCAGCAGCCATGGCTGCTGTAGACTAATGGCTTTTGGCAGGTTTCTCTTTGTCGTCCGGTGATCAAACAGGTGGAGGCAGTGGTGTAGAGTAACAGCTTTTGGCAATTGATGGGCTTCTTCTTGTTGTCTGGTGACCAAAAGGGTGGAAGCAGCGGATGCACGTCAATTTTAGGTGAAGGTCAACAAAGCCAATAGGGAACTAACAGTGTGGGTGAATTGTGGGCTGCATGGGGGAGGGATTTTGTTTCAGTAATGCAGTTGTTGGACTTGGCCGGTACCTGTGGGTAAGTGTAAGCATTAACGGTTAGCCTATGACAGAGAAGGAGATGGGGTGTACTAGGGAAACATTTTGTGAAGTTGTAAGTAGTATACTCATACTGGTAAAACAAATACAGTTGGTTCTGTGTCTAAAATCTAACTAGCTCATTTTAAATTATTTTGGTAGATGTATCATGTATTGTGAAAACCTTGTGAAGTATATGGTGGTCTAAAAATAGGCTGTTTAGGCCAATAGTGTTTGAGGCTGACCCCCCCCACCCCAGAAAACCTAAACTTTGCTCACATGATTTAATCTATACCCCCACCACTGTATTTTGGAATCTTCTGACATTGAACTTGCATGTCATAATTTAAATGTGCCCTGAATACAGTGTTCTACCCTAGTTGCAAACCACGTTGAAATGGCAGTATATTATGTGTTGACTGATCTTACTCAAAATTGCATTTCTTGTTGTTCTATAAAGAGGAAGAAAATTTCTTGAGTAAGAAAGCAATTTGGCTGAGGAAAATAGGTGTAAATATAGATATGGTCTTTGTGTTTCATGTGTTGCTTAAATATTAACCAACAATGAAATCAGTGGGGTCAAATCCTTTCCATAAGGGTTCATAAGTTTTTTTTCATTATTCTTGCTACCTAAATACACTATTACTTGCTCCAGAAAGCCCTCAGATATTGTGGAAGAAATGTCATCCACCCGCTGCAACTTATATTGTGCTATATCGAATACCAGGTGGCCTTATAATATTTATTCTGCCCATTCTGCCACTCTTCTACCACTCTAAAACAAACATGGTGTTTAAAAAAAGAATACTGAAGTGTTGGTGTTTACTTTGGACAAGTGCTGTAATCATCATGTTAGAAAAACAGGAACTAGAACATGGTGGGAAAATACAGTGCTCGCTCCACTTTCCCCGGGCCAAGCTGACAGCTTTGCTGCCTCGGGTCATTGCCTAGCAGTGACTCATCTTATGCTTTCATGGGCAAACCATGTCAAACTAGTTTGTCATAAAGAGAACTTTGGCGAACTTCCAGCAGTATGGCAGTCAAAGTTCGCACAGTTGAACTTTGGGAGGTTTGCACAGCCCTAATACCTAGGGTATTTAACCAATAAAATAAATTGCCCCACTCTCCCAGTGAGTATGTGGCAATTACAGGATTCAGATTTTGACCTTCAGATTTGCAGAATGGTGTTCTGACCCTCCTGCCAAACTAACTGCCTGCATCTACTTTTTTGCTCCCCTCATGAGGTCACACATTAAATGTTGGTTGCAGACTTCAAACGTGGGTCTCAAGGATGATGGCTCTGTACTCAAACCAGCAGGCCGAAGAATCACAAACACCTAGATGCTTAAACACAAATAAAGCAGCCCGGTCTGGAGAACAGGCTGGTGAACAAGGTTCAAATCCTGCTATTGCTGCTCACTCATGTTTAGACCTTGAACAAGTTATCTAATCTCTATTCTTCAGTTTACCCAGCTGCAAACATTAGTATTTGCAGAGCCCCACTAACAATGAGTTATTGCATCCCAGTGGTGCCATTGCAAGTTAATAAAATGTAAAAAAAACACACAAAAATAAAGCCTCACTCCAGCACTATATACACTATCTAGACAGACAAAGGCACAAACACACACTACACAGACAGACCCATACATGCACTACTAGATAGACATACACAACCAGACATGCACAGACGGATACACAGACAAACAGGGAATACTAGCTGGGCAGCAGTCACACAAAAAGACAGTGAACACTTACATATAAATATACAAAAGCACAAACATGTGCAAACACACACACACAGACATATACACACATGGATGCACAATACAAAAATGGTCTCACGCACACTGACACATACACAATTCATACACACACTCCTGCACACCAATACCCAGATACATACAGACATGACGCATACACAGACATATGCACATTAATACATACATAAAGATACCCACCAACACTTTCACACAACTCCCCTCTGTACGCACATATAGATTATCACACACACTCTAAAACACACATGTACAAATCCATACACACTTTTTTTTTTACCTTACATTAACACGGCTTCTGATACCAGCTGTTTTTCACTTGGCACTGCTTCTGGGCCTAAGGGCCTAATCCCCACCCCATCCATTAGCAATGGAATCAGGGATGGCAGGGACACTACTTTTGTGCCTGATGGGTTCATTTTCCAAAGCTTTCAATCTCATGGACCATGCAGTGCTGCTTGACAAGCTCTTCTCCCTGGGCCTCTCCTCTGAAACCTCAGCCTGGTTCCATTGCTACCTCATAGGTCACATGTAAAGGGTAAAGACTGATGGAGTTCTCTCGAGCACTAATGGAGTTTCAGTTGGTGTCCCTCAAGGGTCAATACTTGGCCCTCTCCTCTTTAGCCTGTTTATAAACAGACTCCCTGAAGCCTGCCCCCTCTTGAAGGTGCTCTTATACATTGATGATGCCGTGGTCTTCAATAGCAGTCCACATCATGAGAAATTCACCAGACATCTAGAAAGCAGCTTCCAGGTGCTGGAGGACTGGTTCAGAGAAAAATAACTAGTCCTGAACTATAAGAAGACAAAGACCATTTTGTTTGATGGCCCAAGACCCCTCCCATTACTATTCATAATGCTCACAGAACAACCCTTGGCCAGGTGGAATCCTTCAAGTACCTGGGTGTCACCCTGGATGACAAACTTTCCTTCTCTATACATGTGGACAACATCACAAATCTGGCCAATATAAAGTTAGGAGTGCTCTACAGGCACCGCCTTAACTTCACACAGGAAGCTAGGTGCTTGGTAATCTCCAGGACGATCCTACCTCTCATCGACTACGGGCTACCAGTACATCAGGGCCGCTTGAGAAACTACCCTCTCCAGAGTAAAGAAGGTACTCAACAAAGTCTGTCACTTTGCAAGTGGGGTAGACAGGCTCACACGTAGCTGCACATTGTATGCTCTCAACAAATGGTTACCACTTCCGGACAGGCTAAAATACCAGACCTGTTTAATGGCTAAAAAAGCTTTGTTGGGCCTCACCCCCACTGCGATCAAAGAGCTCTTCTGCCCAGTCACAAACCAATATTCCACCAGAAGTATGTCTAGACAAGCTATTGAAGTCCCCTTCCAAAAACAAGCCTGGGTAGGTGCTCTTTTACTGTCCATGCTTGCCTATGGCTTAAAGAACTCCCTGCATCCCTAGTGGGACTTTCCAAAATGGCACAATTTAAAAAATCCCTAAAAGAAGAACTCACTTTGAAATCCACCTGCTGCTGCTTTTAATTAATTCCTGACCAGTATACCATTGTTTTATCTTGTGCTTATATGTTACTGGCACTTGCAAACTTTGTCCCCTTGGGACTGCTATGCTAGAGTGTGTATATTTCCCTGACTGATGATTTCCTGTACCTTGTACCTGACCAGGCTGTTCTTGAGCTGGTGATTATATGTTGTAGTTTTCATTCACTGTACTTGTCAGACGTGGAACCTTTGCAAAAGAGCACTTGTGCTCAAATGTGTTTTCCAAATTATAAAAAAAATAACATTTTCCTTCTGCACCACACTACAAGAGCCAGAACACTGGGGAGTATTCTATTCTTAGCCAAGTGTCCCAGTGTCAGCATTGGATCTGTGATCAGGCCCCCTGAACCCAATTTGGTTCCTCCTCTGGGAAGGGGGGATAGGAGACAATGCTTCTCTTCTCCCTCTGACAGCAGCCACAATTTTGTGGCTAAAGAAAACAAGGGGCAATATAGTTGCTCCTTGTCAAGTGAGAAATGAGCCACTAGCCCACTGTGAGATCATGTTTGGGCACAGTGGGTCACATAAACCAAACTGTCATTGTCGCTCTGCTCTTCGGACCTGGCTGTAACTTTAAAAAGAAAACGGTGCAGATGCTCAGCTCTCCTGGCCCACTAAGCAATTTAAAAGATGGTGTCACTGCCACTCAACTCTCCAGGCCTGGCAGGCACATTAAAAAGGAAGTGATGCTGCTGCTTAGTTTTCCAACTTGGTGGGCACTTTAGAGAAAACAGCACTGATGCTCAGCTCTCTGGGCCCAGGGAAAATGAACTAGCCTGTGTGGACCTTTACACTCCTGACACACTAGCCATCACTGAGACATGGCTTAAGCCCTTCATGATAACTTATGAGATTGAACTCCTTGACTTTGCTGTTTTCAGGAAAGATAAATTAGTGGGGGAAAAAAGGTGGAGCATCCTAATGTATCTAAATTCCTCCCTAAATGCCACCCTAGCTAGCATTTCAGATCTAGTGAACTCTACCTGTCTGTTTCTGTTGATCAAGTTACTCCTAGGAGATATGAAGCCACTTTGCATGGGGTATGCCGATAAACAGCCCCCCCCCCCACAAGTGGTGATCACATCTCTTGATTCCCTAAGAAGTAATCTAGCAGAGCAATCCCTAGGGAGAATTAGTACTCCTTGGCGACTTTAATCTAAACTAGATCAATTATGTGGACAGAGGTTATAAGGATACCCTGCTTGATTCACACCTTTCACAACTGTTAGGGAGCCCACCAGGATGAACAACAAATGTGGTAACCACATTCTGCTTGACTGGGTTCTAGTCAACAAACCTGACAGAATCAGAGCCGCTGGCATATTTGCTGACACCCTCAGTGATCACACCCCAAGCTTCTGCATCTGGAAGAATAATATTCAGAAACCCCTGCCTAGAGTTATCCTGGCAAGCAATTATTCCAAATTCTATTCTTGAATAGCCTCTCTGAAATCTACTGGTAAACTATAGGAGATCTTCTCAATGGTGAGTCTGCTCTTGATTTCTTCATTAATAGTTTCCCTTCTGTGGCAAACAAACATTCTCCCTTAAAGCAGTTAAGAGTAAAGGGTTACTGCCATAAATGGATGGATACTGAGCTGAGGAAAGTTCCTGAGGCAGAGAGATAAAACATTGGAACACTATAAATCTACTGGTCTTACATTTGATTGGCTAAAATACAGGGAATACATGGCTGCAAAATGACCCTCAAATATACTAAAAGATAAGCCAGCCCACTGGCACTGAGGATTAGGACTCTGGACGACACACCTTACACACGCTGGTGACCCAGGTTAGGGAATGGACTTGGGTCATCGGGGGTCGGTAGGGGGAGAAAAGGATCCAGCATCCAGAGGACTGCTCTCCTTTCCTGGGAGGGAGGGGGTGGTGAGTCCTGCTATGCAGTGACTCCCAGTGGAGACTGGGGGTACCACAACATCTGGGACTTTAGCTTGGGGATTGGCCATGGTGGCGCACCTGTGGGGGTGTGCAGGAGTGTGCACGCCCTGCACTGGCATGCACTGCACTGCCAGGCCAATGGGTGAGCAACAAGGGAAAAACCTGCCTCCTGGTAGGTGAAGGAGGTTACAGAGGCTGGCCAACCACATCCAGAGCCAGGTCTTTCCATTCATTCCTCTGGCTCTCTTCCCTGCCTGGTCGCTCTGCTGGAATATAGATGGAGTGCCAGGAGGAGTAGGCGGTCCCACGTCAGGGGACTAAGAGCCAGGGGCTTGGGTGGCTGGACAGTGGAAAGGAGAGGCGGCCAACCGAGGAGGAATGGAGGACTTCAGGCAGGCAGGAGCATGGCGGAGCAGAGAGACTCCCTGGAGAGAGTCCAGGTAGGCAGAGATAAACAGAAATGGAAAAAAAAAAGATGCTAAAAGAAGTACATTAAAAATCTACAGGTATGAAAACTATCTGATCCTAAAAATGTCTAAGTACAGATCAATTTTCTACTAAAGGGTCATTCTGGTCTGCTTGAGCATAATGTTGTTGCTGATAGCCAATTATTCAGTGATTCTTTACTACTGCCAACACCTTCAACATCTTCTTTACTGATCTGGATAGATGTAAACCTCCTACCTCTGGACTACCCCCTTCCCCCAAAGCAAGTAGAAACCAGGAGTCTATCCCCAAATTTCACTTCAGTTTAATCACACAGGAAGAGGTGTTAACCCAGTTGGGGCAGTAACAAACTGATGGTTCATCAGGGTATAACAAGTTTGAACCAACATTTCTAAATCTAGCTGCCCCAATCATTGTCTGCCCTCTCAAATTGCTCATTTACAAGTCCTTAGTGGAGGGGGACATCCCAGAAAGATGGAAAGTGGCCCTGGTAGTACTCGTTCATGATGGCAGTTCCAACAAACCAGTAGAGAACTATCGCCCCATCTCACTTCTAAGCTCCCTAGCAAAAGTACAGGAGAGGTTGGTCTATAACCAGCTCCAAGAGTACTGTACTTTGTGCAACATCACTTACTGACTGATATGCAACATGGGTTTAGGAAGCACCATAGTAAAGATACAGCCCTACTGCAGTACAGCTGTCCTCTATTATACAATGGGGTCCAAAAAAGCAGTAAGGCGATTAGCTGCCTGGCATCTTTTACCCATGGTAAATCCTAGCATAACCCATGGGAAAAGTTGCCAGTCAGTCGCATCTGAAATCATCCCTTTTTCAATCAATCTGACCCCAAAAACGTGAACCATAAAGTTGCCATACTGTTGTCCCACTAAACCGCAGCTGCAGTAAAACCACAACTTTTAAAAATCACCTCATCTGAGTATTATACTTTTTGACACACTAGCACTCGCCAAAGCCACTGTAATTAAATAACACAAACGCAACACCTCCTCCCCAACTCTGCTCCTTTCAGCTTCCGCAGTGACCACTCCTACCTCTTCTGACTGTGTCCCACCTCCGTTCTGGTAGCACTACCTCACGATGTCTCCCAGCACTTTGAAAGCTTAGAAACTTATTTAAAAAAAAAAGCAACACTGCTGCTCACTCCCTCTAACTGCCTGCACACTGTTCCGCTCCTTTGCATTGCCAAAGCCACTGTAAATACTACAAACCCACCCCCAGCTCCTTCCAGCTTCCACCGTGAACCACTCCTGCCTCATCTGACAGTGTCCTCCCTCCATTCTGGTAGTGCTACCTCATGATGTCTCCCAGCACTTATAACTCATTGAAACCTAGAAGTTGATGGCAGATAAGGACAGCAAGTCCCATCCAGTCTGCCATTTTTTTTTCTACCTTATGAATGTGCCATAGGCCTGTACTCTGTCAATGGCCTATCTATTCATACTCATCTGTATTGCTCCCTTATGCCTATCCCATGCCTGCTTGAAGCCCTACACTGTATTCATATCCACCACTTCCTGAGGTAGGCCATTCCATGCATTCACAACCCTTTTTGGGAAAAAGAACTTCCTCACATTACCCCTTAATTGGCATCCCTCTAATCTCATGCTGTGTCCTCTTGTCCTGCTATTTTTCTTATATTGAAACGTGTTAGACTCTTTCACCTTGTTAATGCCCTTAAGATGTTTGAATGTTTCGATCATTTCACCTCTCTCCCTCCTTTGCTCTGGGGTATACTGTACATATTGAGCTCCGGTAATCTGTCCTCATATGTTTTCTGATGCAGTCCCTGCACCATTTTGGTTGCCCTTCTCTGGACTGCCTCCATTTTGTTAATGTCCTTGTGAAGGTGCGGCCTCCAGTACTGCACGCTGTACTCCAAATGGGGCCTAACCAGTTTCTTGAAAAGAAGGATTATTACCTCCTTCTTACGACTTGTGATACTCCTAGTAATACACTCCAACATCCCCCTAGCCTTAGCTACTGCTTTAGTGGTCTGCCTGGATGATTTCAGGTTATCTGTGCTGATGATGATGCCCAAGTCTGTTTCCTCCCTTGTGATTGCCAGCAACTCTCCTCCCAAACTATAGGTGGCTTCAGGGTTTATCTTCCCCATGTGCATGATCTTGCAGTTCTTTGTGTTAAACCCCAGTTGCCACTCTTCAAACCATTTTGCCAGTTTATCCAGATCTCTTCTCATTTTGCCCACACAATCTGGATCATCTACTCTAGTGCAGATCTTGGTGTCATCTGCAAACAGAAAAACCTTACTCTCCAGTCCATCTGCAATGTCACTGATGAAGATATTGAAGAGGACTGGCCCCAGAACTGACCCCTGAGGTACCCCAATTGTGACTTGCATCTCTTCTGACTGTATACTGTTTACCATCACACTCTCTGTTTTCTGCCTGCCAACCAGTATACCACCCAGATGACCAACTTCTGACCTACCCCAAGCCTACCCAGCTTATTAATCAATCTTCTATGTGGAACATTATCAAAAGCTTTGCTGAAATCAAGGTAGGCGACATCAACTGCACCCTCTTGGTCTACCACTCTGGTTACCCAGTTGGGGGGAATTGTTTAACCAGGAAAGGCACACTAAGATGAAGCTTGTTTCCAGGTGTGACCTGGGAGCACAAAGAAGTTAGGCGATTTGCTTAGGGTCACACAGTATGCAAGTGGGGGCTGTGGGATACAAACCCAGGTCTCCAGATTTACAGCTCAGAGCCTTAAACAACTACGTTATACTGCCTCCTAAAGTTAAAGAAATCTATAAGATTAGTTTGACAAGACCTTCCTGTTGTAAACCCATGCTGTCTTGGATGCTGTGCTCCTATGGATTCCAGGTGTTGCACTATCCTTTCCTTAAGTAGTGCCTCCATAATCTTGCCCACTACTGAGGTATGACTGACTGGTCTGTAGTTTTCTGCCTCCTCCCTGCTACCACTCTTGTGGAGCGGGATCACATGAGCCCTTCTCCAGTTTCTGGGACCTCTCCTGTGCTCAGAGACTCACTAAACAGTTCTGATAATGGCTCTGCTAGTTCCACCCTTAGCTCCTTTAGTACCCTGGGATGTATGCCATCTGGTCCCATTGCCTTGTCCACTCTGAGCTTAGCGAGCTCTTGCAGGACCCTTTCTTTTGTGATGGGACTTGTGCACACCTCTCTCCCCCCCCTGTGTCCATGGTGCTGAGCTGTGGGCCCTGCCCTACCTTCTCCTCAGTAAACACTGAGCAGACGTATCTATTTAGGATAGATGCTTTTCCTTGGTCCTCCTCCACACACTTCCCCTTATCCCCTCTGATATTAGCAATACCCCCTCTGGACTTTCTCTTTTCACTAATGTATCTATGGAAAGTCTTGTCCCCTTCTTTTGCTGTTCGTGCTAGTGTTTCCTCAGTTTGGGACTTTAACTGCCTTACTGCCTTCCCTGCTTCCCTTAGGAAAATGTGGTATGCCTCCCTATCTTCATCCCACTGTATTCCCTTATATTTCCTGAAGGCCAGCTTTTTGGCTCTGACCTTTTCTGCTACAGGTTTTGAGAATCAAAGTGGTTTCCTCCTTCTTTTGCTCTTGCTTTTCTCCCTAACACAATGGGATGTTGCTTCAAGTATTGCATCCTTATTGCTTGCCCACTTTGCCTGTACCCCCTCACCTGTATTTCTTCTTGCCAGGGCTAGCTTACTCTGTTGACCATCTTATCAAAGTCAACTCCTTTGAAGTCCCATATGTTTGCATTGGAATGGGATGATTCAGTTCTAGTGGCCAAATTGAACCATACCATGTGATGGTCACTGGCCCCCAGGTGACCTTCTACCTGGAGTTCTGTGATCTGTTCCCCATTAGTCATTACTAGATCTAGGATAGCCCTGTCTCTTGTGGGTTGTTGGACTAGTTGTTTGAGGCCCTCCCCAGCAGGGAATCCACTATGTGTCTAGTTCTGGTGGATGTTCCTGCTGGTATTGACCAATCTGTATCCGGCATGTTGAAGTCTCCCATTATCAGAACCTCCCCTTTAGCTGTCATGTTTTGTATATCTACTAACAGTAATGTGTCTATGTCCTCTCCCTGGTCTGGAGGCCTGTAGACAACCCCAGTTCGTATGGCTATCTCATTTCCTGTTTTCAGGGTAACCCACAGTTCTTTTGGCTCCTTATGAGTATTCTGAATTTCTGTAGCTTTGATATTTTCATTGACATGAAGGGCTACTCCTTCCCCCCTCTTTTTTTGAACTTGGTCTCTTCTGAACAGTACATAGCCAGGTACTGAAGTTTCCCAAGTGTGGTTACTTAGAAACATAGAAACATAGAAGTTGACGGCAGATAAGGACCGCAAGGCCCATCCAGTCTGCCCATTTCTTTTTCCACCTTATAAATGTGCTATCGGCCTTTGCTCTGTCAGTGGCCTATCTATTCATAGTCATTTGTATTGCTCCCTTATGCCTATCCCATGCCTGTTTGAAGCCCTGCACTGTGTTTCATAGCCACTTCTTGTGGTAAGCCATTCCATGCATCCACCACCCTTTCTGTGAAAAAGAATTTCCTCACATTCCCCTTAATCGGCCTCCTCTAATCTCATGCTGTGTCCTCTTGTCCTGCTATTTTCTTATATTTAAACATGTTAGACTCTTTCACCTTGTTTATGCCCTTAAGGTGTTTGAATGCCTCGATCATATCACCTCTCTCCTCCTTTGGTCAAGGGTATACATATTGAGTCTGCTAATCTGTCCTCATATGTCTTCTGATGCAGTCCCTGCACCATTTTGTTGCCCTTCTCTGGACTGCCTCAATTTGGTTAATGTCCTTGTGAAGGTGTGGCCTCCAATACTGCACGCAGTACTCCAGATGGGGCCTAACCAGTGTCTTGTACAGAGGGATTAATACCTCCCTCTTCACGACATGATACCCTACTAATACACCTAACACCCCCTAGCCTTACCTACTGCTTTAGAGGTCTGCTTGGATGATTTTAGGTCATCAGTGATGATGATGCCCAAGTCTCTTTCTTCCTTTGTGACTGCTAGCAACTCCTCCCAGCCTATAGGTGGCTTCAGGGTTTCTCTTCCCTATGTGCATGATTTTGCACTTTTGCATTAAATCCCAGTTGCCACTCTTCTGACCATTTTGCTAGTTTATCCAGATCTTCTTCATTCTGCCCACCCCATCTGGATCATCTACTCTGTTGCAGATCTTGGTGTCGTCTGCAAACAGACAAGTTTCCCTCTAGTCCATCTCCAAGGTCACTAATGAAGATGTTGAAGAGGACTGGCCCCAGGACTGATCCCTGAGGTACCCACTTGTGACTTGCATCTCTTCTGACTGTATACCATTTACCACCACTCTCTGTTTTTCTGCCCACAACCAGTTTGCCACCCAATTGACCAACTTCTGACCCACCCTCGAGCCTACCTAGCTTATTTATCAATCTTCTATGTGAACAGTGTCAAAGCTTTGCTGAAGTCAAGGTAGGCGACATCAACTGCTCCCCTTGGTCCACCACTCTGTTACCCAGTCAAAGAAATCTATGAGATTAGTTTGACAGGACCTTCCTTTGTAAACCCATGCTGTCTTGGATCCTGTGCCCCTATGGATTCCAGGTGTTGCACTATCCTTTCCTTAAGGAGTGCCTCCATAATCTTGCCCACTACTGAGGTAAGACTGACCTGCCTGTAGTTCCTCGCCTCCCTGCTACCACTCTTGTGGAGCAGGATCACATGAGCCCTTCTCCAGTCTTCTGGGACCTCCTGTGCTCAGAGACTCACTAAACAATTCTGCTAATGGCTCTGCTAGTTCCTCCTTTAGCTCCTTAAGTACCCTGGGATGTATGCCATCAGGTCCCATTGCCTTATCCACCTGAGCTTAGCAAGCTCTTGTAGGACCCTTTCTTTGTGAAGGAGTAGTGCTCACCTCCTCCCCGTGTCCATGATGTTGAGCTGTGGGCCCTGCCCTACCTTCTCATTAAATACTGAGCAAAAGTATCTATTTAGGATAGATGCCTTTACAGGGTCCTCCTCCTCACATGCTCCCTTTTCTCCATTAAGCTTAGCAATACCCCTCTGGACTTTCTCCTTTCACTAATGTATCTATAGAAGTCTTGTCACCTTCTTTACTGTTCGTACTAGTGTTTCCTCAGTTTGGGACTTTGCCTGCCTTACTGCCTTACCTGCTTCCCTTAGGGCAGCTTTGGTATGCCTCCCTATCTTCATCCCGCTGTGTTCCCTTATATTTCCTGAAGGCCAGCCTTTGGCTGACCTTTTCTGCTACTGTATTTGAGAACCAAAGTGGTTTCCTTCTTTTTGCACTTCCTTTTCTGTCTAACACAATGGGATGTTGCTTCAAGTGTGCATCTTTAATGCTTGCCCACTTTGCCTGTACCCCTCACCTGTGTTTCTTTTTGCCAGGGCTAGCTTAACTCTGTTGGCCATCTTATCAAAGTCAGCTCCTCTGAAGTCCCATATTTTTGCCTTGGAATGGGATGATTTAGATGTAGTAGCCAAATTGAACCATACCATGTGATGGTCACTGGCTCCAGGTGACCTTCTACCTGGAGATCTGTGATCCTTCTTTTTGTTAGTCAGTACTAGATCTAGGATAGCCCTGTCTCTTGTGGGTTGCTGTACCAGTTGTTTGAGGCCCTCCCCTGCAGGAATCCACTATGAGTCTAGTTCTGGCAGATGTTCCTGCTGGTATTGACCAATCTGTATCCGGCATGTTGAAGTCTCCCATTATCAGAACCTCCCCTTTAGCTGTCATGTTTTGTATATCTACTAACAGTAATGTGTCTATGTCTTCTCCTCTGGTCTGGGGCCTGTAGACAACCCCAGTTCTTATGGCTGTCCCATTTCCTGTTTCAGGGTGACCCACAGTTCTTCTGGCTCCTATGTGTATTCTGAATTTCTGTAGCTTTGATATTTTCATTAACATACAGGCCACTCCTCCCCCTTTTGCACCTCGGTCTCTTCTGAACAATACATAGCCAGGTACTGAAGTCTCCTAAGTGTGGTTACTGGTAAACCACGTCTCACTAATTGCTACTATGTCCAGTTTAGCCTCTGACATTATTGCCTGCAGGTCTGGGATCTTATTTCCCAGGCTGTGAGCATTTGTGTGCATGATTTTCCATTGGCCAGATTTCAGTGCGTTAGTTGTTGGGCGAGGGCCAGCATTTCCCCTGTGCGTCGTATGGGGAGCTCGAACATTTTCCTTACCTGGGATGCAAATGAACTACAAACTTGCTGAACTCCTGTTTGATCACTAGTTGAGGGGAGAGGGTTGTTCTTCCCATTCGATGTATCAGATGCTGCACCTCTCTCCCCATTGGCTAGTTTAAGTATTCTGTAAAGACGTCAAACTTTTGCCCAGTGCATTGACTCCCTCCTTAGTCAGATGCAGTGCATCAAATTTAAAGAACTTTCGTTCCCAAACCTGTTGTCAGTTACCTACAAATTTGTGTCCTTTTCCTGGCACCAGCCCTTGAGCCACTTGTTCAGGTCCCCTATCTCCCCTTCTCTGACCTTCTGTCTGTCTGCCCCCCTCTCCCAGACTGGCAGGATCTCAGAGAAGGAAATGCTGGATGAAATGGATGACTGTTTGTCTCCCAGCCTGGTCAGGTGTTCCTTGGTCTCCACAACTGACTGGCTGGAGAGATTGTTAGTCTTATGTGTACTAGGATATTGACATTTTTTTTGTCCTGCTTCCTGCACGATTTTAGCAATGTGGTCAGTATCTCTCCAGGCTGATGTACTTGGGAGACATCTGACCATTACTCCTGGCTGGAGGTAGGTATCAACTCCTCGAATCATGGAGTCTCCTTTGATCAGAAGTGTTTTGGATTTCCTTTTTGTTTTTGTTTTTTTTTTATCCCTGTTATGGGTGAGTTTTGTTGTGCTAGCTCCTGTGCTGCAGTGTCCTACTCTGCAGTATCCTCTGCCCCTTTGTTTGATTTTGGAGATAGAGGCAGATACCTGTTTGTAATTTTTATACGGTTTATGGAGGTGATATGCTGTAGAGCATTGAGTGATGGGGCACCCAATTTACCCCTCCTAACCACCTGCCAACCTCCCGGATCAACTACACTCTGCAGTCAAAGTGTTTCAGTTGGATGTTGGGGAAATGGCAGGTGGTTCTTGTAATATATTTCCTCCTGAATATGTGATTTGAGGCGCACAGTCTCTGCCCATGCTGCCTAGAGCTGTGCCCTTAGATCTCCAGAGGTCCAGCATGTAGGACAGCATCCTAAATCCTGTATAACTGCCCTTTTGGAAAATGTCCCACAGTGCCTGCATTTAATAATATCCATTCCACTTGAGTTGCTGAGTTTATAACCTGGTCTGAATAATTAGAAGGCGGAAAATGAAAGCAAAAGTTTAATTTTTTTTGTTTTTGTATAACTTGTTATAATAAGTTAAATTACATGTTCCTCTATAAGTGAGGTGACTATGTGGATACCCCTCTGATCCTCCCCTTCCTGCTTTGCTACAGGAAATGTCAGGAATGTACTACTCTATAAAAGGAGTGTAACTCATTAAAAAAACACTGCTGACCATTCCCTCTCCCTGCCCGTACACTGTCTTGCTTTGTCTGGCACCTGTTCATCTCAGCGTCCACGCATCTTTTCTCTTGTAAGTTGCTTTGGCTGCACTGTACTTTGGCAAATAGATGGGCATGAGCTGACACAATGGGTACTGTTTAGCTAGGCTGAACAGTGGGAGACTAACAGCGATCGAAAATGAGAGTTTGTATTTCGCTTTGTCCAGGACCATAAAAATATCAGTATGGTTGTTTTTATAAAGATTGTGAAGGGTGGCGCAGTGAGGTTACTTTGTATGAAAAAACAGTACTGGCTTCAACATTCAAGTAAAGGCAACCAGTGGGAACCAGACTGTAACATGAGTACTGGGAAAGAGTTCACAGTGGGACAGCTGGCCTATTTTTCCTGGCGTGAGAATAAATTAAATAAAATTAATTTGAACTACCAAAAGAAAAACCTTTTTCTTGATTTTTTATTACACAAAGTATAGGGGACATTGTGTAATCACAATAAACCACTCCAGGGTGTGGATTATGCTGGGATTCACCCATGCTGGAATAAATTGGTCACTCGGCCTATGGCCTCATGACTGAATCACACCAGGTGTGAGCAAATCCCAGCATAACCCAAATCCTGGCATGGTTTATTGCTTAAATATACTAGGCTCTATGGATTATGGGCATATGACTGGTGTGGTTTGTATAGCCCTCACCAAAGCATTTGGTTTGGTTAACCACTGCCTCCTGTTTGCTAAGCTGCAGCAGTTAGGTTTTCATAGTTTTCTGCTGCTGGTTTATGTACTACCTAACAAGCAGGAAATAGTAGATAAAGTGGAAGGGTGTCCTATGAGTGCAAAGACCTATTACTGATGGTGTCCCCCAAGGTTCAATACTGGGTCCTTTGCTTTTTTTCCCCTGTTCCTTAATGACATACCAGGCAACTGTGATGAAGCCAAACCACAGTTGTATGCTGATGATGCTTTCTTGAGTAGAAGCTCAGATGATTCCATTCAGAAGGAGGCAGTATAGCATAGTGATTAAGAGCACTGAGCTACAAACCTGGAGAACTGGGTTTGAATCCCACAGCCACCACTTGAATACTATGTGTTCATGAGCAAGTCACTTAACTTCCTTCTGCTCCCAGGATGCACCTGGAAATAACATACTGATATACTAAAAGCCAGCAGAATAGGCCTGATGGTCTGTCGTGTCTGCTCGGTAGCCAGCCCCAATGGGTGCTCGCTTTCCACCCACCCCAGCCCTAGAGAGGGTCATCTTCGGCTTAACTTTACCCTTGTACCTGTCCCACCCCCTCTTGAAGCCCTTCACTGTGCCCTCCTCCACCAGACTCCTGGGCAGTGCATTCCATGGCCTCACCATCCTCTCAGTGAAGTAATGTCTCCTGCGTTCCCACCCTCCCCTGCATTTTCCCCCTCCAGCTTCCACTCATTCCCCCTGGTTGTGCCCCCCTTCTTTAGTCTAACCATCTCTTTGGCTCCACCCCTGTTTATCCATTTTACATATCTGAAGACCCCTATCATGTCCCCCTGTCTCTCCTCTCTTCCAGCGGGTACAGCCCAAGCTCTTCCAGTCTTTCCTCATAGGTCCTCCCTCCCATGCCCTGAATCATCCTGGTTGCCCTCCTCTGGACCCTCTCCAGCAATGCTACGTCCTTCTTTAGGTAAGGTCTCCAGAACTGCATGCAGTACTCGAGATGCAGCCTGACCAAGGCATTATACAGAGGGAGGATCACCTCCCTCCTCCTGGACATAATCCCCCTGGCTATGCAGCCCAGAATCCTGTTTGCTTTTGCTGCAGTTCTTCTGCAATTTTCAGTGTTATTCATTTTGGCATCTACCACCACCAGCCCCAGATCCCTTTCACTCGTGGCTTGCGGTGAAACCCCCCCAGGGTGTATACATGACCTGGGTTTCTGACCCCAGGATGCAGCGCCCTACATTTCCCTGGATTAAATCTCAGTCCCCACCTCCTTGATCACCCCTCCAGGGTATCCAGGTCCCTCTGGACTGTCTCTCTTGCTTCATCCCCATCTGCCAGTGCTCCCAGTTTTGAATCATCTGCAAAGAGGCTCATCCTACTCCTAACCTCCCCTCCCCATATCCGAGACATAGGCATTGAACAGGAGATGCCCCAATACTGAACCTTGGGGGACCCCACTGATGACCTTCCTAGGGGAGGAGAGTATCCCATCAACCACTACCCTCTGTATTCGCCCCATTAGCCAATTTTCTATTCATCTGAGCAACTGTCCTCCCACCCCCATCCCCCCAGCTTTGCTGGCAAACCAATGTGGGGTACCGAATCAACTGCCTTACTGAAATCCAGGTATAGGACGTTCACCGGTCTATGTCAGTCCAGAGTCCCCGTCACCCAGTCATAAAAATCTATGAGGTTGGTCTGACATGATCTCCCCAGGACAAAATCATACTGTTTGTCATCCAGGTACCTCAACCTTTCCAGATGCCTCCCGAGCCTCTCCTTGATAATGCCCTCCATTACTTTGCCTACTACAGACATTTGGCTGACAGGCCTGTAATTCCCCATCTCCTTCCGAGACCCCCCCTTTGTGGAGAGGCACCACATGAGCCACCCTCCAGTCTTGAGGCACCCATCCTGTCTGCAGAGAGGTGTTAAACAGTGCAGCTAGTGGAGCTGCTAGATCATCCACCAGTTCCTTCATAACCCTTGGATGCAGCCCATCCAGCCCCGGTGCCTTATCAGTTTTTAGTGTCCAAAGGGCCTCCCTCACCCTATCCACTGTGATTTCTCCCTCCCAGTCCACACCCTCATTTAAGCACCCATCCCCTTCTAGACTTGGCCCAGCTTGAACCCCAGCCTCTTGCAGTCCTCTAGACTCCTTCTGACCTCCTGACTCTGCTGTCTCCCCTACCCTCCCTTTGGGCTGGATGAATCCCCTGTCTCCCTCTGTAAATATCAAGGCCAAGTACTCATTTAGCACCTCTGCATGATCCCCCACCTCCTGAGCCCATTCCTCCCCAGTCCTAATCCTGCTCATCTGTGCCCTCCCTTTTCTCCTCTCCCCTATGTATCTACAGAATCCCTTCCCCCCCTCCGGATATCCCTAGCCAGGTTTTGCTCCATCCTCGCCTTGGCTCCCCTCACCACTCTGGTGACCCTTCTAGCCATCAGCTCATACTCACCCCTCTCCCCATCCCCCCTAGAGTGCTTAAAACGTGCCTAGGCAGCCTTTTTATCCCTCACTGCCTCTTGCACCTCCCTGGTCCACCAACACTGCTTGTTGGCTCTACCATGCTTACACCTTACCCTCGTATATGAGCTAGTAGACTCCTGAACCCCTTTCTTAATGGTCTCCCACAAGCTACCAGCATCCATGTCTGGCCTAATCTTGCCCAAGCTCCCCCGTAGAATCCTGCCCATGCCCACAAAGTCCACCCCCCTGAAGTACACTACTACTGTATTAGTGCGGTTATCCTCCCCCCTCCTAGACACAGCAGAAACTAGACTATGGCGTGGTCGCCACCTGCCAATGGGCTACACACCTCCAGGCCCCTTATCTGGTCACTGTCTGCTAGGACAACATTCAGTATCCTCCCCTCCCTAGTAGGTTCCCCCACCTGCTGGACCAGGAAGGCATCCTGAAGCACATCCATCAGTCTCTGTTTCCTGGCCACAGTGGATGTCATAGTGTCCCAGTCTGCTCTTGGCATATTAAGGTCATCCATGACCACCACCCTACACTTTTCACAGTCACAGTGCCCCTTGATGTTCTCAACTAGTTTGTCCTCCGAGGCCTCTTCCATCATGTGGGGTCTGTACACCACCCCTGTTTTTAATCTTTTACCTCCCCTCATTTGCAGGGTTACCTAAATCGCCTCCACCTCCCCGCAGCTTCCTCCACTCCACTAAACACTATGTCATTTTTGACTATCAGCACTACACCCCCTCCTCTTCCCTCTTCTCTATCCCTCCTGAATATTTTGTAGCCCTCCAAGTTTAGGTCCCAATCATTTTTCTGGGTGGCCCATGTCTCAGTAATTGCCGCCACATCCGCTGATCCCTCAGCCAGCATTGCCTGGAGCTCAGGCATTTTGTTGCCCATGCTCCTGGTGTTGATCAGGACTGTCCTCCACCCTGACCCCTCTCCCCTCTCCAATCATCTCAGCCCTGCACAATCCCTATTTGCCCTTTCCTGCACAGCTCTGGCTGGATTTACTTTGCAGTCACCTGCCCTCTTTTCATGCCCTAGACCTGGACCCTAGAGCAGCCCTCCTGGATCCATTATTTTACTTAACCCTCCCCCTTTACAAGTTTAAACCCCACCTCTAGAGTATGAAGCCAGCGAGTTTTAGTTTCAAGATCTCCTTTCCCTCCAAGGTGAGGTGTATCCTGCCCCTGGCATATAACCCCTTGTCCTCCCATGTATCCCCACAGTCCCCCACCAGCCCATACCCTTCTGCCTTGCACCAATCCCTGAGCCACTGATTCACCCCTCTAAGTTTATGCTTGGTCTCCCCAGATGCCCTAGGTACTGGTAGAATTTCCGAGAAGGAGATTGAGCTTCCTATAGAGTGACAGACCCTGGCCAGTTCCCAGAACCTCGCCTGGATTTCCAGTTCACTGTTCCCCTCCAAGTCATTTGTTCCCTGAAGTATTAGGAAGTCTGGGGATCCCCCGCATTCCAATGCTACTGTGTATAGCTGGAATTTGGCCTTGTGTATGGATAGGCCTGGGATACATTTAGCCTTGACTGGGCATCAGTTTAATGTATCTTTTCCTGGTCAAAAACCGTAAACAAAAAAAAAATTGTAAAAAAAAAATCAGCAGTCAGCTTGCGAATGACTTCTTGTTAATAAGATGGTATTGAATGCTAAAAAAGCAAAAGCTGTACTATTTGGCTCTAGACTCCTGGGGAATGAAAGACAGCACTTGCTAGAGTTGACTACCTCCTCAGGCTCACAAATAGAAGTTGTTGAATCCATGAGGTATCTTGGTGTGTATTTGGATCAGAAATTCTGTTCCAGAACTCACATGGACAATATGACTAAATCATTACACCAAAACAACTGGATTTTTGTACGGTTTGAGTCTATCTTACTAATGAAGCATGGCTACAAATATCATTATGCTTCCCATCCCGGTATATGGTCCCCAAATCCTCTACACCCTTAGGAGCTCTGAAATAAAGATTCAAAATTCTGCAAGCTAAAATCTGTCAGTTTACCCTTAGTGTTCTACCCCGGTAACATCACTGCAGTGTATTCTCTATACTACACTGACCGTCTCTGGAAGGGAGACTGACTTATCCCCTTCTCTGCCTGGTTTCAAAACTGGTCAAAATCTACACTCCTCCTAGCCTGCAAGGTGCTCTTGTTCCATCCTAAACCCCTTAGGTGGGTGTTACGATCCTCCACCTGCACTCTGCTTGAGATGCCCAAGTTTAAGTCAGGCTTGGGTAAGAGCTCCTTTGTCATCTCTGCCCCATCCCTTTGGAACACTGCCCCTCTGGAGATATGAAACTGTTCCTCCCATAGTAGAAGTTGTAGTAAAAGTTTTTATTTTTTTTGACAGGATAAAGAACTTTGGGTCATATTAGACCATAAACCTATTTGCAAAGTTGTCCTGTTGTGGTTACATAGGATAAAAACGCACAATAATACAAATGGAAACATTTTCAAATAACAAAATAAAAAAACTAGACATTAGCCCCTATATCAATTTACACACAGATCATACCACAGGGATCATAGATGTTATACAAGCCAGGTCAGGCATAAGCCCATGTATAGCTCGCCCTTAAGTCAAAGGGAATAACCTTTTATAGAGTGCAAAAACAGTACAACTGAGACATACACATAATTTAAGGAAGTATTTTTTCACAGAGAGAGTTGTGGATGCATGGAACGGCCTTCTGGAGGAGGTTGTGGAGTCAAAAACAGTGGTGGAATTCAAGCATGCATGGGACAGTCACAAGGCCATTCTAGGGGGTTGGGGTAGGAAGAAGTAGGCTGCTGGTTAACTAGGATCTGTAGCTTATCCAGTAGGTAGGGAAATGGGCAGACTGAGTGGGCCAAGCTATCCTTATCTGCCATCAAAATATATGTTTCTATGTTAAAACAAAAATAAAATTAAAACTGACATATAGGGAGTCATTTTTTGTAGGAACCATAGAAATTTGTAAAATTCACAGTCACAGCTATCCTTGAGTTCAGCTGATAATGCTTGAACAAAGTTAATTTAGCAGTATTTCTCATTCTGGGTGTAAGCTCATTCCAGAATTTAAATATATTATACTGCATGGTCATTTCCCCATATTTATTGAGAATTTTAGGAGCTGGAAATCCTCGATGAACAACATCCTTGAAGGGGTAAGTATGTTCTCGTCTCATGGTTTTGAATCTCAGGTTTCCCTAAATCAAGTCATGTTTTATTTTACATACTAGTATTAACCATTGTTTTCTTTGTCTTAATTCAAGGGTATCCCACTTTAACTGATGTAACATTATGCAATGGTGGGTAGTAAAGTGACATCAGAGAAGAAATCTGGCCAATCGAATGTAAGAGCCATTTAATTTATCTAAGTTCTGTTGATCTGCATATCTATCAATCATGTCATCACATTCAAAAACATGCAAAAGTAGTTGAGTAGCATTTGTTTTTTGCATCTTATATGATAATAAAGATGTAGATCTTCGCAAGGCCCCTAACCTAGAATTTACTTTTTAGTTACATGTTTAATGTGGGCATCGAAGTGAGTTATCCAAGGTTACTCCCAGATACTTACGGTATATTGTTCAGTTATTTCTGTCTGATGATAAAATGTTTATTTTACTAATACCTTTATGTTTAGTGAACTTGCAGTGAAAGGACATTACTTAGTTTTTTTTTAGTACTTAGAACTAAGTTAGAGTCACTAAACCGGTTCTGAAGAACTGTGAAATCAGCTTGAAGCATAGTCTCCATTTCGGGACGGCATTTTGTTGTTGCTAAAATAACAGTATCATCACCACACTATCTTAGAACTGTATTTTTTATAAACTGTGGCAAATAATTAACATAGGTCAGGAACAAAAGGGTCCAAGGATCTATCCTTGTGGTACCTTTCCTCTCTGATTTAACCCATCAATAACAAATTTCTGTCCACAGCAACACACTGCTTCCTTTTGTTTATGTAGGAGGAGAACCAGGCAATAGAACCTATAGCCAGGCTATTTTCCTCAGCCAAGCTATTAAAATGTCATGATTTACCATGATGAAGGCCTTGGACAGGTCAATGAACACTGTGCCCATGGACTCCATCCCATCTAGTCCACTTACAGTACCACCAAGTCCATGAAGTTCATGAGCACAGCACCAATCGGAAAATCTGTCCTAAAGCCTGACTGGCAAACAATCAACTTCCAGTACTTTTCTAAGTACTTATATGGTTGAATATACACCACACTGTATGTGCCATTAATTTAGACAAAATAGGTAAGAGGGCAATGGGCCTGTAGTTTGATAGGTCAAATCATGGCTAACGGGTCCTTGACCACAGACCCCACTCACATTGCTGCAGTTTTCAGTGATGTCTTCTCCAACCTTAGCCATGTTCTCCCCCCAAATTTCTATGATCCTCCAGCTCTTAGCACACCTTCTCTCCACTCTGGTGCTCCCCCCTTTTATCTGCACGAATCTCTCCAAAGTCAGCAGAACCATACCTTAATACTGCCCTTAGCCACGCCTCCTCCAGCTCCAACTCCCTTGATCTCAGAATTCTTCGACTCACCCTTAAGGAAGCCTTTTTTCCTTTCACCCACATTTTAAACCTCTCCCTTTCGCTAGGTAAATTCCCTGCTAAGTGGAAATCTGCATCTATCACGCCCATATTTAAAGGTGGGAACTGCTCCTCTGCTAACAATTACCGCCCTATCTCCATGCTTCCTCCCCTCTCCAAGGCCTTAGAAAGGATTGTTTCTGATCAGCTCACTGAGCACCTCAATAAATATAACCTTCTCTGCAAACAACAACATGGTTTCTGCAAAGGGCATAGCATGACTACTGCCCTGTTTGAACTTACATCCAACATCCATACTGTGCTTGATAAAGGCCACATCATGGGTGCGATCTTCATAGACCTCACAAAGGCCTTTGATATCGTTCACCATTCTCTTCTCCAGTCCTTCTTGATCAACCTGGGTCTCTCTCAGGAAGCCGTGGGATGGTTCTCTGACTACCTCACGAACCGGACCCTTCATGTCCAAATTTGCAATGCCCTACCCATCAGATCTCCTGTCCTCTCAGGTGTCCCAAAAGGGTCCATCTTGGGTCCCTTTTTATTCAGCCTCTTCCTTAACTCCCTCCCCGCATCCTGCCCCTCCAACCTATTACTATATGCAGATGATGCTGTCATCTTCTCCTCCAGCTCAGACCCCCTTCAACTCCACCAGTCCCTCCAGTCCTCCTTCAACTCAGTCGAAAGCTGGTTCTCCTCACAACGCCTTATTATTAACTATACAAAAATAAAGTATGCTTTGACATCTGCAGAATGCCAGGATGGGGTTTTTCCCTCAAATACAAACGGCAACCCTGACTCCCTTGGAACATGTGGATTCCTTTAAATATCTGGGCATCATCTTGGACACTGGCCTTACCCATCGTGAGCATATTCACCAACTATCTAAGGCCCTAAATATTAGGCTAGGGCTTTTGCATCGTTTCAAACATTGCCTTACCCCTGATGCCCTTAGGCTTGCTGTCTCCTCCTTGGTACTCTCTCTCTCTCTCCTCGACTATGGCTTACTTATTTTTGGAGGGGCAAGCACCTCAGCCCTTGGTAGACTTCAACTTGTCCTAAACAAGGCCTGTCAGCTGGTATTGGGGTGTGATAAACTCACCCATACCTGTTCGCTATATAAGGACACCAATTGGCTTACCCTTGACAACAGAATCAGATTCCACACCTGTATTCTGGCAGAAAAAAATCGCCTTAGGCCTCTCCCTCTCGGCACTTGCCCCTTTAATCACCCCGGACTCCAAAGTTAAACACACCCGTAGCTCAGACACCCATCTCTTCTCTATTCCTTCATGTCGTACCGCTCAATTCCAAAGATCCTTCTGCTATAGGGCCCCCTTGTAGATGAACAACCTACCCTTCTCCTTGGTTTATGAACAAAGAATTGGTCAATTTAAAACTCATCTTAGGGCCCACCTCCTGTCCACAAGTGACTGCGATTGTACCTGAACCTGGCCCCTTCCTTGCTTTACCACTGACAACGACCTCCGGCCTGCCTCCTGCTCAGAGTTCTTAGTTCTAGTCTCCCTGGGATTGCTATGCATCCTGTTTTTTTAACTGTCTTAAACTGCTCTAGTTCCTGAATGTTAGTCTAATTGTTCCTGTAACAAACTGAACCTTTACCCTGTAACAATTATTGTAATGTTTGTCTGTAACTATTCTATGTGACGTGGAACCTTTGTAAAGGAGTGTTTGACTCAAAAGTACTCTTCCAAATTCTGAAATAAACAAAATAAATAAACAAATAGTATACCTGGCTGTCCCTCTTTAAAGGTAGGCTTCACCTTAGCACATTTTCGACTTTCAGGAAAAGTGCTTTCTAGAATATTATGATTAAATAGTTTAGTTATAACTGGGACAATTATATTTAATGCATCTTTTTGTTTTCAATTCTTTTCTGCTCCCCTAGGAGGCAGGAGATTTACCCTTTCTCAGCGCCCAGACCTCACACCAGACATCCCCCCCAGACCACCTTCGACTCAGGAGGCCCACAGCTTGCTTCCCGCAGTAGGTCTTCCCACCAGGGGGGAGAGGGGAGAGACCAAGTTCTACCAGAGGCCCCAGTTGAGGCCACACCTGGGGAATCATTCAGGCTGAGGTCCAGGGGCATCACGGTGCTGCCGGCCCAGAGGGGTTTTTCTCTTAGGTGTTCCCCAGAGGTGTGGATGTGCAATGACATCAGCACAGGTTGGGGACACTGCCACACCCGACCTACAGACATCCATCATTAACTCCCCCATTGAAGAGTGGTCCCAACTGTTGCACACCCAGCCTCCACTGGGTGTCGCTGAATGCCGGAGAACCATGACCCTAATCCCACAAAGGAAGAGAGCAGTCTGTGGGATGCTCATCCTAACACCCCCCCTCCCCACACCGGCCAACCCTTTGATGACCCAAGCTCACTCCTGAACATGTGACATCAGCACCATGGGAAGTAGCACTACTGCTGCACCAGCTTTGAAAAATTTGATTTTTATATTGCTCAAAACCACATGATTTTTTAGCATTGAGTTTCTTAAATTCAGAATATACTTCTTTGGTTGTTGTTTTTCTAAAATAGAAACTATGAATGTTTTTGGTATGATCAGTAACAATATTTTCATCTTCCAGAATGATTTTAATTTTATCTGTAGGAACCTGAATTTCCAGAAGAGTACAAAACTAGTTATTCAAAGTATCAGCAACTAGCCTGGAGAAATGACCTCACCATTTTCCTTTGTCAGTTTGATTTGGGACAGAGATTTTCCTGGTTTTTCTAGGTCATATATTACATTCCAGTAAGCTTTGGGATCTGTAGTGTTACAAGTTTTGTTGCTATAATGTATTAAATGTGCCTTTTTAATAGGTGTTTTACATTGATGCCTTAACATTTTAAAGGATTCCCAGTCCTTGAGGCTTGTTGCTTTTTTTTTCATATATAGTCTATCATTCTTATCTTGTTCAATGACTCAGTCATCCAAGAAACATGCCTCTTTTTGTGTGTTTTATTTTTATTGGGGCATGGCTGTTACAGATCTCAACAAAAGTACTGGTAAAAATTTCTAACAGCCATATCTACTGTATTCCTGGGATTAAATTTAGCCTATCCCAGCATTCCTGCCGCAAACCACAGTTAAAGCAATATTAATTGTAATTTGCAAAACGTTGCTTTCTTATTTTCTGAGAGTAATTATGTTTTATTTGCCCCATTGAATAGTGCACTTCACCTCCTTGGTGGCTTCAAGAAAGGACTTTGAGAAAAACAATAAAAATATAACACAAAAAAAAAGGCTAAAGGCTTATATTTCAGGACACAGACAATTCACTTGCAATTGCTGACCTGAACCTCCACATGTTTGATCAATGTTCCTCACCTAGACATGCCCTTGTATTTTTTTTTTCATTTCTCCTTGTACAATCTCAAATGTTTCTTACCTGTGCCTAAGATCAGTGTGTAACTTTGTACTAGCTTGTACGTACATAATTCCAGTTCCTGTACATGTATTTTTCTGTGATGCCATTGTAATTAATTCCATGTCACCCCTGAAAAAGAGTCTTTCAGTATCAGTGGGCCTACCTGGTTAACAAAAAAAAAAGGTGTCTGCCACTTAGCTCTCCAGCTACAAGCAGGCCACAGAGCTACATCCAGCTGGCAAGGGATGTGAATTCAGTCTACAAGGGGGCCACAGAGCAAACTCCCCACTGGTGACATATTGTTTACTTACCTGACTGTAATGTTTTTTGACCAGGAAGGACACAATAATCTGTGCCAGCTTGTTTCCAAGTGCATCCTGAGGGGTTGGTTGCATGGAACTGTTTTTGTTGATGGGGGAATGCTGGCTTTGACACCTGGAATACACCCCTACTCTTCTTTAACAAGTGCCACGGTAGCTTTCACATCTATCTGGACGGTGATCAGAGATGGGCAGAAATGACCTCAGTTTAACATTTCATCTGAAGGACGGCACTTCAATAGTGCAGCACTCACCTCATACTGCACTACAATGTCAGTAAAGGGTATAGCCCAAGTGTTGGGTGTGAGGCTAGAACCCACGACCTTCTGTTCTTCTGGCCATAGAGGTGAGCATGCTACCTAATGAACTACTGACACAAGTAAATATGTATTGAAATATGTTAACTTGCCTGGTAATAGCAGAAAACAACCACCTGCCTCAAGGTCCCTTCCTTCCTGGGAAACAGCAGCTGCTCTGGGTGAACACTGACGTACTGTATCGCAGTGGGCATCAGAATTGGTGAATGCTGCTCTTCCAAGTTAGGAGGGTCACATGCTCCTACGTTTGTGAGAAACATGAAGCCTCAGAAGTAGGTCAGGTAGTGCTCCTTAGGTCAGTAGTGTACAGACTGGCAGAGATCCCTATGCATTTTGAAAAATACAACTGACTGTGAGGTAACACTTTACCGATAAAAACCCGAAGGTAAATGTAAAGTAAACTGTTTCTTTTTAAAATGATAAAAATACATTTTCAATTAAATATTTACTGACAGTTCACGCCAAATGATGCTTTATGTGTACATCTCAACAGTTAATCACCCAGTTTGAATATAGAATGCTTTAAATCACTATGGAATAACTTGAGCATTAACTTTTCAGTCAAACTCTGAAAAGTGGTAGCAATAGTACTTGTCATAAAAAACTAAGGGGGGGAGAGGACAGTGACCAAAACAGATCGCAGTGGGTTAGCCTGTAAAATGTTACAGTAGGGGTGTGCGAGTAATAAATAGTATTTCCAAATATCGTGAGTAATGCACTATTCGTGTATTCTCATACACATAGTGAATTGTGGCACTATTTGTCCCTATTCCTATTCAGGAAATACTATTGTTAAAAAGAAAAAAGAATATTAAACAGCACCCCTCCACAGCCCAATCCTTTAAAAAACATAACTCTGAATCCACACACATTCTGCTAGAGTCCCAATCCCATAGTCCTCCCCCCAGCATCCAAAATGTCATGTTTTAAAAATAAAAACTCCCACTATAGGTGATTGGCACAACCCACCCACTTCCATAACTGGACACCATTTTAGTGCTGTTTTTATTTTAAATCAATATTCCCCCCGCCCTGGCATCACCCTTCCTGGCATCACTCTCCTCTCACCCTCCTTGCCCCAGCGACCAACTTTTTGTTGAAAAAGCACAGTTAGTGCTGGCCCAGTGGCACTGAGGGCTGAGACACTGGACGCCTTACCTCATGCCACGCCGATGACCCATGTTCGGGAGCGAGCACGGGCCATGGGTCAGCAGGGGAGGAGAAGGATTGAGTGTCCGATGGACTGCTCTCCTTCTCTGGAGAGAGGGAGTACCAGCTGTCAATGTTCTACTGGCTCCTGGCGGCAGCTGGGGGCAGTGTGTTGGGAGCTCAGAAAGGGGGAGGAGATGGGGCAGATGCTCGGAGAATCTGTTTCTTTATCTTTTGTTTTTTCCCCTACAGGCCCATGAATAATGAATATTAATAACAAATACCCAAATATTTGGAAGCACAAATATAATAATTGGACCGAATATTCAACTTAAAGTATTTGCACACCCCTAGTTTATGAAAGCTAAAGATTTTTGTTCAACTCCATTCTTTCTTTAACTCCTTTCCAAAGTGGGTCTTACTTTTCTTTCCTTCTGGAACACCTGCTATCTCATCCCTCCTGAATCCAGCTTTACAGCTGCTCTCTCTGGTTCCCCAGTCCAATCCTGGACTGCTGCTGTGTGACCAGGAGATGGCTGCCACAGCTTTTTCCTCTCTTCAGCAATCTTCATAACTGGAGCCGAACACCATTTTATTGCTCTGACTCCCGGCCCACAAACTGTGGCAATGGAGCCAGGGAGCATGACCGATGCTGCAGCTCTGTTTGGCAGTCAGTACCCCACATATCTCTACCTAGTGCTGCATCACAACAAAACTGCTAACCTGGACCCCATAGTTGGGCAGTGTGGTTGGACAGCACAAAAACAGCCAGCACCATTTCTTTGTGGCTTTCAAAGTCACACAATATTGAACATGGTGAGCAAGTCACTCCCAACTGTGGGCACACGATCAGTGCAACTGACTGTGCTCTAAAGCTGTTAAAACGCACCCCAGTCTCACAAGATGGCAGCAGGAGCATGGCAGTAATGGACTCGGTGGCAGAAAGCCACATCAAGGGATGGAAAACATTTAAAATAATAAAACAAAGAGACTACAGAGGAACAGTATGTCTCTGGTACCAGGACTACTGGAAAGGGGACAGAGTACACACAGTCAATCCTAAGCTCAGCTTTGCAGAGCATGCAAGCTAGCTGATGTTTCAGTACATCCTTTACCTGGGAAACTGGCATGGAATCAGAAGACGGAGATTAGTCTATTCTGCTCAGACATGCTGTTTAGCCCTCAGATCTGTGCTGAGGGAAGGCTCTGCTATGTGGCTTCAAATCTGATGGAGAGAGTGAAGGAGAAACTGAAGGAGAAATATGTGTTTTGTCTTCTGTCAGTTTGTGGGGAGAAACTACAACTGCTGAAATTTCGTGCCCTGAGATTTCTACCATCCATAACTGTCAAAGTTCACTTGCAGGCTTTTAGTTAACTGTAGCTGGGGTTGCCTTGCTTATGCACCAGGATTTTTAAAGGAAAGGGGTTGCCTTGCTGTAACTCCAGAGCTGAGATTCTGGTCAGCCACTACTCTCTCAGGTTGTTGTTAGGATTTGTCCTGGCAGGGGACAGGCCTTCAGTGGTCCTGAGTGACCACCTACCTCTCAGGGTACTGTAGATGCAGAAAGAGCCCCCCATGGGGTGAAATGGAAACACATTCATCAAATTCATCATGGTCCACACCCGTTTGCCACCTGGGGTACGTTGGGTCTGCCACACCATTAGACAGCCTCTATCTGTCTGTCCATTAGAAAATGTCCCAAAAGAGCCATTATCTCTGCAGTGACTGAAAATTATGAGTACTGGGTCAGACCTAGACCCCATTTTGTTAATAAGCAGAGTTAGACCCTAGGCTTTCTATTCTATCTTAGAACAATACCAAAAAAGGCAGACTGTGTAAGCCAGGAGAAACTTCAGATTGGTTTTGTTGATCTTTGTTCAAGCACTTATTACAATTCTCAGCAACTTACTGTATGGGTACCACACCATGGTTCATCTCCCAAACCTGCAACCACCATACTTCATATATGCACAAGCACAAATATTTTGGGAACTCCCAGTAGAACTGTGGGGTTAACTGGTGCACCAGTGTAGGGAGTTGTGGATGCTCACCATAGAAAGGTGAGTACCTCTGGGTATTGTATTATTGTGAATTGTGTTTGCATTTAACTCATTTTTTTCCCCAAACCAGATCCTTCTCCTAATTCCACCCCCACCTTCAAATCCCTTTGTTATTTGACTGCATTTACTGTGCATTTTCTGATTATTGTGTTATTGTTTATTTGCTTGGTAAAGGAGATAAGTAGGAAGGGTCTTGTGTTATTGGATTCCCCATCATGAAGGTGGCACTTTTATTTTTCTGTGGGAAGCACTCTGGTGGCAGCACCTCTTCAAAAGGATCCCCATAGGTGAGGCACCTCATCACTGTCAAAAGCTTTCTTGGCATTTAGACTTGGCAGAAATCTACCAGATCCTGATTGTACAGAATACGATTACTTTCTCTGCCATTATGTGAGGTCTCTCTGTTCTTCTCAAAACCAGCCTGGTGACGTTCAACTAGGAGAAATAACACTGATTGATTGATTGATTGATTGATTGATTGACTGAAAATCTGGTAAATCCATAGAAATACAGAACAATAAAACAAATGACAATTAAAACTTAAAGAAAGGAGACAAATGAGTAACACAATTACAGAAGTTACGAACAAATAGTACGTTATGTACAGTTGCAAAGAGGTGTCAGATATATGAGACATAGTTATTGCCCCTTTAATGCTTAAAGTTATAACTGCTCCTGTAATTGGTGTTGGCAATGAATTATAGAATTGTAGAACTCTGTAAGACAACAACTTCTGCCCCATACTGTCTTCACTGTTAGAATTAAAAATTGCTTTTGCTGAGCTGAATACGTAATTGCTGTACCATGCTGTTCCCAAAATAAACTAGGAAAGAAATGAGGTACTTTACTGAGAATAACTGTGCTGGCCAAAGTGCCTAACTGAAGCTGGACTGGTACCTGTGTTCAAGTGATAGCCAATGAAGCATGTTAAAAGAATACAGTGGTGGGTACATGACAGTAACTGAGTGGCAGTTCTAGCCATTTGATTATACAGGGCCTTCACCTTGGACAGTAAACCCTCTCCTGCCATAATTAAGCCATAATCTAAGACTGGCAGTAGAAAACTGTAAAATAATATTTTTCTTGGGGTTGGGACAAGTGATGACTTCAATCTATATAAGGAACCCAATCTTTGGTGAACCATTTTGGTCATGGATGAAATAAGAGGCTCATAGGAGAGGGAACTGTCCAGGATAAGTCCCAAGTATTTAAAGGAAATAACCAGTTCAATTTCAACTCCCTGAATTGTTTTAACTGAAATAGCAGGAATTAGGATTAGATATTTTATGAATGTTGTAAAGCATATTGATTTGGTTTTGGATGCATTCAGAACCACTTTGTGTTGCAAGAACCTTTTCGGGATGTTATCAAAGTCAACTTGGACTGTGTTGGACAATTCTGATAGACTGGATCCACTCAAGAAAATCACTGCATCATCAGTGTAAATAAAAATATTTGTGCAGTTACAAATCAAAGAGAGTGTTCAAAAATAAACAGAATAAAAGGGGGGTGAAGAATCAACTCATGAGGAACTCCCATAGTAACAGGGAATGAAGAGGACAAATTATTAAAAATGTTAGTGCACTGGGTATGCCCCAGGGGATAGTTCTGACACCACTCCACAACCTCTGGGGACAATTCAGTTTTGCTTAAAGATATTAAGAACAATGAATGGTTAACCAAATCAAAGGCCTTAATGAGATCCACAAAGACAGATGCAGTACAATATAGATACCCTTATCAAGGGACTCATGGGTCACCAGTGTGAATCCACCAAGGGCATCAATGTGCTGTGCCCTGCATAGGAGCCGGGTTTGTAAAATATTTGGTGGGGCCCAAGGGTCTGGGTCAAGCCCCACCCCCTGGCCCAGGGGTAAGGCCCCAGCCCTGCAATGAGCAAAGTCCAAAACAGAGCAGGATATGCCAGGTTTTGTTATCTGTAGGCTAGCAGAGGAGGCAATAGTCATGAGAGAATCCCCAGACCCCCCCCAACACTCTACGTCCCCTCACATCAAGTCAATCACACAATTTCTAAGCAGAGTGCATCCCCTTCCAGGATGCCATATCAGTTTAGCAGACATCAGGAGAGACAGAGTTTGGCATACATGGAGTCAGTACTGCATTTCACTGCATACCCATATATGCCAGTATCACCAGGTAGGTAGGTAGGTCACAGAGAAAGAGTCGGAAACTCTCTCTATGTGCCCATGGCCAGCCATGTCCAAAGAAAGTATACATGAAGTACTGCATCTTTCAAGGACAGATACTTTATATATGATTTTTTAGACATGGCCATAGACACATAGCAGACCAGGCGTCAAAATTAAGTTTTGCAGCCAGTAGCCAAAAAGGGCTAGTGACTAGGAAAACACACCAGCCCAGACATTTCCAGTAGGACAGTTGTGTCCTAGAAATCCAAGAACCATTATATACAATAAAACCTGCTTTTCAGTAGCCCCGGGCCCACATAACAAGAGTGAAGAATTAAGAACTCTAGAAATAACTCAGCTGGCAGCTGTTGCTTTTTCATGCTTCCCTGTTCAGTTTAATGATGAATGCAGTTGCCTTTTTTATTTTACTTTCTCAATATGCTATAATGGTCACTCTCACCATCACATTTGTGCCCCAATCTCATCACCACACCACTCTTCTCCCATGCTGCTTAAGCCCTACTCCCTGGAAGACAGAAGAGAGAGAGAGGGGGGACATGATTGGAACATTCAAGTACTTGAAAGGGATAAATAATGTTGATAAGGAAAGTCTCTTTAAGCTGAGTGGCAACCATATCACAAGGGGGCACAGTCTTAAGCTGGAGGGTGGGAGGTTTAGGAGGGATGTCAGGAAGCACTTCTTCACAGAAAGGGTGGTGAACACTTGGAATGCACTGCCAGAAGAGGTCATCTCATTAAAGGCAGTGGGCAGCTTTAAGAGAGACTGGGATAGGCATAGGGGGAATATAAGAATCATGGGTAGGGAGGATGGGAGGAGTGGGGAGGGAGGGCAGGGGCATTAGCTCAAGCTATGGACCCTGTAATATGAGCAGGCTTGATAGACCAACTGGCCTTCTTCTGCTGGCTTCTTCATATGTGCGTATGTTCAAAATCTCGGTTTATTAATGTTGACAAATGCTTTAGTAAAACAATGTAACATACAGTTTTCAGCCCGAAAGAAATATCACTGAACTGGGATTTATTTAATCTCATTAGCATGTGTCCCACTGGGAGCAAGTCTGTAATGTCTGATTATAGCTATGTAACCCCTAGATTGCGCTATCCCAATGGCTACTACCCCTACCTGCTTGGCTAGGGGCAGGTTAAGGGGCCTAGGTACTGAAACGGGTTCCTCCACCCGGAGGACTGGGTTGTTAGTAGCAAAGTTAACCTGGGTACAGCCCTCCGGGACACTAACTCCCCTCTTTCCCCTCTATTGGAACCACAGTCAGATTACATGCAAAAAGAGTTAGATCTGATTTATTTAGGGGACTAGTACAAGGGAGGGGCATACTCAGGTTGATTGGTTTAAATGTTGATTCAGTCAGGCAATCATGCATGCACTTTAGAATGTCTGCAGAGTCACATGCTCTGGGTACCCAGCTGGAAGTAAGGTGGCCTAGCCTGGAACATTGCCTGAGGTAGGCCAGCATTGCAGCTGGTTGGGGCCCTGTGATGGAAAGAAGAAGCATGCACAACCGAACACAAATTGTAATACGGAGCCAGAAGGCTCAGTGCGTGACAAGAAAACAACAATTGAATCAAGTGACAACACTTTTGATTTAGCTGATGTTGCAGGGAGCTACCCTGGTGTTCACTCATGCTACCCAGTACGGGACACAGGATGGATGAAATTGAGACTGCAGGTTGATAAGCTGGTATGCCTGGAGAAGCAGGACCCACACGAATCACTGAGGCATCATTCCTGTTCCAGGCGTTGAGCAGGGGAGCTGATCCCCAGGCAGGTCTTTCATCGATGGTCTTCTCTGTGGCGTGAGCAGCTGGCTGGGCTAAGGTGGCAGGGCCCAGGCCAAGTGGAGATGAATGCAGATTCAGTCCAGTAGGGACTGGATGCAGCCTCCAGCAAGCACGACACAATTCGGCAGTGGGGAACCAAATCTCAACCCACTAACAGCACACAGCACATTTACAGTAAAAGAAAGCAATGCCACAGTTCGGATAACAGTCCGGTTGCAATCACAGTGTCTCTGTGTAAACCGTACTCTCTGTGGCGGTTCCAGATATCCTGACAGGCCGCTCACGTACAGCAAATCTCCGGTCTTCTTTAGGCAAATGTACAGTCACAATCTGGTGGCTTTTGTCACCATTAAGTCGGATAAAGTCCAATTACTAAACCCTTCAAAGGATTCCCTCTCGAGGGACAGCAGGCAGACAGGCCAGACTCAGCCTTTCCACCAATCTCCTGCACGAACTACACAGGAGCAGCTGCTCGAATATCTCAAGCTGTTTTCTGTCTCCCTTCCCAACTCAGACTGAACTACTGCTGCAGGCAGCTTGGGACTTTTCCCAGGATCCAAAAGGTTCCGTTGACTGATCCATCTGTCAGTCAAAGCAAGGACTCCCCCTCCATGTCCATTTAGGCGCCAAAGTCTCAAAGCTACAATTCCTAGAGAATTTCACTCCCACAAGGTCCCTGGGGACAGACACCATTTCGGATCACCAAAGGTACTGATCGGTCCAAACTTCCGGTCCAGAACCAAAATGGTGGTGCAATACAGAAATGTCCATGCTGCAAAGAAGGCAGGTTAGACAAACTTCAATAACATTACTATTATAATAGATACTCAGCAAATATATATAGCTTCTAACAGAGCTCCCTCTGTGCAATTAGCGATGGCAGAATGGAGTAATAACCTTGCAGCCCAGGTGGGACTCAAGCATAGGAACACTCAGCCCCCACCCAGATTAATCATTACACTGCAATACAGGCAGCTCTTAAAGAGACATTACACAGAGGTTATAAAGGCACTCACAAGCAGTATTTAAACGATTAAGACACAGAACACCAGCCTGGCAGCGGGCATTTAGGCACACCCAAGGAAGACTTTTTGGGAACCCCCATTTGTAGGGGGGGGGGTTACAGCTATAAGTGGATTCCCAAACTTTTTGCCAATCACAATCTGAAACATGGGAAAAACTCTATTTCATCAGGGGATACAAACTTCACATGTAAAATATAAGCCTGCAATCTTTAATTAGAATTTTGCAGTTTGTTTTCTGCCCCTTGAGCCTGACACCTTGAAAAAGGTGCAGAAAGCTGCTAAAGGGGCAGAAAACAAACTGCAAAATTCTAATTAAAGGTTGCAGGCTTATATTTTACATGTGAAGTATGTATCCCCTAATGAAATAGTTTTTCCTATGTTTCAAATTATTATTGAGAAAAAGTTTGGGAATCCACTTAAAGCTACAATCGAATATTACAGACTTGCTCCCAGTGGGACACATGCTAGTGAGATGAAAAAAACAAATAAACATTTCAGTGATATTTCCGTTGGGCTGAAAACTGTATTACATTTTTTTTTTTTGCCAAATTGTTAGTTATTGCTAATAAGCATTTTTCCCCCCCCTGTAGCAGTGGCAATAATTTGTTAGCTGAATATAAGATTAGGCAGATGCAAAACAGTCACCTGATTAGGACTATGATTGCACAATTGTCACAATTCTTAAGATTTTCAGTGCAGGAAGAGTTTAAAGCACAGCTGACTTATTTTGGGGCTGACTGCTTTCAGAGCAGCAACCACCAGGCCTGTTTTGGGGCTTGGGAGGTTTACCTGTATCTGACTTGGATGTCTGGATTTTTCTCTGTTTGATTAGCAGGGTATTTTCTCTGTCAAATTGTTGTATAGGGCATCTTGCTGACAGGAAGGCACTCATCGCTGCGGTGGGTCAGAGCTCTTAGCTGATTGTTTTTGTGAGGGCACAGTTTAGGCCCAACCCTTCCCACCCTCACCCCACCTACCCCTGGAAAAAGTTCCTTTATACCTGGGATTCTGACATCATTTCCTCAAGAGTGCAAGGTGCATATCACTGTCATATCCTCTCTAGCACACTGCACTGACAATATAAGCATACACATTGTATAATATATATATTTCTATATAACAAACCAATCACACACACACACAAAAAAAAAAAGTAGATAAACATGTGGGGAGTAGTGCAATGTAATGGCTGTGGGCAGCAGTCTTCCGGGAGTCTTTCTGGAGGCTGAGATGCTGCCCTGTTTGCAGACAACTCCCTGCCCTGAGGGAGGAAGTTGCCCGTCTTCAGGCCACACTGAACAATAGTAAGGGAACCTTCCCCCAGGCCACACTGGACAGTAGGAAGGGAACCTCCCCCATCCAGGGAGCACCAGAGCCACCACCACTACCTCAGAGGTTGTGAAGAAAGCACAGTAGTTGGACCACAGTGGGCTCAGGGAGGGTGAGGATGGTGGAACAGAGCCACACCCAGTCAGTTGTTCCACTCCACAATCCATACACCATTCTGGGGGAGCATAGCTCCCCTATGGATGCACCTGCAGAGGAGACTAAGGAGGCTGAGGACAACTGTCACAAAGGAGGTCCACAGGAAAGAGGCAGAGGACACCACAAGGAAAGGAAGCAGCTCCTGGTGGGGGACTCAATTATTAGGGAGATAGAACTTGGGGGAGCAGGGAAAACTGAAGTAAGGTGCCTGCCTGGTGCCATGGCTTGGAGGGACAGGAAGCGCATTCTCAGGATCATGAGAACAGCTGCACGGGAGTCTGAGCTGGACGTCATTGTCCACCTAGGGACAAATGACTTGGCTCAACATGAGATTAGAGCAGTACAGAAGGACTTTGCAGAATTGGGGAAGGGCATAAGACAAGTAGCACACACAGTATCCTTCTCAGAGGTGCTGCCTGTCAATGGCATGAGTGAGGCGAGGGTACTTTGTACCATGCAGTTTAATGAATGGTTGAAAAAATGGTGTGGAGCACAGGGGTTTGGCTTCATTGGGGACTGGGGTTCCACCTGAAGAGACACTAGCCTATACTGGCAGGATGGTCTGCATCTGTCCAGGAAGGGAACAAGTCTTTTGATCAATCGGTTTAAATGCTTCATTGGCAAGCTTTTAAACTAGTCAAGGGGGGAGGCACTGATAAGCAGCAGGAAAATCCCAGCCTCTCCCTACAAAACAGGGTACTAAATCAGAAAGATGCAGTAGAAAGGTCAGTGGGGATGCTGCAACAGAAGGTAAAGCATCAAAAATGGAGAGCAATGAGTACCAATGCCCGTAGTCTGAGTAACAAGCTTCCTGAATTAGTGGCCTTGATGGAGGAGGAACATCTGGATATCGTGGCAGTCACAGAAACATGGTACACACAAAACCATGACTGGGATGTAAACATACCAGGATACACTATCTACAGGAGGGACAGGGAGGGTAAAAGAGGAGGAGGAGTAGCTCTTTACATAAGGGAAGGAATCAAAGCAACAGAACAAAAGGGAAAACAGGAAGGAGAAGAAGCACTGTGGGTAAATTTAGAGACCGGCAATGGCACCACAATCCGCACAGGGGTTGTATACAGATACCCTTCTCGGGGTGGGGAACTAGACAAGGAAATGATAGAAAGTATACTTAGAATGGCATAAAAAGGGGAGATATTGCTGATGGGTGATCTGAATATGCCAGATGTTAACTGGAGTGCAGTTGCAGCAGCCACTTTGAAGAGTGGGGTTATTCTAGATGCCCTACAGTGGGCATGCCTTAGACAACTAGTACTGGAGCCCACTCGAGAGGGAACAATCTTAGACCTGGTTCTATCAAATGGAGATGAAGAGAGGATCACAGATGTAGAAGTGGGTAGCCATCTGGGAACCAGCGACCATCGAACAGTATGGTTCACAATAAACACAGCAATAGAGTCAAGCCATACAAAGGCAAAAGTACTGGACTTCAGGATGGCTGACTTTGCTAAAATGGGTGAGTGCCTAAGGAATGCACTAGCAAATGGGCAGGAAGGAGGGTGAAGAACAATGGGGAATAATAAAACTGCCATCACAGAGGTAACAAGCCTTGTGTGAAGCAAATAAACAAAACGAAACGATGTAAGAAACCCTATGGTTCTCAAAGGAAGTGGCAGTGAAGGTTCAAGAGAAAGAGCATTCAGGAAGTACAAGGAATCACAGAAGGAGCAGGACGGAGAACTGTATTGGTTAAAGCAAAAGGAAGCTGGGAAGGCAGTCAGAACAGCAAAGGCCCAAACCGAGGAAAAGATAGCCAACTCAGTTAAGAAGGGGGATAAAACCTTTTATAGGTACATCAGGGAGCGAAGGAAGACCAAGGGAGGGATAGTGAGGCTTAATAAAGGGGAGGGAGGGTGTCTGTGAAAAGGCAGAGATACTAAACAAATATTTTTGCTAAGTATTTACAAAGAAAGAGGGGGAGGTACCTAAAACAAACAGTAGAAACACTCTAGATACAGAAGATGATACCAGCCCATTTACAGAAGAAAGGGTTCTGAAAGAACTCTTAAAACTGAAGGTGGACAAAGCAATGAGGCCTGATGGGATTCATCCCAGAATTCTAAAAGAACTAAGGGTAGAACTAGTGACACCACTGACTACCCTCTTTAACAAATCATGGGAGGATGGGGTGGTACCCGAGGACTGGAGGAGGGCAGATGTGATTCCCCTTCACAAAAGTGGGAGCAAGGCAGAAGCAGGACCTATTAGTTTAACCTCAGTGGGAGGGAAAATGATGGAATCACTTCTGAAGGAAAGAACTGTCAAGTATCTAGAGGCCAGAGGGGCACAGGACCCAAGGCAGCATGGATTCACAGCGGGAAGGTCATGCCAGACAAATCTGATAGATTTCTTTGACTGGGTGACCAAAGTAGTAGATCAGGGAGGGGCTGTGGACACGGCCTACCTAGACTTTAACAAGGCATTTGACACAGTCCCACACAAAAGATTAATATACAAATTAGCCAGCCTGGGAGTGGGTCCCAAGATGACAGCCTGGGTAAAGAATTGGCTGGAGAATGGACACAGAGAGTAATAGTAAATGGAGTCCACTCTGAAGAAAGGGGGGTTACTAGTGGGGTACCGCAGGGTTCAGTAGTAGGACCGGTCCTCTTCAATGTCTTTATAAGAGACATTGCAGAGGGACTGGAAGGAAAAGTATGTCTCTTTGCAGATGACACAAAGATCTGCAACAGAGTTGATGCACAAGGTGGGGTGGAAAGGATGAGAAGGGACTTGGCAAGGTTAGAGGAATGGTCAAATCTATGGCAGCTTCGATTCAATGCTAAGAAGTGCAAGGTAATGCATCTGGGAAACAAAAACCCAGGGGAAGAGTACACAATGGGGGGTGAGATACTAACAACAACAAAAATGGAAAGGGACCTGGGGGTAGTCATATCAGATGACCTAAAGGTGGGCAAGCAATGTGAGAGGGCAGCAAGGAGGGCTAGGGGATACTGGGATGCATAGGGAGAGGCATCACCAGTAGAAAACAGGAAGTTATTATCCCTCTGTACAGACAGCTGGTGAGACCCCATCTGGAGTACTATGTGCAGTTCTGGAGACCCAATCTCCACAAAGACATAGACAGAATGAAAGCTATCCAGAGGAGGGCAACTAAAATGGTGCAGGGTCTGCACCAGAAGACATATGAAGAGAGACTTAAGGAGCTTAATATGTATAGCCTCGAGGAAAGGAAGAAGAGGGGGGACATGATAGAAACTTTCAAGTACCTCAAGGGAATCAACAAAGTCCAAGAGGGTAGCATCTTTCAAAAAAAGAGGTGTGCAAGAACAAGGGGCACAAATTGAAGATGGGGGGGCTCAGAGGTAATTTAAGGAAGTATTTTTTCACAGAGAGGGTTGTGGATGCATGGAACGGGCTTCCGGAGGAGGTTGTGGAGTCAAAAACAGTGGTGGAATTCAAGCATGCATGGGACAGTCATAAGGAAATTCTAGGGGGTGGGGTTAGGAAGAAGTAGGCTGCTGGTTAACTAGGATCTGCAGCTTATCCATTAGGTAGAGAAATGGCCAGACTGGGTGGGCCAAGCGGTCCTTATCTGCCGTCAAATTCTGTGTTTCTATGTTTCTATGCACTGGCAGGAAAGGTGAAGGATGCTCAGATTTCAAAAATTAACTACTAATACTACATGACTTTGTTCTTGTATTTTCAGGAGGGAAGAAACATGTACCAGCTGTGTTGCTGCTTACCCCGTGGCCATGACAGGGCCTTTAGGATGGGAAGAGAAACCGAGAATACTGGCTACCTTACTAACTTGCTTGCTGAAGGCTTCAGCAAGACAGTAAGCAAATTTGAAAGCTAGCTAGTAGGCTAGGTCTCTCTTCCCATCCTAAAGCTCCCCAGGCTGTCAACCTCCTCAAACGCATCAGACACTGCAGAGTTGCCAGAGACCATCCACCCCCATGCCCATCAGACAGTCACACACTGATGAAGACCACCAGACCCATTTCAGTCTCTGGACTCAGCATCCCTCCCATCCATCCCCACAGAGGCAACATCAGCATCCCTCCCATCCATCCCCACAGAGGCAACATCGGCTTCCCTCCCATCCATCCCCACAGAGGCAACATCAGCATCCCTCCCGTCAATCCCCACAGAGGCAACATCAGCATTCATACCCACAGAGGCAACATCAGCATCCCTCCCATCCATCCCCACAGTGGCAACATCAGCATCCCTCCCATCCATCCCCACCGTGGTAACATCAGTATCCCTCCTGTCAATCCCCACAGAGGCAACATCAGCATCCCTTCCTTTAATCCCCACATCCCCACAGAGGCCACCACACCGTATTACCTGGTTACTGCAGTGCTTACCCCATGACAGGGCCTTTAAGATGGGAATGGAGATCTAGCCTACTGGCTAGCTTGATAACTGCTCGCTGAGGCTTCCAGCAAGACAGCAAGCTAGTCAGTAGGCTAGTCTCTCTTCCCATCATGAAGCTCCCAAGCTCTTCCATTCTTTAGTTACTGCATGGCTAACATTTGCAAATCACCATCCAGAATCAACATTTCCCTAACAAAAAACAGACTGGCTTTTGTTATTTGCTAAAATAAGTTTAAATGTGCCAGCCCCTCACCCAGCATGGGCTAAGCAGCCCAGAGTATACCACGATGAGCTGAAGTTCCTGAGAAGCAGGGTTGGTTTCCTAGCCGGATTGCCAGGAGACACTCTGTGAATGTGCACCCCACGCCTGCGGTGGAACTGCCGGCGGCATGGGCCAGGGCATTTTTCTCCAGTTTCTGTTTCTTTCTGTGATGGTGCTGGACACGTGTGGAGCAGCATGCATGCATGCTTGGTGACAGCTGGCTGTCACTCACCTCCAACTTCACCCTGTACTGAGGGGAAAGAGTTGTCCTCAGGATGCTAAATCTACTCTCCCCAGGCTGGCCCTGAGCGACCCCAGTCCTTTCCCGAATCTGGGTCACCAGTGTAGTGAGGGGTAGTGCTACTGCAACACTGTTGAGCCTTGAGAAGTATTTTGACTTCCAAAAAACTGAAATTGCTTCCAAATTTGGACCTGTTGAAGTATCTGACTTCCATTCTACCCCAATAAACTCAACAAACCCCTGTTCTCATGGCCATTTTTATTTATTTATTGGTAACCAAGTAAGTTCAGTTCAGAAGTTTGAGTGACTAAAACTGATCATGTTAACATTTTTTTTTAGAAAATGGGTCAGTATGTATAAGTATACAATAAATCACACTGCACTTATATATACTTTTAAAAAAGAAATTTACAATTTAAAGCTGATCATAAGCAATTAGTGGCTGAAAATACAACCATCCATCTAACCTTCCATTCTATATTTTACCCAACAATGTAGCAATAGAGCAGCACCAGCCAGTATTAAGTGTTATTTGTTTGTTATTTTTGACCGAGAAAGTCACACTAACTTGTGATGGCTTGTTTCCAGTTGCATCCTGGGGTTGGGTTACATGGATCGTTTTGTTTTTTAATTCTTTGGTAACCCAGTATGGGTCAGTAGACTCAATGCCAGTTTACAGGGGTGAACCAGGAGCACTGGAGAGGTTAACCGACTTGCTCAGGGTCACACAGTATGCAAGTGGAGGTTGTGGGAATCAAACCCAGGTCTGCTAGATGTACCACACTCTTTTACTATTCACTGCTCTGTCCTCTAGGCTATACTACTTTTAAAATCTCATCCAAAGGATGCACCGCAACAGTGCAGTACCCCGTTGGTACTGCACTACAATGTCAGTTATGGGTAGTACCCCAAGTACCTTATGTAGGGCTAGAACCCACAACCTTCTGATCTTCCAGCCCCAGAGCTGAGTGTGCTACCTACTGAGCAACTGACAGTGCTATAACTATAAACAGGAGATACAACATGCTTCTTTTAACATCAGAACTTAAAATTGGAAACACGGTTATTTTCCAAACTCAGCATATCAATTAGTGCCTTAATATAACCTTTTTAGTGGTTTAGGTGATAGTATGTATACTTTTATTAGCTTAAACCAGGTAAGGTGCATTGAGTTATGTCCCTTTCCAGCCACAACCCCTAACTCGATCAAAGGTTAAACAAACACTACATATGCTACAAGTACAGTCCAGATACTGTAGGAAGCAGTATAGGGAAGTGGTTTAAGGCACTGAGCTGCAAATCTGGAGTCCTGGGTTTGAATCCCACAGCCCCCACTTGCATACTGTGTGACCCTGAGCAAGTCACTTAACTTACCTGTCCTCCCAGCCTGTGAACAAGCTTTCAGCTTAGTGTCGCTCTCCTGGTTACACAACTGCAAAAAAAAAAAACAAAGATACACAAAATCCGTAATCCAGCCAAAACAGTTCTGCACTGCTGCTGTTGCCTACCTTAGCTGGCTCAGGCCGATGCTGTCCTCCTCCTCTGCTGCTCCTTGAGTTGACCTGCTGGTGCTGCTGGCTGCACAGACCAAAGTTACCCACCTCGCCACTTGTAGGCCTGCCATTTGTCTAAACCTCCCTAACCCCACCTGGCATGCTCGGGTCACCCTCGCTCTGCTCCCCTCTGCAACGCTCGTCTGCCACCCGTGCCAGTGACCACGTCCACAGCTGGCCTGGTTCCATTTATCAGGCACTGACCCTGGGACTTCCTTCTCCCTCCTCACTGGCCCAACCTGAACTCAACTGGTCTGCTGCTGCTGTGGTGTCCCGGACAACTGCCGACTCCCGGCGCACCCTGTTTTTTCTTTTAGGCTCCTCTCTTTTCTGGCTGGACCAGGCACGATCCACCATCACCACCACTGCTTGTCTGCTAGGCCAGCCTGTCTGTCGCCTCGTACTCTCTCCTGCCACACAACGAAAACTGTCGCCGACTTGCCTCTGAGTCCTCACACACACCTACATACACAATTACCCAGACGCATGCATGCATATCCCACCCAGTATACAAGCCCCTCCCTGGCCAATCACCATGCTGCAAGTTTTAAAAAGGATCTGTGAACCACCACAATGATTTTTCAAGGGGTGGGGGTTGGCTGAAAACTAAGGAAAGGCAACATGGCAAAGGGTGGGCACCAATTTTAAATATAATGCCAGACGAGCCACCACTCACCAGTCCAATTAAACAGCGGGGGAAGGTGCGGTCATAGCAGAGGACACACACAGAAACCAGGGGGAAAATGCCTTAAGAAAAGCAGCATGTGGCAGGCAAAATATTGCTGGGGCTCAGCCCATCTCAAAAAATATTGTTTAGGCCAATGTCCCACTGGCCCATACAACCCGGCGCCTATGGTGCCCTGGACGGAATCCATGCTGCAAGAGTGTCAGATCATCATACTTGATGACATAGTTATTCAGTTACTACAAACAAGTCTCTCCAGAACCTGGGAATGGGGAGCCAACAGTGAAATTGGACAATAGTTTTGGGCACTTGTTTGGGTTCCAGCTTTTCAAACTAGTACGATGACTGCACTCTTGCATATCAAGAGGAACTGGACAAAATAAAAAGAATAATTACAAATTTTGTATAATTGAAAACATATAATGCAGTGGTGATTTCACAAGTCAATAGTCAACCTCATATAACCCTGTCAGAGGTGATGGATTAATTTTGTTAATATGAATACATTTCCTGAGGGAACAAGGCCCTGAAATAAAATGTTGGCACTCCAGAATCAGACAGACCACCAAGATTTGAATTTTCCTTGCCATAATCAAAATCATCTCTGGGAATATATTTGGTCAACTCCGTAGGGTAATATCACTAGGCTCAATTAGAATGCCTGATATAGAACCACTCTTTCAGTAAAAAAATATTTCTTCATATCCCTCTTGAACTTCCCACCTTCCATCTTCATCACATGCTCCCTGGTCCTGGCGCTCATTCTCATTTGAAAGAGACACAACCTCCTTCCTCCTGCTGGTGATGCCCCTCTCTATGCACCCCAGCATACCACTATCCCTACCCACTGCTTTGTCACAATGCCCTGCCACTTTGAAATGATCAAGTTTGATAACACCAAGATCCCTTTCCTGCTTGTGATTGTCAGTACCTTCCCTCCCCATCCTTTACTCAACTCCTGGGTTTCTGTGCCCTAGGTGTATGAATTTGCACTTTTTGGCATTGAGCCCCCCAACTGCCATATTTTTGACCACTCCATAAGTTTCCCAAAATCCTTAAACATTTTCTCCACCCCATCGCTAATGCTCATCCTATTGCAGATTTTAGTGTCAGCTACCAAAAGGCAAAGCTTCCTTTTCAGTTGTTGTGCAATATCCCCTATGAAGACCATGAAGAGGCTGGTCCCAGTACCAAGCTCTGTGATACTCCACTGGTCACCCTCCCATCCTTAGAGTGAGGTCCATTAACCTCCAGTCTGTCTCCGAACTGCTAACCAGACTGATTTGGGTTGCTAGGTAATAGCACAGTACCTGACCTGCTTGCAGCATTATTGCCATCACCTGCTTTCATTGAATTCTGTACTGGTCTCCACATTTTTCCAGATGGTGGCAGCTCTGGGAAGTGGAGGGGGGGTGATTTCAATATAAAGGCTGCCTTCTACACAGCGGCAGCGTCAAAGCGGCAGCAGCTAAGTGGGACGGCAAAGTGAAGAGAGGAGTCTGACCGGAGTCAGACCGGGACGGACTGGGCTACTAGAGTTTGTAATATCTTTGCTTAGAGTTAATCATTTCTTTTGGTTTGTACCTATAGATTAGTTATGATTAACAGAGGGATATTGTTGTGTGTAGCCTATACACTTTGTGTTTTGTGTACTGATGGGTTATTTTGTTCTATGTGTGTTAATAATGACTTTTAGAACGATGAAAATAATCAGATTCTGGAGTTCAGACTCAACTGTTTATTCCTAATTATAGTCATTTATTTGGTGTAAAGGTTAAATACATGTGTTATAATTTGGGTTACAGTGTTAGGAAATATAAGACACGAAATGTGTTCTGCCTGTTTGCATAAGAACCTGGTTACATTGCTTTCTCTTGCTAATTCGATCTGGCAATGTTGAAAGCAACCCTGGTCCTTTAGCAAAGCGATATGGCAGATAGTGATTTTTTGCAGCATTCATATGGCCTCAAAATTATGCATTTTAATGTATTAAGCTTAACATCTAAATTTCATGAGGTGGAGTCATGGATTAGTTTATATAATCCGGATGTTCTGGCACTGACTGAAACCTGTTAACCTTACCTGTTCTTGATACTGAACTTTGTATACCTGCTTATAAACTTTTAGAAAGGATCGTGTCACTGGTAGAGGGAGTGGGGTTTTGTTTTATGTTAAGGAATATTTAATGGTAAATGAGACCACTATATTTAACAGTAATTTGGAATATTGTGAACATATTACTATTCAGTTATTGTTGGATTTGTCAAAAATTAACTATTTGTTGTGTATATCTTCCACCTAATGGTAGCAAATCAGGCTTACAAGAACTTGTAAATGCTTTGAATACTGGGGTTTCTACAGAGTTAATACTACTGGGGATTTTAATTTAAATTGGATGGGTTCAGATATAACAAAGTTAAATACGGTCTTGTCTCAGTCTGGTTTACAACAAATTATTACTTTGCCCACTGACACAATAATAGATCAGGAAATCACACATTGCTGGACTGGATATTAACAAATAGACCTATTAATATGATAAAATGTGGTTTGACCTCTGATTCGTTAAGTGATCATCATCCAGTCTTCTGTATTTGGAAACATGGGGGACTGAAGAAGTCTAAGCCAATTATAAGGATTTCAGATCTTTTCTAAATTTGATGTACATTCTTTTTGTACAGAGTTGGGTAAAATAGATTGGTCTTTTTGTATTCCTATCCCTGATGTGGATTCTGCATTGCATTTTTCATTACTGGTTTACACTGTTTTGGACCAGTTAGCTCCCTTTAAAAGAAGGGTCCGAGGAAAACTTATGGGTGGTTAACACCTCCTTTGATTAAACTTATGAGACAACGAGACAAGGCCTGGAAACGTATAAAATGAACCATTCTGCTTCTGGTTATCATGCGTCTAGGACTTTAAGGAACCAATGTAAGGCTAAGATAAGGAAGGCTAAAACAGACTATATTCGTCATAAACAATGTGAAGGGTTATCTAACGCTACTACTTTTTGGAAAACAATTAACAATTTCATAAGGCCTAATGTTTGTTAACCAGGTTCAATGAGGTTGAACGGTGACCTGTTGTCTTGTCCACTGAAGATAGCTAACGAGTTTAATTTGAAATTTACTGCATTGCCTGATTCCTTTAGTGACCAGTCCAAGGTGAACTACTTGGGATTGACTGAAGATTTTACAGTTAATCCTAAACTGTACTTAAGGACTACTACTCCGAAGGAGGTAGAGAAGTTGTTGCGTTGTATTAAGAGGGACAGTTCAGCTGTTTCTGATGGCTTATGTCCTAGTTTATTGGCAGATGCTGCCTCAGTTATAGCACTTCCAGTTAGTATTATTTTCAACTTGTCTTTTGTTACAGGTACTATACCTAATATATGGAAACATACTTTGGTCACTCCTATATTTAAATCTGGTTCACAACATGAGTTTTGTAACTACAGACCTATTTCTATCTTGTCTGCTTTACCTAAAGTTCAGGAAAGAATAGTTTATAATCAGTTGATTGGGTATGTGGATCGCTTTGGATTATTGTCTCAGAACCAACATGGTTTTAGAAAGGGAAGGAGTACTGAGACTGCCTTGGTCGAGTTCACGAAGCGGTACTTAATGGCATGGATAAAGGGGTGTCTGACGGATGCCGTGTTCGTGGACTTGACAAGGCATTCACTCAGTTGATCACCAATTGTTGATTTCTAGACTTGAGTCATTGGGAGTTGGTGAGTCTTTCTTGGACTGGACGAGGGATTATTTAACAAATAGGTTTCAAAGGGTTAAATATAGGGGTGCTGTATCAGACTCTGTAATGGTTAAGTGTGGGGTTCCACAAGGGTTCTATCTTGGGCCACTTTTGTTTTCTTTGTTTTTGATCAACTAGTAAGTGTGATTAATAATGCTTCTCTAACACTTCGCTGGACGATGCAGTAATTTATACGCAGGGTTTGTCAGCTGGAGATCTAGGTGTTTCTTTAACAGAGGAAATGCAATTTTCAGTCTTCACTTATGGCCTATAAATTACTCTTAAAACAAAACTAAGACAAAGGTGATGGTTTTGGTACCCCACCTAGACTGAGATCTGAGGTTGGTACTTTGGAGTTAAATCTCTTGATGGATTACTGTTTGACTATGTTGATACATTTCAATATCTTGGGTATTACTAGATTCTCATCTAAGTTATGAATCTCATTTTTGAGGTTACCTCAAGAATACATTGTAGATTAGGTTCTTTGTACAGAATCCGTTCATTTCTTATCCCTGAGTCTAGGCTGGTTATTTCAAATTGCTGCTTACTTCCTTTGTGAACTATGCAGCTATGATTACTGACACTGCTTCTCATGACAGTGATTTCAAAGAAATCCACTTTACTTCACTTGATAGCTAAGTTTGCTTTAAATTGTTCTAAGTCATCTCATCATTGTGTGATTTGAAAGAAATGGGCTGGTTACGGTTTCATTAAATTTCCAATACTGTGTGCCAAGTTCATATATAAAGTTATGGACTCTGGAATTCCACATAGTATTTCAAAGTTTTGAGACCATATATTGATGGTTATTATTCTAGACATAGGTCAGACAGTAGGTTTCTTGAGATTCCTTTTATGAAATCTAAAAGTGGACAAAGATCCTTTGCTTATATTGCTCCATTTATTTGGAATGAAATTCCACAAGATATTAGGTGGTTGTGTTCTGTCAAAAGTTTGCCGATGCATTAAGGATGTATTTTGAATCTCAATTTAATTGTAACTGTTTTTATAATTTATATCGTAACAAAGACATTTTGTCTGCAATTTGCTGCTTTGTATATGTGTGTTTGATTATGTATTGTCTGTATGCAATATATGTGGGTCGCACCTGTAAAAGGAACTTGTTTCCAGTGTGCTTACCCGTTAAGCGAATAAACAAACAACAAACAAACATAACCCACTCCACCACATTGGATCCCACTCCAAGGCTGGTCAACGTCATAATCAGACTTCTGTGTGGCACAGTGTCAAAGGCCTTGCTAAAGTCCAGATAGGCCATGTCCACTGCCCTCCCCAGATCTATTCCCTTGGTCACATAGTCAAAGAAATCCATCAGATTGGTTTGGCATGACCTTCCCCTCATGAATCGATGCTGCCTGTGGTCTTGCAGCCCAATGGATTCAAGATACTCAACCAGTTTTTCTTTCAGTAAGGATTTCATTTATTTCCCACCACTGAAGAAAACTGAATGGCACATAGTTGCCAGCCTCCTCCCTGCTGCCGCTCTTATGTAGAGGGACCACATCATCCTTTCTTCAGTCCTCCAGAACCATGCCTGTCTCCAATGAGCTGTTGAATAAGGCTGGCAGTGGGACAGTTAGCACCTCCGTGAGTTCTTTTAGTACCTATGGGTGTATGGCATCCGATCCCATAGCCTTTTCCACCTTCAGGGCTACAAGTCTTTTCAAGACCCTTTCCTGTGAAAATGGACTTGTGTTCACCTCCCCCTACTCCTATTTTCCCCTGGTGGTCTGCCCCTCCTCCTTCCACTGTGAAGACTAAGCAAAAGTATCTGTTTAAGATGTCAGTGTTTTCTTGGTCCTTTTCTGCACGTCTCCCCCTTCTGCCCTTTTAATCTTTACTATCCCTTCCCTTGCTTTCCTTTTCTCACTGATGTACCTGAAGAAAGTCTTAGCCCCTTTAGTGACCTCTTTGGCAGACTTTTTTTCTGTCTGTGCCTTTGCTTCCCTCACTGCCTTGCCTGTTTCCTTCTGCTTTGCTTATTATACCTCCCTGCCTCCTCCCTGTGTGTCTTTATATCTTTTGAATGCCATTCTTTTTTCTTTCACTACCACAACCACTTCCTTGGAGAACCATAAATACAGGTTATTCACCTGTAACAGGAGTTCTAGGAATGGTATATGTTGTTCATCCACACTTATTGGCAGGTTCCTTGCCGCTTTAAATCTTGCCGGAAGGTCTTCAAGCTGGCTCCTCCCACCCACCCGGGTGGTAAAACTCTCGGCTCCGCCCCATGATGCCAGATCTGGCCCGCTGGAAGCTCAGGTTGTGCATCGAAGCCGGGGAGGTCGGGTGGGTCGTGTGGATGAACAACATATACCATTCCTAGAACTCCTGTTACAGGTGAGTAACCTGTATTTCTAGGGACATTGATATGTTGTTCATCCACACTTATTGGCAGACTCCTAGCAGTTCTCCGGGAGGAGGGAGGCAAGGCGCACACCCCCTACTTAGGGAATAGAGACTGGAGAACCGAGGCCCCAAAACCAAGATTCCAGCATGACTCGAGTCGATGTGGTAATGGGTAATAAAGGTGTGTGCTGACTTCAGGTAGCAGCCCCAGATTTCCTGATAGGACGTCCCGGAAGCAGCCACTGATGCAGCAGTATGACGGGTAGAATGAGCTCTTATCCTCTGGGAGGCTCCATGCCTGCCAACTATAGCAGAGATCTATGCAGGAGGTGATCCACCTGCCTATCGTCTGCTTGGCTGCAGGTCTGCCAGGTGCGGCTTCAGTGTAGGTGACAAACAGCTAGTGAACCTCTCCCCGAATTTCAGCAGTGCGCTCCTTACAATAAGCGAGCGCCCTTCTAGGGTCCAAAGTATGGAGCCTGTATTCGGCCTCCGAGGTGTGATTGGGGTAGAACACCAGCAGAGTCAACACCTGGTTAAGGTGAAACTCCGACACCACCTTCGGAAGGAATTTCGGGTTGGGGCGCAGGACAACCTTGTCCCTGTGGAAGACCAGGTAAGGAGACAATGCAGAGCACCTGAGTTCTCCCATCCTTCTGGCTGACGTGATAGCCACCAAGAAGGCAGTTCTTCCATGACAGGTGAGAGAGATCACACCTGTGCATTGGTTCGAATGGCTTGCCCATGAGCTTTGCCAGTACCAGCAGTAAACTCACGAGAGGTGGAGGTTCTCGCATCGAGGGGAAATGTGATCAAGGCCTTTGAAAAGCGCCAGACCACCTTCTCTCCGCACCACCAACTGCTCCCAGCCCACGCCCGTAAGCAGAGATGGCTGCCAAGTGCAACTTTAGGGTCGTCGACCTAAGCCCTTGACTAGAAAGGGACCATAAATAGTCCAAAATGCTTGCCACAGAACAGGAGGAAGGGTCCAAGCCCTTGCCCTGACACCAAATGGAAAATCTCTTCCATTTGAAGGCGTAGCATTTTCTGGTCGACTCCTTACGGGACACCTCAACAACATCGAGGACCTCGTTGGAAAGACCCAAGGTCTGGAACTCTAGCCGCTCAGGAACCAGGCCGTCAGGTGCAGGGATTGAAGGTCCGGATGGAACACCCTCCCCTGATTGACTGAGAGCAGGTCCGGGTGAGCTGGAAGCTGCCTCGGGAGCCTGGAGCTGAGGCTGAGGAGATCTGGGTACCAGAACCGGCGGGGCCAGTCTGGGGCTATCAGAATCACCTGTGCCTTGTCCCCCTCCTTGCCTTGAGAAGCACCTTGTGAATCAAGGGAAATGGGGGAAAGGCGTAAAAGAGGCCGGGGTCCAGAGCCTCGAGAAGGCATCCCCTGCAGTGAGCCCTGCTGAGGGGGTGGGCATGAAACAACCTCAGCTTCGTGTTCTCCTGAGGCAAACAGGTCCACCTGAGGTGTGCCCCAGTGGGAGAACAGATCTTGTACTACCTCCGCAGGAGAGACCACTGGTGAATGCAGCCCCTATCCGGCTCAGAGCATCGGCCAGGGTGTTGGAGGCTCCCTGCCACATGAATGGCTAGAGATCCAGCTCCAGGCTGCGACTGCAGTGACCAAAAGTGGAGAGCTTCCTTGCATAGAAGCATGGATCATGGGCCCCACCCTGGCGGTTCAGGTAGTACATGGTCGCAGGTCTGGTCCGCCTGGACCGGACCACTTGACCCTGGAGAAACAGAGCAAGGCGGTGAGAGCTAGGCGGACCGCTCGGAGCTCCAGCAGGTTGATATGGCATCGGGACTCCCGCAGGGACCAGAGGCCGTGCACTCGGTGTTCCCCCAGATGGGCATCCCAACCCATCACAGAGGCATCGGTCGATAGAGAGACCGTCGGCTCGGGGCGGACAAACGGGATGCCCTCCTGCAGATGAGATAGAACGGTCCACCACTGAGAGAGCGTTCCACATCTCCTGGGTCACTATCACTAGCTGGTCCAATGGATCGCAGCGTTGTGACCACTGGCTGGCCAGTCCCCACTGAAGGGGGCGCATGTGCCAGTGTGCCCAACAGACCACGCTGGTACAGGCCGCAATGAGACCCAGGAGGCACAGGAAGTCCCGGGCAGGGCGCGATTGCCCAACCAGAAATGATTGGGCAAAGGAGGTAAGAACCTCGGCCCTGTCCACCGGGAGCCATGCTCTGGCTCGAAGAGAGTCGAGCTCTGCCCCAATGAACAGGATCACCTGCTTCGGCTCAAGTTCCGACTTGGCTTCATTGATGAGAAGGCCGACTTGAGAGCAAACCTGGAGGGCCAGATCTCTGGACCGCTCCACCTCCCATCTGGAGGGGGCTGCTATCAGCCAATCATCCAGGTAAGGGTACACCCGGACCCCTCGGCGCCGCAGGAATGCTGTCACCACTACCATGCATTTGGAGAAGACCCTGGGAGCTGGAGATAAGCCAAAGGGCATGGCTTGGAACTCAAAGAGGGATCCCTCCGCTCGAAAGCGGAGGAATCTCCGATGTGACGGACGGATAGGGACGTGAAAGAACGCATCCTGTAAGTCCAGAGAGCAGAATCACATGCCGTGTTCCAGAGATGGTATTATCTGCACCAGAGTGACCATTCTGAAGGTCCGAGACCTTAGGAACTTGTTCAGGTCGTGTGGAGTTGAGAATGGGCGCCAGCCCCCGTCCGTTCGAACCAGAAATACCTGGACCACGAACCCGGGTCTAAAGGGGTCCTCTACCTCCATGATCCTCCTTTTGGAGGAGGAGGCGATGTCGGCCCGGCCAGGCTGCAGTGAGGCTGCGGGACCCGAGGCCCCGGTCGGCGGCTCTGAAGGGGCGTGGCCTGCTGTGAATTCTAGAGGTAGGCCTTTTCCACCACCTCCAGTACCCACCTGTCCGTGGTAACAGCAGACCAGGTGGGAAAGGAAGTGTCTCGAGCCATCCTCCGCGGGAACCAGGGGTGAGGTGGACGGGGATGGGGCGACACCCCTCAGCCCGTCACTGGGCAGGCTTGGAGGAGGGACCCGGCCGAGGGACCCTCCTGCCTTTACCTCCCTGCTTCCTGTTGGAGGAAGCCAATGGCTTGGGTCTGGGATGCCAAGCTCGAGCCTGCTGGCCCTGACGCGTGCTGGGCCGGGCGCATGGGAGGACGCACAAAGGGCTTAGGCTGTGGCTTCGGCCTTTGTCCTTCTGAGCAGAAGAGACCGAGTCCAAGGTAGCATTGGACTTCTCGATCCTCTGCAGGTGACCTTCCACCCCAGGGCCAAAGAGGTCAGTCCCCAAAAGGAACATCCGCCAACTTGTGCTGGGTATCCGAGGTAGGTGGATATCCTCAGCCAAGCCCGATGATGCTATGGCCTGCGTACCACAGACCTGGCACATGAGTCCCCGATGTCTAAAGCAGTCTGGAGCTGCTGTTTGGCCACTGCCCTGGTCCCGCACCTGCCTGACCGTAGTCTGCAGATCCGCGGGAAGATGAGGGACAACCTCATCCAGGGAGCCCAACAGGGCGTGAGAAAAATGTGCCATGAGGATGGCTGAACTGGCCTGACGAAGGCCGAGAGAGGATGCAGCATAGACTTTTCACCCGGCATAATCCAATTTCTTGGATTCCTTGTTGGGAGGTTTGTCCACATCCCTGGCGTTCCCGGCACGCCGGAAAACGCTGTCGGTAACCAACCCCTCGGCCGAGGGGTGTTCGAAAAACCGGACAGAGACAGTGAGGGACCGCGCTACTTCCTGGCCATTCTGGCCGGCGCAGGCAGGAAGTAGGACACTGCCAAAGTTCCAAGGCCAGGACCTCACTATGGCTTCGGCCGCCAGAAAGGCCTCCGTGGGAGAATCCCTCGTCCAGAATCTCATGAGGGGATACCTGGCCCCGTTTAGAAGTAGGTTCGAGGCTTCATCGGTGGACTCGAGAGATGAGCCAAGCAACCCTAAGAAGAATGAGGCTATAGTCCACTGACTGCCTTCCAAGGACTCCAAGTCCATGTGCTTGGAGAAGAGGGAGGAACCATCATCGGACTCAGAAGAGTCTCAAAGAGCTGCCTGCCTGAGCCACCCTCCACCTGCCGAGGTTTATCGGAGTGAGGGTGACAGACAGCCTATGGGAAAAACCCAAGGCCGACCGAGAATTTTGGTCAGAGCCCCAACTAATGGCTGTGGAGGCGGAGGTTTCCCACCAGGGTGGTGGGGCAAGGAATTGGCCTAACAAATCCTGCCTGGGGAACAGGCCCTCAGCCAATGAGGGTTGTTTCGCTGTCGACACAGCCACTTCAATGGCCGGGAAGACGACTGGGTCAGCTTATTCCCAGTCAAAGGAGCTGTTGCCACATGAGTCTCCCCACCCCAGCCAATCCTGCGCCAAGCCTCCCCTCGTCCGAGGAAGAGGAAGGCGGTGGCGCCGCTTGCCGTGGTGCCGAGACCGAGACCGCCTATGGCGGCGGGATCAGTTGGACAGCGAGGATGTCCGAGACCGAGACCGAGAGTCTCGACTAGGCCGAGGAAGGCGAGGAGAAGTGTCGGAAATCGGCACTCCCCTCGGCTCGGACGATCCCACCTAAGGCTCCAGAACCGGAGGCACAGACGAGCCGACGGGATCCTCAACTCCCACTGGGGGAACCGGGGAAAGGGGATTCTCAGCTTCTCCAGCCGACAACCCGTCTAACGGGGTGAGAAAATCTGACCGCATCGGCCAGGAGTCTCGGGTCAACTGGCCTGGCAGGGGACACCGTGAAGCCAGTGGCCGAAGCTAATGGGTTCGACCGAAGTTGACTGTCGACAAGAAGGGGAGGGGGATCTTTCACGCTCCCAAGAGCATCGACGGAGAGACTTACTTTTGCTCTTTTTGGACCTGGAAAAAGGTCCTGAAGAAGTTGGACCATCACCTTTCATCGAGAGGGTCAGACAAAGCTCCTTAAAAGAAGCCGAGTACGAGGCACCGAGAGCGGGACAAATGCCGCAGCGGGGTGAAGCTGCCCGCGCCGCCTCCTCTTCGAGGGCGATCATCTGCTCGAGCTGATCCACCGAGCCCGCCGGCCAGGACACCGCCAACCGGGCCTCTTTAGATTTCACCGGTGGAATTCTTTTCTCGGGGCGCCCCAGTTGTAATTGGGCAGCACGGTCTTCAAGGACGTAGGGCGAAAAAGAGCACAAGTCGCAGGCCTGCGGGTCGTGCTCAAGGCCCAGGCAGTAGACGCACATGGAGTGTGGATCCATCCTAGACATCTTCTGCCCGCAAGGGCACCTCCGAAACGGGAGTCGATTTGTCCATCGCAGCCACGAGGAGAAGAAGACCGAAGTCTTTTTAGCAAAAACCTTTTGATTTCGAACTTTCGAAGAATTAGGAACCAGTCTTAAACGCAGAGTGTTAAGGAGGGAACCTGAGCTTCCAAGCAGTAAGGAAGATCGGAGTCGAGAGTTTTACCACCCGGGTGGGTGGGAGGAGCCAGCTTGAAGACCTTCCGGCAAGATTTAAAGCGGCAAGGAACCTGCCAATAAGTGTGGATGAACATCATATCCATGTCCCTAGAACTGTCTCTTTTTCCTTCTGCTTTTGCCAACACATCCTTACTGCAGGGGTTGGTTTCTTTAATTATGCCCTTCCTTATTTTTCCCCACTTTGCCTCAACCCCTTTTTGGCAATCTGCCACTTTGAGGCAATTTCTGAGTCAGTCTCCCATTTTCTTTGAAATCCACCCTTCTGAAGTCCCGGACCCTCACCCTCGTGTGGTTTGCCTCTTCTCTTATTCTTATTCACTATAACTGGCAGGCTGGATGTGTGGGCCTACAATTCCAAGTTGGTGGAGGGGCCAACCACAAGGATGGATACTGGGCTTTCAATAGAAAGCCCAGCCCTGTGCCCAGAGCTCCAGATAAGGTGAGTACTGGCCTATTTTACTCCACAATGTTTCAGAAATACTGTTAAAAAAATGTAGATGATTACTGATACTCATATCAACCCTTGGAAATGCTCCACATGTACTTCAAAAGAAGCATTTTTTCCAAGTTTAAAGCTGTTTTACTCACTTCAGTTATAATTTAATCATGTAATGTCAAAAATGGTGAGTGCATTTACCCTTGAGTGCCAACATTATCTGGAGCACAGGTTGTGCCAAAGTGGATCCCCTGCTCAGTGGGAGCATGAGCTCATGGGATATGACTGTCCTCATGAACATTCCTATCCCCACAGGTATGAATGCCCCATTTACATAAAAATTTAACAATGTCTGGATCATCTGCCCTTGCTACTTCAGGTCTCTGGAGCAAGGAGGAGGGGTGGGGTGCATCACTGTGGGACCCGATAAGAGATTCAGGACTTCTGTCTTGAGAGTGTGCAAGTGGTTATGGCAGCCTTCTGGCTGGTATTATATAAGTCTCCCTGACATTGCCAGACCAACTCCTAACATGCCTTCTCCCCACACAGCAGTGCAGCTGTGTCTGTTCAGAGGAAGTTGGGACTTGAAAGGGCAACACGGTGGTGAAGGGCTATTAGTGCATCCCAAGGATGGGCATGCAGGATGCATAAAACTTGACCCTATACACTGCTATCATTGCCATTTAAATATAATAATAATAACATTTATTTAGTTAAGCGCCTTTCAAATTTTTCAAGGCGCTGTACAAAAACATCATAACATCAACACATCAGTACATACAATGAAACGATACAGCCAATATAAAATATTTAAAATAAACAAATTACAGTATAGCAGGGAATGCCCTATCCCATAAAAATGACTTTAAATCCCTTTTAAAACTATCCACCGTTGTGCTTTCTCGGAGCTGGAGGGGCAGAGAATTCCAGAGGTGGAGAGCCATGAATCAAAGGCACGGGCTCCAGAGGACTTCAAATTCACCCTTGGAATCTCCAGCAACCCCTCGTCAGCTGGAAGAAGCTGTCTCAGAGGGTGTGGAGGGCACCAGAAGCTCTTTCAAGTAGTCAGGACCTAACCCATGTAGGGCTTTGTAGGTCAATAGACCCACTTTAAAGGTGATCCGCCACTGTATTGGCAGCCAGTGCAGAGCGCAGCACTGGGGTAATGTGAGACCTTCTTGATGCCCCAGTCAACAAACGTGCTGCTGCATTTCTGCACTAGCTGAAGCGGATATCAACCCCAGCAAGCCCTAGGTACGAGGGTTACAGTAATCAAGGCGAGATGTCACAAAGGCGTGGACCAAAACCAGCAAATCACCTGGTGGAACCAGGTGCCTAATCCTGGAGATATTTCTAAGATGAAAAAATGAAGTCTTGACAACTGCAGACACCTGGTAACGAAGGGTCAAACCAGTGTCAAGCTCCACACCCAGGTTACGCACCCATTCAGAGGTAGGCATGGTCTGCCCCAAGAATTAATCCAGATGGGGACCCCGCCTAAACCCTCAACCCTGTGACCAGAGTCCACCACCATAACCTCAGTCTTTCCCGGGTTCAACTTCAAACCACTGGTATTCATCCAGTCTTGGATATCTGCAAGGCAGTTATTCAGCACCGAGATAGCACTAACCTGGTCTGGTGCAAAAGACAGGTAGAGCTAGGTATCATCAGCATAGCAGTGAAACCTCAGCTCATACCATCTTACAATGTCTCCGAGGGGTAGCATATATACTGCAAATAACATGGGGGAAAGCACCAAACCCTGAGGTACCCCACAAGGTAGAGAGAAGGTCCCGGATGAATATAAACCGGAGACCACTCTCTGTGTTCTCCCCTTGAGGTAAGATGAAAACCATCTGAGGACCACACCTGAAAGCCCGTAAATGGACCTCAGGCGTTCGAGCAAAACCCCATGATCCACAGTATCGAAAGCTGATGATAGATCAAGGAGAACCAGAATACAGCAGTATCTCTGATCTCTCGCCATCAGGAGATCATTGACCACCCGAACCAGAGCAGTCTCTGTGCTATGCCTCTTACGAAAACCAGACTGGAGAGGTTCATATAAGCTATGGATGGTAAGATGGTTATCCAGTTGAGCCGCCACAACTTTTTCAATAACCTTCCCCACAAAAGGGAGGTTAGAAATCGGGCGGTAGTTAGCTAGGTCATTCGGGTCTAAGGAAGCTTTCTTCAGAAGGGGAGTCACCACCCCTTCCTTCAGAGAGCTAGGGAAAACTCCCGTCTCCAAAGAACACCGAATAATCCGAGCAAGAACCAGGCCGATAGATTCACTATATCCCATAATCAGGGAAGTAGGACCCGGGTCCAAACTACAGCACATTGTGCGCATCTCACGGACAATCCTCATAGTGTCTACGAAATCCGGAAGATTAAAGGAACTCCAGGAAACTCTGAGCTCTGCGACAAAACACTGATCAACTGCAACAACCTTGGAGTGGGGTCGGGGACACTGCCTCCGAATGTCTTCCACCCTATTAGCAAAGAATCGAGCAATCTCCTCGCAGTCATTCTGCGTAAAAACTCAATGGATCTGCCGACAGACTGGGTTGCACAGTCTGTCAACAGTTCTGAAGAGCTGAGCCGGTCGATTCTGAGCGACAGAGATTTCCCTGGACCGGAATTCTGCCTTCTTATGGGAAATTTCTGTTTGGTAGAGCTTATAATGCTCTAGCAAAATAAGATGGTCGTCCTCAGAAGCAGTCTTCCTCCACTGATGCTCCAACCTACGCCCCAACCTCTGCAACGCTCTCAGCACCCCATCAAACCAAGGGGCAATGGGACGGCGCAGAAGGGGGCCAACACGGGTTGGTGCAATCTGGTCAAGGGCAGCCGAGATTGCCTCATTGTAGGCCACCACCAGCAGCTCAGGATCAGAGCACAATTCATCAAACAACTAGAGGTCAATAACCACCATCAGGTCTTCAGGGACAACGTCCCACAATGGGCGGTACTTGACCAACTCCACAGGGGCTGACCTACCCAGGGGGGCCTCAAAATTGAATCCAACTGAGTAATGATCAGACCAACCGACTGGTTCCACCACCAAATCAGATGCCTCAATCCCCAGGAGGAAAACCAGATCAAGAGAGTGACCTCCCTTGTGAGTAGCTGTGGAAACATCCTGTGTGAAGCCCAGTGATGTCATCACCTGGAGGAAATGTTGACGGCGAAGATTAAGGAAATGCGACCCATGCATTGAAATTGCCCAGCACCATCAATCTGGGCAATTCCAAGGCCATGTCGGTGGCGAAATCTGCTATTTCCTGCAGGAAAAGCTTCTCATCCCCGGGTGGACGGTAGATGAGGGCAATCCTGCACCCCACACCAGATACCACAGTACACTCAAATGATCTGGCTTCCTCAACTGGAACACCAGTTAGGCCCAATTCGGTCTTAAAACAGACCGCCACCCACTCCCTCCGCGATCCAATCTCGGGCGATGTATAACTGAGAACCCGGAGGGAACAGCAGCCTCTAAAAACGGGGCCACATTCCCATCCAACCAGGTCTCAGTAATGCAAGCCAGATCTGCCCTAGCGACAAAGTCTGCAATAAGAGCAGTCTTATTGCAGACAGATCTGGCATTGCACAACAACGCCCGAGTTGGATGAGGTTGACGAATTGTCCCAACCACTTGCCCTCTAGGAAAAGAGGTGCCCTTGGGTATGGAGACCAGAATGGGACTACCATGATCCAGAAGCCATCGGGGCATCTTCGAGGCCTAACCACCTCTATGGGACAGCACCGCTCACTCCGCTGTCCACAACCCCCAACACCCTCCCCACTTCCCCTCCCCTCGCACAATCCCCAAAGCCCGACAATGATGGTATACCACACAGGGCCCAGAATGAGTGTGATCACTTCTTTCCTGCAGGGTTAGGATATTGACCTTTCTTAATGCATAGTGTTGTAAGTTCTGTGGTTTACAAATGATGGTGTTACCATGATGAAAACTAGGTAAAAGTCCTCTTGCCCAGCTGGATCTCCCCTAGTTGCATGGAAGCTTCCGGTAGATGGCAAATCATCCCATTCAGAAAGCTGAGCATCTTCCATTCGAATATCCAGTAGGTACTTGTAAAATTCTCCAGACATCTTATTTGTGGTGGTGGGAGCTGGAGACTTGTCAGGAGCTGCTGTAAATATCAATGATACAGTACTACAAACTCCCTTAGTTCCTAACTGGTTGAATCTTATTGCTAGCAGACAATCAGTGTTTCCATCCTGATCAACTTTACTTTTTGAGACGGTGAATTCTGCTGTCTGACACAATAACTTACTGCCAAAGACACCGGATAACTTTCTCAGTACAGGAAAGCCACTGCAAGGCAGTTTTAAATCATGATGGAAATGTGAAAGGAAAAGTGTGACTCCAAGTTGAAGTCCCAGTGGGGTTACACTGTTCTTTTCACATTTCCATCATGATAATATCTTACTGTATGGTGCAGTGGTGCCCAGTGTCCAATTCCACCATGACTAATGCTGTCCTGATACACTTGTCACAATGTCCTCAGTTGCGACTGGTTGTAATGTTTCATATTGCTTTGTTTCACTGATTTTTAAATTCTAAAAATAAACATCTTCATCTGAAGGATTGTTAAAGAGATGGCAGGGTACTGTGCAGAAACAGTGCTATGTGTGCCTCTATAAGTCCTTTACCCTGCAGGCCTCTGCAACTGGCAAATTCTAAGAAGTCAGGAAAGTGCGAAGTGATGACCTTGACTATTCTCAATAGTTATTCATTCAGAATATTTATTGACATGACTAAACATGAGGGAACCTGATGCAGAGCACCACTGTCTCATGTTCTCTAAGAGTTTAGTTCTAGCTTACATGCTGTATGTTATTACACTACAAGTTCTTGTTCTTAAAAAGATTTTTCGGTGTCCAGCAACAAATACACAGCTGGCATCAGAAGAAAATAGTTACACAATTTTGTTGTTGTAAACTTTGTTTATTAAGTGTGTTGTTTTCAAAAAAACAGGTATAAGTAGCATGCATGCAATAGTCGAGTCAAACAATATCATAATGCAATATACATACATACAGTACATAGACAGTGTTGGCAGGTAAGAGCCTACGGCAGACCCAGTCTACCCATTTGAGCTTGTAAGTTCACTTTATGTTTTCCTAGAAGTCTGTTGCCCCTTACCCCTGACCTCCAGAATTCTTTTATGTCTATCCCATGCTTTCTTAAATCCCGTGATTGTTTCGACCTCCACCACTTCCTCTGGCAGGGTGTTCTACTTGTCCACCACCTGTTCTTTGAAGAAATTCTTCCTCACGTTTCCTCTGAATCATCTTCCCTCCAACTTCATCCCCTGCCCTCTAGTCCTGGAACATCTTTTTTGTTTAAAAATAGTGTATTCCTGCACCCTATTCCTCCCTGTAAGATACTTGTATGTCTCTGTCATATCCCCTCTCTCCCTCCTGCAGAGGCCTGCAGGGTAAAGGACTTATGGAGGCACATATATAGCAGCTACAGTTGCTGGAGGAGATATAGCGCAACACATGCAGAACCAAATGGCACCGAACCATGATCACATTACCCAGCTGTACTGACTCAGTTGTATATATTATACTCTTTTCATCACAGAGGACTAGGCAGCCCCAGAGCAAATGGGAGTGGAACCCTTCCCTCCCATGCTCCCAAACCTTTTTCCCACACAATGGGAAGACTCCGCCAGTTACACAATGTTGCCCTCAAAATTAGAATTTCAGGATCTTCCTGTTATTACTACCAAACTCATTTGCATAGAAACAGAATACTTTTCCCTTTGATATCAGCTGTTCACATTGCTTATCCCTGCCATGAAATCATAATCCTCAGTTTTATGACATGACAAACATGCCACAAAAAAGGGTCTGATACGACAAGCAGAGGAGTATGACTCAGAACGGGAAAAGAATCTGTTTTCATGCAACTATCCACTAGAAAAGTATGGAACATCTTGAAATCCATTTTTTGCAATGTTATAAGATTTGAGTCCAGTAGATGTCAACTGTCTTTGTTTTACAAGAAACTAAAAAAAAATTGCTTTAAAAATTATAATTATATTGAAAAAGTTGAACACTTTCTTTTATTTCCCATTTTTACACCTAACATGAAGCCAACATGTTTTCTCATCAGGTGTGTGCTTAAGGGATTTCCATAAAGTGGTTTCCAAGCTTGCAGTTTCCTGAAAGGAGAACTAAAGCCACAATTTACAAAAAAAGATGTTGTACAGAGTGTTTTGATTTATAGGTGTACTAGTAAGTATTTCCCTTTACTTGCTGAAACAAGGTTTTTTTTTTTAAATTTGCTTGCTGGTTTTATGGCCCCTGGGGATTTACAGTACATATTAGCATTTCTAATGTCTCTTCTTGTTCCTACAATGCCTCCTCTCCCATGTGACTGTGATGTGTTCTTGACCATTACTTCAACAAGAGCTGTGTTTTCTCAAGTTTACAGTGGTAGAGCTGTTATGTTAATTAACTGTCCTTGTCCAGGGAGTTCTAAGCACATGGCAAATGCCTGAGGGATAATTGAGTGGGCTAGTCTGTAAGGAAACAGCTAGAGTTTTCATTAATTGTAGCATCTGTGGCATTTGTGACCTTGTGAGATTTGTTCACATTTGCTAGTGGTTGTGTGTAGTCTGATAAAATGAAAGACTTTAAAAACAAAATATTCACTTCTGCTGACTAGACCAAGACACATACATAAAAAACAGAAGATTAGGTTAGTTATTTAGTTGAAGCCAGAATCTCAGGTCCCTAACAGTAGATGCTACTGTAGCAGTTATTACTCTCAGAATCAATGGTCCTGGATACATCACAGTCGCATGAGACAGGAGACATTGTAGGAACAAGAAAGGCCATTAGAAATGCTAATATGGAGATCCCTAGGGCCATAAAACCAGCAAGCAAATTTAGAAAAACTTCTTTCAGCAAATAAAGGGAATGCCTTACAAGGAGTATACCTACGAATCTAAATACTCTGCACAATATATATTTTTTGTAAATTGTGGCTTTAGTTCTCCTTGAATGATAATCATGCAGGTCTGTTGAATCCTTCCCAAGCATTCATTTCTTTGACCCTTGGTATTAAGATGCTGTCTAAGTGATCTTGGCCATGAGATTATCTGAATTGGTAAGTGATTTGAAAGGTCAGTAATAAGCATGGCTATGGATCATGTGATTCTGAAAGACACACAGTATTTTTCCACAGGATTCTTGAGTCATTAGTCATGGAATAGATCAATACAAGCTTTCTCAAAGCAAACGTCCATTTGTCTAGTGATCATTTTATGTTAGTGCATTAGTCAATTTCTGGTCTACAGTAAGAATGAAATCTCTTCCTAAATGAAATACTGTATTTACTAGTAAATGCTATCAATTTTGGAATTATCTGAGCACAGCACAATCGGATTGTATTTTCTGCATTTGGTTTTGATGTGTGGATTGGGTGTAAATATTTTTGGATGTTTTTTTCTCCCACATTCAAGGTACAAAACATCTGCTTACAATTAGTGCTTTACACTATTATGAGTGGCACATGAGTTGCTGATCTGCTGCCAGAGAATTAGCTACTGTACATATGGGAATATAGTGAGCCAACCTGTTTCAGCTTCTGTGTCGTGCTGCAGTGGTGGTGAACTGAAATGGCATGGGGGTTTTCAGTCTTTGTGTAGACTCTCCTCAATACCTGTAATGATACACTTGCAGTGTTGGAAGCCAGCAGGGAAACATAAATGAAACCGAAATGGGGAGAGGTGCCAGGCTGCTAACAACACTTCACAGTTTCTACAATGCTCCACAGCTCCTCTGTGCAGACACAGCAGAAATGGCTGTAGCAGCACACTTCACACACATGAGAGCTAATGGAACCAAAACCCAGTATGTGTGTAAAATATAGAATAATGTATGGGTAAGGGTATGTAATTTCTTTTTTACACACTCAGAGGTGCATAATGCCTCATAAACCCCAAGAGCAAAGCTCCAGGAATTATCAAGGAATCGCACACTGAGGGTATGAACAAAATTGTCATTTTTACTGACTTCTATTTTCCTTCACTTGCTCCTTCATGATGCTGTCCTGGTGCTGAGCATTGAGTTCTTCCTGTTTCTGTGCCTCACTGCCTATCACAGGGATGGAAGAGAGTCTTGGAGTCTGGGACCCAATAACACAGTAGGTGACTTTTTTAGTGCATTGGTGGTTTCTGTGGTTTTGGCACTCAGTGGTTTTATACAGAGCACTCTCACACTACTGCATTTTGACAGCTCTCAGCTGTCTCGTGCTTGACATTATAACCATCCAGTTATAAAGGTAGCTTACTCTATAGTTATCTATGTGTAATCAAGCCTAATCAGTAATTGTATAGAGAATGATACATGGGGGTAGTACATAACAAGAGTTTTTTTTACACACCCAAGGTGGGTGATGGTGCATAAACCCCTAAGAGTAAAGCTTGAGGGGTTATCTTGCCAAGAAAAAATGGAGCATGTAGAGAAATCAACTTCTGAACCAACCCCCATGTTTCATTTCTCATAACTGATGGTGAATGGCTGTAATGAGAAATGTCAGTGCTTCCCTTCCCAACTTAAAAAAAAAAAGCTTTTGATCCCTGCACCCAAATCAACAACCCCAGTATTAACCAAGACTCACAAACCATTTAGTGTTTCACTAAAATAAGTACCTGTTGGATCCTACCATGTAAGGTGGAGTCACAGTGCATTGGTTTTAATGCCAGAGAGTGAAACCGGAACAGTTGCGTAGCGCAGCTTCACTTTTTCATTTAAGATTGTAATGAAAGAAAAAGTGTCAGTATCAGCCAGATAAATTGTTTAATTAAACATAAAGGGGTTTAGGTGCTTTGAATAATTAGAGGGATGCTTATTTAGGAAGGAAGAGAAAAAATTTACATTTTAGAGGAGTCAAAGTTTGGCTCCCAGGTCACCATTACATGCAACTTTGTGTAATGGAAAATAAGAACACAGTTATCTGTGTGTAAAAAACATGTCACCAGTAATTACAACACCTTATAATTATGAAATATCTTCAAAATTGCAAATTGCATGCTCCGTGGAGTTGATTGCCATATGGAACAGAGATGGTCATAGTGACAGGCTTTGATAAGAACCAGTACAGCTGCTCATGCATTAGCCTGATAAAGGATTTAGAATAAAGTGAAGCTTAGTTGTAATTTACTTGTATTATAGTTTTGCAAAAATCCTCCATTTACTGGGCATGAGGGAAAAGGTTTATGGGGCATGGATTCAGCTACCCTCTGGGAACTACTTAAAAATGGGGAGGGGGTACACCTGGTATGCAATGATATAGATTTCTATGCAATCTATAGCATTACATTAAAGCTTTGTGGTGGTTTGCATGCAGCTGAAATTTTCCCTTGGAGGGATTAAAACAGCAAAGTTAACCTTTTCCAGTTTTGGCCAGGCCTAGCAGACCACTAATAAAAAGTTTGCTTTCAGTGTTGGAAATGGAAAGGATTCGCTAAGTGAATTTATCACCTTTGACCTAATATCAAACTTATTTGACAGGGATCTGTAGACGTTTCTTAATTACACAGTATGTTACATTTTTACATTTTATTTAGTTAGTTTAATGCCTTGTACATAAAGCAGTCCTTCTTGATTTTTCTCTTGGAAAGGAGTCAAACTTTTATTTTCACTCCCAGAACTAAGCTCCCCTGGGTTCCCTCCCATTTCCACCACTGTCTGCTTTAAGATCCACTAAGCAGCCTTAAAAACATGACACAGGGATTGTTATATGGTTTAGTGGTAAAATCACAGGCTTGGGAACCAGCAAGTTCAGGTTCAAATCCTACCACAGCCACTTACTCACTGTTACTCCAAGCAAGCAGCAGTAGCTCTAAGTGTAAGAGAAAGGTTCATAAGATATCAAGAATTTGTATGGTGCTTGCAACAAGTTGAACAGGATTTTGCTCTGCTTCTATTGTTTTGTGTTTAATCTATTCTTATATAAAGCAATGCAATTACTTGTATTATGGTCTTGAACTAGTACATTTCATTGATAGGGCTCTGACATACTTCAATCAGTGTTCTAAATGACCAACCTCCGTTGCAAAGGGTTCAGTTTACATTGCTACTCTGTATACCTATGTAAATTAGAGCCATTGGTGCTTGTCTCATCTCTCCACCATTTATCTGTTCTCTCAAAACATAAAGTACATGGAGGTAAAACAAATGTTTCTGTTTGGCAGATCTACATTAGTTGATGATAGAATTGTTCTTTAGTCACTGACAGTTGTCCCTGCTATATTAAGTATTGTGTATAGTCAGCAGCATTCTTCCAGCTGCAGAGCTGCCAGTGGCACAAGAAGAAAAGATTACTCACCTGTACTAATCTTGTTTCTTCCAAAGGGATCCACTAATATTATTACTCTTTCAGTGCTCCTTTAAGTCAGCACTGCCCCAGAGCCAAATGGAATGCTATGCTAATGATGGAATCTTTAGCTGGTACATCCAATTTCAAACTGTGCAGTGTAACTGCCTACATTCTAGCCTCAGATTTCTTAGAAGCCTACAAAGAGGCCATAATAACCTATAATAAAATAACAATAGAAAAAAAGGGGACCCCAACTGGGACAACTAACAACATTAAGCAAAAGACCAAAAAGGAAATATCCCTTTTTCTTAAAGTCAGATTTACCTAAGAAAAAGAACCTATAAGGTATAAAACATTACTAAGAAGAGCCAGTAAGTGGCATACCACTCCAAGTATACATATAATCAACTGTGGAAAGGATTTTTCTGTTCACTGATTCTGCAAGGGAGACAGGGTGGGGAGTAAGAAAAAATTACGTACCATAGCAATATTATTTCTTCCCAGTGATGCTCAGATATTCATAACTTTATGCAGTAAGCCTGGAGGATAGGACTGCCCAGAGAGATGGAACACGTGCAAATGAGTAGAATTATTTGTACGTGAGCATCTTTCAAATACTGGCTCAACTAACTGTAGTGTTTTAACCTATTCTGATTTGTGAGAAGCCTGGAAGTCAGGCATTAGGAAACTAATGTAATTAATATTCTATAAAAGAGGGGTTTCCCCTAATTAAAGCATACATTTAGAATAAACCTCCAAAGGGAGGCTGACTTTAATAAAAACCACATCAATAACACTCTAAAAGAGAATATTGAAAACTCCAGTTTAAAAATGATTAAAACAGAATAATGCAACAGATACAATATGGCTTGATAGCACCAGCATGCGGAGTGCAGAGACTGAAGTTCTGGAAGGGGAGGAAGGGAAGGAATTATGAATATCTGAGCATCACTGGGAAGAAATAAGATTACTATGGTAAGTATTTTTTTCTTCTGACCCCAGTAATGCCCCGTATAGTCATAACTTTATGCAGACTACCAAGCAGTACCACTGGAGGTGGGCACATAACTTATTTTGGAAACAGACTCTGCAGAACTGCTGTGCCAAACCTAGCATCACCCCTGAATAAAATATCCAGGTTACAGTGTTTTGTAAAGGTGTGTACTGTTTTCCAGGTAGCTGCTTTGCAAATGTCCACCAAGGGAACTTCCCTGGAACCTGCAAGGGTAGCAGCTGTTCCTCTTGTTGAATGCACCCTCAATCCTGTTGGGGGATCTTTACCTGCCTTAGTGTAGCAGAACTGTATACACTGGACTATCCACCGAGAAATTGATCTTTTTGAGGCTGGTTTACCCTTTCCTACATCCCCATATGTAAGGAAAAGTTGTTTTCCATTTTTCCTAAGATCTTTAGTGGCTGGCATATAATAGCTGATAGCACTTTTCACATCAAGACTGTGTAATTTCTTTAACTAGAACTGGTGTGGTCTATAAAAAAGACAGGTAGAATGATTGACTGGTTCAGATGAAAGACTTAAACCACTTTAGGAAGAAACTGTCTGTTAGTTCTGAGGACTACCTTATCTCTGTGAAATTAGATATAGTCCTGGTCAATGCAGAGAGCTTGGAGCTTGCTAATTCTCCTTGCAGAAGTAATAGTCATTAGGAAGACTGTTTTCCAAGTAAAGTATTTCAAGTGGGCAGTAGCCATGGGCTCAAAAGGAGGGCCCATGAGCTTGGCTATACACACATTCAAATCCCAAGCAGGCACTGATGCCCTGTGAGGTGGGTGTAAATGCATTAGTCCTCTAAAAAATCTTTTGAAAGGTTTATCAGATGCCACTGATACCTTGGTACCCACAGAAAGGTAGGCAGATACCGCTGCTAAATGAACCTTAAGTGAACTGGGTTGCAAACCTTGTGAATGCAAATGAGTGAGATAGTCCAGGACAACTGAAACTCCAGCCTTTTGTGGCATAAGGTTCATGCTGGAACACCAGAGAGAGAATCTCTTCCATTTGGAAGAATAAGATTTCTGTGTGGAGGGTTTTCAATAACCCTTTAAAATATTTAAGACAGCTCCTGAAAGATTTAAATCTGCATACTCTAATTCTTCAAGAGCCATGCTTTGAGATGAAGATACTTGAGATTCGGGTACAACAATGTTCCCTGATTGGAAGTCAGGAGATTGCATTTGACTGGCAACTGTATTGGTTTACTGACAGACATGGAGAGCAGAAGAGAGTACCATGGCTGCCTGGACCAATCCGGAGCTATCAAGATCAGAGATGCTGAGAGGAACTTTAGCTTCAGTAACACCCGGAAAACCAGGAGGAAAGGGGGAAAAGCATACAGGTACCTGCCAGTCCAGTCCAGAACCAGGGCATCCAGAGGAACTATGCCCTGTGCTGGTGGTCTGCAGCAATGTTGAGGTAGTTGGTGGTTCTGGTGGGATGCAAACAAGTCTATCTCTGGAATGCCCCACCTTCTGAAAATAACTTGTACCACCTGCTTGTTCAGAGTCCATTCGTGACAGGCCTGGTTGATGCGGCTTACTGCATCTGCCAAAGTATTGTCCTTTCCTGGCAAGAGAATTGCCTGTGAAGAGACCATCAGAGAGTATGCCAGTGTCAAAATCTTCATGGATTCATGAAAAGGATGAAAGGGACTTGGCAAGGTTGGAGGAATGGTCAAATGTATGGCAGCTTAGATTCAATGCAAAGAAGTGCAAAATAATGCACTTGGGAAACAAAAACCCAAGGGAAGAGTACACAATGAGGGGTGAGATACTGACAACAACAAAAATGGAAAGGGACCTGGAGGTAGTCATATCAGATGACCTAAAGGTGGGCCAGCAATGTGAGAAGGCAGTAAGGAGGACTGGGGGGATACTGGGATGCATAGGGAGAGGCATCACCGGTACAAAACAGGAAGTTGTTGGCCCGCTGTACAGACAGTTGGTAAGACCACATCTGGAGTACTGTGTACAGTTCTGGAGACCCCATTTCTGCAAAGACATAGACAGGTGGAGGCTGTCCAGAGTAGGGCAACCAAAATGGTGCAGGGTCTGCACCAGAAGACATATGAAGAAAGACTAAAGGAGCTTAAGATGTATAGCCTAGAGGAAAGGAGGGAGAGGGGGAACATGATAGAAATGGCTCAGAGGTAATGTGAGGAAGTATTTCTTCACAGAGAGGGTTGTAGATGCATGGAACAGCCTTCCTAAGGAGGTCGTAGAGTCAAAAACAGTGGAGGAATTCAAGAATGAATGGGACAGACATAAGGCAGTTCTAGTGGGGGGTAGGAGGAAGTAGGCTGTTGGTTAACTAGGATCTGCAGCTTATCCGTTAGGTAGGGAAATGGGCAGACTAGGTGGGCCATGCGGTTCTTATCTGCCATCAAATTCTATGTTTCTATGTTTCATGGACTCTGTGCAGAGGAGGCCTGACCTGGTGCCTCCCTGTTTGTTTATGTAATACATTGTGATGGTATTGCCTGTTCTGATCTGAACCACCCTGCCCATGATCAGTGAAGAGAAAGCCTTTAGGACTAGTAACACAGCTCTTAGCTCCAGTAAGTTTATATGTTGAAGGGACTCTGCTGCTGACCAGATTCCCTGGGTCGTGTGCTTTCCTAAGTGGGCTCCCCAGCCCAATAGGGATGCATCTGTTGTGAGTACCAAGGAGGGGATTTCTTTCTGGAAAGGCACTCCTTGCCTTAAATTGGATTCCTGTTTCCACCACAAGAGGGCCCTTAATAGTGGGCCTGTCACTGGTATAAGTTTTGAAAAAGGGTCTTTTTTCTGACTCCAGTGAGCCCTGAGGTGAAACTGGATGTCTCGTATATTGCATCCAGATCCCTGGACTGTGCCTGTGGATGCAGCCATATAACCTAGTAGCTGCAAAAACTGTCTTGCAGTTTTTGAGCTGTTCAGGACGAAGGAGTTTGCTATTGACTGAAGACTTTGCTTCTGTCTAAGGGTAAAAAGGCTGTGCCCTGAAGTGTGTTGATTTCTGCCCCTATAAACTGCAAAGTCTGAGCAGGGGTTAGGACTGATTTCTTTTGATTTATTATGAAACCCAGAGACTCTAAGAGGACTTGAGTGATTTTAAGGGAGTTCCTTACTTGGTTGGTGAGTTTTCCACCACCAGCCAATCATCTAGGTAAGGGAAAACAGTCACTCCCTGTCTTCTTAGATATGCCACTACAGCAGCTAGGCACTTTGTGAACACCCTTGGTGCTGAAGAGAGACCAAAAGGAAGAGTTGAAAACTGATAGTGGCCTGAAGGGAGCCTGAATCTGATGTATTTTCTGAAAGATTCCTTTATGGGGATGTGGAAATAGGCATCTCTCAAGTGCAGTGATGCCAGCCAGTCCCCTTTTGAATTGTTGGCAATATTTGAGCCAAAGTGACCATTTTGAACTTTGTTTTTTTCAGATGCTTGTTCAAAGCTCTGAGATCCAGTATTGGCCACCACTCCCCACTTTTCTTTGTTGTTTGGAAGTATCTGAAGTAAAAACCTCTTCCTCTCAAGGTGGTAGGGACTAATTCCACTGCTCTGAGATGTAACAACTTTTGGACCTCTGCTTCTAGCAATGCCCTCTCTGCTAGAGGAGGTGAGCAATAAAACCTGTTTTTCTGAGGAGGAAAAGATTTGAAGTCCAAAGACAGACACTGACCCACTACCTCCAGCACCCACTTGTCTGTGGTGATGCTTAGCCAAGCCTGGAAGAAGTGGGAGAGTCTGCCTCCAACAGGGAGGGAGGAGGCGGCCTGATCCTCAGGGGTTTTGCTTTGGTTGGGGTTGAGGTTGGGTTTGAGAACCCCTCCTAGAGCCCCTTCTACCCCTACCCCTAGAGTATCCCTGTTGTGGATACTGCTAGTACTGGGGCACGGCTACTGGCTGGAAGAAGGGTCTGGTCATAAAAGACCTTCCCCCCCCTTCCATAGGGCCTAGTTGATGGTGAAGCATGCTCTTTAGCAGAATTGCTTCTATAGGTGGCCTTATATTCATCCATTTTTTTCATGTATGCAACCGTGGATTCCCCAAAAAGAGAGTTTTCCTCTAAGGGAAAATTCAGGGCCTTGGATTGAGTATCCTGAGTAAGGTTAGTGGCCCTAAGCCAAGCAAACCTTCTCTGTGCCACAGTGTTAGCCATCCATCTGGCTGCAGTGTCATTAGAATCAGCAGCCATCTGGAACTGGTACTTAGCCACCTTCAGCCCAAACCTGGCAGTTTCAGTCAGGTCTTCAGACAAGGGTGAGCGGGCTTTCATGGACATTTCCAGTACCGACTGCCACAGAGATTTTTGATACTGGGCAGCATAAGCTTGCAAGGTAGCCTGTCTCATGGCCAAAGAGGCTGATAAATAGCCTTTTTTGGCCATGCTATCCATTTTTCTGGAGTCCTTGTCTGGAGGGTGGGGGTGAGTGCCTGGATTTGTGTTTTTGATTCTGAGTTTTCCATGGCACCCCGTCCTAGTGCAAGCTCCTTTGTGGTTTCTGCTGTGTAACCACTTGATGGTCAGGGTGGGAGAAAAGAAAGTCAGCTCCCGTCCTGTCCAACTGATACTTTTTATCTATTCTCCTATCAATAGGAGGAACAGAATTAGGGGTTTGTAGAAGTTTCAGGGTGTCCTTTTTGAGAAATGTGTAAACTGGCAAGAGGAGGGTTTTGGTGGATGTCAAACCCATCATATTGAAGTATTCAATTTCCTCCTCATCCTCAATTTGCTCTGTAGTAGCAATATCCAGAGCATCTGCCATTCTCCTTACAAATGTAAAATAGGATGAGTAATCCTCTGACACCCTGGGATCTAAACCAAAATCCTGCTCAGGAGAAACCTCTGGAGGAATAGGTTCATCATCCTGACAAGGATTCTCCTCCTCTTCATAATACTGCTCCTCCTGTAAAGAAGGCAGCACACCAATGCTGGTCTGGGGACTCTGGGTAGGGGCAGGCTGCTGGGGAACAATATTTTGCAGTGCCTGGATAATTTTAAGGGCCTGGGATATCTCTTGAGCCGAGGGCATGTCAGGCAACTGAGCAGAAGTCCCTGGTTTAGCAGGGGAGGATTCTGCATGCTTAGTTTTCTTAAGTTTCTTTGAGGGAACCAGAGAGTCAACCAGTTCTTTCCCTCTTTTTGTCCCTTTTTCGCCCATCTCAGGGGCAGGGGTAAACAAACTTGTGGTTTCAGCCACAGTAGATTGGGGTGTCAGCTGGACAGAGCCAGACGGACCCCTAGAAAATTTCTTGTTTAGTCTTTCAAGGTGTTTTTCCACAGTTTTTTCTGGGAAAGTCTTGCAAACTTCACAATCCTGATCCAGATGTTCAAATCCCAGACAAGCCACATAGAAGGTGTGCTTGTCTGCTTTTGCAAATACATCTCCACATTTTAAGCAATTTTTGAAACTGGGTTCTCCGGTTCTCTTTTTGAGTCTATCTGACATGGTAATGATCAGAAAGGCAAGAAAAATCCAACTACTAAGTTAATATAAAGTGCGATTATTTAAAACTCAAAACTCCACTTTTTTTTTTTTTTTTGGTCGGTTCCCGAACCGACAGGACCCGGAGGAACCGAACCCAGGAGATGTCAGGTGAACCGGATCAGCAGTTCTGTAACCGATAAAACATGGTTACCAAAAACAAGAAATACACTAAAAAACTAAACTAAGAATTAAACAAAAACAAGGCTCTTTAATCAGAGAACCCCGATAACTTAAAAGACTAACCCGGTTCCCCCACGGTTATTCCGAACCGCGAGGAACAGGAAAATAAATGTAACTTAGGCAATAAACAAGATTTATACTAACAAATAGTAGAGGCAATAAAAGAAATAGAAAATACTTAAGGTTTTTAAGGTTTTTGAATATTCTTCACGCGAAAGAGTAAGACGACCACTCTGAGGGACCAGACTTTCAGGAAGAGAAAAAAATCTGCATATGTTAGAACACTACAGTTGGTAGAGGCAGTATTTGAAAGATGCTCACGTGCAAAGAATTCTAATCATTTGCATGTGTACCATCTCTCCGGGCAGTCCAACCCTCCAGGCTTACTGCATAAAGTTATGAATATACTGAGCATTACTGGGGTTAGAATAATATTAGTGAATTCCTTTGGAAGAAACAAGATTACTACAGGTGAGTAATTTTTTCTTCTAACCCAGGAATCCTCTAATATTATTACTCTTGCAGACTACGTAGCAGTACCTCAAGGAGATTGGCAAGAATCTGTTCAGGAAAAAGACTCTGCAGAACTGCTGTGCCAAATCTAGCATTACTCCTGGACTGGGTGTCCAGGCTATAATGCTTAGTGAAGGTGTGGACTGACCTCCAGGTAGCTGCTTTACAGATTTCCTTCAAAGGTACCTTTCTGGCAGCTGCTGTAGTGGCAGATGTGCCCCTTGTAGAGTAGGCCCTAAGACCAGTGGGGGGTACATTACCTGCTTTTCAGTAACAATAGTAAATACACTGAGCTATCCACTGACAGATAGTTCTCTTTGAGGCAGAAGTCCCTTTACCTACCTCCCCATAGGTGAGGAACAGTTGTTGCCTGTCCCGCCTATGGTCCTTGGTATGAGGCATGTAATAACTCAAAGCCCTTTTTACATCCAGGCTGTGCAAGCTACACTCCCCTGAGCTAGAATGTTCAGTAAAGAAAACTATCAAGGTTATATACTGGTTCAAATGGAAGTCAGAAACCACCTTGGGGAGGGACTTCCTATTAGTTCTCAAAACTACCTTGTCCCTGTGAAAGGAGATGTAGTCCTTTTCCACACAAAGGGCCTGGAGCTCACTTATCCTCCTGGCAGAAGTGATTGCTACCAGAAAGACTACCTTCCAAGTAATAAATGTAAGCTCTGCAGATGCCATAGGCTCAAAATGCAGAAGCATAAGCTGGGCAATGCAAATGTTAAGGTCCCATGCTGGCACTGGTTCCCCGTGAGGGGGAAACAAATGAGACAGTCCTTTAAAGAACCTTCTGAAGATAGGATTTAATGCCTGGGAGGTATCCTTTCCAGCTAAAAGGTATGCTGTAACTGAAGCCAGGTGCACCCTTAGGGTTGAGTGCTGCAACCCTTGGGAATGCAGGTGAGACAAGTAATCCAGAAGGGTTGGGATGCCAGCTTTGGCTGGGACTATACCCTGATCTCTGCACCAAATGGAAAATCTTTTCCATTTCGAGGCATAGGTTTTCTTAGTGGAAGGCTTCCTATAGCCTCTAAGGACTTCCAATACTCCTACAGAGAATTTCCAATCTGCATATTCTAAGTCCTCAAGAGCCAAGCCTTGAGCGTGAGAGACCTGAGATTGGGGTACACTACCCTGCCCTGAAAGGAGGTCAGCAGGTTGTGCCTCTGTGGGAGGTGAATCGGCTTGTTTTCCGACATTGAGAGCTGGAGGGAGTACCAAGGCTGTCTTGTCCAGTCTGGGGCTACCAGAATCATTGAAGCTGGCTGGGACCTGAGCTTGATGAGCACCCTGAGTATCAGAGGGAAATTGGGGAATGGCATAGAGATGCCTCCCTGTCCAATCCAGAAACAGGGCATCAATGGGAACTGTCCCCTTCACAGGGACCCTGCAACAATAGAGAGGTAAGTGGTGATTTTGGTGGGATGCAAAAGGATCTATTTCTGGGGTTCCCCACCTCCTAAATAGAGCATTCACCACTTGCTTGTTCAGTGCCCATTCATGATCTGCCTGGTTTATCTTGCTTAAGGCATCTGCTAAGGTATTGTCCTTGCCAGTCAGATGAATTGACTGCAGAGAGGCATTTAGGGAGTAAGCAAGGCTCCATATCTTCATTGCCTCTGTACACAGTGGGGTGGACCTTGTCCCTCCTTGCTTGTTAATGTAATACATTGCTGTGGTGTTGTCTGTTCTGACTTGTACCACCTTTTCTGTATCAGATAAGAGAAAACCTGAAGGGCCAGGTAAACAGCTCTTAACTCCAGCAAGTTTATGTGCAGGAGTGAGTCTGCACTGTCCCAGGTACTGTGAATGGTGTGTTCCCCTAAATGAGCCCCCCATCCTAACAGGGAGCATCTTTTGTAAGAACCAGTAAAGGAGGCTCCTGCAGGAATGGAACCCCTTCTCTCAAATTTTCCAGCTCCCTCCACCATTGGAGTGCCTGTAGTAACACCTTTGTGACTGCTACTGGCTTTGATAGGGAGTCCTGCCATTGGCACCAGTGTGCTCTGAGGTGGAACTGAACATCACTCATCTGGAACCTGGCACCTATGACTGTGCTTCTTGCTGAAGCCATGTGCCCAAACAGTTGTAGGAACTGCCTTGCTAGTTTTGGCCTATCCAGGGCAAATGAGCCTGCCAACAGCTGAATGCTTTCTGCCCTCTCATGAGGGAGAAAAGCCCTTCCTACTACAGTGTTTGGTTCTGCACCTATGAATTGTAGAACCTGCACATGGGTCAGGACTGACTTTTTGATGTTGAGGAGGAATACCAGGGAGAGCAACAGATCCTGGGTTACCTGAAGCTGGTCTGACACCTGCTGGTGAGATTTTCCCATGATTAGCCAATCATCCAGATAGGGAAAAACTGTGACACCTAACCTTCTGAGGTGTGCCACTACTACTGCCATGCCCTTGGTAAATACCCTTGATGCAGAGGTGAGACCAAAGGGAAGTGTTGAGAACTGGTGGCAGCCTGATGAGAGTCTGAACCCGAGATACTTTCTGTGTAACTCCCTTATGGGAATATGAAAATACGTGTCCTTTAGGTCTAAGGAGGCTAGACAGTCTCCTTTTTGCAGAGTTGGCAAAATCATGGCCAGTGTGACCATCTTGAACCTGGGTTTTACCAGATATTTGTTTAGCAGTCTGAGGTCTAGTATAAGCCTCCACTCTCCATTCTTTTTTGTTGTTAGGAAGTATCTTGAATAAAAACCTTGCTCCTCTGATTGAGGGGAACAGGCTCCACTGTTCTTGCCAGCAGTAAAGCCTACACCTCCTGCTCCAGTAGTTTTCTTTCTGTGAAAGGAGCTGGTGCAAATTGCTTTAATCTTGGAGGAGGAAGGGACTTGAAACAAAGAGACAGACCCTGACTTATTATTTCCAGGACCCACTTGTCTGTGGTTATTTTCAACCAGTCCTGAAAATAATGAGTGAGTGGAGAGGCTGCCTGAGGGGAAAAGTCAGGGATTCTGCTTTGCTTGCTGCTGTGGCTACACAGATTGGGATCCTCTCCTGGAACCCCTTCTGCCTCTAGCTCTGTAGAAACCACCCTGCTGTGGCAAGTACTGCTGTTGGGGAACAGCCTGCACTTGGAAGAAAGGCCTCCTAAAGGAGCACTTACCCCTGCCTCCCTAGCATAGGACAAAGTGGAAGGAGAGGCTCTCTCTCTGGTAGAATTGCTCCTGAAAGTAGCTTTGTACTCATCTACTTTCTTCATATATGCCTCAGTCTGAGCACCATAAAGAGAGTGGTCCTCAACTGGGAAATCCATAGCCTTACTCTGGGTGTCCTGGGTGAGATTAGTGGCTCTCAGCTAGGCAAACCTCCTTAATGCCATGGTACCTGCCATCCATCTAGCAGCTGTATAATTTGTGACAGCTGCCATTTGAAACTGGTACTTCGAAGCCTCCAAGCCTAGTCTTGCAGTGTCCAGCAGCTCTGACATGGCTAAAGAGGAGTTAGCCTCAACATTATCTACAACTGACTGCCAAAGAGCCTGGAGAACTGCCAGGGATGTCGAAAGGTACCCCCTTTTTTGCCATGCTATCCACTTTCCTCGAATCCTTCTCAGGGGTGAGAGGGCAAGGGAATTTTAGCCTTTTCCCAGGCAGCCTGCTGAACATTACCCTGGTGGTCTGGATGAGTAAACAGGAACTCAGCCCCTGACCTTACAAGCTGATATTTCTAGTCACACTTTTGTCAGTGGGTGTGACATTATTAGGAGACTTGAAGATTTCCAGAACATCCTTTTTAAAGAATTCTTACATTGGCAGGAGGAGACTTTTGGTGTTTGTCAGCCCTATGAGCTCCATATGTTATGCTTCTTCTTCATCCTGGATATCTTCTGTTGTTTACAGATCCAGGGTTTCTACCATTTTATTAACAAAAGAAAAACGTGTAATCAGGGCCACAGTGCAAACGTGGAAGAGCAAGAAGAAATGAAAGGAGAAAAGAAAATAGGGATACACAGCACAACTACAGGTGGCCTTCCTGATAGTTGGGGAACATAGGGAGAAGAACTAGAATAGTACACGACAAAGAATTACGCTGCAACAGATTTGATTTAAAGAGAAAGCGTGCTCATTCCAGGATACACACAGCCCCTATTACATCCTTCTTTAATCATTTAGCTAGGACAAACCCAGTGAAAGTAGCCCTTATTTGCCTTCTTGTCTAGCTTAGGGGTTGAAACTACAGGTTGAAATGAAAGACAAGCTGAGTGTCTTTCTGGCTGCTTCTCCACCCTCCTAAACTGCAGAGATGATTTTCTAAACAAAATAGAATGTATGCACAAGGAAACCTGTAGTTTGATTCTTCAGTTAATGTTACCTGCAGTTTAAAGCTCAGTACTAAAATGAGGCTGCTTGGTGCTTGCTATTTCCTGTGTGATAGACTGAAAATGAGCATGTTTGTCTCCTCAGGCTTTTGCAGCCCATTTTGTTTCTTTTTAAGACAGCACATTTCTTTCTGAAAAGAGACTCTTGTATGTTAACAGACTTATGCTTTGTATGCTATGTTTTAGGTAAAAGAAAACTTGTACTGCCGTGCTAGAAAATATTGCTTTACCTATTTCAGCTTTTCTTGCAGCCAGGATTCTCCTTCATCCCTCTGACTCTGCTTCAGGGTCAGGTGGCTATCTTCTCAGTTAGTTTATAGTCAGTAATGATGGGAGGAGCATGACTGTTTGGAATTGCATACATAGAAAGGATTTGCCTTATTATTATTGCTTCTAGATTATGTTATTGTGTTTCTAACAACCCAGTGTAGGTTTGCTTTAATTCT